>CM054118.1:3994409-4594409 GCA_028673005.1 Tanypteryx hageni | reverse complement strand
TCCGTCATGCTTACAGTGCCTCAAGAAAAACTAGAAGTTGGCCTCTTGCTATCTTTTATGTGTTGTTAAATGCTGCAGCTATCAATGCATTTGTTATTTTGTCACAATAATGGCATTAAAGGAAAATCTAAGCTGACTAGGCATTCTTTCTTGAACTTGGGAGAAACTGTGATCAGGCCCCAGCTCCAAGAACGCGTCCAAATGACAACGTTGAGAACTTCCCTCCGTAACTCCATAGCTTCACAGCTTCGACTGCCAGAGGCTTCAACGAGTACTGCAATCAATTTGGAGTCAAGGAGTGGAAGATGCCAGCTATGCGACCGCAGCAACGACTGCAAAACTACAGCACGCTGCAAGACTGGCAGGAGTTTACTTTCCGGAATCATTCGGATATAATTTGCAACGAATGATTTAAATGATTTCAAAAATTGTTTCTTTTCACTTTTTTGTTTATAAATTAAAACATAAACATTTGTTTTCTAACAGTTAATGGCGAAATATATATTTTCTTCATGGGATACATTCCTTACCAGAGTTAAAACAATTTATTTTTCATCACAACTCTCGCAGTGAAGATTCCGCTGTCTTATATTGTATCCAAAACAACAAATTCGTAGTATTTAATATGGCGATATTCCTCATTCTTAATTAAAATATCGGAGAAATATCTCTTTATTGCCATTCAAACCTACCTAATCTGTTCATCACCTCCCGCTCAATGATGTGTTATCGCAGGCTTATAGTACTGCAAATGAATTGATATAAGGCATCCGAAACTTCTATCTGTGCATTAATTCTATGCCAAACCAACCTTCGTTGAGTCGTTTTGAATTTCCCTTTTGATACAATTCCAAGGACGAGAGCATTATTAACATCAAATAGTGATCACCTGAGAGTTTTTTAATATGAATTCAGTCATCTAACATCGCATCGACCGCAGATTCGACTCCGTTACAGTAAAACTTTCGTGTGACGGCTTAAAAAAACACAAAATAATGAATCGCGTGTGTTGTGGCGTCGGAAGCGATGGCCGCGTTTTAACGTTGCAAACACATCTCTTTGCTCTATTCGTTCGAACCGAGCAACGAGATCCTCAAGGACGCCCCGCTATGAAGATAGCACTCGGGGGAAAAAAAGTGGCAATTGCAACGCTGGGCAGTGAACGCGCGACCCCTTTGGACGTTTCGCCCAACTACCACTCTTGCGGGGCGTGACGTCACATCCTGCGCCATTAATTTCCGCCTTCGGGACCCACGCCCATTCTTTAATTTCCGATTTTGTTTCTTGAAGTCAGTTTTCGTAGGGAAATATTCATCCGCCGTGAAATTAAGGAGGGCGCGAAGTTATAAAAGTCAATATACATACTATTTATTACGTTCGTCGTTCCGAGCGTGGTTGCGAACGGTTTAACAAGGCAAGAAAATTTATCCTAATTAGCCCAGGGAGACAGAAGTCGAAAGGGTTCTTCCCGTCCGATTACCTCGAGGAAAGTTCCGAGAAGGCTGGCATAAGCACGGCGCTCAACAGGAAACGCGCCCTGGTGATTTATTATCGCCCGTTCTCCAAAAGCTTGTTGCTAGGTTCTGGTGGGGCGAAGCCGTCGCCGCCATGAGTACAACGGTCGTATTATTAGTTTACACCTGTGTCCTGTTTTCGTTATCTGTTCGGATGGTCGCGTCTAATAAGTCCCTTCCAGAAAATCAAAGGACGAGACGTCCAACGGGAATTTTCCGCGAAAATTCGTTTTCTTCTCTTCTGTCTGAGTCTCGAATGCGATGTACTCCTCCCATTATTATTAAAAATGCCTTTACGCGCAGTGACTAATAAGTAAAAGTTGAAAAAATTGTGGGAAATATGTAGTAAAGCGGAACTGCCGTGTTTACTAGTATAATCTTCGCAGTTTTTAGCCAACTTCCCAGAATGGAAATACTTATGGTTTTGTCGTTGTGTCTGTCTGTCTGTCCGTCTCCCCTATTAACGTTTGAACCCATTGTTCCTTAATGGTTCGTTATATTTCGTAAAACTTCTTTATAACTGGCAGTCTTAAATGTGCTGTATTACCAAAGTATAACAAGAATGGAAAGAATCAGGGCGGTTTTAGGCTACTTTCCAGAATGGAATTAGGCTTATAGTTTCGTCGTTGTGCCCTCCCTATTAACTGTTGAACCAATATACAGATTTTCATGACACTTGGTGGAAATTTCTTGCTACATGGGCCGAGCTCCCGAGGATAGTTTATGTTGCGAAGTCCCGGGTTCGATTCCAGGAAGTATCCTTTCCATTTGATTTACATTGGAAATCAGAAATCCATCGTGCAGGGTAATTTTCTCTTGCATATTAAAATAATTTAGAATTGTAATATCTGAGCGGGTTTTGTATTATTCTTTGAGGAAAGGAACGAAGATTCTAATTTTTATCGTAGAATTTTGTATATCGATTGTATTTCATAGAATTTTGCGTAAATACTGGCGATTTTGCAATTTTTATCACTCATTACATCTACATGATACCCTGCAAGCCCCCTTTTTGGTGACTGGCAGAGGATGCAGTGCATCAAAGGTCCCTAGTTTTCGTACTTTATCTTTTCAATTGTTCTCTTATCGTTATAGGGAAAAACGATCCTCTATATCGCTCCGTTCTGCAATAGATCTCGCGAATCTTATTTTCGCTATCCTGCCTTCCGTGATACGTCCGGCTTTTATAAGTCCTACTACCTCGTTCGCTAGTCCCTCCGTCATAAAATTTTCCAGTAGTTTAATTATAGCCTGCAGCCTACGTTCCTCTATCGATGTCCATTTCAGATTTTCTATTAATGATGTTACGCTTTGTTTACTATCGTAATTCCTCTTTACAAATCTAGCTGCCCTGCGCTGAACCTTTTCTATCTCGTTAGTGAGTCCCTTTTCGTAGGGATCCCACACAGTTGACGCATATTCAATCTGCGGTCGAACCAATGATAAATAACATAATTCTTTCACTTTTTCGGAGCTATTTCGAACTATTCTCCCTATAAAGGCTAGCTTTTTGTTAGCGGCACCTTTCAATCAGCGAATGTGGGTGTCCCACGAGAGATCACGATGGGTCGTGACTCCGAGGTATTTAATCGGGTCTGAAAGTGGAATCTTAACTCCGTCCAACGAATAATTAACATCCAACGTGATATTTTTGGTTCTCCAGAAATTGATGACGCAGCTATTCTTTTGGTTGATATCTAACTGCCATTCCTTACACCATGCAGAAATAGCTTCTAGATCATTTTGGAGATACTGATGGAGAGAAGGAGGGAGAGAAGAAGGGACAGACAGAAAAACTACTTTATTTAGGCCGAAATTGAGACTATATAGTCCCTTCTTACATTTAACCCTTTGGTCATATAAGTAATTACAATATTTGCATATTAAAAGAAATTAAGTTACATAAATATCACAATAAAATATATACAAATTACAAGTTAATTATATATTGGTTAATAGATCACAGAATAGTACCAAAGAATATTGTTAGTTTTTGTGGGTCGAAAAAAAACTGTATCAGCTATATTTTAACACAGAAAAAATTTTCCACTGCGGAAAACACCTACAAAGAGAAGAGAGGTGTAAAAAATCGCGAAAAATTCCTAAATAGTTCAGAGAAAGAGGAAAAAAACAACAATAATTTGAGAAAGAGAGAAAAAATCATGTATACATACATACATTAATATCCATATAAGGGAGGGGGTGAAAGGGAAATAGGGATTGTAGGGTAAGATATGCCTGGGAGATTACATAGTAATTATAATACAGGAAAATAAAGTAAAATAAAATTATGAATTTATGCCTAATAAGCGCATTCTTGTGACAACCTGAAAGAGAAGATAGGGAGTGGTTCAATGCATGGAGAGTGAGAGGAGATACTTGTGATACAGGCGTTTAAAAGTGCCTTGAGATAGAGAGTTTTTTATTAACGTTGGAAAGCCATTCCAGAGTTTGCAAGCAGTGACGGTAAAGGATTTGTTGTAAATTTCTGTTCTATGAAGTGGAGTTAGTAATTTATCGCATCCTCTGGTATTGCATTGGTGAACTGTATTAATGACGGCGAACTGAGAAGAAAGATAACAAGAGATGTGATTATTAAGAACTTGATACAATAGGGAGAGGAGGTGAAGGTTTCTTCTGGATTCAAGTTTTAGCCAGGAGAGTCGGCGGAAGTATTCTGAGATATGGTAAGACTTTTTAAGATTAAAGATGAATCTGATGCAGGCATTATGAGAACGTTGTAGCTTAATCGCGAGATCCTTTGATAAGTCCTGGTATACAGTATCACAATTGTCGAAGTGAGGAAGAATTAGAGAGGTCACTAGCTGTATTTTTAGTGAAGAGGGAAGAATGTTACTGAGAGGCCTTAGGGTGCATAAGGAATAGTTTACCGTCTTGCAGACTTTTATTACATGATTATTCCAGGTAAGCGTTTCATTAATTATAATACAGAGATTTTTTACGATTTTACAATAGGGCATAACTGAACCATTCAAAGACAGAGGACCAGATTCCTCAAGGTTTATAGAAGCCAGTAGTTTTGGATAACCGATTAAAATGGCTTGAGATTTCAAGGGGTTTATTTTGAGAAGATTATCATAGCTACATTCTTGAAGTTGAGCCATGTAATAATTTATGTTGGCCATGGAAAGAGATTTTATTGGGTTTGGTGTCTAAGTAGACTTGGAGATCATAGGCGTACAAATGATGCTTGGAGTAAGATAAGTATTGAAAACAATCGTTAATAAATCAAGAGAACAATAAAGGACGCAAAATTGAGTCCTGCGGAACGCATTGGTTTAATATTAAACCATGAAGACGAGGAATCGTCGGAGATGACTTGTTGGAAACGGTCGCTAAGGTACGAGGAGAACCAATCTATTGAAGGTTAAGAGAATGATAGAACGATAGTAAAAAAGCATAACATGATTAATAGAAAATCTGAAAAGGATATCGTTAGAGGAACGTAGGCTAGATTTCAGCTACTGGAAAAATTTATGTCGGAGGGACTAGCGAATGAGGTAGTAGGACTTATCAGAAGCCCAACGTATCTCGGAAGGCAGGACAGTGAGGATAAGATTTGCGAGATCGATTGTAGAACGGAGCGATATAGAGGATCGTTTTTCCCTATAACGATAAGAGAACATAATAGGAAAAGATAACGTAGGAAAACTATGGACCCTTGGTGCACTGCATCCCCTGCCATCCACCAAAAAGGTGACTTGCAGGGTATCACGTAGATGTAGATGTATGATTCTTCTTTTCTGTTTGTTTTTCGTTTACTATAATATTTTTTTTGAAGTTTCTCAAAAGTTCCCGCAGTAGCACTGCGGGTTCTCTACTACGTAGTATATACAGAGTGTCCCAGAAGTCCGGCCACATAAGACAACTTTGTTACTTTGTAGAATATCTAAAAAAAATAAGAGATGAAATTTGTTTGCAATAGGCTATTTTTCGGGAGAAATGTTGATTTTCTTGTCAAATAGAATTAACTCTTGGCGTGTACATGTGCGTGTGTTTGTGGTTGCTTAGTAGGTCCCTGTCGCGGTCGTACTGACTCACAAACCTTTTAGCAACGGTGTGATTTTTTGGGTCCCTGGCGCAGAGTAATTTCTCGCAAACCCGGTCCCGTTTCCTTTTCCACCTCAGGATTAGTGCTTGTGCGATTGAGCGAGTGAATGTGTGAGTGACATCAGGTTCCTGGCGTGGAGTAACAACCCCTAAACCTGTAAGTTTATAATTTTTCTTTGTCTTTTGCCTTTTCCTGCCTTTCCTCCTCTCCCCCTTTTTCATTGTGTGTCTCTAATTTTTAATTTTACGGTCAAGGAGTTAATTCTATTTAACATCGATTTCGCAGTAGTCTCCATCTCTCCTTATTTGTTGATTTTCTTGTCTAGGGCCTTCCGTTCGACTGCTACTCTCTTGGCTCATCAATGGTTAAGTGACTCTGTCCCTGAAGTTCGGCCACATAGGAAAACTTTGTTATTTTGCAGAATATCTAAAAATAATAAGAGATCCAAGTTGTTTGCAAAAGACTATTTTTCGGGAGAAATGTTGATTTTTTTGTCTATGGCCTTCCGTTCGCCCGCTCCTCTCATGGCTTATCAATGGTTAAGCGACTCTGCGGAAATTCCTACGTCCACATATAGGAGTTATGTGAGGAGGCAAGAAGTGTGAATTATGCAAGAGAGTGTGGCATTTGACCAATGTCAACAACAATTGATATCAATTGCTGGCATTAAAATGGATTAGTGTGGCCGCTAATACCTAACAATTAATTAATTAATTTACTGGTGATTTCGGTGGAAGCTGTGATTGTTGATGTTGCCGCCTCATTTTAACGTTCATTTTTCATTTTTGATGTTTGGAGACGTGACAGTCACACCGGAAATTTCAGTTTTCAAGTGGCAGTTCTGGAGTGCAGGCGGAGAAATGTATACAGCGCATGATAAGGCGGAAATGGTGATTCTTTACCTGTCCGGCTTGAACCTTCGTAGAGCAGCAAGGGAGTATCACCGTCGTCATCCGGAGCAACCGGAACCGTCAGAGAAAATGATACGCAATGCTTTCAATCGCTTCAACGAAACTGGAAGCGTGAATGACAGGCCTCGTGCAGGACGGTCGCGAAGTTCTACTGGGGCTGAAGACACACTGGCTGTCCTCGCTAAAGTTGCCGCCAGTCCTCGACGATCCACCCGTAAAATTTCCCAAGAAATTGGGATTAGCAAAAGTTCTGTCCAGCGGATTCTTGACAAGGACAGATTCCACCCGTACAAAACAACTTTCGTTCAACATCTGCACGGAGACGACGCAGACGGTTGGAATTTTGTGAGTGGTTTCAGAGAACCCGACAAATTCTGAGAAACTTGGAGGGGCATATTCTGTTCAGCGATGAAGCATGCTTCCATCTTAATGGTTCTGGCGTGTATTGGTCCGAGACGAATCCCCATGCAGTTCAAGAAGGGCACTATCAAATTGATCCGCGGATCAACGTGCGGTGTGGAATTTTATGTGACAAAATTTTGGGGCCTGTCTTCTTAGATGGACGTCTGACAGGTGAGATTTACCTTCGACTCGTAAAAATCAACTTGCTGCCTTTCTTGGACGAAATGCCCCTAGACGAGCGTCAGAAGTTTTACTTCCAACAAGATGGAGGGCCTCCTCATTATTCCAACACGGTGCGCAGATGGTTAGATTCGTTTCTGCCGAGAAAATGGATCGGACGAAAGGGCCCAGTGGAGTGGCCGCCACGTTCTCCTGACCTTACGCCCCTTGATTTCTTCCTTTGGGGGCACTTGAAATCAGTTGTTTACTACAGCAGGCCAAGAACTTCGGGAGAACATCCGTGCAGCATGTGCAGAAATTACTCTGCAAACATTGCTACGTGTACGGAGAAGCTTGAGGGAACGAATCAGAATGTGTGTACGCCAGCATGGATACCAATTTGAAATTTTATCGTAAATGTGCAATAAACACTGCTGCATGAGTTTTTGGACTTTTTATTCATTTTTGTTGCATCTCTTATTCACATAACCGGCTTCTAGCTCCTTTATGTGGACCTAAGAATTTCCGCAGAGTCACTTAACCATTGACGAGCCAAGAGAGTAGCGGTCGAACGGAAGGCCCTAGACAAAAAAAAATCAACATTTCTCCCGAAAAAATAGCCTTTTGCAGACAACTTTGATCTCTTATTAGTTTTAGATATTCTGCAAAATAACCAAGTTGACCTATGTGGCCGAACTTCTGGGACACCCTGTATAATATAAATTTAAAGTTTTCCATATAATGCGTAATAACTGTTAAGCTAACAAGGGTTTTCGAAATTTTCCGAGTCTTTTTTATTTAATTCTAGCAATGATATAATTTAATTTTAAGCGCCACTCTAAACCGAGGTCATTCTCTCTAGACTTTTTGCTCGTCTGCCGCACAGACTGCAGTTGAAAGAGGGTAATTTAGAATTGAGACTTGATAAATTGGTCCATGAGGTCATATTTTACGCAACAAGTACTGCTGTCGTGGTGACAATTATCAACTTGCGTCACCATGAGGTACTCGCCGTTTCTAGGGATACCCTCGTGTGAGAATTTACCTTTGTCTTGCGTCAAGTCCCTGATATCTAGTTTCACTAACGAAAAGGTCAACCGCCGTGCGTCATCCCAATGAGATATTATCTTCCGATTTTAGCTAATTAAAATCGAACTTGGACCATTGGAATGGGATGAAAATATGCCTCTTTCTCTTCCTTTGGATACGATAGAACCGAATTTAAGCGTTGTAGCCTGTTTCCGTTTTCGAGTTTTAGTTTGACAGACAAACTTTCGAAAAATATTTTTAAGAGAGTTATGTATTTTTTATGGGAATATAGGCGCGCAAAACGAAGCATTTGTGGTAAATTAGAGGATTACTCTAAAAAATGTATGTTTTTGATTAATAGAAGAAAGGCGCTAATGACAATACTGCTGACGCGCCTTCAAACCTCATACTAATCAATAATGTAAGATTCAAAGGGTAGATACGTCTAAATTACATTCTTAACAATAAAAAATCGTGGCGATTTCCCTTCGAAATCTCTGGACGAGAGACAGGTGGATACCAATTCAAAAGCGTCGAAAATATTCGTCTTAGAGGTTTTAGTTATTTTTTCTACGCGAGCAGGCTCGAAGACTTTTGTAACCCAAGAAATACGTTTGTCTTACTTATTCGGAGCCGAAAATAAAAAAAATATGTCTATAAGAAGCAGGGCTTCAGCGTAAACACCTCGAATTTATGGGTGCAATACCCCCTGAGTTTGCCAATCGTCTCTTAGCTTTAGGAAAGTTTGGGCAAAAAAAATCAAAATCGGATCCTGCGCCTCATCCTTCAATCCCGAGTTTATGTGCGTCCGTTTTTTTGCGTTTTAAAGCCGTGCGGTATTTTTAATGTGTGGCGTGGAAGAGTGAAGAAGCGGCGGGTGCGTGTGTATGAGTGAGAAAGTTGATGAGGGAGATTGAGCGTGAATGAAAGCCAGAAAGAAAAATAAAATTAGGTTTTTATTTGGCGAGATTGAGGCTGAAGTCCCTTATGCCAGCCTAAACATTTAAAATAATTTCCGAGTTTTCAAACCATCGCGTTATGGAATTTCAAGTAAATGGATGCGAACGTGAAAAATTTCTGCCGAAAATTCGAGTCATGGACGTTCAAGTTTGCGATGTAAAGTTTACTCGATAAATCATTATAGTCTATACCCGAACCTTGGAATAAGTTTGACTCATCGAAACATGAAGTTGAAGAATTCCAGTGTGACGTAGAGGAATGCGAATGATAAAATAGGTTCACTTAGACCAGGGGTGGGGAACCGGCGGCCATCAGGCCGAATGCGGCCTTTTGTGATACTCAGTGCGGCCTTTTGCATACTTGTCCAAACATACTCATAACATAACATATATCATTATATATAGACGTTCTTTACAGAGGAGGAGGAGGATATAACATACTAGTAGTTGGTGCTTGCATACTGCAAGCATTTCATATCACCTTGAAAAAACATTCATTTTTCAGACAGACATTTCATCATTACAAATGTTCTTTTAATTCTAAAGATTTCACCTCCGCAGCGATTTTCGTTTTCCCCAAATGTAAAAATAATAGTTTTAAACAATCCCCAAATGTTGCAATTTAAAAATTTTTACACTTTCTCCATTATGGGGTACTAATGCTACACAATTTAGCAAAATTTTAAAGTTGTAGCACTTCTAGAAGTCAAATAATATTTTATAATTGTTTAAATTTAAATTTTAACGGCCGCCGAAATTCATGTTTATTAAAATTGAAATGTTTTTTTGTGCTAGTTTACTACTTTGTACATAACTTGAAAATTTCAGCTCCATAGCTCATCCCGTAATGCCTAAACAGTTATCTATTTGTTTAAACTTTAAGAATTTTTAACTGCCAAACAAATTAAAATATCAAAATTTGTATAATCTCTATTTCGTTTTTATATGAATTCTACTTATTAAAAAAATTTCAACTCCGTAGCACATGCGGAAATACATAATCCATGAAAATTTGTTTAAACAATTGCGAATTTTTAGCGGCCGCATTGTTGCACTTTTCAAGATTTTCGTTTTTTTCTAGTCGGTTTTGCACAAAATCCTATCTATAAAAAAAATTTCGAATCTCCAGCACATCTGGAAGTGCCTAAACATTAGTATCCTCCTATCATTATATATAGACGTTCCTTAGAGAGGAGATAGATAGATAGATAGATAATCGTCTTTATTCGGGCGAAATTTAGACCAGAAGGTCCATTCTTACATTTAACCCTTCGTCAATATAATAAATACAAGAAAAAGAATAAAATAAGGTATAACAAAATACACTATATAAACATTATGTACCTAAATCATACAAATTAAAAAGATAAAATTGAATACAGATTTGTGTTTGTGGGGAAAATCTAGGTAAAAACAGACATGTCCTCCCTAGCAAAACCCACGCAGGAAAACACCCACTAAGAAGGGGGGTGTGAAAAACCTGCGAAAACCCTAGATAGTGTACATTTGGTAATACAAAACTACAACATTAAATAGGAAGGAGTATGTACAGTGGGAGAGTTCGTATATACAGCGTAATTATATACCGTCATAAAAAAGTACACGTAAAGGTAATAGCGTAATGTAAACAAGAAATATACAAGTATGCAGAATGAGATGAAATATACATGAAATATATACAATGAATGAATATAAAGAATGTTGTTGGGGCATGCATATTATAAGAAAGCAGGAAAGGATATAAAATACATAAATAATATAATACAATATAAAATAATATAAAACAATAGCAAAAAAAATAGGATATAACAGGAGGATACTAATGTTTAGGCACTTCCAGATGTGCTGGAGATTTGAAATTTTTTTCAGTGATTTTTTAGTGCTTTTTTAAGCGCTTGCAGTATGCACGCGCCGACCACTCGGGATGGTAGCCTAGCAACGAACCGAACTGACTCTGGTCTGTTCCGCCATTTTTTTCAATCTGCGGTTTTAGCTACGTTCCGTTACACGCCGGTTCTCTCGATTTTCGCGAATATACGCCGTCAAAGGATGCGGTGTCCATTGAAACGTGTTTCTACGGAACGGTTAAATCCTCAGGGAGTTATAAAAATCGATTCCCATTGACATGTCGTTTTTATCGTTTTTGCGAAACCTTTAGGTTTCCATCAAGGGGCTAATTAGTGAAATGGCTCTGCGAGAAACGAAGGAAAAGCAAGAGAGGGAGACGTCACAGAGTCGCTTCGCAAAACGAACCGATACGGTTGCTATACGTGGTAGAGAAACAAAATCTCAGACCTCGATTGCGATATGGAATTAAAAAACTTACAGAAGTTCGTAAAGGCAAATTCTCTACCGCTGAGCATGTCTTTTTGGCGTTCTTTTTAATCTCCGTATTTCTCCTATTTTTTGCGTTTTGTTTTTAAAGCGCGATCAATGAAAAGATGTTTTAAAATTTATTTGTTTCGATTATAGCGTCCTCGGAGTGACTTTAAAATCGAAAAGTGCTTTGTTTTTCGAAAGAACATTTGTTGATGAGAAAATAGATGCTGGGAATGGACGCATTTGAAAGCTCCCATATCGCCTCGAAGTTTAATTTAATGAATATCTATACTTTTCATAAGGTCAGCTTAGTAATTTCGTCAAAAACTCAAATTGAAATATTAACTCATTGTTTTTAAATATCTTCTTCGTTAAGAGTCTATCTTTTTTAAATCGAGAAGGTTATATTTTAGAATCTACTTCTGGGGAATCACCTCTTATGACGGCTACTTGTTGGAATTCCATTCCATTTAAATTTGTTTGCATAAGACAAATTTTTTATGAAAAATTTCTAGTTTTAAACAAGTAAATTAATATTTTAACTTCACATTCTCCACTGAATTTCATCCGGCAGATGAAGTAAAGCAATATGTTCTTATATATTTTCAAAATACTTTCTACGGAATGTTTCACGTTGACGAAATTGCATTTGTTTGTCATTGATTCACAAAAGTATTTATTGTTGGATATAAAGAGTCAACCATAAAAAAACTAGATATATGCACCTCTATCCAACGTCAGGATTCGAATTTTCGACCTTTTGGATTAAAAAAAGCAGTTACTCTACTCATCTGGCACAAATATAAGTTCGAAAAACTAGACGGATGAGGAAAAAATTGATAGATTTTTATCTCTTTGCCTAATTTTATTCGACCGCCGACGGTTCCTTTGATTGCTTTTTTTCGACCTATGCTCTCGACCGTGAATATTGAAATTTGTCGCACGTACGAAAAGTTTAACGGTGGATTATCATCAGGTGGATGACGGAATGTCCCGGGTAACTGGCTGGTGCAACCGGCGGACCGGGGTTCCTCTCCCACCCCTGACGGATTATAAAGAATCGAACCGACCAGTTCCCCCACACGTGCGCACGGCATTAAGGCACGTAAACAGGTACATAATTCTGCACTTCATGAGATACGGACGCCTCAACGGCGTTTTTCATTAAGGACCTGTTTAAGAGATGACGCGGTGTTTTCCTCCGCCCACCGTGGGTAATTAGTGAGAGGACGCGAATAAAATCTATCCGCAACAAACCTACGTTTTGCGTTACTTGTAGCTGAATCGGGCCAATAATAGTTGAACATCACCGTTATGATCGTCATTATTATAACTAGCGTAATCATCATGGATGTTGCAAGAGAAGTTATAAGGACTTATGTTTACAGTGCGGAAAAAACTGTTGTTTGGAAAATTGTGATTCCCCGTTAATGTGATAATGTGCTGTCCCTCTTTCCATTGGGTATGTGGCGTAAAAATTTTAGTTGCCCTTCTTTGATATCAGTGGTCGTCTAACATGAAAAGCTTCGTCAAAATTTGATTAAAGAGTCTAAGAAGAGCCTTGAATTTTCCAATAATCGGTATCTGTAGCGAAAAAATAACACCTATTATAAAATTATATTACTTTTAAACCGACTATGCTGCTAAGCTGAGACAATGAAGAATTGTATTCAAGAAACGTCGAATGGAACAAGCAAGCTGAAAAACAGAAAGAACAAACTGTAATATAATCATCACCTTTGTAAATAAAAATATCTGAAGACGTCAATGCTTACAGAATATTGGCTATCAAAAGAGTCAGTAAGGGTAGATATACTGAGAGTGAATGCCATTATGTGATATCAGTTGATGGATGGGTTTGTTGGAAAAAGGACTGTCTAGTCTCAATCTCGCAAATTAAAACATCTATTCATTTATAAATGGGAGGCATTCATTCATAAATTGAAATTATTAAAACCTTATTTTTATGCCGTGGTAGCCATCAAGTTAAAGTATTTGCTTTCGATTTATATCGCTCTTGTTTATAAATTAATGGTGTCACAATCAAACCGAAATGTTTTATAAAAACCACCAAAAACTTTTGGTTTAATCTCATTATTAACGATTATGATGTTCGCAAGGAATAAAAAATTCCAATAGTTTCAAGGAATGATATGTTTTTTATGTTATTTTTGTTATCGATGTATTTCACAGTGTGAATGAAACTTCACTAATCAAATTCATTCATTTTCCAAACGATTTCGCCGAGTGTCGCTACTTCATCACCCGAATGTTTATTTATTTATTTATTTCCATGCGGCCTCTAAACAGCCGTAAACGGCGTTTTACAAGGGGCTCATTACCACAACAACAAGGACGATTACAAACATCCATGCCCTAGGTAGAGAAAAACCCACCTAGGCGGGATTCGAACCCGCGACCTTCGGATTGACAGGCGAGGGCGTTACCCTGCCACCACCGAGGCCGGTGAGTACACATTTTAATTAAAGTTATATTCAAGCAAATTAAAGGCAATTTTTAACCGAAATGCCAACTCGAGTTTTCGCGAATAAATCGAAACCTTTCACTTTATCCGAGTAGAATCAATCAACTTTATGTGGAACCATTACCTGATAGATACACTTACATTTACGATATAAACCTCTGTGCTCTCAAAATAGCGGGCGTTATTGCATCGTACATGCGATGAAACAATCACTGTTAGCCTCCCTTATCTCAGCTGTAGGAGAAGACCAGTAGGACATCTCGCTTCTAGTAATTTTTCGCCGTATTATCTTGTACACAATGGCCTTACCCTGCGCTCTTCAACGCCAGTGCGTACAACATAAAGATGTAGAAGAACCTCACTTAGCCTCCAAGGCGGAAAAAACCAATGATTTTCCATTCCTCTCTCTCGCTGGAATAGAAATCGAAATAAAACCCAGACTTTAAATAGAGGGCGTTGTTTGACGAACACATGTACACACGCACACACAGACTCAGGGCGGGAACGTTTTTTGGCAGACGGTCCGTAGACGGAGTGGGAGTCGGAAGGTGGGTCGAAAGGGAGTAAAGGAGGAGAGGGAGGGGGAGAGATGCGTGGGCGGGAGGGAAGGAGAGGAAAGAGAGAGAGAGAGAGGTGGAGAGGAAAATGGGAGTGGGTGAGGGAAGTGGATTACATGGAGGGAGGAAGCAGTCGTAAGGGCTGTTGAGTCTCGTAGCCAGCTGAGAGTAAGAAGAGAAGTTAAAGACGATAAAATTAAGGGAAAGAGTTTCCTTCCAACGGTCTGAACGCATGACTTTTGACTGACCGGAGGTTAAAAAATAAATAAATAATTTATAGAAGCGATGAGTAAAGATGAAGAGAAGGAACACTTTTATCCCTTTCTTTTTTCTATCACTCTTCTTTATTTTGGCGTGATGGCGGCAGTAAAATAAAAGAAATTTTCTCAAGTCTTTGATCTGCGCTTTTTGATAATCTTTTATTTTTTCCGAATACGATTCTGGTGAGGTTATAGTGCCGTTTCCGGATCGAATTGGAGGAAGGAAGTGTGTCGAGAAAAATCTTAAACTGTCATTTTTTAACGAGGAAACTTTTGAATCCTGCAGATTGTTTTTTCATGTGGTTAAAGATATTCGCGGATCGGCTTTGAGGAAATAAGCGTATCTTTTCTTTCTTTAAAATCATCATTTAAATGTACACGCTAGAATGTATAGTAATGACCATTTTGTTTCAACTATAGACATGAAAAGGTTAGGAAAACCAGCATTTGTGCTATAAATCAACCGTCGTCAATGGTGATTCACCAATAGTACATGAGTGTCCCAAAAGTCCCTTTACCGCCAGATACTGAGATTGAATGTTACAAACAAAACATCAGTTATTCAGGGTGGTTGAAAAAGATGTTACGATTTGGTGTGTATTTATTTAATTTTCGCATTTTCAGGGTGGATATGTGTGACCAGGATTCGTTTTAAATAGTAGTGTTTTATTTATGCTACAGGATCTTAACAACTGCGGATAAAGGGACTGTTAAGGCAGTCTATAACTTCCAATAAAGAGTGATAATTTTATATTGAATTGGAGATTGCCCATTACCCCAATCAGCTCATCACCTTTCACCTTCTTCAAAATTTTTCTTTTATGGAAGCCGTCATCGATTAATCGCCGCTGATTATGGCTTTATATCCGAAATGCCTGCATAGTTTTCACAACATTTTTATAGCTATTGGAAGGACATTATCCAGAAGGCGAGCTCAACATTTCTCTCTTGAATTAGAGTTAGTTGTATTTGCGAAAAATTGAAATCTCTAAATCCTTATGTCTGTCTATGGGGAACTGTCAAATATCGGAAATTACCGAAACATTTATGAAGTTGTATTGTATGGCTATTGTTATATGCAAATATAAAGTTTTTTCGGTAAATTTTTAACTGATATTTATAAAATAAGCGATTTAAAACGGACGAGTTAATGTCGAACCCGATCACATCCGATAGGTAGCCGAAGTTTGCCGAGTGGTTAGTGACGTCAGCGCATCCCACGAGTATGCTAGCCGATGCTGGCCCTGCAAGAAGCATTGTACCGATATAGAAGTAGTAGCTTAAAAGACATACATCTGTTGTTTTCCTCTATCCGCCGTCTTAGAAGAAATATTGGTAGAAGTACTGCACCTTCCTGCATTTATTTCGCTTTGTGTTTTGCAAAATGGCATCTGAAAGGTTTTGTTTAACCAGATCTGATAATTTGCCCAACGTTGATTCGTACATGCTTTTGCAGTGCATTGGAAGTCGTAGGGAGCAATATTCAGATGTTGATATGCGTGGAGTGAAGGCGGATAGGTTTGTATTACATTTAATTGATAAAACGAGCTCGATACAGCGCTTTTATTTTCAGTTATTGTAATAGTTGGTAGTATTATTTTGACTGAAACGCAGAAGATATGTAAAAGATAGATTGACGTCTTAAAACAGCTTTCCCATATTAAATGAATAAAACAACTCTAGTTTTAACTAATGTTATACAATATTTTTTATGTATAGTTTCCCATGCTGTCCTAGTATATAGTAAGTAAAATATAGTTAGATAAGTATACAAAAGGTAACGGACGAGGCCGAGACTTCGTGAAATTCCACAATAAAATAACATGAACAATGCTAGATAGTATTTTTTATTAATATTAAACTTTTGCTAATTTCCACAAAATATTTGAAGTAAAACACGACCGGTTTCGGTGAATAATCGAATAATCACCATCATCTGCCTTTACAGAATCATCAGGCCAAATATTGAAATATAATAAATGAATGTGAATAAACTTAGTTTCCGAGTGTCTTGTCCATAGGAAATGTGATGAAGTTTATTGTTTTAAGTGTCTATCTGCCTTAGTTATTGCCTATACTTGTGACAAGAAAAACTGTAGAAGTGTTTGTCATAACTGCATGTCTCTTTTGTATATGTCGCGAATTTCTTCGTTGCTTTTATGGCTTTTTTCTCCCTTTGAGGTCAATGAGGAAAGACCATGTTAGTAATGCTGTTGGATTTGTTAAACTGAAGCGAGAAGGAAAAATTTGTATTGTTAAAGGCAAGATTTGCCCTGAACGCAGAATAAGATAAACAGGTTATGAAGTGAGTGTAGTTGCAAATGAAGAAGAAGATTTAGTCACGTCTGTGGAGTGTCATGACTGCCCTTATTTATCAAAACATGGTCCTTCAAAATACCATGCTGTCGTGGATATTATGTGAACAAATTTATTAAAACATTTAAATTACAGAACTAACTTAATATGTAACATTAGTAAAAGTATTTGCTTAAAAACGTGGTACTTAAATATATACACTGCAACAGTAATTATTTCCTTAATAAACCCATAGCCCAACGATTTCCGTAAGTTTGATCTTTCGTATTTAGAATAGGTATATTACAATATGGAGATTTTGTTAAAATATATACGCTAATCTTTGAAATATAAAAATATAATTTACTCTTTCAACGTTCTCCAGAAATATATGCATCATGTCAATGTAATGCCGACATAAGTCATAAACTAAAATGCGAAGCAATAAAATTACGCACATACATATAACTTGTACTTAGATTAAAATGATCTTCGCAGACAAATGCAGTTGTATGTTCCTATATATCAGATGCGTATCTCCTCATGGCTTTCAACCACAATATTCTCCGCTTCTTATTTCTTCCCAAGGAGCTCGGTAGCGTGAAGAACACTTTTCTGGGGGTTTTAATCGTTGTATTTAAGCACTGTGGTACCAGAGAATACTTATAACCCTTCTTAATTTCCATATTCTACATTTTAGCTACGATATCAGGAAAAGCAACAGGACGAAGTATCAAAACCGCGTGCTTTCAGTACGGTCGTAAGGCATGCGATGACGTCACGTACACCTTACTACTCTCTCTCCAACCAGGATGCCGTTTTCGCGAGATATTTAAAAGTTATTTTAAATATTTTTTTGCATAATGAAGACGATTTAACGAAAAAATGTTCACAGGGAGTAATTAAGTCAATTAAAAAGAATTTTAAAAAACAATTAAATATTTTGACAGTCCCCCATTGGTTCCAGAGCTGGTACAATATTTTGATCTCGTTTCAAAACGGAAAATTCTGCTTCTTTACCAGGTATAGACATTCGTAGAAACACTAAATCAAAGCAAAGGTAGCCTTTCTCACAATTTTCCCTCTCTTATGTAATTTTTTATGATCGTTTCGAAACATACCTTTGAATTAAGGTCTTTGGATAACCTTTGATGGCACTGAATCGCAACGAATCGCAGATATCAGTTGTAGATTTTTAATTGCTCTTTCTGACTTCGCCATGGAGAGTTTTCGGGTTGTTCTGCTTAATACCATTTATCTTAAATCTAACTCAGCATGATTGCAAAATATGCTCCAATATTTGTTTACATATGGAAGAATATCAATTTTAATATTTGCTTACATTATCTTCCTTAGACTTCATTCCATATTTTGTCACTGTCGATTAAGCAGGCGCGTTTTGGTAAAATCATGTGCTCGATCAGCGCTAAGAACTTCACTCATTCATTCAAAAGAATGTCTTTCGCTACGCTTACCGGTCCTCCTCTATCCGCGCCACCTCTTTCTCTCAATCACAAACTATCGAGAGCCATGTCTTACACGTGTGGATTATAGGCAAAAGCAAAGGATATTTATCTCCCTGAATTCGGATTTAATTGTTTGACTCTGGAGAGAAGGATCAATGCATTCTATATATGTTTCGACTTCTTTCTGTCCATCGACAGATTCGGTAAATTCGCAACCTTAAAAATGGCGTCGACAGGATGCAATTTGTGACACCAGATGTCCACCCTGCATGCATTCCGGTAATCCTGATGATAATACTCCGTGTTTTTCTTCAAGGTATTATGTCATCTGGCCTCATGAAAGATTTATGTGGTAGAAGGAGATGTCTTCTTCCGTCCCACGCGAGCTTGTAAGCTTTAAAGGGTCGTCGCACTTTATGTATAGGTACACACACATACACACACTCACTTCAGAAATTAGCATAATCTCCCAAAACCACACCCTGAAAAAACCAGACATTTTCTAGCGAGCTGGTTCAGAGCGTTTGACAATGGGAAGCGGCTTTCTAAGGAGCATTCGAATGCATATAAAATGAAAAAAAGTTCTTCAAACTCTCCCGTTTGGGTGAAACCTTTTGTCTGTTTGGTTTCCAGGCGTATCTAAACTTGCCGTTTTTTGTTGGTTAGGCCTCAAAAAGGTCTTCGCCGCGCGTGCCAAAAATGTTGATTTACCTCATAATGGTCAATTTACTCATTCGTTTAACGTAATTTAAAAAATATATTTCGGTTGCGTTTGGTAGTGATTTAAGCCGCAGGACGGTTCCCGTAAATGGTCTAATTGAGAGTCACAAGGGAATTAAAATTTAAATGTCTAGAATGAAAAATATAGTTAATAGACAGATATTTTGAGGAGCAAGGCGTTGTATATTTATTTGGAGCCAAATTCGAATACAACTACATTCAATCATTTCGGAAAAATTACATTAAAAAAGACTGTTGTAGTAGCCTTGTGATATTATAGCGATTCACGCTAAAACGACACTATATTATACTTAAATTAAAATTGAAGTAAATGCCGACTTTTATAGCGGTACTGTCAATTATAACACGTAATGATGCATTATATTTTTGCATTAATTAATTTATGCATATTTTTATAACAGGATCAGAATTGGCGTAGAGTGTAGAATTTTCATAATACTACGCTGGTTTGGTATGAATAGGATTGGCTACGTGAACGTGCATGTGTCCGTTTGCTAAAGACTAGCGCTAGCATTAGCGCTATAAATGGAAACTAGCCTAATGGTGTAGTAAATGAACTCAATAGGGCCTTTTTATCGCTCAGCAGCTAGCTGACTCACTGAACTTGATCTTTCCACGAAGAGCGATGCTCAAGTATCTTCCACCGCCTCTTCCTCATTGTTGACCCCTAGGCAGCTTCCATTAACAAGTAGGACGGGGAAAAATCTCTCTATCTCTATATGGCCTTAGTTACGTTATTACCATTGCGTAAGGCTCATCCGCCGGAACTCGAAAGGTTAACCTATTGTCGAGGGGTCGTGAAGTGGGGTAGCAAATGAGAGCAAGTGGAGAGAGAGAGAGAGAATGAGTAAGATTGAGTAATTAGAAAGGGGAAATATTAGCGAGCGGAGCCTCTTCGAATTTTCGGCATCAAGATGTCGGAATTCGACTCCGAGTTATCGAAGTTCTATTTCGAAATATCGAAATTCAACATCGAGATATCAAAGTTCGACCTCTATGTATTATCCGAGTTTGACTCTTAGGACATTATCAAGAAAGAGAGAGGAGCGTTGGAGAAGGAGAGGAAAGAAGGGTCGATACTTGTGGAATGAGAAGTTAAGCGTGCATGCTCTTATGGCTGGAGGAATGGAGTCGACGCCCAGGAAGTGTATTATCCGCATTGTAACCATCACGAATAAAAATAAAATTAAAGGAAAAACGCCTTTTGTGTAAAAAGAATTCTATTGCTTTAAAATGCTCTCTAAAGTGGAAAATATTTTTTTTTAATATTTGCAAATTTGTACAAAATTGAAGTCTTTTTACTTTTAACTTAATAAATCTGAATTTATACGGAATCAGTGCTGAAAAATTAAAAGACTACAAATTTGTAAAAGTTTTGCAAATATTTTAAAGATCTATTTTCTTCTTTAGAGAGCATTTTAAAGAACTAAAATTCTTTTTTTAGAAAAATATTTTTTGCTTCAATTTTATTTTTAAACTTCGAGTTAAGTCATAATCTAATATTATGGAATATGCATGTATTGCACACCCGAATTGAGAACTATGGAAAGATGTGTTTTTCCCTTATTTTCTTAGTATTTCCTCGTTTTCCATCCTATCTGTCCATTTTGTCTTCAGCATTCTTCTTCATGTCCACATTTTGAAGCTTAATACAGTCTTAAAAACTATATTTTTACTTTAACCAATTTTTAGGTGTTCTTTACTAGCGAAATGGTAGTAGCAGAACGCCTTATTAACGTGTCGTCCGTCCGTCTGTCATAACTTTCATTTCATAAACCGCTGGACGTATTTTACATCGCATACTTTGTTTATATCGATCGCTCTCGGCAAAATAATATTTGGATAGAAGACAAAATTTGCCACAAAAATCCGCGAGACCACATAATTACGATCTTTACTTTCGAGTATAAAATTTCAAGAAAAAATTGAAATTTATTGAGAGGAATTTACGACGGTATTTATGCGCAAACCGAATCGGCGTTCATAACTGCTACACTTTTAGGAGATGGGAGAGAAAAAGAGTAATAAATAACCTCAGTAATAGTGAAAAGAAAGAGGATAATGGACTAAAATATACGCTTATATTATTTGTGATTTCCATCCTAACGCTACTGCTTGATCGCTAACCGTCGTATCCTAAATTTCGTGTTTTCTTGTCGGTTTTTTGTTATTAACCAGCTACGTTTTTATCGGTTTCGATGTTGAAAACGCGACGCCTTGTTAATGTAAGAGCTGTACCATATGTTGCTCGCAAATTTCATTCGATTATTGGCATGCTTGATCGTACAAGAAAAAAATCCCACCCGATAAAAACTAATCAATAGTACCATCCATTCATCCTCTGGAACTCGAACCTGGATACGCTTCCATTTAGAATCCGGATAAAGCACTTAATCCCCCCCTTTTGGTAACAATGGGCGAGGATTGCGAGAGGATGGAAACGTTAAAGTTTGGTGAATAGGGATGTAGAGGAAATGAGAGGGAGAGAGAGATAGATAGAGGGAAACAGGGAGGGGGAGATATAAGGAGGGAGAGAGGGAAGGGAGAGAGATGGGAGAAAGGAGAAGACGGAGAAATGGGGAGATGGAAGTGATAGAGAGAGGGAGGGATGGAGTGAGAAAGAGGATGGGAGAGGGAAATAGTAGAGAGATGAAAGAGAATTGGATAGAAGAAAAGAAAAGAATTGTTGAAGGAAGATGGGGAGAGGGATAACGGAAAGAAATGTATGGAAAGAGTAAAAAAGGAGGAGGAAAAGAGAGATTGAAGAAAAGAAGAGAGTGGGAAATGTCACCGATGAGGTTGGATATATGCAGAATTGTAGTGGTTTGAAAATAAAGAGGGTGAAGAAGGAAGCGGGAGAGATGAAAGGAAGAAGGGAAGCTGGAGTGCGATGGAGCCAATAGATCCTTTCAATCCCTTTGAAGCGGAAGGAGAGAGGCGAGAAGTAGAGGAAGAGGATGCGCATAGTTAAAGAAAAGGCTAAAGAGGTAGAATAGAGAGGATAGAGAGAAGGAAAGAGATAATGGTATCAAAGAAAGAAAGAAAAGATGTTTCTAGCGAGTTGAGGGTGAATAATATTATCTTGAAACTCAATCATTAATATTTTCTTAAGTTTATATGCTAAATTTTCAATTATAATAATGGTTACAAACGTTTTTTTAATTTAAAATAATGAAAAAGAGATATGAGGCATAGGAAATGTGCAAAATAGGATATAGATACAGATGTGCAAGAAAGTGAAAGAGAAAGGGTATATTTTTATAAATGGGAGGAAGAGAGAGTGAGAGAGCTTTCGAAGGGATGGAATGAAAATTTTCAGATGCAGAAGATTCGAGTGAAATGGGGATTTGGACGGTATTTGGGAGGACTTAATAAAATGAAAAAACAATAGTTTCCTACGTGAAATTCGTTTCCCGTCCACGTTCACGGATGGAGCAACGCTCTCATTGTCTCTACGCCTCTCTCTCTTCTTTCTCTGCCATGCGACGTTTTTTCATCGCGCGGAAAGTGTCCAAAACGCGAATGGCTTCGCCGAAATAAATATACTTCTCCGTACGCTCTTTCACTCGCTTTCGAGTTTTTATGGCAAAGAGAGAGAGAGAGGTGCTATCTCTTTCTTTCTCTTCTTGTCGAAATGCGCAGTAATGAGCGAGGGAGCGGGGCTTTTCGTATTTCATTTTTCTCGTTTCACATAATATTCTCGATTTGTCCGTCGTTAAAAGTTTTCGCGGAGGAATTCCTTTTTCGGGTGTAATATGTTTTTTTTCGGAGCATTGTGTGCTACGCGGCGGCCGTGGCAGGAGCGGTGGGATGTCTGGAATTTCGGTGTCACCAGGGAAACCATTATATCCTGAGGGAGGAGCGTTTCTAATTTTTTTCCGCAGATGGTCTCTTCCGGGAAAGCGTCAAGTGTTTGTGGGAGGAAGGGGAGACGACAATATTTTTAAATGCGCCGGATTTAGAAGAAAATGTTGATTTCCAAGCAAATTAATAAAGACGAGCCATTTCAGTATAAACAGACGATACATATCTAAAATTACGATACCTATATCGAATGCTTTTTGTTAAATACAATGGGGTTTGGATATCTAGACTTTCTTTGCCAAAAGTAAAAAAACATTAAGGTCTTATGTCCAGGACATGTCCGTCCGTCTGTTTGTCCTTCCGCCCTTATGTTTCACCTCCGTAATTATGTAAATGGTTTATATAGTCCAAGTAGGAGTGCCGCCTTTCTATGAGCAAAAAATAAACTTTCCATCATATCTCGTATAAAAAATATTTGTCATATCAAAAAAGGTTTCTATGGAAAACTGTAGAATTAGTTATATGACATGATTACGTAATTCGTAAAGAACGCCTCTGCCTTGCATTTATGCTCCCATGAAGTCTGCGTGTTTTCTATCCTGTTAGTGATATGAATTAATGAAAAATTGGATCATTTAGTTTCTTACGTTTACATAAACCATCAGGATAAAAAGGTTGGAAATCGTTAAGTGATCTCTGAGCAATAAATGATTTAGTATAAGTGCGAATGACTGCAATTTCTTCCTAAAAGAGTTCTCATCGATTGAAATCAGAAATAACACGAATTTTTATTTTATTTTATTTCCGCTGTTGTCATTTTTCTTAGGAAAAAATAGATGCGTTCATATTCATTTTTACGATGATTTCCGACGCTTTTAATCCTTCAACATTTCCTAACATTTACGAATCGTGTTACGTAATTAACTGCTGGATTTGAGCGTTATAAGTTAGAAACTCGGAGCTTTTCCGCTCAAGCCAAAAATTTTTAAGCTCGATCGGTGGTGAGTGGGATAGACAGAGAATGGTTTTCAAGTTTTAATTTTTTACCGCAGGTATTGCAGCAAATAGGAGATGAATTATGGCACGCTGGGACTATTTCAGGGAAATATATCAAACGACTCGAATACCAGAGTTTGAAAATTCCCCTCAAAGCTTCTCTGATATTCGCATACGCGAGGTTTGGAGGGCGCGGATGGCCGTGGGATGAAATTACACGCACCATTAACGGGTAGTATTTTGCCCGAGCGCCGAACTAATACACGATATTATCGCATTAGTAAACAATTCCTATGTTTGCGAATCGCAGTCGGCGGTGCATGTCGGCGGCGAATGGCGGCCCTTCTTCATTTTATTCCAGATTATAATCCGTCAAACCACATTAGCGATGGACGCAAATAAGGACGCATCCGTTCGATTAAAAGTTATTTCATTTTAAAAGGACAAAAATCGATATACAGACCAAATTTTTGACGTGTTTCGTTGCGACTTAGTAAATGAAACGCGTGTGACGTTTTTATTCAGCGCTGTTGATCATCGCTGTAACATGGAACTTGTTTGAGAAAGCAATGCATTATTAATTTCTTCCATTCCGAGATTTAAAAATGATTTCACCTCTTAATGTAGTTCTATTAAGTGATTTATAAGTAAATACAAAAATAAAAGCATGCGAGTATCAGGAAAAGAAGGAAGCTTGAATATACGTATCAATGGAAAGTAATTAGAACAAGTGTCAGGCTATAAATACCTTGGAGGAATCATAACAAGAGATGCAAAATACACCGATGAAAGGAGCAGAATAGCGAAAACATAAGCCACTTTCAGAAGAAAGAAACTGCGACTAACAGAACATATAAAATATAAAGGAAGAGGTACGCAAGAAATGGTTAAAATGCTATTTGGAGCTTAATCATGGTCACTCAGGAAAAATTCTATAATATACTTGGAAAGCTTCGAAATGTGGGCATGGAGAAGATAAAATATGTAGATAGAATAAATAAACGAAGGCAGGATAAACGAAGAAATAGTATGATAAACGATCGAAAAGCGAAAGATTATATATGAAAGAGGAAGGAAAACTGAATAGAAGAATACCTAAGGAGAGAGCATGATTAAAAGCGTGTCAAAAAGAAAACTGGAAGGAAAAAGAGCTATCGAGAAATGAACAAGAAGTCCAAACCAGGACTGACTAATGCAGGCTGGTTTCCCAAAGTTGACGTCCCGAACTGATTACATATATTGACAGGAAATGTTAGTCGTTCCAAGGAATGCTCATACCATAAATACCACTTGTAGTTCATAGTTTATTAATGATAGATAAAAATCAGAAAACAAATTAATAGAGCACTATCAGGTTTAAAATACTAAAAACAATGTCAAAATCTCATTCTGATATTATGTTTTGCATGTATTTTTTAAATAAACTAATTTAATAAATGTTACTGTTTATACGCTAATATGTATGGATCAACTGCCCATTGCTGAAGAATAGTCGAGCGGAAAAGAAAGTAAGCCAAATATTTACGCACTTGAATTTTTCGAAGAATTTATTTTGCTTGCGTATTGAAATCATTATCGTCTGGAAAACTATCGGAAAGTACTTGAACCGAACGAAAGCAGCCCTTGAAGGTATAGCGATTCGCGTAACTCCGGTACGATAAAATAACAGCATTGACTGGCGGGATCGGTAATCGATTAGAAGGAAGGGGTCAAGAGGTTGCTTACTGACTACTTATTTGAGGAAGAGAGAATGGACTAGTGTGTGAGATTTAGGATTAATTTAGTTCTAAATACTATCATTCCTATGTTATCGTTGGGGTCAGATTAGCCAAGTATGCTAAATGTTCCTTTTTAATAATCACTATCTATGTAAGAATCGTGTTTCTCGAAAGATAACATCCGAGCATAAGATGAAAAAGGTGAATTTGATCAGATGATCTTCCCTCTTGCTCGTACGTTGCACTCGATGACTTTCAGATTTTCATGGTAAATCATTTTTTCGGATCTCAAGGCTTGCTTTTGCGGTATTTCCTTTAGGTGACTCACACATGCATACATAATTACTCTACACAGAACAAAAGAACCTAAAGTAATATTAATTCTTTAACGCCTTGCTTTGACCTTCAGTTTACCGCCGTTAATATGAGGTACCGGAACGGACCGAAGGAAGCATCGAGGCAAGATTCTCGTTTTAAAAATTCGAATTTTTTTCTTTTTATAATTTTGCACCCAAACCGCCATTTTTGTAATGCCAAAATTCAGAACTATATAGAATAAGTTTAGCAAAAAACGGAATGAATTAGATACTGATAATAACTGAGATTAAAATAAACGTTCATCCTCTCACAAACGAAAATTTTCGCATCTGAAAACCGTATGTAATTATTAATATTCTTCGTAGTAATATTTCTATTTCAAAGGAAAATTAAACATCACCATAACACTAAAAATTTTAATAAATTTATTGTCACTCGATTTCTCATAGAATCATTATGTAAGTACATCTCTGCATATTGTAGGCGTCTGTCCAGAGAGCTTACGCGTTAATTGGATTGCCTAAGTTTCAGGATACGCAATTTTTTTCCATGCGAGAGAATTAGGAAAACTTTCCAGCAAGAACACTGGCAGGATAATTACGCGATTTCGAAAGCACGATTATTATGGGACTTTATCTTTATAACCTCGGAATAATGGAGAGGCTCCTTATTTTGCATTTCACCCCATCAAAAGATACTACATCGTACGATTCACCCTCGTTAACGGCATTAAGGGAATCGGGATTACGCTAGATGGCAGTCCAATCGCTGTCCTGCAAAAACTGTCAAAAAAGAGAAGCTATGCGTGGGCAACATCTGTTTTGCGCCTTTCTTCTATCTCGGGTCAGGAACCCAACCCTTCTCCACCCTCCACCTCCTTCCTTCCAACTAATTGGAGTCAATGAGGCAGCAAAGGGTGCCCGTGTAGCATGTTGTCTGGGTCAGAGCCTGTCATTTGATTGTCTACTAAATTCGAGGTTTTAATTAACTCCGCGGCGGCCATTTTGTGACGTCTCATCCGCCGCCGACGTCGCGGCCGCTTTAAAAAAACGCCTTTCCATTGTTTCCTCTCATCCCGAGAGAGAGAGAGAGTGAGTGAGAGTGAGTGAGTGAGTGAGTGGGAAGCAACAATATGAAGCGGCGCTCGCTCGGAAATAACGATAGATAAACCGGCGCGTGCTGTCCGTGCCTCTCTCTCGCGCGCGCGCGCGAAAAATTATGAAATGCGACGGCCGGAAACACTAATACGTCGACCGGCATTATATCTTTTGTGGATTTTTTTCGATTCGCGCCACTCGTTGTCCCCATTATCCGACACGTGCATACACGGGGCGTTCTGAAATGGACCGCGTCACATTGTTGCTTCGTTCGTTCGCCTTGCTTCTTCCGTCTGTCCCACTGTTCATCTCTCTCTTTCACTCTCTTTCTTTCTTTCTCATATTATCTCCTGCGAGGTCGTTACGTCATGGGTTTGTACGTTCCGAAAGTGGTATGTGTCGCGTTTAATGCCCGTAACAATAGACCTCAATTAGCCCTGAGTTATATGTATTTTTTATGATTCGGGAGCGGTTGTGTTGTTTCTTTTTTAAATGCATTTGCTGTTGTCTGAAGGTTTGCCTCGGTCTCTCCTTTCTCTCTCTCTCTCTCCTCTCTCTGCCTCATTATTCATTCCTCTCTGTCTCTATTTCTCCAAAATTCACTTACGTTGACTTTTCTACAAAGCAGGGCTGCCAAAATAAAAGTAATAATTTTTTTAAAAATAAGTGTTTGTGTTGAACTGTCTGCATCGATTTTAACCATATTATAATATTTACTATGTACACATACATAAAGCCATAATAGCATATTTGGACCGGATCAACTAAACAGGAGTGCCACAATTACGAATTGAACTCTTTCAGTAACTATGGATTTGGAAGGAATTTGCTCAACGGGTGTCAACTAAATTTTATATATATGGTTTTTACAAAGTACCATAATGAAAACAAGATTTTTAAAGCGGAGCTTAAGAGCAGAGCTACCACAATTAATAAATAATAAAAATCCTTTGCGACTTAAAAGAAAACTCTTTCCCGAGCGTAGCCGGGCGTTTCTGCTAGTACATATTTAATATTTGTTCTACGATTGTTAATTTTAATTCTCTCTGTAGTTTGTTTAACGTTTTATTTTTTTTATTTTTTCATTTGTTTTTATACTGATGTATGTTAATGATCCATTGTAAAAGCCCACATTTGGCTGTTTATGGACCTTTTTCATTAAATAAATAACACATCTAGGCTTTTATTATTAGAATATGTGGCGACAGATGTCGGATATATTCGTTATTGTACGTTTCCACCAGTGGTTGGTGATATTTTGACTGCTAAATTGCTAGATTACCTTAAATTATGGAAATGCGTTAAGAAACGCTTCATTTTTTCTTTGGATCTAAATTTTAAAAGAAAATTCGAAATATTCTTGCATGGTGCTGTTCTTTTTTTTATAAATTACGCCTGCTAAATTAATTTTGTTTTCGCTACGTACTACCCAAATTTTATGCGCGCTACTGTTAAAATTATTACTTGAACTTAACTTTCAGGAACTCAAACATTTTAAAACGAAAAAGTTTTCCAGTAGAAAATTTATCATTGATTATTCCAGTGAAATTTTATTTCAAGGCATGACGTTTCGTTTGCCTTTACATTCTATGATTTTTAACTCAGATACAATTATTTTCGGCAGAATATTTAACTTACGCCACTCGAAATTTTTTTCAGGCTCGAAAGAACTGACGTCTTTTCCGTCATAGTTTGCGAAAGATTTTTCCTCTCTTTCTTCAAAAAGCGTCGTTCGCCTTTTTATCTTCCCATATAATTGGAGTGATATTTTACAGCCTTCCTTAAACTTGTTTCCCTCACGGGCGTTAGCAGCTCCTCCTGGAAACGCATAGAAAATACCTCGCGGAGAGTTACTATAAAAATTAGGGAATCGAGAAACCCCAGCTAATTGGATAACTTTCCCGGTCCTGACTAGTCATCCTTTCTCTCAGGAAGTCGAAAATAATAACGCTGTCTCGGCGCGACACCTATACTCCGGGAAATGGAAACTTGTTCTCCCACTCTATCTTTCCCCCCTCTTCCCCATTAACCCTCTCAGCGTCATAATCCTTCTCTCCCATACCCGTTGTTTCTCTCTCTCTCCATCTCTCCCTTATGCGGGCCAGTGGCAAACAAGCAATATTAAACCACCTTCCTCTCTCTCTCTCTCACTGCTATTAATTGTCACAACACCTTGTTAAAATCTAATCCCTTCCCTCTCTTAAATGTGAGATGCTTTTACGGCAACACGAGAATACGAGCTTTCGTTTGTTTATTCGGTTACGTCGTTTTTATATTTTGTGGGCGGATGGGCTTATCCTTAATTTATTAACGTTGTTTTTTAGAATCACGGTGAAACAATATGATTTTCATTATTTAATTCGCCTGAAGAGGTGATGTATATCAGCATAGTAAGTAATATTTTATTTGCATCCTATCTTGTATCTATATTCTAGGTGGGTTGGTACAAAAACAGGATAGATTCTTTTCATTTCAGGAGAATTTAGTGGTCATTACGAAGACATTCCACATAGTTACGGCTACATCAGTCAGTTTTATATTTTAAAATTTATTTTCAGTAATAACTAGTGGTAATGAGAGAAATTGTCAATGTTGGGTCTAAGATATGAATCATCAAGTTTTATTTCATAATGTAGTTACTTTTAGCGTGAGAGAAAAGGTTTTTATCATACCAGTGCATTTCAAATTGTCTTTATTGAGTGTATGTTACCATAATAATCTGGAAATAACATAAAGATCAATTTTCATAATGCCCTAATCCTGTTAAATTAATGATGATTTTAAGGAGACGACTAACTTTAGTTTTCTCTATTTAATTATGTATGAATACTGGGAGTTCCTTATGTCGATAACTTTGAGACTTGGGAGGAATATTATTCATCAAGAAAGAGTGAGCGAATTTATATAGGTATAATAAGAAATGGAAAAAACAAATTCCATTTTAAATTCATTTTCAACCATTCATATGTTTCAACAAATGAAATACACAACCTAAATGCAATCATTGCTTCATTACTAAAGAAATTGCATTTATATTCGCTGTCGCTATAAAAATCCGACTGAGGCCAGATTGAATCTTCTAGAGAAGTCGCTCAGGGATTCCCGCGGGCCGTTTGCGCATTTCATGTGCCTCGCGATGTTATGATGACAAAGCGAGCCGTAAAATTTAACACAAAAAGTCGTATTATTTTGGTGAAACTATGTCAATAAATCTTTTATTTTTGAAATTATAACCCTGAAATCCTTATTTAGACTTGATTTTCACTCATGTGCTACTTCAGAGTCTCATAGTAACTTCCGACATGAACTTCAATCCGTCTCGCCGAATCCAATATTTTTATCGCAGAAGCGAGGATTTTGATTGAACCTATCATCATTTATTTTAGCAATCTCTACAGTTTTATTTCAGTCAAATACGTTCTATCAAAATTTCGTCATATGAAGGAAATTACTAAATGCATTTAATTTAGTAAATAGTAAGCATTGTCAAAAATAAAAAAGGCGATAACTTTGTATTAAAAAAATGAGTATGAAGGCAACGAAATAAAAAAGCTCTCTTTATATAGACTTACCATATGTCCCGGTTTTGAGGTCTTGTTCCGGCGTCCCAACCGGTTTGTTGTTCTGTCCCGTAAAATAAATATGAGTCAATGTCAGGGCTACCACTGCACTCGGACTGAGGCTTCTAAAGTGTGGCCTTCTGATCGCTACTACCATTTTTGTTTGTTATCATGAGTTTGCCATTGTAAATTTTTAGGGCACTGTTGTGAATACAGTAAAACCTCTACATAAGCAGCGCTTGTTTATAATAATATTGTATTTGACAAATGAGTAAAATTATTTCTTAGCGATAAAAAATACGTTTAAGCTATGCGTAGTTTTTATATTATATTATGTAAAAACATGAATAATAAATGAAACTTCCCGGTTATATCCCAATTGTTCTGGTTTTTCCTTTACGGAAATCGTGTTCTTTGTGTAATAAAGAATTCAGTCCAAATAATACGTATGATGAATCCCTTATTTTGTTTCTCTTATTTTTCTAGTAGTTTGATTTAAAATATTGGTCGAACCGACTTATTCCCGACCTTGCACGAGACGGATGATTTTCTCGATTATGTAAAACGTTCCCCAATTCAAGGGCTCCTCACATTTCTCCTCTTTGGCGGGCCACCGAACACGTTCGAATTTCGTTGTCACATTGGAACGTTACACGCGTTTCGCTCTTCGTTTCGACTTCGTCTCGCCGCGAGACATGCTGCGTGACAAACATCACTTCCGAGCGGTTCTAATGCCTGCAAGGGGAGGGGGGTAATAGAATAGTTAATGCTTCGCTTCTGCCTGATGCATTATGGAATGCTTCTCGTCTGCCATGCTTTGCTTTGCACCGTGCTTTGCCGTGGGTGTTCGTCCAAGATCACGACAGGTGAAAGATATACTCTATATATACTCGATTTTTAGCGTTTTTTTAAATCCGCTAATGTAATCATTTTGTTCACCTGTCCATCCGTCCGTCCCTTTATACGCTCCTCAGAGCTCCGAGTTCAGGGAACTACTTTAACACTATTCAAGTTAGAGGAACCGAATTTTGAGGGCCACAAGGTCTTCCCCGCGGTTGAAATTTGGAGACCTCACGGGCAGCCTAAGGTGTGTATTTTTAATTTAAACAAGATGATCCAAACAGAACTTATGATGCCTACTTTCCATTTAATCATTTATTTAATACTTATATTGGCTTTAATAGCTTTTAAGTCATCGCGGATATGTAGCTCTTTGTGTTCCCAAATTTCATAATTTAGCGTTATAAAATACTGCAAATACATTCGAACGGAATATTAAATTGATCGCGCGTATTTGTGCGGCAAAAATAACGCGTGTACGTATTCGAGTATACCGAATCTGAGTCCAACAATAGTTGTTACTATGGCAACACTCTCGTAATGAGTGATAAAAACTGCCAGTATTTACGCGAAATTCTAAGAAATACGATCGATAAGCAAAATTATACGATAAAAATTACAATCTTCATTCCTTTCCTTAGAGAATAGTACAAAAATTCTCCGATATTACAATTCTAAGAAATTTTAATGTGCAAGAGAATATTACCCTGCACGATGGATTTCAGATTTCCCATGTAAATCAAATGGAAAGGATAGTTCCTGGAATCGAACCCGGGACTTCGCAACAAAAACTATCCTCGGGAGCTTGGCCCATGTAGCAAGAGATTTCCACCAAGTGTCATGAAAATCGGTCTCTTGGTTCAACAGTTAATAGGGAGGTCACAACGACGAAACTATAAGCCTAATTCCATTCTGGAAAGTAGGCTTCAGTTCGTTCCATTCTTGTTATACTTTGGTAATACAGCACATTTAAGACTGCCAGTTATAAAGAAGTTTTACGAAATATAACTAACCATTAAGGAACAATTGTAACATTACGATAATAACTTTGCATTTAAAAAATATTTCATAACCGCGAGAGTAGTTTGGTGTCTATTGGAGTTTGGCTTATTTCGGTATTTTAATTTAAATGCGTTTTCAATTTAATTTTCATCCTTTTTAAAGTTTTCACTAAGCTCTGTAATACAATTGCCGTTCTTTTAAAACATATTTTCCTTGTTTTTCTACCGAAATCCGTCTGAGTGGATTTTTCCCTCTTCGAGGAAGCAGACGCCCGAGACCGATTCTCCAAGGCGTCGTCAATAAAGAGGCATTTCACATTTTTGTCATATTTTTTCTCGCTGTCCGTTTCTTAATAAATATTTATTTACGTAAAGCATCTCCAACTCTCGTCTAGATTTTGCTTCAACTGTTTCTCAGCCTCGTGTCAACAAATAAACTTGTTGTCATCTAATCTCTCTTCAAATGTAAGTTAAATTCTTGTTTTCTTGAATGTATTTCTTAACGTGCTGCGCTAGAGTTATTTTTCCTGGAAAAACACGCGGGTATTTTCGTCGAATTGTTGAAAACATTAAATTTTCAGTCGAACCTTCGTACAGACGAATGCTATTGCAGAGGATGCTATGATGCACTTTATAGCGACGTCGAATTATATATTATAAAAGAAGTGAATAACTATAGACATCTAAGAAAATGTAACGCAGTTGAATATAAAATACTGTAATATCTTTTGAAATAGCAGCTCTCCATCTGGTTAAGAGGAATCTTTTCTAGGACCAGTATTTAAAAAACTCTTTTCAAAATGGTCGACATCATTATTCTTCTGTTTTTAAATTATTCCCAAAATCATCCGAGTCAACGCTACCTCAACGGAGTGTTTTGAGTTATCGCAAATATATTCTAACTTTAAACACTTAAAAATGAAACGCCTCCTCTAATATTGAAACGCCTTATGGCTTCAGAAAATACCAGATGAGATCTTTTCTTTTGAAACGGACCGTAACTAGGAAGCCGAGTAACGTTTGTTCATTGCACCGAACGAAATATATTTTCTCCCTCTCTTTTCCTCAATTCTTGTTCTCCAATATTTATTCTAATCCTTGACTGAGAATCGGAATAATATTCAACACTTCTCCTTGCGATCCAGTCAAGCGTCTTTCAGCATACAGAGCAAAGTTTCTCCTTGTCATTTCGAATAATTTCTTGTGACTCCTCGTTTTATTCATTCAGATTATGCGACGAACTCCGTTGTCTACTATTAAAAATGGAGATGAATCGTTTATTTTTAAACTTGAAATTGGCTTTTTATCTGTTACATGGATCAGTAATTCCATGAAATTGTAAACAAAGGGCCGGAATTTGTTTCATTAGATCTCTTTTTAAGTATCGCTTTCCTGAATGAATATTTTAGAAGTAGTTTTTCCTTAATAATCTATCTTGCGCGCTTTCAGTAAGTACCAAAAATAAAAAGACAACCTTGCTCAAATTATTTTTTCTCGCTAATGATTGCATTTTCTCGAGTATTCATGTCTAAAGTGCCACAAATGAGAATTTATTAATATCAATAACGAGGTCAGGCTCAACTCTGTGGAATTTACTCATCATGAAAAAAAGGAACTTAGTTACTTCCACAAATGAGAATTTATTAATCTCAGAAATGTTTTAGTAAATTCTGAGTGTATTATTTCATGGATATTGGTGGTTTTCCTCCTCGTTAAGTGTTCATAACTTATCCTTTTCTAGATTCTCGTATTATGCACTCTGATAAGCCTTCTACTACTAAATTCTACTTGGGCCTCTTGCGTCAAAATGTACCTTTGTCCTAAATTATTTCGGTTCACAATAATGGACATACGCCTATGCTTTTAAATTCGTGCAAAATTTGCACAACTAAAATGTTTTCAAAGGTATGAGTTCCTATTGTTCTTACGATATATCAAAACCAAACTTTCTTTCGTTATATTGATGCATTCGTAGAAAATAAGAATCACGATAGATTATCTAATGATAGAATATACTCCGAGCGTGAGGTAAATGCTCGTAATACGAGAGATAAGGAGCAAGTTCATAGTAACATGCAGCACCAATTTCGTGATAGGTCATTGATAGAATGTTCCGTAAAGGGTGCGACGGGTCGCAATTCCAATTTTGATGCGATGCCAAACAGTCGTGGGAGTGATTGTGATGGGAGTGCATGTACTTTTAGAGTGGAAGAGAAAGTCAAGGGTGAGATTAAAATATACGAAGTGATAGTGAAAAATTTAACGTCGTCGTACGGAACTGTCGCAGCATCTGTAGGAAAATTGCTGAGTTCGTGCATATTATTCGCAGTCTGCACGCCGACGTCGTGATAGGCACAAAAAGTTGGTTAAGGGATGAGATTCAGAGTCAGGAGATATTTCCTAGAGACTATCGCGTCTATAGAAAAGCTCGCGCTAATAGATCGGGCGGGGAGGTTTTCATAGCGGATAGCGATAAGTACGATAGCAGTGAGATTCCGATAAGTGACGAGGATATCGAGAGTGTTTGGTGCCGCATGGGTAAAGAAGGCTCCAAGGCTCGTTTTACAGGCCACCTAACGCTGGTGTAGATTGTAATTTAAATCTCGAGAAACAACTATCAAAGTTTAGACTGATAAATCAAGATGGAATCGTTATAGTCGGTGGTGACTTTAACTTACACTCAATTGATTGGGAAAACCTATGTTTCGAATCTAGTGGTAAAGAACGCGAATCCTATGAGGCATTAATCGAAACATTCTGCGAGCACTCTCTCCTTCAATTAGTCAGAAAACCAAAGGGGTCGGGAAACATGTTAGATCTATTAGCAACTAGCGTCCCAGAAAGAATAAACAAAGTCACCATTGAAGATGGAATAAGTGATCATCTGGCCGTATATGCAGAGTATAAGTTGAAAATTCAGGTCGCGCCTACGTGAAATACTACCTGGTTTCCGTGATATGACCGAACGATCAAATGCTGAGTCGTCATGGACATTATTAAAGAATATAATAATGCAAGAGGACATCGATAAGTACATTCCAATTAAATTGAAGGTCGACAATAAAGAGTCACGTTGGTACAATTAGTTTTTAATGCGCTCAGTCGTCAGAGAATAAGCCACGCGAAAATAGAAAATCTGCCGTCTTCATCACCCGATGAGTATAGAGCAACTAAAGTTCAGACGTATAAGGAATTCCTCGCTAACGCGAAAAATACTATGCGTGGGACTTTTACTAACTTCCGGAATAAGGTATTAAATAATTATTTGAAGGAGGACCCTAAAGCGTTTTGGTTCTATGTGAGAGAGGTCCAAGGTAGATAGATGCCCTACCATACCTTCTCTGCGTAATGACTCGGGTGCCGTTATTCAAGATATCGTAGAGAAAGCCAACCTGTTAAACGGTCATTTTGTAAAAGCATTTACTGCCGTCAATGACAATTGCGTACATTATGCACCCGAAATAAGGAGGGACCTGATGGACGATATAGTATTTTCTGAGGTGGGAATAGCAACGCAATTAAGTTCCATTAGACATAACAAAGCCACTGGCCCCGAAGAAATTCCTACTTGCGTTTTAAAAGAATTAGCTGAAGGGATAGCACCTTTTCTTAGGATAATATTCTAGAAATCCATTTCTCGCGCAGAGGTCCCTAACGGCTGGAAGTTAGCGCACGTTACCCCAATTCATAAGGGCAGCGATAAGGAAAACCCAGAAAATTACAGGCCGATTTCCTTAACTTCGATATCGTGTAAGATTCTCGAGCATATACTCGTTAACAACATAATGAGATTTCTTGATAGTAATTCAATGTTAGATAAATATCAACACGGCTTCAGGAAAGGTAGGTCTTGTGATACTCAGTTCGGTCTTTTTGTGAATTGTATACTGAGAATCGGAGAAAAGAATACGCAGGTCGATGCCATCTTCTTAGATTTTAGGAAAGCCTTTGATAAGGTACCTCACAGGAAGTTAATAGCGAAATTAGAAACCTCAGGCGTTAATTCTAAAATCGTTAGTTGCATCCGTGAATTTTTAAATCATAGGAAGCAGAAGGTTGTTATAGATGGGAAATCTTCGAACTTAGTTGAGGTTGTCTCAGACGTTCCGCAGGGTAGTGTAATAGGTCCGTTATTATTTCTAATTTATTTAAACGATGTCAGGTCAGTAGTCAGAAGTAAAATTAGGCTTTTCGCGGACGACACCGTCATTTATAGATATAAGCAATCCGAAAGACCACCAGTATCTCCAAAATGATCTAGAAGCTATTTTTGCATGGTGTAGGAATGGCAGTTAGAGATCAACCAAAAGAATAGTTGCGTCATCAATTACTGGAGAACCAAAAATATCACGTTGGATGTTAATTACTCGTTGGACGGAGTAGAGATTCCACTTTCAGACTCGATTAAATACCTCGGAGTCACGACCCATCGTGATCTCTCGTGGGACACCCACATTCGATGATTGATAGTTGCCGCTAACAAAAAGCTAGCCTTTATAGGGAGAATAGTTCGAAATAGCTCCGAAAAAGTGAAATAATTATGTTATTTATCATTGGTTCGACCGCAGATTGAATATGCGTCAACTGTGTGGGATCCCTACGAAAAGGGACTCACTAACGAGATAGAAAAGGTACAGTGCAGGGCAGCTAGATTTGTAAAGAGAAATTACGATAGTAAACAAAGCGTAACATCATTAATAGAAAATCTGAAATGGACATCGTTAGAGGAACGTAGGCTGCAGGCTATATTTAAACTACTGGAATATTTTATGTCGGAGGGATTAGCGAATGAGGTAGTAGGACTTATCAGAGGACCGACGTATCTCGGAAGGCAGGACAGTGAGGGTAAGATTCGCGAGCTCGACTGTAGAATAGGGGATTGGTTTTCCCTAGGACGATAAGAGAACATAATAGGAAAAGATAATGTAGGAAAACTATGGGCTCTTGGTGCACTGCAACCCCTGCCACCCGCCAAAAAGGTTACTTGCAGGGTATCACGTAGATGTAGATCTTTGAAATACAACATCCTGTTTGGAAAACAAATTTTTTTGGTTAGGATCAAAGCAATAAAAACTATACTTGAATTTGAAATTTTACCAGTATAAAGCATACTGATGCATTCATAACTATGTACAAAATAATTATATTAACGAAAACATTAGCTTTCGTTATAATGATTCTATTACCTAAGAGTATAGATAATTATTACGATATATAACAAAAGTCTTCGCATTTTATTGAAATAATTCTTATAATTCGCTACGATTTTGAAGACTAATTTAAATTTAATAGCCCAAAAATGCTCGGAATTATTGTTATTATCTCTAAAGTTTTAATACTGTATTAAGTGACTTAAAAATCAATCCATTTTGAAGTAGAATTTTCATCCTTAGTTTTCGGCTAAGATCTTAATTTTGAAAAAAATAATTTTATCATATGGCTATTATTTTGTTAATCTTGCTACATTTCTGTACTATCTTGAAAGGGTATATGTGTGTATAATATCAACGGCTTTAGTTTAAATTCATTTGTAGATGAAAAGAAAATGAATCACTGACTGATTTAAGAATATATTGCGAAGCAAAATCTCCGGAGCCAGTAAGTTGCTGGCTCCTGAAACTTTCCTTCACCTTATATCTTCATTTGTAGATATTTACTAATGAATTTATATGGACTATTTCATATGATACATTATCACATTCGATTGTACTTTAAAACAGAAATAAATTAGGACTTAAACTTATCGCTTTCAAAACGATCCGATGCCCATTTCACCCCTAACAAATCAACGACGTGATTTGAACTCGTTATGAAAATAAAAATACGCGCGGGAATCAAAACCGAATTTAGATCCTCATCTGTTCCGACCGGTATTTTATTTGAGTTTTCATCCGAACGCGACCGCTCGATAAAAATTCCGGAGATGAAATAAAACTAAACATGGCTCCCTTCTGTCAATGATTTTAGTAGCGGTCCTCCCGAAGAAGTGCCCGTCAGTCGATTGCTCCGCCATTTTCGGGCGTCTGGAAGAAAGAATTTATCAGGTGCTGAGGACCACTCTTCCCCCGATCCGTTGCTCGTATCTGCAAGTCCATTGGGCAGTTTCGAAGAACGTCTCGGGAAAGGACCTAGAAACGGGCAGTCGATGTCAAACCCCCTATAATAAAGGAAATTTAAACGACCGGGTTGGAAGGGAAGGAAGGTTTTTTAAATTGTTTATTCTTGTGGAGAGGTGTGCGTGATAGAATGAGATAAAAGTTAGATGGAAAAAAGAGACGAAAAAAATTGCGTCTGAAAAGAATGATGGTGGGAAAGAATGGTGGTATAAAAAACGACGGCAGAAAAAAAGATCTAAATAACCGAATCGGGAGAATAATTTTCGCGCGGAATCTCACTGAATACCTGGAGACATCAGGCATGTTTCGTTTTCTGCCAACGGTTTTTTTCTTTTTTTTTTAAAGGCACGTAGATGATTAACTCGATTTGTTCGTCAGAGAGTCTTTTGGTATCTTAAGTCGGCTCGGCTCTCTGCTTCGCGCGAGTGACACGAGGCGCTGCGAGATGAAATGGCGGACATTTGTCACGTGTCTTCATGGCATGGTTGGAGGAACTGCTGCTTTTACTGCCTTTGAACGGGCTTTATGTAATATTTCATAATCGCGGATTTTAAGCGTGTAAATTGATTTCTGCCTCGTGTAAAATATACTTCGCATAAAGATGAAGTACTTGTCCACGTCATCCATTTTATGCGCATGGTTTTCCATCTCACCTTAACATGAAACGAACAATAAGGAAAGAATAGCTGCAGGCATCCAGTTTTTTTGAGGCGACATCTGCCGAGATATTTCATAAGTGGGAATGTTAATAAAGATGAGAAGACCATTGACGGAACGCGACCTAGTTGTGTGAGCAATCGCGGGCTATTATGATTTAGGGAAGACTGGGATTCCTATGCACTAGCTACATTACCTACATTCCGTTGTATCTTAAAAAAAACAACTTTTTCGATAATATTGGAAGTACTTTGAACTTTAAATATACACAATTCCCGTCTCATCGAATTCTGCATCGTCAATAAATAGAATCGCAGTATTTTTCTGCCGAATTTCTTAGCACCCATATATATATATATATAAAGTGTGGAAGGCAACGGGAAACCACCACACCGTGTATGTATATTCCCTAGTCAAAAACCAATTAATTAATTGGTAGGACCTGTCGTAAGACAGAACACGAATGAATGAATGAATATATATAAAACACTAAAACACAGAAACATCACAAACGTAGAAGCTTTCGGAACTACTCCTTCTTCAGCTACAGAGAGGTTTCCTCATCCCAACACCTTGTTGACATCCATATATATATATATATATATATATATATATATATATATATATATATATATATATATATACTGTTCTGTCATCTATAAATGTCACGCAAATCATGATTTACTTTGAAGTCTTCGATATGTGTGTTTTGCGGTAGGACATTTGCGATGGTAACTAAGTGAATCATATACGAGCTATATTTCTAAACATCTTTAAATAGAAAATTGATGGAATGATATGATCCGAAGATCCTATGCAGACAGGCATAAGCTGTGAAAGTTGGAAGTTCCAATCTTTAAATAGATTTAAATAATTTAGTCTTTCCAAAAGTCGTTAAATAATCGGAAGAGATATATGCTCATTTGGGCTGCAAAGCAGCCTCCATCAGTGGTGATTCACCGTTATTGGAGAGATATTGTTTCGTTAATTGTTTTTGTAGGCGAACTTCAATCAAAATTTATCATCAAAACGTAATGTGTTTTTTGTGATTCAACGTCATTTAAATTAATTTTTGTTACCTAAGCGTTTGATTTTGTACACGGATGTTGTATCTTTGCCAACTTTTCTCCTGTATTGATCGGGATCGTTATGTAGTTTTCCTGCATAGAAGGTGAACATACTGCATCTCTAACTATATGTAGTAGACATAAGCAGACAGGGCCGGCCCGAGCTACGGGCGAGCCGGGCAGCCGCACGGACCGCCAAAGTATTGGGGGCGCTATCCAGATCATTCATCTATGCATTACTTGCAAGTGAATAAATATTGGATACCAATTTATATAGAGGAACGGGATTGAATCTTGATGGCGTTCCTTTCAATTTTTTAATATCAATAAATTTTACAGAGCGATTAATAAATTAACGCGTACTTTGTAGATATCTCAATAAATATTAATAAAGGGCGCCGGAGTGCTATCTCGCCCGGGGCGCTAAAATTCATCGGGCCGCCCCTGTAGACATATATATATATATATATATATATATATATATATATATATATATATATATATATATATATATATATATATATATCATTATATATAGACGTTCCTTACAGAGGAGGAGGAGGATATAACATATATATATATATATATATATATATATATATATATATATATATATAGGAGGATACTAATGTTTAGGCCACGGGTCGGCAACCTTTGCAGTTGTAAATGCTTCGGAGGGCCGCATTAGGAATCAAGAAAGCCTCGGCGGGCTAGATGAGCGAATAAATCAGAAGTTTTCTAGAGATTCTGTGATTTCATATGAACTAAATCAAGTTTACATAATTTACTAGCTTTAAAACTTCACCCAAAAAGGCTTTGAGACCATAATTTTACTCAAAAAATATAAAATTGCCCATAAGAAATTTTCCTGATCACTTTTTCATTACAGCTTTTCGGGCCGCATAATGCGTTCTTGAGGGCCGCACGTGGCCCGCGGGCCGTAGGTTGCCGACCCCTGGTTCAGGCACTTCCAGATGAGCTGGAGATTCGAAATTTCATAGGTAGGATTTTCTGCAAAACCGACAAGAAAAAACGAAAATCTTGAAAAAGTGCAGCAATGCGGCCGCAAAAAATTCGCAATTGCTTAAACAAATTTTCAAGGTTTATATATTTCCGAATGTGCTACGGAGCTAAAAAATTTTTATAGGTAGGATTTGTAAAAAAGCGAAATAGGGAATATATAAATTTTGATATTTTAATTTGTTGCCGTTAAAAATTCTTCAAGTTTAAAAAAATCTGTTTAGGTTTGAAATTTTTGGAATTTTTGAAATTTTTCGAATTTTTGAAATTTTTGGAATTTTTGAAATATTTCGAATTTTTGAAATTTTTCAAAATTTTCGAATTCTTTAAATTTTTCAAATTTCTTAAAATTTTTTCGAATTTTTCGAATTTTTGAAATTCTTTGTATTTCAGATATTTCAAAATTTTCAAATATCCAAAAAAATTAAATAATTCGAAGTTTAAAAAATTTCAAATTCGAAAAATTTTACCAAGAACTCAAAAATTCCAAAAATGCTAAAAATTTCAGAAATACCAAAAATTTCAAAAATTCCAAAAATTCCAAAAATTCAAAAAATATTAAAAATCCCAAAAATTTTGAATCCCAAAAATTTCGATAATTCCAAAAGTTTTAAATATCCCAAAAATTTCAAATATCCCAAAAATTTCAAATATGCCAAATATTTCAAATATCCAAAAAGTTCCAAAATGCCCAAAATTTTAAAAATCCCAAAAATTCCAAGCTAGAAAAATTTCAAATATTCCAAAAATTTCAAAAATCATAAAAATTTCAAGTAACAAATTTTAAAAATTCAAATATTTTAAAAATTAGTAAAAATGTCAAAAGTCCCAAAAATTGAAAAACCAAAAAATATATCTCAAAAATTTCAAATATCCCAAAAATGTCAACTATACAAAAATTTCAAAAATGCGAAAAATTTCAAAATCCCAAAAATTATTTGCATTCAAACAATTACAGAAATGTTATTTTACTTCTAAATGTGCTACAAATTAACAATTTGGCGGAAATGTGTCATTATTTATCGAATGTGGAAAAAGTATAATATTCTTAAAATTGCTAAAATTAGTCAAAATTTTTTCCCTAGGTAGGATTTTGTGCAAAACCGATTAAAAAAATCGAAAAATCTTGAAAAAGTGCAACGATACGGCCGCAAAAATTTCGCAATTGTTTAAAACAAATTTTAAAGGTTTATGTATTTCCGAATGTGCTACGGAGCTGAAATTTTTTTAGAGGTAGGATTTCTAAAAAAACGAAATAAGGATTATAGAAATTTTGATATGTTAATTTGTGTTGCCGTTAAAATTTCTTAAAATTTAAACAAATAGATAACTGTTTAGGTACTACGGGATGAGCTAGGAAGCTCAAATTTTCAAGTTATCACACAGAGTAGTGCATTTGCACAAATAAACATTTGAATCTTTCCAAAAATATATTGCGGTGGCCGTTAAAAATGTTTAAATTTTAAATAATTAGAAAAATATTATTTCACTTCTAGAAGTGCTACAACTTTAATATTTGGCAGAAATGTGTAGCACTAGTACTTCATCATGAAAAAAGTGTAAAATTTTTAAAATTGCAAAGTTTGGGGATTGTTTTAATCTATTATTTTTACGTAAGGGAAAAAACGAAAATCGCTGAGGAGGTGAAATCTTTAGAATTAAAAAAAAAATTTGTAATGATGAAATATATCTGAAAATCAATGGTTTTTCAAGGTGAGATGAAATGCTTGCAGAATGCAAGCACCTTCTACTAATAGTATATATATATATATATATATATATATATATATATATATATAGATATATATATACATATATATATATAGGTAATGATGAGGGTGTCAACAAGGTGTTTGAAGGAAGCTCAGTGGACACTTACCCATTTGAGGACCAAGGTGGCAGGCAGCTGGGGGCGTCAAAGAGTCACACGTAAACTAACATAAAATAACACGCACCCAAAAAATGTAAGCTTTTCGGGCCCATGCCCTTCGTCAGCGAAGAAGATAGAGTTATATATATATATATATATATATATATATATATATATATATATATATATATATATGTATATAACAACTTACGGAAAAGGAAAGGTAAAATGAATATATGGATGTCAACAAGGTGTTGGGATGAGGAAACCCAGTGAGCACTCACCAATCAGACGACTTCAGGTTGGCGAGGCCCCGGGGATGTCGAAGCGACACACGTAAAATAACACAAAAACACAGAAACATCACAAACGTAAAGCTTTCGGAACTACTCCTTCTTCAGCTACAGAGAGAGAACTGATGGCGGTGACACTGGGTGGAGGCATGGGGGTGGAAGGGTAGTGCGGAAAGGTCGAGGATTGGAGGAAACGGAGGGGGTTGGGGATGGGTAGGGTGTTGGGAGAAGACAGAAAGGGTGTGAAAAGCTATCGAAGGTTGAGGCCTGGGGGAGTGAAGGAGTTTAGGTGATGGATATGCGAAAGCTCCCACTGACGGAGTTGGGGAGCCGAAGCATTGTCGGGGAGAGCTCGAATGACTCTCACTGTGAAGCAGTTGTTGAACTTTAAATTATGTTTGTTCGCATGAACGGCCACCTGCAGCGGTCGTTTGAGAATGACGCTGTTGCGGTGGCCATTCATGCGGATGTTGAGGGGATTGCTGGTGAGGCCAACATAAAAGGCGGGACATTGGGTGCATCTCAGGAGGTTTCCTCATCCCAACACCTTGTTGACATCCATATATATATATATATATATATATATATATATATATATATATATATATATATACATATATATATTTATATTTATATTTATGAACGTGATTTTCCTCGTTTAAATGTAGAACTCGGATCTTCGTTTTTTCATCAATTCATAGCCCCTCGGATGACTTCAATAATGTTTCATAACTACTGCTATTATTTGTATTTAATTCAATTTATGTAAGATTTAAAAAGCAATTGCTGACGAAGAATACCATCATTAATAAATAACGCATCAGCCAAAAGAGAGGTTCCGCAAACCGGTACAACGGGTGGCATCAAAAACATATTGCGAATGAAAAACCCCCGGAAGCCACCTGTCGTCAAATGAACAGGACCGAACTGCCGCCAATGAATGTATTATAACTCTTTATTTCTTTCTCTTTCCCTCTCCATTCCCTCCTTCTCCATTCCATCCCTCTCCGTTCCCTCCCTCTCCGTTCCCTCCCTCTCCGTTCCCTCCCTCGCCGTTCCCTCCCTCTCCGTTCCCCTCCCTCTCCGTTCCCTTTCTCTCCGTTCCCTCCCTCTCCGTTCCCTCCCTCTCCGTTCCCCTCCCTCTCCGTTCCCTCCCTCTCCATTCCCTCCCTCTCCGTTTCCCTCCCTCTCCGTTCCCTCCCTCTCCGTTCCCTCCCTCTCCGTTCCCTCCCTCTCCGTTCCATCCCTCTCCGTTCCCTCCCTCTCCGTTCCCTCCCTCTTCGTTCCCTCCCTCTCCGTTCCATCCCTCTCCGTTCCCTCCCTCTCCGTTCCCTCCCTCTCCGTTCCCTCCCTCTCCGTTCCCTCCCTCTCCGTTCCCTCCCTCTCCGTTCCCTCCCTCTCCGTTCCCTCCCTCTCCGTTCCCTCCCTCTCCGTTCCCTCCCTCTCCGTTCCCTCCCTCTCCGTTCCCTCCCTCTCCGTTCCCTCCCTCTCCGTTCCCTCCCTCTCCGTTCCCTCCCTCTCCGTTCCCTCCCACTCCGTTCCCTCCCTCTCCGTTCCCTCCCTCTCCGTTCCCTCCCTCTCCGTTCCCTCCCTCTCCGTTCCCTCCCTCTCCGTTCCCTCCCTCTCCGTTCCCTCCCTCTCCGTTCCCTCCCTCTCCGTTCCCTCCCTCTCCGTTCCCTCCCTCTCCGTTCCCTCCCTCTCCGTTCCCTCCCACTCCGTTCCCTCCCTCTCCGTTCCCTCCCTCTCCGTTCCCTCCCTCTCCGTTCCCTCCCTCTCCGTTCCCTCCCTCTCCGTTCCCTCCCTCTCCGTTCCCTCCCTCTCCGTTCCCTCCCTCTCCGTTCCCTCCCTCTCCGTTCCCTCCCTCTCCGTTCCCTCCCTCTCCGTTCCCTCCCTCTCCGTTCCCTCCCTCTCCGTTCCCTCCATCCCCGTTCCCTCCCTCTCCGTTCCCTCCCTCTCCGTTCCCTCCCTCTCCGTTCCCTCCCACTCCGTTCCCTCCCTCTCCGTTTCCTCCCTCTCCGTTTCCTCCCTCTCCGTTCCATCCCTCTCCGTTCCCTCCCTCTCCGTTCCCTCCCTCTCCGTTCCCTCCCTCTCCGTTCCCTCCCTCTCCGTTCCCTCCCTCTCCGTTCCCTCCCTCTCCGTTCCCTCCCTCTCCGTTCCATCCCTCTCCGTTCCCTCCCTCTCCGTTCCCTCCCTCTCCGTTCCCTCCCTCTCCGTTTCCTCCCTCTCCGTTTCCTCCCTCTCCGTTCCATCCCTCTCCGTTCCCTCCCTCTCCGTTCCCTCCCTCTCCGTTCCCTCCCTCTCCGTTTCCTCCCTCTCCGTTCCCTCCCTCTCCGTTCCCTCCCTCCCCGTTCCCTCCCTCTCCGTTCCCTCCCTCTCCGTTCCCTCCCTCTCCGTTCCCTCCCTCCCCGTTCCCTCCCTCCCCGTTCCCTCCCTCCCCGTTCCCTCCCTCTCCGTTCCCTCCCTCTCCGTTCCCTCCCTCTCCGTTCCCTCCCTCTCCCTCTCATCCACCGTCCAATTCCTCACTCTCTTAATAAAAATAAAAAGGAAGGGGTCCATTCGGTTATTATCGAAGATCCATTTCCTTTCTCGCCTCTTTGTATTCCTCTTCTATCACTTTCTGGCTTGTCCTTACACGCTTTTGAAGCGTTCACGACCCTAACCAAACCCTTCCCTTTCCTCGAACCTCTCCACCCATCCTCCCCACTTTCTTCCCGTCCTTCTCAGCTCGGTTTTTACCCTGCCGCATTCTCTCCGTTTTACGACCAAAGGACAATAATAAAAACCGGAGAGAGACCAGACTGCTGGTCTCTCACAATGGAACCTCTCCCCCCCCTCCTCCCCCTCACTCCTCCCTTCGGTACACCGTATTCTCCCTCACTTCCTCCGCCGCGGGTGGCACGGTTTTCTGACCGAAAGAGGCCAACAAAATATTGGGAGGAACTGTTTATTTTTACTGTCCTTATTGTCCTCCATTGTTTCGTCGAGGGCAGCGAAGGAGCGGGGTGGTAGCGGATTGGGAAGGAAAAGAGACATAAAGAGGATATTGTCGTAATTTGTTGGGAGGAGTAGGATGGGAGGGAGGGAGAGGGGATTTTCTTATTTTTCGGTCTTTCATGGGGGGGGAGAAATGAGGGGGAGGGGTATTCCTCGCCTGAGAAAAACGAGTGCATGCACACACCCACATGTACTATATTTCCCAATAGGCAACAAATTGATATATGACCGTTAAAGGCGGTTATATAACACATTTGGGGTAAGATAACTCGAGACTACCGCTTCCTTTTTCACTTTAATAAGAATTCCTTTGGGAGTTTTCTGGAAATACGCTCCCATAATGTTTCTCTCTTCGAAAGAAAAAAAAGGCGAGAAAGAGAAGATGAGGGAAGGGGGTGAAGGTTAAATTGGCGTGAGAGTAGGAGATCCAGTGGAGATGATTCCTGTGGAAGAGAAAAGGATTGCGAGCTCTTTGTTTGAACTGCGCGAACTTTTCTGTCCGACGGTTCAACGCGCGTCTAAATCCTTCCTGGTGTTGAGAAGGACAGTAAAAGTTAAATTATTTTGAAGAGAAAAGAGTGAATGGAATGATTTGTGGTTTTATATTTTGGTGGATACAATTATGTGGCCCCTCTGAAGAGCAATAGATATTTGGCGGTGTTAGCACGATTTGACGAAATTTACCTCAGTATCAAAATACCTATCTCTCTTGGGCATTTTCCACTTTTCAGCGGATATCTATACACAGGAGTGGCCCGAGGTATTTTGGCGCTCCGAATAAGAAACAACTCCAGCTCCCCATTACATTATTTTTTGTTAATATATTTTTAAAGAACCTGTTAATTAATTCGTTACTCCGAAAAATTATTGGTAAAGACAAAAACAAAAGGAATTCCATCGAAATTATAGCCTGCTTCGAGATAAAAATTGCTATCCAACAATCATTCACTTTCAAGTAATGTATAAAAAGTTTGTCGGGAATATGCTCTCCAGACTTGGACGCCCCGGATAATTGCCCGACTCTTCGGTACCTCGGGTCGGCCTTACCTGTACACACTATACTTAACTCTTGGATACTTCGCTGCTCCGTGTTTTTCGTAGATAGATCGCTAGCTTGTCATACAAACACTTTGTGGATTACACGCACACGCGCATTTACATGCAGAAGGGCGAGAAAGCAGGCATTAGTCTTCTCTTTGTGAAAAGTACCTGGGGGTTAAGGAACGTTAAGCCGTTGGCCCCCTTGGTGCTCTTTGTTTAGAGTAGGTTAATGCCGGAACCGGGTTTTTTTCTCCCTTGCTATCCAGCTATTCATTGCACTACCTCTTAGATACCCATTGCGCGTATGCAAGAGGTGAATCACCTGGGAATATACATTAGTATGTGACCTTTGGTACCTGGGGGTCACGCTGCTAAATATCCCTTCCAACGAATGGACTGCTGACTTGCATTCCCTCACAACACACAAGTAGGGGGCGAGGCAAGACTCGCTTGAAAAATAGATACCGCCAGGATTCGAACCCTGGCCCGCTATAAATACGTATCTTACAATATATTTCTCGTCAGACTGAGGAAAGACATTTACTTTGATTCCTGGTGCAGTTTAACGAGGAAGATACGACATCCATATGATTCACGCAGGTCAAAATCTCGAAATAAAAAATTGAGGCGTTTCAGCAATGAATTGTCTTAAAATATTCAATTGAATAATAACAACTTCAAAAATTCGTGTTTAGACACACGTCGTAGTCATTATTTATGTGATTGCGGATGTATTGATCAATACGACGCGTTTTAGAAAATAGTTGTTCAGAGAGCATCAAATGGGATCTTCGAAGCAGTTTTCTATTTCCTCTTATATATAATTTAATTCTTATTTGCTAACAGGAGCGACCCGAGGTATTTTTCCGCCCCGGGCGGGAAACCGCTCCGGCATCCCATCCCATAAAATTTTGTTAAAATATTTTAAAAGAATCTTTTAATTTATTCATTGCTTCCTAAAATAATTAATAGGTAATTAAATAAATAAAAGGAAAATCATCAAGATTTCCGCTTATTCCGCAATTGGTGTCGTACATTTATTCAAATGCAAGCAGTGGCGGATTCAAGGGAGGGGCGATGGGGGCGATCGCCCTCCCCTTGGAGGACCCCATTGCCCTCCACTAGGTGCATTCTTAAATTCATTCTGCGCAACATCCATTGTTTCTACACCGAAGAATAAGTCTGTATGACAAGGGAAAGAAAGATTCTGATGGGGTAGGGATTTTTAAAATGTATGGTTGTCGGCAGAGGAGGAATCAAGACGGGGAGGGGTAATTGGGGCGATCGCCCCCTCCTTGGGAGGGTTCTGGATCCGCCCCTGAATGCAAGTAATGTATAAATAGGTGATTCGATAGCGCCCTAAAAGAATTCGTTCTCGGTGGTTAATCACCGATATTAATGTCAGACATTAGTGAATCCGGTAAGATTCAACGTGCATCGATGGACGACTTGAATTAAATCATCCTCCGTTCTCTTTTCAACATTTTTCCTCGCACTCGAAAGTAAGATCGCTGCAACGGGCGCATAGATATAATGTTTCCAGATCGATTGCGCGCATTCTTTGCTCCGAATTCTTATCGATCGCGTAGATCGATATTTCCCACACTTAAAAATATGCGCGAAATACCTTCCAACCCGCACAAACATAAAAGGCATCAAATATTTCGCGAGCGTCACGAGAAGGAATCCTCCGACTTCGAATATGCTCGCCCGTAAATCAACAAGAGTTCGGGACATAAATCATTCCCCGCTATCGATCGCTCCGTTGTCTCGTTGAGCGGCCTCGCCTTCGTCACGCGCTGGCGTTCCACGCGGAAAATCCTCCGTCGCTGTTCTGATGCGGCGGAAGCTCTTTAGCCTCTTCCCCCCCTCCCCTCCTCCCCGCCGCAACAATAATAAAATGCTCATAACCCATCGATTCTCATCTTCCCCTCCACAAATGAATAGCGGTAAAACCTCGACGCGCGAGCATCTATAGGCCAAGTTTTCGATAGCTCGAAAGTGCTATATCTTGTACTTTCGATTCGATTTATCTAATTTTCGATTCCAAATTTTTCGATGCATAATTTCAATGCATCTAAATTTTGAAATGAGAATTTTCGATAATTTGAATTTTTGATTTTTTTTTATTTCGATAATTTTTTCCCATTTGTTTACTCTTATCATCATCATAGGTAGTCTGTCCGTAGACAGGTCCGTGATTATTCGTGGTTAAACCTGGTTCTCCCAATTTTCTGTTGTCCTCTTCATATCTTGATAATTCTTTCCCTTTCAAATCGTCTATTAACTGAAACCTTTTCCTACCTCTTTCCCTTTTTCCATCTAGTTAATAAATCAAAGCTTCAATTACCTTTTCTACATTTTCTCCTCCGTTGATATTCGAATCATCGGTGTTCAATTGTGTACCTTCTTAACGTTGGCGCGCCAAATGGGATAAAAAGAGGGGGGAGAGGATAGGACCTGTTTCCTGTCTATAATCCCCTCCTCCTTCACACTCGACCCATTGACAATTCGCTCCCGCTTCCTCCTTCAAAAGGGGCACAACGCCGCACGTAATGAAGTGCGAAAAAAGAGATTAAAACGAAGAATGGAGCTCGCACGGGTGGAGAGACGGAGGTAAGGCGTGGGTGGTGGCTGAACAGGAGAACTAGCGACCTTTTAAAATCCCGACGAAGGAGAGGCGAAGCGGACTTGAAAGGGAATGTAGACTCAGGAGGGGAAGGAGGTTTTTTCCGATCCGTGTGAATGGGTTAGGAAGAAAGTTTTCCGCGAAAGAGTAGGAGGTGAGGTGAGGGTGGTTTGTGTGTGTGCGTGCGTGCGTGGGTTGGTCCGTCTCCTCCCTCTCCTCTCATTCTCTGCCGTGGCGACAAGAAAGGCTTTTATATATATATATATTTTGGAGCAGGGAAGCTCTATCTCGTATATGTATACGAGTGTGTGTGTGTGTGTGTATGGGGAGGGGCTCGAACCATGAAAGGCGTTGAGCTTCCTCACCTCTTGGAAGAGGTGTTGAAGGACCTCCGGGGTAGTACCTATCTGGCATCTCCTCCCACCCCCTCCTCCTCCTTTCTGTCTCTCTCTCTCTTTCTCTCTCTCTCTCCAAACTCTCCAGAAAACTCACGAAAGGCTTTATGGCTCTTTACTATTATTGGGGGATTTTTACCGCCACAATACTCCACCTGCCCGCGGAGGAAGGAACCATTTACTTCACTAGCTGGGCCGTTTTGCCCTTTTTGTTGTGCGGCGGAATATAGTGAAGAGAGTAGGAGGAGAAGAAGGGAGAGCTTATCCATCCCTGTCAACGTTTCCCATTGGCGCGGGGAGCGTACGCCTTTTCGCTATGGAAAACTCTCGCATTTTCCGTCTTATAATTCTCTCTTTATGTTTTTCTTTTTGCGCCTACCACTTTTGCCGACTTTCTTTGCTCGTCTCCTTTCTTCGGTGGGCTTTAAAATGTGTATGAGTAAATGTATATTATGGTCACATTTTTTGCAAGCTATCCTTCTTAGTTTATAGATACAAACTCGTTGCCAAATTAGACATACCAGGGAGTTTAATAAGGTGAGGTGTATTTGTTTCACGGATGATAAAATCTCGGTGATTCGTAGAAAACATTTCACGTTCCCGAACATTAAACGGCATGTATTGTAACTAATGGAGAGTAAGGGTAAATAAATGTGAGTTAGAAAGGTTGAAGAAGATCCTGTTACACAGAAAGGTCAATGGCGATAGGCCATAGAGATGAAATGGAAACTTTTCCGATCCGGGGTCCTCCTTCAGCAACGGAGAAAACACAAATAGTTATATAAGTCAAACGTATAAAAAGATCCAGAGATGAAGCGTTACAGGTGCCATAATCGACTTTTTCATTTGATGGTATGGCTATTATAACCTGAGACATTTTGCATCGCCGGTGGAATATTTTTAATTAAAAACATCGCCGTTTTACGAAAATTCTAGTAAAAATGACGTTAATTACTAATAATTAGCAGTTATTACCTAATCTATCGTTCTTTTGTGATTTGAGACGATTTTCTTCTTCTTCATTTTTATATCATTTTTATGTCTATTAAATTTCTTGTTCTTTCTTTATTTAGTGAATTGTCCTTTAAAAATTATTTTTCTAATCTTTTAATCGGTTATTTATTTGTCTTCTTTGTGATTTTTTTCGTTTTAACATTCGATTTATATTTACATAAATGAGTTCATCTTGTTGACACAATAGGTATCTCCAATAGCCATGAAAGATTCTTGGAAAGCAGAGGCGCATTTTGGCTGCTAAGTTGTCGTCATCGGTGGTATTCACCGATAGCCGATTCTAAAACAATGTGCTTATTTTATTTTTAGCCATAAAGCGAGCTCTTTAATTCTCTATAGAATTAAAAACTCCTGTACAGGATAGTATCGAATCTTAGTTCAACCAAAAATAACCTAAATATATGGCCAGAGTTGAACCCTAATTGAACCGAAAGAAATAATTATGAACATAAATCAAAATCTGAAAACAGTATTTATTTTATTCCGTTTTTCGCTTCGCAGATATAGGGAACGTGAAAAGCGCGATTCCCCATAGCCACACTCCGTTCCGAATTTCCCATGCTTTATTTTGAGATTCCCCGCGCCGTTGCCTCTCTCTGCACCACCGCGAGTTCTAAAGACTGACACGGGACAAAAAGTACTCGGTTTGTTGTTTCCTGTCTCTGTCCACCGTCATACTCAACGATCCGTTAGCACCTTGGGTCTTTTTCAATATACGAAAAGCGCTGTACTCTATTTACCGAAAGGCGCTTATGAGACCCTTCTGTCTCCTTTGTAGGATAATATCTGCCAACCTCGTCCAAGGGACGAAAGGAAGGAATTTCCCGAACTGAGAATTTAGTACGAGGGCCCGTTTTTCCGACCGCATATATACAATTTATAATTAAGGCGATGGTGCAACTCGTTCTCAGTGAACGTCTCGTCTACCAACCATCCACCCCGGATGCACGGGGGCCCACAGAACCGTCCTATGAAGGACACGGTCCATCCTTTTCTCAGTACCGAAAATGGTTTTTCCCAATACGCGCCTTTTGAATGACAGGAACCGCCCTCCCTTCAACAGTTTATTGTTCCTCGAACTCTCATTTCCTCCTTATGGCTTATGAGTTGTGATCTTCTCCGTAAGTCTTTCTTGGATTGTCGTCGAAGAAGCGCCGTTCTGAGTTTGTGCTCTGAGCTGTTTTAGCTATTTCTTTTCGTTTGTTTCTCTAAAAGTTGTTTCTCTATATATTCTTAAAAGCATTTGGTTGTATGTTCTAACTACATCAAATTCATACTCATATTGAATAATAACAATTTCTTGTGGAATGAATGACAATTAATGAATAATATGTCATTTTGGATATATTTCGAAAATTTCAGCTGGTCGGATTTGATAGCGACAAAAATACGAGCGCTGTGCCTCATTTTTTAAAAGTAGTCTTTCCTTAAATTTTAAGTGGGTATTTAATTCAACAGTTATTTAATGAGAATTAATTGAGTGAAACACAATGGCGAACTTTTGTACTACTAGCATTTGATGAACAAAAAGAGTTGTATTAGTGCGTATATCCATAAATATATTATAGTTTTATTTTTTAATTAGGAAAAATGAAGGCATATTTGGTGTAATTTAAAAGAGTAAACTCAGAAGGAAAACAACTTTTAAAATCGTTTTAAAATAATTCTGAAATTATTGCTCGTGCGAGAATCGAAGCGAAAATATTGTTTGTTGCCCCGAGTAAAAATCATTACGTATGTAGGTATGTATGTAGGACGTATTAAATACGAAAATACTCAGCTATTGTTGTCGTTTTCTTGGTTCCCTCTGGCTCTTTTGGTCTTTTCTTCTTGCCCTTTCAGTCCCCTCCATTCACTCTCATACTTTCTTAGAGAATAATGCCTCCTTTCGTAAACCTTACGCTGTTACACTCCATCACCCTTCATCGCTTTATTCTTCCTTCCTTTTGTCATCGTTTTATTTTCATCTCTCCTTATCATCTCCTTTCCTCTTACTACTTATCGTCAACTTCACGTCTCATATCTCTCCCTCGAACGCCACTATTAAAAAGAAAGACGGACGACCTTCAATGAAAAACCTTTTTATTTTCGTTGTGCTCTTCCTCCTTTCTTTCTTCTCTCTTTCTATCTTCTTTGCTATTTTCTTCCTCTCCACCTCCCTTTCTTCCTCTTTTTCTCCGTTTAGTTCGCCGCGGCGGCGAGCAGTCAACATAGGCCTCCCTATAGTCTAAAAAAAAACTTTTAAACCATTCACGCGACGTAGACACAGTGATGGCTTTGGATTCATAAGTGTTTTGTCAAGCAGTTCTTCTCTCTTCCTCTGCGCTTCTATGCTCCTCTCTCTCTCTCTCTCATTCTCGCTCTCTCCCCTTTTGAATAACTCTTCTTCGTTTGAGTGCTCCTGAGGAATTTTTGTCAAGGACATAAAAGAACGCGGGGAGGAGTTCTTTTCTATATCTGTCGCTCGGAGGTGATTAAAAGTACACATGGGTGAAGCATAAAAGGACGAAAGGGGAGTACTTTTTTCCTTTCTTTCTCTCGAGGATGGATTTTTCGACCCTCAGTTCTCTGAATGGCGTCGTCGTAGGGCAACGGGCGCCGAGGAAATAGGAGTCCCATGAATATTCGAGGCGGAGGAAAATATTAAACGAGCATGTCTTTCTCTTCATATATATATAAACAAAACTGCAAGTACTCTTGTAATCCAGGCAATGAAAAACCCATTTATTTATCGACTGAACTGAGATTTTTTTCTTCATGGGTAACGATGAAGCCAAAAATGTATCTTAGCTCCCAAAATTGATGAAGATCGTCCCATGCATTTTCACGAATGCGAAGGAAAGGATCATTTTCCAAGATAAATAAAACTCGTTACATAATACGGCTCTTCTTTTTCTTTGCGGGAATGAATTTTTCTAGATTCGAGTTTCATTTTGAGAAAGTAAAATTATTTTGTAAGCATGGTATTTCTTCTTTTTATAGCTCCTCGAGTTGGATTTCTTCCAGCTATTAGTCTCTGTACATATTTCAATGGAATATCTTCGGACTTGTTAAAAAGTTCTATAGTGAAAAAGACTTCAGGAGGCAAGTTTATGAGTTTTTTGAAAATGTTTCCGCTTACGAACTTGTAATACGACCGTGTTTTCGACGAATGCTACTTGTTATCATTATTTCTATCTGAAGGATGACGATCTTTCAGCGGAGTAATATCCTTATTTTAATCTGACAGGGGATATTTATATTGGGTGAATAAAACTGAGCTCCGATAGCATTTATTAGATTTTTTAGAATTCTGAGAATCCGTTTTATGTTGGAAGGATTCCATAGAAAGAATAAATGTCTGCTTTTTCCCACAGTACCTCTTAATGACTTTATTGTGAGTTTCGTGCTGGATCGTTATGTAGAAAAATTTTCTGTGGTTAAAATCGAAGAATATAGTTTTCCGAGCGCTGAAGAGATATTTCTAACCTCATACACGCCGCAGTTATTTTGTTTTAATTCGGTATTAACATATAAAAATTAGTCTATGGGATATGCTTTATATGACGCGCTACAACTTATAAAATTATATAACGATATAAACAAGAAATTATCTCCTTATACCTGTTTGGAGTATTGAGTTTAAATGGAATTATATACCTATTATAGATTTTGAGGCATGCTTTCTAAATTTTTAGGGCACGTATATTCGTCTATTTTTAGGTCTCAACGGATATTATGTTTCACTTTCTAGGAGGCGTTGAAAACTCCTTTTAGTTTCATACTTGATCTGTATGTTTATTTACATTTAGAATGAAAAGGAAACGACGAATAAATGAGTATTATCAAGGGAAATTCCTTAGATAAATGTGACTATCTCCGCACAGGCGTGAGTGAGTCTCCTATTGTACCCAACCCATCGATAGCTCGACAAAAATATTCGTATTAAAAATGGATCTCGACACAAATCTACAAGTGACAACTCGGTCAATTTGAAAATCGTCTTTGGGCGGCGGATTTGACGGCCTCCTTTCGCCTTTAGAAAAAAATAATCGCTTTAGTGACACACTATCTCAGAAATCCCGGAACTCGTTTGCATCTCCTAGATCGATAAGGTCATCTCATCAGACGTGTCGGAAAGGAAGTTGCCTACTATTGAGGAATGCCTAGCCCAGCTACTACCGATGACTAACGTCGCAAAATTATTAATTCTCTCGGGGCGAGCCAGAGGTAGGAGGAAAAAACGGGAAAAAAACGAAATGGAAAAAAGGAGGAAGGAAGGATTCCTTTCGTTAAGGAGAGGGAAAAAAGCAGTTTTGAGACACGTGAAAAGCACCTTTCAAGAATCGTAATTTCATTCATCCCACCACTCCCTCCTTTCTCTCTCTCCCCCTCTACCCTCCATTCCACTCTCTCTCCGCCTCTCACTTCATTCCGAGTTCACGCGAGTGTTCTCCATCCACGTGGGAATCTATCCTCCACCTCCTCCATCTCTTCCGAGATGAATAATGAAACCTCTTGCTCCGCTTGTCGATTGGTTGGCATACTACTCGGAAGGCGTCTCCGCCTAGATGGCACGGGTTTTCTTTAATGGAAGGAGGAGATAGAAGGTAGAAAGGGAGAAGTAGAGTGAGGTAAGAGAGAAATAGGAGGAGAGGGAAGGAGAAATTTTGTGAGGCAGAGAAGAGATAGAGCGAGTGAGAAGGGGCTTGTGATAAGAGATAGAGAGAGAGAAAGGAGAGGTGAGGGACAGGGTGTAGGAGAGAGGAAGACGTATGGAGAGAGAGAGAGGAGAAAGAGGGTAGGGAGATGATAAAGTGGATTGAGTAAGAAGAAAACCAACAGAGGAGGAAGAAGATAGACAGAGGGAAAGAGGTAGGGAGAGGAAGATAATGAGAGAGATAGGTGGAAAGAGAGGGAGAAAAAACGGAGAGGGAGAAAAAACGGAGAGGAAGAGTGTGAAGAACAGGTAGGACGGAGATGAAGGAAAGTATAGATAGTACCAGCAAATACATCTACAGCTATATCTACATGATACTCTGCAAGTCACCTTTTTGGTGGATGGCAGTGGATGCAAAGGTCCCTAGTTTTCCTACATTATCTTTTCCTATTATGTTCTCTTATCGTGCTGGGGAAAAACGATCCCCTATGTCGCTCTGTCCTACAATCGATCTCGCGAATCTTATCCTCTCTGACCTGCCTTCCGAGACACGTCGGGCTTCTGATAATATCTACTATCTCATTCGCTAGTCCCTCCGACATTTATTATTCCAGCAGTTTAAATATAGCTTGCAGCCTACGTCCCTCTAAGGAAACCCATTTCAGATTTTCTACGTATGTATGTTTACAATTGTCATTTCTCTTTACGAATCGAGCTGCCCTGCGCTGCACCTTTTCTATCTCCTTAGTAAGTTACATTGCGTAAGGATCCCACACTGACGCATATTCGACCTAAGGTCGAACCAAGGATATATAATATAATTCCTTCATTTTTTCGGAGTTACTTTGAATTATTCTTCCTATAAAGGCCAAACAAGGCGAATGTGGGTGTCCCACGATAGATCACGATGGTTGTGGATATAGTGTGGAAAGATAGAGACTGAAAGATAAGGGAAATAGTGATACATTCTCCAAAGATTAAGGTGCGTATTCTAAGGTCATTTTGTTCCTTTGCCCCTTCTTTCCAATTATTCCACTTCGCTTCGCATGGCACTAATTTTATGACAGGTCGAGAAAGTAACGTTATTTAACCATTGTGGTTGTGGTGGTGGAGTGGATAGATCGTTGGCCTTCCACACATCGGTCTCGGGGTCAAATAGGGCGGAGGTCGGATTTTTCATCCTGTGATCGTCCCGTCCCATGCTTGTGTAGTTTAAGGAGACCGCACAAGTCAGCTCCCCGTCCTTCGGAATGGACGTTAAGCAATTGGCTCCCTTGGCGCTCTTCGTAAAGAATAGGCTAATGCCGGTACCGAGTTTTGCTCCTCCCTTCTCTGTGTGCGTTTGGTGTGGAAGGCGTTATGGCTATAATAATCCAAGAGGTTGATTAGCTAGATAAACAACGATCAAACAAACGTTATGTAGCCATACCTAAATGCGCACATAGATACTCATACACAATTGATTCAAATGCACTAGTGTATTTATATATGTATGGGTATGGCATCCTAAAACAAAATTATAAGAAAGAATTAATTTACGTACTTATGCGAGTATATGCTACGTGTACGTATTCTTAAGTTACCAGTCGGTCCTCCTATCCATCAAGTCCCGATGAGGAATCTTCACCATTTCAGCCGCATACTTTCGAGATGAGTGATGTCTCGAGAGTGGATATTTTTACACCCTTGTGGAACGGGTTGTTTCACCTCGGGAGATTGCCGACCTTTCTCTCCTCATCCTCCTACTTCGTCTCTCTCTCTCTCTCTGGACGTGTTTTGTTTCCGCTCGGACGGAGCTCGTGTTACGATGTGATTCCTAATGAAAACGAAGTGGTCCGAAACGATTAGAGAGCGAGCGCGTTTCGCCGCGATACACTGATTAAGTCGTCCGGACCACAATCGGTAACAATGTGGGAGGATGACGGGTAGAATAAGGTATCCGTTCTTTCGAACGTTCCTGAAAGGCGATTGTTGCTTTGGCATCCATGAAGAAAATTTAAATGACATTAGCGGATAAGGTAGAAGTAGCTCTTTCAGCTACGAAATGAGTTTTAATCTCGATCATATCCTAGCATACTCCTGATTTACCGGATGCCTAGCTCGGTTAATCGGATGTACAGGTTGATTTATTTTAGCGAAATGCGCACGAAAAAAACATAAGGAAAGGTAACGCAAATAATACTCTAGTACGAATTTACATTTTTAACATATATAGGGCATTTAAATTCCTTACGTTTGCACGAACGTAATGCAGGATAACCTTCAAGCTATTTTTAAAATCCCAGTTAACAGGAACTCTGATCATTCGATACTCGGTTAATCGGGAGTACTGTAGTTCTAAATCTTTCCCAGATAATAAATTTCAAGCTCGATATTTTTGGCTTCGGTTTTTTCTTTGTAAATTTCCGTCCACGGTGAAATGTACAGGCTGAGGGGAAAAGTGACTATTGCCTACTTATCAGAAAACTAGAGTAAGTGCCCGTCAAAAATGACGGGACATGAATTAAAATGTCCTAATTTAAATGTTCTAAACGAAAAATTGATGGTTAATATTTTTCTAGTTATAATTTGCATAAGAATGAAAGCGTGCTCGTCGAAAAATTGCTTTTTGCGTGTTATCTTACGGGGAACTGAAATTATATCCTGGAGTCGAACCCGCGTCTTTTTTCGGAGTTTCTTTCGTCACTGACTTTCAATGCGTGATTGAAGCACTCCTGTCAAATTTCATTCTTCTACCTAGTCGGAAAGTTTGTTAAAACACGTTCATAAAAGCGTTACACGCAGTGACAGAATGAGCGCTTTATATTGAAAATATAACGTTTTATCTCCGTATATAGGCGATTTTAAGGTTTCCTATCAAATCGCCTCTCTCGGATGTCTTCATAACACTTTGTTTAACTTTTTCTTATGAACAAGGATCGGCAATATTTTCTGCCAAATACTACATCGTCATTCATGGCCGGCCCAAGTACCGGCGAACCAAGCAGCTGCCCGGGGCGCCAAAGTAGTTAACCCTACCATTTATGCATACATTACTTGCAAGTGAATAAATGTCTGATGCCTATTTATATCGCGGACTGGCAAAATCTATATAAAATTCCTTTTACTATTTATTAACAATTATTTTGCGGAGCAGTGAATAAATTGACAAGCTATTTTTAAAATATCTTAATAAAAATTTATGGGAGGAGGCACTGGAGCTGTTTCTCCCCCGTGTGGCCAGAATACCTCGGACCGCCCCTGCAGTTACCAATGCATCGGAAGTTATGTTAGTGCAGGGGTCTCAAACTCACATCGGTGCACAGGCCGCATCAAGGCTCTCCACCAAATCCGCGGGCCGCATTAAGGCACCATACCTAATCCGCGGGCCGCATTTCATACTTTCTCAGTCCTCGCACCTTTCGTATTCTTTATAAGTTCACTCTCCACGAGGGGGAAATTACCTCAATCCTATGGTTCGGCCTTAAGCCCATTCTATATGAAAAATTACATTCGGCGTCGAGATTTAAGTAACACAGTGGTAGCAGGAAGAACATTCTTCTATGCCTCCAAATGTGCAGGATTTTTATAAATGAGAATTAGCAATAACCCGCGGGTATTTTACAGACGCTAATTTAATAAACTTCATAAACCTCTTAAATTAATGAATATTTTCTAATAAATACATTTGAGTTTGCGCCATTTAGCATAAGTAACTTACTTTGCGGGCCGCATAAATTCAAGACGCATGCGGGCCGCGAGTTTGAGACCCCTGTGCTAGTGCTTCGTAGAGTTGGACAAATGATTAAATCAGAATTAGAGTCTGTGTTCCCATACAATATTAATAAAAATCAAGTCTGAATAATTTAATAGAGATAAAATTTTAGAAAAAGTTTCGAGATCTTAATTTTAATTAAAAATATGAAATTTTCTACGTTCAAATTTTTGGATAGCTTTATTATCATTGCTCCGTGTGCCGCGAAAGAATTCCATTCACCGTTTTTAAAGCTTGAAGGAATAGAACTTTGAAAGCAGTAGCTTTTTCTGTGGGTTTTACTGGTCTGTATAACACATTTTCTGATCGATGTTGCTTACAAAGTTTATCGAGCAATATTTAACTAAAGCAATAAAATATGTCGCGATAACTTATTAAAGTTAATACATGCCTTAAATTCAAGTTTTCATGAATACGTTAAGATAACCTTAGGGAGAAAAACTTTCGAAACGTTTAATTTTCTATTTAAAAATCCCTCCTTACAATGCCTATAAAGTCGCTCTTTTCATTACCATATTTTAAAGTAACTAAGAAAACTCGAAAAAAAAAACAATTTTCACTGTGAACGAACGCTTCGTTCTTTAAAATTATCGATTTTCATAAGTTTTCGCGCCTTAAATACACTTTAAAAAAGCCGTTACAAATTTTCATTTGCTCTTTACCACGTTTTAATGAAACCAGAATCTCAGACTCTCTCCGGATTAATAAAACCGAGTGTTTTCTTTTTAACGCAAGGAGGAAGTAGAAAAACTAATGTTGTTTTTGGGCAGAAAACTCAAGAAGTCGAAAAAAAGCAAGGGATCTCTTGTTTTAAGAGTTCACTTTTTTCAATTAGGAGGCTGGTTTTCGCGGGAGCCACTCGTCGATTTTCTCTGTTTGTTCTAAAAAAATGGAGATGGAAAAGAAATACAGATGTCTTCTTTCCAGGTCATTATATTTTTTGAAAGGCGACCGCTCTTTATTTATGTCGCCCTTTTCAATACTTCTCTCCCACTTCCTCCCGTCTCTCCCTCATTTCTCTCATTCCTCCATTTCTCTCCCTCTCACTCTCTCCCTCTCTCCATCTCTCTCTTTCCATCTCTCCCTCTCTCCATCTCTTCCTCGCCATCTCTCCCTCTCAATCTTTCCCTCCCCATCTCTCCCTCCCCATCTCCCCCTCTTTCCCTCTCTCCTTCCCCATCTCTCCCTCTCTATATCTCTCCCTCTCTCCCTCCCCATCTCTCCCTCTCTCCATCTCTCCCTCCCAATCTCTCCATCTCTCCATCCCCATCTCTCCATCCCCAACTCTCCCTCCTCATCTCTCCCTCTCTCCATCTCTCCATCTCTCCCTCTCTCCATCTCACCCTCTCTCCATCTCTCCCTCTCTCCATCTCTCCCTCTCTCCATCTCTCCCTCCTCATCTGTCCCTCTCTCCATCTCTCCCTCGCGATCTCTCTCTCCATCTCTCCTTCCCCATCTCTCCATCTATCCATCTCTCCTTCACCATTTCTCCCTCTCTCCATCTCTCCCTCCCCATCTCTCCCTCCCCATCTCTCCCTCTCTCCATCTCTCCCTCCTCATCTGTCCCTCTCTCCATTTCTTCCTCTCCATCTCTCCTTCGCGATCTCTCTCTCCATCTATCCATCCCCATCTTTCCCTCTCTCCATCTTTCCTTCCCCTTTTCTCCCTCTCTCCATCTTTCCCTCCTCATCTGTCCCTCTCTCCATCTCTCCTTCCCCATCTATCCATCCCTATCTCTCCCTCCCCATCTCTCCCTCCCCATATCTCCCTTTCTCCATCTCTCCTTCCCCATCTCTCCTTCTCCATCTCTCCCTCTCTTCATCTCTCCTTCCCCGTCTCTCCCTCTCTTCATCTCTCCTTCCCCATCTCTCCCTCTCTCCATTTCCCCTTCCTCATCTCTCCCTCCCCATCTCTCCCTCCTCATCTCTCTTCCTCCCTCATTGTTTCCTTTCCTTCCAGCTTTATTTCCCTCCTTTTATTTTTAAAAAAATAAGTGGGAGCGAGCAACTATAGCTGCCTACGTTCTCAAAATCCTTCTCAAATAAAACCAATCCTTTAAAATAAACATTTTTCATTTTCTCGTCAATCCTGGTTCTTCTTCTTCCGGTTTCTTTTAAATTTGCGCTGCAAAAGATACTCGCCGTGTTTCGTGAAAGGTCCTGCGATTGCGCAATTGTTTTGCCTCAGAATATGTGGTCTTGAGAACCTACATTGTTCCTACGGGATTTTAATATTCGTATAACGATGTTTCGCTTTACGAAATTTCGCGTGACGACACATTTTTGCGGAAATAATTAACGTTGGTATGCGAGGGATTGCTTTGTTATCTCTTTTTTTGTCGTCTCTGTCTCTTTCTTCCATCCGTCTGTCTTTCTTTTTCTTTCTACACATTTTCTCTAATATTTCTTTCTTTCGCATCATTTCTTTTTCTGCCTGTTTTATCTTATGCTCTCTCACACTCCTCTTCATTTTAGTTTTCTTTTTTTTTAATCTTTCCCCATTTCTCTACTCTCCTTCTCTCTTTCCCATTCCATTTATTCTCTCTTTATCCTTCCCCTCTTCTGCTCCCCTTTCTTCCTTTTTTGATGCCTCTCCTTCTGCCTCCATCCGCCCCTTTTACTCCTCTTGCAATTCTCCTCACGACCACTCTCTCATTTACCGCATTTCTTTGTTCATTTTTTCCGGACGTGAATTGCTATCGAGAGTCGGGGCCGCTTTTATGTGCCTTTTTGCGGCTCCGATTTTCAAGTTCTCTTTTTAATTTCCCCTCGAATTTCTTTCTTTTTTCCATCTTCCCCGCCTGCTTGTCTTTGGCGCCAAGATCTTAAAAATAAAAGCGGGAGAATGTTTGATGAATTTTCGGGATGTGTATTGAACTATGCGCGAGATCATCGTGTCACGCAACGATTAAGACGGTTCCGGAACGCAATAATTATTAGCGCCGTACTTCGAATTTAATTACTTTAATTATCGAGTGAGAAGATTCATTCGTTTCCTTCAAAAGTCTATCGAGATTATTTCTCGTGTCGGTCATTTGGTCGATAAGACAGAAAAAGAGGCTCGGGAAAATGTCGCGATATGGTGTTATATTCCATAGGAACATTCTTTGGCGCGAAACGGCTAGCTCATACCAACTTCATAAAAGTTGTCCCTATATATTCTTAACAGGGTGTCCGCTTTTCACATCTTGCTACATAACCGGTTTACGGTAAAATATAATTCGAGTTTGAAGGACCTCTGATAAATCACGCAGATGTTAAATTAAGGAGTTTATCACCTTGTCACCGCTATAAATTTTATGGGATTACATATTTACCATAATCACTGTAATTATGCAATGCTATCATATATAGTATATGGGAAAATGGACTAATTATGGTATATTATTTTATAAGAATTCTCTCACTTTAAGTGGTTTGGTCGCATTCGATGATATAGGGCACATTGATCCCAATCTATTTTTGGGACACGATCTCACCTCCAGTCATATAAAACGGAAAATTTTCGTTCAGTGATTGACCTGGGTATTTTTGTAATTAATACATTAAAATCTCTCAAAATAGGTTAATACAAAATGCCGATTTATAGAAAACAACCTTCATTCTCCTGCGAAAATATAAGTATGTATTCCTTGCTATAACCTGCTCGTCATTACAAATCATTAAAATCCAAGCTTGTATGTACTAACGATGTTATCAGGGCCGGCCCGAGCTACGGGCGAGCCGGGCGACCGCACGTGGCGCCAAAGTTTTGGGGGCGCTATCCAGATCATTTATTTATCTATGAATTACGTGCAAGTGAATAAATATTGGATACCAATTTATATTGAGGAACGGGATTGAATCTTGTTGGCATTTCTTTCAATTTTTCATTATCAATAATTTTTACAGAGCGATATATGAATTAACACGTACTTGGTAGATATTTCAACAGATATTAACGGAGGGGGGTGCTGGAGTGCTATCTCGCCTGGGAAGCTAAAATTAATCGGGCGGCTCCTGGATGTTATTCATGAAAAATATCTAAACATATTACCTTACTAATTCTCTGAAATATTTCACTGTGCCATTTTCTTCAGTTGAGTAGTCCATTATATGACAAACAAGTGCTGTAAATGTAAACGTTTTGTTGTATTCTATGAAAGCTCTTTCTCTTAATTAATCCTTAAAATTGACCTTAATGGAACACGAACCTTGCTTCATGAAGTATATTCCATATCGGAGCTGGGCAAACTTTTTTACGAGAGACAGCCAGTTGTGATAAGAGTACACGTCGGAAATTACTCGAGAGACTACGTGGGATACTATGATATTAGTTGAAACAATTAATAATTTTTTTTTGCGTAATGACTTAATTATAGAAGATTTAAAAGTTTTCTCGGCCATAATTATGTTTAAAAATATGAATTCATCTGTATTAAATTTCCCCGATAGCTTTCATGATGGCTTCGCGGGCCGTAGTTTGCTTTACCCTGTTCTATATCTAATACTTCCTTCGAATGGTTTTCTCCGTACCTCTTCGGTTAAACCTACGTACCTTAAATAAACAAATTTAAACGAATTATTGCTGTAGTTGTGTTATTTCGCTATATAGTTCCATATAGTTCAAAATTTCCTGGTAGATTTGATTTCAATTTAGTTCTTTCTTCCAAATATCGAGTTTTTACTTCTGTTTCAACGTTTTTGAAAACGTTACTTTAAAATTACGCGCTTTTGTCGCCATGTACCAATTCAGATTCATTCAAAAGTGGAAAAATTAAAATAAAGATACATAGGTCTACATCAGTAGTACGCAACCTGTGGTCCGCGACTCGATTTCAGGTGGTCCGCGGAGCCTTCAAACAATTTTCACTTTAGAATTATATTAAACCATCGGCTTACCTGTCGAAAAGATAATTATCGAAAGGTGAAAAAGATGTCTTTAGAGTGGAAATTCAACCTACCGTAAGTACTTAAATTGTCTATATATATATATATATATATATATATATATATATATATATATATATATATCCATATTAAGTTTTGAATAAATTGCGTTGCACTTCGCAAATTTTTCCGTGTCTGTGTGGTCCGCGATTAAGAAAGATTGCACACCAATGGTCTACATCTACAGTAGTAGTGAGTTACCAGTGTGAACTTCATGATATTTGAAATGGTTAATTCAACCGTTCTATGGCGGTAGAAATCAATCAAGCCGTGTCAGATCGGTTATTGTTGATATGTTATATATGTAATAGGAAATGCCCTTCAGAAATTCCCAAGATGACCAATGCATGCACCTCTCCCCACAAAAAATCCACACCTCACCGGAAAGCTGTAAAATATTTATTTTCCGCCTCCACATCCAAACGGTAAATGGAATCAGCGGGGGGCGTGGCGGGTGGTGTGGTCCCCCAACATCGGGAGAGGAAGTAGGGAGTGGCGGAACAGAATAAAGGAGGTGGCGGTCAAGGCGTAGATGGATCTCCTTTCTCGAGAGGTAAAGCGGTATTGGGAAGAGGCATGGATGGCGAGTTTTAGGCACTTCAGAGAGGGAGAGAGAGGTGCTGGAGGGAACAGGATCAGCGGGAAGGGGAGGGTTTGGAATGAGCGGCAAAATTTTGCACCACCACCGTCTCTCTTTCTCTTCTCCCTCACCGCCGCTCCGAAACGCATTCATTGTCGTCGAGAGGATTCGGGAGAGGGAATGAGAAGGTGGTATCCTGGAGGCGGTCTCTCTCCTCTTTCTCCGGTGACCTCCCCACTTTCCGTAGGCTCCTCCCCCTCCTTCCCTCCCTCCCTCCCTTCCTCTCGCTCTCTCTCTCACTTCTCCCGTCCGTTCGTCAGTCGGTCAGTGTCTTTCTACGGTGCTGGAAGGAGGGAGAGTTTGGGACTTGGCCGCCTTCCGAGAGTTCTTAACATCGGTCTGGCTTATCCCTCGCAGGTGAAAGCGGCGGCTCGGCGGTTGGATCTACCCGGTGCATCGGGATACGACCGTCCCCGGTTTTAGACTGCCTGGTGCCCGTCCACGCCTCTGGTGAGTCTTTTATCGGACCACTTCTTTCTTTCTCTTGATCTTTCGCGTAGTACACGTGTTCTTCGCGGTTTGTTTTTTCTCACTACTCGCCGCGGAGGTGTTTTTTTGGTCGGTGAGTGTTTCTCGTTTTGTTCTTTTTCCTCCCGAGGTGGATTTCGTGCGGATGAAGTAACTGTGTTTTGGGAAATGAGCTCTATTTTTTCTTTTCGTTTAAGTGTCCGTTAATTGTTTGCGGTCGAGGCGAGTTTGGACTGAGTTTGTGACGTTAAGTGATCCGCAAAAGTGTGCTTCCATGTGTCATATTGAGTGGAAAACGATGGAGACAGTAAAACACGGAAGAATTGGTTTTCGTAATAATGTGATCGAAATTCCTACGATGTATTTTTTTAAAATTTAGGACGAGAAAATCACTAGAAGGTTGAGTCATAACGGAGAGTAGTTTTTGACATAAATACAGTATAAGTGCATACACCCTCTTGCGTATATTTGGGGTTTACCTATGTCCATTATTAATGCAATTATTTCAAAACTTCACCTAATTGTTTGGATCGGCATTTCCCAGACGGGAGTGCCGCAGTTAATTATTAGGGGTGCCACGAAAAACGTCATTAAATAATTAAATCTACAATTAGTAAATGCTGATTGGTCATCAGGTCATCAATCTTTCCGCTAATAAAGTTATGCAAGTAATGCGTCCAAACAGTGATACCAGTATGTGCGAATGAATATGCAACCAAGTTTCAAGCTGAAAGGGTGGCGCGCCTACAAAAATGTCGGGAAACATTGGTTTGGATACATATAATACACACAGTAACTTAACTTGAGTAAACCAGGTGCTGGCCTCTTCAACAAAATAGCTTTTCATAATTTTTTCGGAGTAAGCAATCGGTTTGTTTACTTCTAGGATGACTAATTTGTAGCTAATATCCGCTCCAGGTTTACTCAAAAAGTATCCTCGCAGTCTAAACGCGGAAGTTATCGGATCAGTGAAGATGCGCGAATCACAGCAGGGCTTGGCAGTTTTCGACATTTGTTTTTCTTAAAAATCGTTTATTATTTCTGAGCATATACGACGAAAGTCAAAGTTTATTTTAATGCATTTTATTAGGCATAGTAGTGTTTGACGTTTATATTTCTAAAAACAAGTAGGGGTGTACACGGGTTTCCCGTACCTATTACAGAATAGCTTTTCGTCAAATTCGCCGTAGTATTATCGTATGCTAATGCATTTGCTTTAAAATCAGCAAATTATTTTGCTCATATTGTGGTAACCCTGCTTTTTTATTCGTTTTTAACATATTAATCTCGTTTTCCTATTCTATACTCGCACTACAAACGAAATTTCTTTTAAATCAGTTCAGCCAATACCTTCCAAATTCATAGTTACAGAAAAATTCTAACCTTGATATTGTAGCCCAGTTAAGTAGTCCCAGTTGAAATATGCTATTTTGATTATCTATTTATATGAAGATTATATATAACATATTTGGTTCAAATCCATTGTGTCAGTTCTCCAGAAATTCGCGTAAAGAAATATTATTTTACTTTTTATTGTGGTAGCCCTGCTCTTTAGCTCCGCATTAAGCATCTTGATTTCGTTATGGTATGTCGTACAAATCTTATAAACAAAATTTAATTGAAATTCGTTCTGCCAATTCCTTCCAAATCCTTAATTACTGAACGATTTTTATTTGTAACTATGGTTCCCCTTGTTTTGCGGATTCGGTCTAAATATAATAATTTGGTTTTTTATATATGTGTATATTATAAGTATTAAATTTGGTTAAAATATATGCAGAAAGTTCAACACAAATACATGTTAAAAATTATTTTAATTCTTGTATTGTGGCAATCCTGCTTTCTATATGTATACTATAAATCTTGATTTTAATTTTTTATCTTGCACGCCTCATTCGTACAAAATTTCGTTGAAATCGGTTCCCCCAATTCCTCCCGAATTCATAATTACCGAAAATTTTAACTTTTCAATTGTGGCACCCCTGCTAAATGGATCTGGTCGAAATATGGCATCTTGGTTATTAATTTATGTGAGTATTCTATGTACCAAATTTTGTTGAAATCGGCTCAGCCAATTCTTCCCTAATATATACATACGTACGAACGGACGGACATCACGAAGATAATACTGCTTTTCAGCATTGGCGAAAAGCACTAAAAAGAGACCTCTAATGTACAGTTTATATTTCCTAGAAATCAAAGAATAATGTCGACGATTTTAAAAAAGAAATTAATTGATTTTTAACTAAAATATTATATAAATTTAATTCCTTCCAATAAAATTTTGCTAAAAGTGTATACATAAAAATGAGATCTTGTATTGCCGTTATTTGTTATTGTTGACTTAAACCACTAACCTGGTACAGCTAATTTTTTGGAATAAACCAGAAACTCGTTAAATCGTCCCACTTATTCACTAAATCTAGACTGGTCGATAACAAAATTGATGTGATGTGAATACTACATATGTATGTACAACCAAATGTATATGCCGAAAAAAAATCCTTGTTGAGTAAAAAACAACGATGAATGTAGAAAAAGGCTTCGAGTGCTAAGTGTGAGAGCACTTGGAGGATGAATTGCGAGCATGGCTCAAAAAAAAATACAAATTTTATGACAGTATGTTCGTGAAAATACTATTCGGGCATCGGGCGATTGGAAGTCGTTTCTCAGTCTGGAAAACCCTTTCTCGCCTTGGAGGGGATGGGAAGTAGACACGAGGATACCCCCGACTTTTGCGTAAATGGTGTATGGCGGCTGATCATATCATAAAAATTAGCCAAGCTGCGTAGGGATTATTGAATTTGGTCGAGGTTAATAACAGTGCAGTAAACAAGGGTTTTTAGAAAGCTAAGTGAAGGGAATTCCGAATGAAGTGTGGCCGCCTGATATGACAATTGCCGATTTCTCCATCCTTTTTGGATGTTTAAAGCTAAAATATATTGTGTGAACGTGGCAAACCAAATTTTAAAAACGTCGCAAAATTTCGTGTTTAAAAATCGACAATTCATTTTCGTCGAATTAAATCCTTTTACAATTTTATCGATTTAAATCGTATCCTATCAAGCCAGCCTACTCATAAATCTTTTTTGTTAGAGATCTGTCCGGAGGGCCACCAATTTGACAACTACCACTGCTGCAGGGCGAGCGTAAAATTATTTCCAAGATGATCTTATGTGCGCACGCCGAAACTTCTCGGAAACGGATTACGCTCGACATGAGTTGTTACACCGAAATTCGGAGGAGTGGGCGTTTTTCCCGGTATCGATGTATTATCTCCCGAGGCACCTGTTCCTCTTCAAATTCTTCTCGGAATTTGCCTCCGGGTCTTATTGTTTTTCTTTTGCGAAGTTTTAGTTGTCTAACGCCCGCTTCGACATTTTATGCGCTCTGGCATCAATAGCGTTTTTATCGTTGTTTCATAAGTTTAATTTTTTATTTATCCGGTCGTTTATCTGTAGCTCACGAATGCCGCGGCCTTTTGTATTTAAGACGTAAAGAGCCGATGGTACACTAAAGGCACGATTCGAACACGCGATCCACACCGCTGGAACACGCTGCTCGCCCCTTTACCGTTCAATGTGAATGAGTTTTCTTGAGTTTTAATGTTATCGTTATCAAGCTGAAATTGTTTTTTCTATAAAATATCTAACGAAGAAAAATATTATCGAAAACAGGTTTTCATTATTTTTGTTATAAATGAACATATATTTGTAAATCTCAATGAATATTTTTTTAAACTAGGGGAACCGCGGGATCTTCGGTCTCGCTTAGCCCACTTAGGGCTCCCTGTACATTTTAGAGAAATGTTCATTTGATGTTTTCCTTATGTATACCAAATTTAGTTTCGATTCGATAAGATTTGGAAATTAACGCAGTGCGCTAACCCTATATGGGTGGTATTCTAGAAAAACTATAGACATTCGACACTAAGTTATTTGTGCATGCACACGAAATTTGGTAAAAATCAGACAACTGAGACGGCAGTTACCGTGGAACATACAAACAAACAGACAGACAAAATACACATCGACTCAACAGGAGAGACCTCGCTTCGCTCGACCAATTAATGGCTTAGTCCAGTGGTCGGCAACCTATGACCCGCGGGTCAGAAGGTGACCCACCAACATGATTTAGGTGACCCGCAGTCAATCATCCCCCGCAGGTCCAGACTGTCGAGAGCTCTAACACCAAATGTGTAGGTTTGGAGCGCATGCATGTAACATCTGAGCTGATGCTTGCGCAACCGCTTTACATGCGTCGGCCGCTACTAGCCTAAAAATAAAGTATTCATAAATGATATTTTTTTTTCCATACTTTTCAGTACCTATCGACTGCTCGGAACAATACGAAAACCAACCGTAAAAAAAGGTTGCCGACCTCTGGCTCAGTCCTTCACAGTACATGATTTACTGTTGTGTTTACGTGAAGTGCTACATCATTGGGATGAGCACGCGAGCTTACAGCTTAACTCTTACGAGATTTTGGTGTCCAAGGTGATAATAGTAATGCTGCTCTTAAATTAATATCTCGATGCCAAAATTCATTTTTTTAAATGTCATATTTTTTATTCACTTGTAAATTTATCAGAGGATCACTCGGCGATTTTAACAGTTTTTCCTTTGCTTTCTTCTGATCGAAGTTTAATATTTAAAAAATGGACAAATCCGTTCTCGATTCAGATTTCCAATAAGCTTGCGCCGTGACTGTGAATGCCTCCAATTCCAGCTCTTCCAACGGAGGCCCTGGCGCTGATCTCATTCTTAGTATACTCGTCTCACGAATCGCTCCCTTTTACGTTCTTCTCTCTCTCTAGGATCGGTGGCATTTCACAAACGCGTCCCAGCAAGAGTGTACAGCTTTAGCGGGATGACTTATCAAAGGTATAGCCATTCCAGGGCCGTCTCTAGGATCCGCGGTGCCCAGGGTGAGGGGGCAGCAGCGGGGTCCCCTCTATCCTACAAACAGGAAAATGATATCTTGCTTATAACAAACATGGAGAGCGATTTTTTCACACGTTACGTCTATATACTAAGAATACTAATTAAGAGTAGTTAATAAGCTTATTTCAAGCGCGGAACCCTGTAGAGGCGGAGTCCCCCAAAGCGCCAGGCCCTGGGCTACTGACCTCCCAGCTCCCCCCCTATTCCCGCGTTTTCTCCCTGCAGATAGCCAGCACGTATTTTTATAGCATCCTCCGAATGCGTTACTTCAAAAATGTTGGTTTAACGCGTGAGTTGTCACTAGAGCCGCGATGTTGTAATTTAGGGAGAAGATAAGATGTAATATGTAGAATTACTCTGGTCGAAGCAAGTCGCTGGCGTCAATTATTTCATCGAATTGTAAAAGGCTTAATCGGTTTTATAACATTTTCAAACTTTTCATCTACTTCAACAGGTTTCTTCTATTTATCATTTCAAAGCTCCATATTCTCAAACAGCCCCTCACAAAATATTAACTTCTCGGAAACTCGAATATGTGGACGCTTTTGATTTTTCGAAGACCTAGTTATCCGAGAAAAAACCCTCATAAAATATAAAGTGACATAAATTTGAATGAAACGAGAGGGATACATTTGTTGCATAGCATTTCCATTATTATTCGCTCAGATTGAAAGAGTAAGCCAAAGATCTACGGGCAAGTTTACAAGGTCGAGAAATCCTAAAGAGGATTATGGGAGCCTAATTGCTATGAAAAAGCCCAATCAGGAAGACGTTTTATCCTCTTTCCTTGTCTATTTATCCTTTTAAATTTTCGGTTGAATGTGAGGTATTCATTTCATACGAACGAAAAATCGTTTCCTTACAATTTCTCGAGAATGGAATCTAAAAAGGAAAGAAAAGAAATTTCATCTCCGAATAATTTGTTGAACTTTAAAAAATTATATTTTTTTGTATGCCCTTCTTGTAATAGATGAATACTCTATATATATTATATACATTTAGTGGTGTGCCTGTGAAAAAATCTATAAATTTGATAGATTTACCTTATAGGGGTTAATTTTTGACTAATTAACCGGAAGAATGAAAGGACGTGACAATAATTAATATTCTACAGACGCAAAAATTCAGATAAGCATCGGTATTACGGTTTGCACTGTCAGCTAATTATCAGTAAACGTAAAAACATAGACACTCCGACTGATTTGTTCGTTGGCAAACGGAAAAACCAGGAAAAAGATTTCAAAAAGAACCCATTGAACTGAATTCAAGAGCAAGTCGAAATAAAAGGAGATAAGCGGTGTTTGTCTTTTTGGAAGAAAGTTCTGGGACTCTCTTCTATATAATCCTAATTGTCAGTCGTTTCCTTTCAGTCCAGTTATCATCCTATTCCCCCCTTTTGTCTTGGCGGAAGCGATTTTTCTTCGGATACTTTGATATTCTTCCGATTGCTCAAATATATCTCATTCCTTCCCGTTCTTTAAGAGAAACCGAGACGGTTTTCTGTGAAAAATTTCTGGATATGGTTGTATAGACCAGAATATTTTCATCTTGGTACCGCCCAACATTTCCCGCATACTAAATTTGACAGAATTAACACGTGATTTTGTAATGTGCAGTTTGACTTTATGAACCTTCACTTTCCGGTAATTCATATTAACAATATTATTGTTTTAAACTAAAAGAAAGCTTTACCTTTTTTGAACTTATTTTATAAAAATGTTTTCAACTTCCAAAAGTTCTTTTTTAAATTTTGTAATATTATAATACATTATACGGCTTAAAGGATGATTATTTTACAACCTACAGCGAGTTTTCCATTCTACTAAAATGCGTGTTAAATAGAATTAACTCCTTGACCGTAAAATGCGTATAATCGCTTCGCATATCCAGTCTTTCTCTCTCTCTGGCAAATCACGTGGCCCGAAGGATCGCAAGGGCGGGCAACGGAAGAATCAATCGGCAATCACGTCCTCCTCTCTTCCCCTCGCTCTTTCTTCCAACCTGCCGCCAAGCCGTTCTCTCTTCAAGACGTTAGTTAAACCCTCAGACCACGTCTCGCGTAATACAAAGCTCTTAGAGCCATATAAAGGCACGCGCACGCACACTTTTATTCTCTTCCTCCCGTTCGTTAGCGCTTTGTCAGGGGGCTTTGGGGGGAGAGAAGGTTTCTCAGGTCGCGGGGAGGATGACGGGGATAGGCGGGACTGCGAAAGGAGAAGAGGATTAAGGGTAAGAGACAGCGCCGGTGTTCGAACCGAGTGCCTTCTTTTCTATTCTCTCTCTCTCTAATTCTTCTTTCGTTCGAAAAAGGAAGTGATCCCGGAGTCCCTTTTACGAATCGCTTTGCGTTATTCGTCTTTTTCTTTACCAGTTCCACTGCTTTTTCCTTTAGCGAAGAATGAGAGAGGGATGATGTGACACCGTATGGAATGGAGGAAGGATTCGCTTTACTTGGAAGTCGGAAAGGAGATTGCTCTTTAAGTTACGGGGAATTCATCTTTTTTACTTTCTCATATGCGAAGTGTATGGAGAAAGTATTCGACTTTAAGATTTTGATGAATTTGCGCCTGAATCCGAAAAAGTGGTTTGCTGCTGCTACTCAGTCTGTCTGTAGCTTCACGTGTCTAGGGGCTAAATGGTTTAACCTAAAGAAAGCTCATATTTATATAGGAAATCGTCCAGAAGGGAGACCTTGTTGAAGCCATATCGAGTAAAATTTGAGGGTAGTTTATTATGTTCGATATTCGCAAAATGTCCATTTACTAAAATTCATCCAGTCATTGAGATTGTCATCTTAAACGGTGATAGATTAGCCAGACGTCTCGGAAATAACCATATAGCGACCTGTGAAATCATAACATGGCTGGTTTTATGCCTAGCTACCGCTAAGATGTCCCATTCTCCTGACGTCATGCAACGACCCTCGTTCTCAGAATCCGCCTCCCTCTTCCCTCCCACTTCATTCACTCCTACATCTCTCATAGACTCATTGAGTGATCGGAACCAATAAATAACACTGTTGCTACGACACAAACTGTGGGAAAATGTTTTATGTGCGCAAGTACGTATTGATGTTAATCAGTCACGTTATTGCGCGAACTAGAAGCGTTTTGCGCCGATTATTTCTTCCTTAATTCTTTGCCCAAAATTCACATCTTTGTATATTTTTGCACATTTAGTTTGAATGCAAGTGAAGGTTTTACCACTCCCTGATATGAAGTAGTTACCCATTCATGAATTTGGTTTTTTAATTTTACTTCTTCAGTGATGCACTCTCTTTAATTGAGTACCTCTTTATTAATTCTTTTCTTGTTGACAAGCAGTCATTTCTCTCTGATTCACAACGATATATCATAAGATCCATAAATTCCCGACAGGATAACGATCAGATACGTAACTTTTAACAACATTTTTATTCTTTAAAATATTAAAGAAAGGTAGAATTACATTGTATAAAACGCCACTTTATATAGCAGAAATAGGACCCGACCTAAAGGTGGCGTTTAACCGTTGAGACCAGGGTCGTATTTCTTCTAAATAAAGTGTTTTTTTTACAAAGTGATTTTCTTTTCTTTCGTTTTAAGAAATGAAACTCCACAAAGTTACGGCTAAACAAATAAATTTTAAATTTTCATTCATTCAATTGTGTAAACATATGCACACATTCACAATAAAATTAAAATATCTAACAAAAACAAAAGAAACTACTGCGTCACATCCTAGAAGAGCGTGATTACCAAAATGTTACCTAATAGCTTCACTTAAATGAGTGCTATGTGCTTCTGCCCTCATCTAGGATCTCAAAGCAATAGAATACCCGGGGACTACCACTTTCTCAACGTTCGATTAAGATTTATTAGATTTTTTTATGCGTGGGACTTTCAAGTCCGGTGAGGGCTCGCTCAGACGGTTAAGAGAAGAAGGAGAGGAGGAAGGAAAGATATAGGAATGGCATCGAATGGAATGGGAAAGGGGTCGCTTTTCTCGGAAGTCGGATAAAAGAGATTGCTATATGACAGTGGTTCCCAACCTTTTTCGCTAAAACTTCACGTATCCCCTTCTCAATTTTTCATAGGAGGTCAATTTTACTGTTTACCACGTACGTGCGTACAAGAAAATACAAGATAAACGACTTTTCATAAATAAAACTTTATTAGGTACATGAATAACATAAAAAATTATTATAAATATGATTTATCAGAACATAAATAAATTTCATCAAAATATAAGAACCAAACTTATTGGTGAGAACCTTGATCTTGTTTACTGTCAACCAACAGTTTAATTCTTGGTAAAGTTTTCGAGTGAGATACACGCATATCATGTTCAGCCTGCAGTTTGTTCCTCGCTTTGGTTTTGTTCGAAAAGAGAACTGAATATCCTGATTCGCAAAGATACATAAGTGGTAACAAACGGAATTAAATCCCTGTAAGCTCGTTTAATTAGAATTGGATATGCTTCTCCCAGTATACACCAGAATTTATGTAATTTCATCGTTACAAAATCAATGCGGAGTTTCTGATTATTTCTCAGTTCAATAAACTCGTCTTTTGCTCTGTCGGCGTCGCTTATTTTCTCTAACTCGATATGAAAAGGATTTCTTATCCAAATGTCACTAATTTGGTCAGTCGGGATGATTCCTTCAAATGCCTCTTTCAGATTTTTAATTATATAATTTATAAAAGAGATTGTCTCTAGAATTCTTTAAATATTGCAGTTATGCCTCTATGTTAGCTGTTACTCCCAGGTCTATAATGTACTATTATTTCCAACAGAATAAGACTTTTATGCATAATAATAATAATGTACATACAAAATAAATAAAATAGGAAGAAAATGCAATTGTTTGTAATATTTTCGAACCGTCTTCATAAATTTGCCACAAATTTTAAATTCAAGACTCGCCAAATCAAAACAGCGCCTTTTTGACAGTTGAAAAACGTGATATTCGTATGATAGTCACATATTACTAATAAATGCAGTTTATGAATTTAAGCTCGTATAATTCGACAATCGTATTATAGTAAAAATGAAGTATATCTTAAAGGTAGGTTGCTTTAAACTTCATTGCGCTCTTAGATTGAACATTTGTTTTATCTGCCGGAGAAAATGCGAACTAAAAAACCCTGACCTATCTCTTTCGGATTTTTAAATGTCAAATTAGTAATAACGTCGTAAATTTCATTTTTTTAACTATAAATATGTTTTTAAAGGCCAAATACATATACAAGTATCAGGAAAGGAAACAATATATTATATTGAATTTAATAAGTTTTGGTGAGGAAAAGAGGCATGCAACAGAAGTATAGCGATTTTCAAAGACATCGCGTAAGATCTTTTGAATTTTTAATAGAAAAAATTTTTATTTACCAAATATCTCACGCAGGGCTGACCCGAGCTACGGGCGCCCCGGGCGGCCGCCCGAGGCGCCAAAGTTTTGGAAGCGCTATCCTGATTATGTAGCTATACATTACTTGCAAGTGAATAAATATTGGATAGCAATTTATATCGAGTAACAAGCTAGAATATTGATGGCATCTCTTTTAATTCTTCGATATCAATAATTTTTACATAGCGATGAATCAATTAATATGTACTTTGTAAATAGTATCTGGGGCGCTGGAGTGCTATCTTGTCCGGGGCCGCCAAAATTCCTCGGATCGCCCCTGATCTCACGCACTCCTTGATTGGGCTCCACGTTCCCCTTGGGGGCACATGCGCCCCAGGCCGGGAACCACTGCTCCATGTCTCGGGGAATTTATTTTTTCCACATCCATCCGTCCATTATTTCTCACGCGACTGTTGAAGATGCGACCGGAATGGCTGTGGAGAGAGTGGGAGAGAAAGAGGGAGAGACCGAGTAGGGAGAGAGGTTAAGCGAAGCAGGTCGGAGCAGAGAGAGAGAGAGAGAGAATGGCTTTGCAGGTCCGCTTATGAAACTCGGGAGCTGGTTTGTCTTCCTCGGACCTCACCTGTTCTCCGCCTGTTTGAGAGATACACACGTATCGAGAGAGTGAGTGGGAACGAGAGGAGTGATCTTAACTCACACATGACTACCACTCATGCGTGAAAAAAAAGAGAAACGCGCTCTGCGTTCCGCGCCACGAAAAAATATCCCGCACACCTCATACGCCGCTGTATATCTTTCTATCTGTTCCTTTATGCATCCAACGCTCCCTCACATTAATCTACATCTCTTACCTCGTGTGTCTCGCTCTCTCTCTCTCTCTCTCTTTCAATGCTATATTCCTTTGATACATATCTACCCATTCCGTCGTTGCCGATATTTAGGTCGCTCACGGCAACCGAGGGAAGGTTGGAAAACTCGTAATGCATCTCGTTTTCTGGTATCTTTCGTGCTTTACGTTTCGAATCGCCGGGATGTCTGGTTTGAATGGCGAAGGAGCGCCGAGTCTCGTTTCGTAACCTAATGGATGAATTCATTTGCGACACGATTAAATTTCCTGGATGGTTATTGAAATTTTGTTGATACAATTAGCCAAATCTATCTGTTTACGCCACCTGTCGTATGCTCATTTTTCGACACTCATAATACATGTTTTCTCTTATTTTAAATGGTTATAAATAATAAATAATAAAGGGTTATCCAATACACAAATACATTAAAATATGCATAATAGTTTTCGTTTAAAACTTTTGAACCACTTGGCACGCTACATTATACCAGTGATGCATTAGTTCATTAGAAAACGTTTGCTAAAGGAATAATTTTCTATACGGATCCTTTGTTAATGCATCCAAGCTGCCACAGTCAGTGCCGTAACGAAAGTGGCATTTGCTATAGGCGCCGAACGTTTCTGCAGAAAAATGCCAAAAGTTTTTCCCATAAATAATTATTAATTTAATACTCAAATGTTAAATTTGTATTTTAGAAAAACGCTGTTGTTTTTATTAAAACCCAGAAAAAATGACATTCTACATAACCAAAGTGTTTCCTATAATTTTTCCATAGGCGCCATACGTCACAGGTACGTCTGTGACCGCAGTGATTCTGAAACCGAGTGCCGCGGCACACTGGGATGCCACAGCTAATTTTTAGGGGTGCCGCGGCACACTGGGATGCCACAGCTGATTTTTAGGTGTGCCGCAAAAAATTTGTTTGGTGAATAAATCAGCAATTCGATAGGTAATTATGGCAATAATATTTCCTCTAATGAATTGATTATGGGAATAAAGGGGATATCTTTGAAAGGGTTCTGCGTCTACAAAACGTTTGGAAACCACTGCTTTACCATAACCAATTTTTTAAATCAGGAAATATTAAAAATCAAAGGCGCATGCGCACATCAACTGTACAGTGGAAAATCTATAAGATAAGATTTAGAATGTTGTTCAGTCATCGTTCTAAGCACACCTCGTAGCGAACCTAAAAGCATGCCTAATTAAGACGATGCACGCCGCTCTTCGGGCGATTCGGATATTCGAAGCACTTCTACTCGGCAAATGAGTGCATTAACCTTTAAGTGTACTTCATTTACAAATCCTATTCATATATAACGCGATGTGCGTTCTTGTTTGCCGTGCGTAGCTTTATGCTTTTCTTTCCAATTCTTCCCTCGATTCTTCATAACCTCTTAAGTAACTATTAAACCGGCTGGTATCCATTCTTCCCATCCCATCTTCTTAATGACGATCGATTCATTCACATTACGGAAGTGTTTTCATCTCTTTTGTTTCAAGTCTTCTTTCAGTTCTTTTTCCCTTTTTCGCGTTCCAACGTGTATATGTTCTCCGTGTTGGTATTTCTTTTGATTTTTTTCCTTCTTTTGTTTTACTTCCTTCCTTTCGTGTTAATTGATTTCTTCTTTGTGTTTCCATTTCCGACCCTTTTAATCCTCTCCGTGTGGATTTTGCCTCGCTTTTTTCACACCCACCCGATTTACAGTTGTCATTACAGATGTTGGTTTTCTTTGGAGAAATTCTTCGACCATCCGTATTCGGTTATTTTTCCACCGTTAAGGTTAACCCACCTCTCGAGATATTGTTCTTCCGTTTTGAAGCGGAAAAATGTTTTTTTAAAACGTCGTGTTTAATCGTATATTACGCAATTTCAGTTTGTCAATGCCCGTGCGAAGGCCGTCAAATATTTTTCTTGGCTCATTTTTTTCGAGCTTCGGGTGTAGTCGTTTTTATACTTTATTATACATGTCAGCGGTAGTCGTGGGTTTGAGCGCAGGTGGAGCCTTACTTGACTTTACCACGCCCAGATATAAAGTAATTACCCATTCATAAATTTTATTTTTATTTTACTTCTTCAGTGATACATTCTCTTTAATCGGGTAGGCCTTTTTATTAATACTTCTCATAAATGTCCTTGGCACTGCCTCTGTGTCCCTTCTTTCCTACTTCCATTCCACTATATATATATATATATATATATATATATATACATACACACATACATATATATTCATCCCACGTTACAATACTGTATTTATAATATTTCTCTCAGTCCCTTGCTCTGCTTCACCCACCCTCTTTACTCATGAGAACCACCCAGGAACGCTCATTGCTCCTCAAAAATATACAGCTTGTCATTCTTTTGAATTCCAAACGTCCAAAGACTCTCGGATAGAGTCCTTCGGATGGCGCTGCCTCATTTTAATGGCTAATACTCTTTCTCCCCCCTCCCATTCCACTACTCAACAACTCTTTTACGATTGTGATTTATGTAAAAAATATATTCCGTTTGATCGGTGTAGTGGATCGCTCGGGATTCGGTCAGATTTGTTCTTAACTAGTGGTTTCAGACGTTTCTAGGACGCGAGTTAAAATTAATACGTTAATTTCTTTTTCAAAATATGCTGCGTACGGATATGTTTAGTTCCTGCTGCGTTATTAATCCACATTGACGACAGTAGTATGTCGCCGTATGTTTTTCGTGCCGGAATAATTATATATATTCTTCTCATTTTTAGTAATACGCCACGGTTATAGCGATTAGCCTGATTCTTTTTCCTATAGCTGACGGTATAGTAGGGTCGGTTAATGAATGGATGCTAGCTGCCGAAAAAAATGCTTACAAAATAATTCCATTCATTTTTTCTTCTGGCTTTATGTGAATTTTCAATTGGCACAATAAGCACTCGTATTTATCTATTTCCCTATGGAATTTTGCCAGAGAAACGTTGAGGCGGGTAAAAGAACTATTCTATGCTGTAACATCAACTGTACAATGAGAAAAATAACTCGGTTGCGGAAATATACCTATGTACCCGCCATAGAGCACTTTGCAGCATGAAGCCTAATTTTCAATACTATTCAAATACTCTCTTCTGTATTCCTAAGAATATTTTCCCCCTGTTTTATCAAAGGAAAGGGACGAGAAGATCCAACTTTTTTGCCTGATTTATAACGAGCGAAGCAAATAATGTGATGGAAGAGTCTCCTCACTCATCATTACTTTGGTTCGTTAAGATAGGTGCATCCGTGAAACAGAGAGCAAACACGGTTGCTTTTGCACGCTTTGTGGAAAATAAATAAGCTTCCAAAGGGAGAACTGTTTCCTCTTCCACGCCTCCACAAAAGCCTCCATTCATCCATTTCCAACTCGGCAAGACAGGTTTTTTTATATATCATCGCGCGAAGAATGGATTTATTTCTACGAATCCGACGCAGTACTTCATATCTCTCGCGTCTCTCCCGCCACATCCGCAGTCCATCTCACCTCACCTCCCTCTACCCTCCCAACCGTCTCCCACACTTTCTCCCACCCTCTCCCTCTCTCACTCCCTATCCTCTTTGTCTACAGAATTTTCCAGGGTCAAAGTCGTGAGGAAGACCTCAAAAGTCTCCCGTACGCGGAGGCATCCATGCGTTTCCATGGGAGGGAAAAAGAAGCTTCGGAGAGAATGAGGGGGTAAATAACCTTTAACGGTTGGTACGCCTGTGCAAACTCAAAATAAATAGAATAGGAGCATTATCCGCTCGATCCGAGAGAAACTTTTTTAATTTCATCTCTTTTTGATTCGCCCCCGGTTTCTTCGGAGTAGATATAAATACCCCGAGTTACCGCTTTATTGGCGCAGTTTTGTGGCTGTTACTTAGTAACCGGGAGGTCATATATTTCTGCTTCGCCCCTATTTCCTTCCCCTGCTCCGCTTGCCGATTTATCTTTTAAAAGTGGGTCAGTGTGGCGGTTCCACTTGAGATGTTCGTCGCTGCTTCACTTGTCTTTTTCGGGTTGGAGGGGAACTTTTTTTAAACCTTCGCTCTTTTCAATGGAGTAACAAGTGCGTTCTCTTTCTGAAAGCATTGTTATGTTTCCCCGGAGGGGAAATACGTTGGGCGATATTTTATTTTATTTTGCATTACGTTACCCTTAAGAACACTTTCACCTCGGTAAGTAGATTACTGGTGGCCAGGTGGTGCTGGTTCTACTTGCAGAAGGTCTTACAGTTTGTGCCCGAAGCAATACCGTCGAGACACTTGTATTACTTAATCAAATGTTGTTCATTCCCACGAAATAACCAGTCAAATGTATTTGTTATTACGACGACGTAATCTGGGTATTTTGGATGAATGAATGAATCTCAATACAATTTTTTTACTAGTGATTTGCTTAGCATTAATTTAACGTATTATTTTTGCAAAGGTAGTAAGAAGCAAGAGAGGGAAGATGCACACATCATGCGTGCATACTTGCGAGGCAGAGGCCTTCTTTACGATTCATGCAATCATGCCCAAAAAGATAAATATCAATGGCTTAGTATAATGTCCAATTATAAGAACTAAAGTGCCAGTGGTGATGCCAAGGAATTATCGATTTTTTTATTCACCGACTAATTTCCTAATCAATGGTAATTAATAAAACAATGGACAATTATTTATAACATACCTCACTCGAATAGTAGTGATATAACCTTTATGTTCACGTTCATTCCTTCGTCGTAAATTACCCATTTCTTTTCACTTACAAACGCTGTGTATACGTAAAGAAAATACACGTATTTACGTTCATTTCTTCGTCGCAGATAATCCATTTCCCTTCATTTACTAAATGTTGAGTACGCACGAAAGAAAAGTAAATAAATTAATTATTTACAGCAGATATTGTTTACTTCATTTACCACGAATATTGTTTTCTTTGACAACAATTGAAAAACACGGGAAATTTATTGAAGATCAAAGTGAATGACGACTTTCACGAAATTGATGGAATAAAGTGATCCGAACATCCTATGCAGACAGGCATAAGCTGTAATGTTTGGAATATTTTTGAAACGAGAAAAAATTCTGCTATGGCCGGGAATGCGAACTTGGGTCTTTTATTTGCCGGGCGGATATTCTACCACTGAACTATCGTAGCAGATCAATTTTCTCGTTTCTGAACGCGGATGTTTTCTTGATTTTAATGAATGTTACATCCACCTATAATATACAGAAAATTTGGTGGTTAATATATGACACGCTCCATTCGTGAAATTGACCAGTTAATCAACTGTCCATTTGTTCTGGTAATTCCTTCCATGAAATTGAAAGAAAAAGTTACGCTGGTTTCCAAAGGAAACATAGCCTTATGAAATGTGTGTGTGTGTGTCCCCTACTAGCAACTTTTGCATCATTCATGAAACTTGTTATTAAGCTCGTGCTGTCAGGGCCCACCTCTCGGCCTTATTTCATTTGGCGAAGATTGAAGTCGCGGGTTCGATTCCAGGAACGTTGTTTCCCTATTTGTTTTACGCAGGAAGTCTCAAAACTATCGTGCAGGGAAGTTTTCTTTAATACTTTAAAATATCTTAAAATTGTGATATCGGAACGGGGTTTGCACTGTTCTAAGGGGAAAAGAATGCAGATTCCAATTCATATCACAGAATTGTGATAGTTGATCGTATTTTCTTGAATTTCTACTAAAACATGGCTTATTTGCATTTTAAATAGCATTTTATCGGTTTGTTGCCATGGACACGATTATTACCGAACTCGGCTTGAGCATAGATTAGTCAACAAATGGGTTATTTTCTTTTCCACTAGACTATCCTTCAGCAAAGGACAGTTGTTCCAGACATATTAGCGCATAAACAGTAACATTTATTAAATTAGTTTATTTTAAAAGTACATGCAAAGTATAATATCAGAAAGAGATTTTGACATTGTTTTTAGTATTTTAAACCTGATAGTGCTCTATTAATTTTTTAAAATTTTCCCTATCATTGATAAACTATGAACTACAAATGGTATTTATGGTATGAGAATTCCTTGGAATGACTAACACATACTGAAACATTTCCTGTCAATATACGATATGTAATCAATTCGAGACGTCACCTTCGGGAAACCAGCCTGCATTAGTCCTGGTTTGGACTTCTTGTTTCTCCAGCGATTGAATTGCAGAGCTGTAGTATACATTTATTATTTTTTAATGTATGTGTTTTGCACATGGCCAAGATTGGCTAAAGGATACTTCTTAGCCCCAATGATAATAAATAAAAGAGCATTTTTGTTGCCCATATAAACTCGATCTAATTGAAGGAATTCTTTTCTTTGGTTCAAGGATTTAAATTGAAGGAAATAACACATCTGTATCTACATGCTAACCTGCAATGCACCAAATTGTTGGGTGGCAGAGGGTGCAATGTACCAAAGCCTACAATTTTCCCTCTCTGGTTACACTCTTCTGTTATGATTTTAGTTTGTCCTAAAAAAAGAGCCTCTATAACTCACTGTCCTGCAATCGATTTCATGTATTATATCGTCACGTTCGCATCTACGTTCAGCTATTCCTAAAACCTCCACTGCTAGGCTCAAAACATCCTTTACCTTTCTCAAGAAGCATTTCGTTCTGCAAGGTCTGCGCGCGCACAGACAGGTACACGAATACGTGTACCGGACGGTATACATCCATTCTTCTTCCGCCTTCCAAAGTATGTACACTCGTCCCTTTTATCTCGCCCCCTCCCTCTCCGCCTCGCTGAGGTCTCTCTGGCTCCGGGGGCGAAGCCGTTGGTGGTCGGGACGCAGGTCTCACTAACGCTTACCCCCGCGTGAAAACTTCGCCGACCTGCCAACCGCTCGCATACCACACCGCCACTCCTCTCTCTCCCTCTCCATTTCTTCCTCTATTCTCTCTCCATCCCTCTATTCTCTATCTCTATTCTCAATCTCTATTCTCACCCGATCTCTCCGTTCACACCTTCCAAGGCTTTCAAATACTCAAATCCTCTTGCTTTTCATTCTCCTTTCGCAGGAGAAGATATTTTTTTTATTCATACTGTTGTTAATATTGTTTATTAAGCGTTTCTATACCGGCGCGTCGCAAAGAGCCTGTAGATGTCCCTCCGAAAATTTTAATAACGGCTTGTTAACAATAAAATAAATTTTGTTGGCAGAGTTCTTCTCTTTCTCTTGCGTCATTTTTAACAGCAAAAATGTTTTGGCTTCATTGTTACACACTACTCATGCCTTTTTAGTTCGGTTAGAGCGTATGGCGTATGAGGTTGCAGGTTCTAATCCTGCTGAGTCTCATGTGCTCGTCATTAAAAATCTGTTGTAACACCTGTAATTAATATTATCGTTATATTTTTTATTCATAAAATCGTCGGTAACAAAGAGTGATCTGATTTTTGCATTACATTGCGTTAAGTTCTATAAAGAACAAATACTGTAACGACTAAAGTGAAAACTTTGACTATTTCATATTTTCATGTTTTTTCCTATCGGAATATAAAAAAGAAACTGCTGTCAAAGGCGGAAAATATACCTAAGGTTAATAAGATTAAAGACTCGAGCTTAGCATCGAGTTCCGTGCTCTACGCGTGGAAAGCGGGCCATTTTATGGAGTGACTAATAGTGCACTCGTCCTATAAAATCTGATTTTTGCTTCCATGTAGCGCCTAACCATTTGAATATCAGTGTTAGGAATATTGGGAAGGTTTTAGGCTTTAAATAAATCATAAATAAAATGGATGTTATTAATTCCTGACTTTGTACAGTAATTCTAGGCTGAAATTTAAATCTTCTCCCTCAAAAAGGTATGGATGGGAATGGAAGAGTTAAAATATAGTTGCATGGTTTTCGGTGAACCACCGCATGTGCTGACTTTAATTGACAACAGTTTCGTTCCCATTCCAGGGAACATCTTCAGGTCGAAACTGTTGTCAATTAAAGTCAGCACATGCGGTGGTTCACCGAAAACCATGCATCCAGTCATCAAACACCGCCAAAGCCTTCGCCACTATGAAGGATATTCTTTCGGAGTATGGTTTCGTCAATAAATGATTTGTCCGAACGCAAGGGATATAAGCCATGTTTGCAACCACTTAACGCAGCTCTCCTCCGCCTAAGGACTTGTTAGTTAGTGGAAGCCATGCGAGCAAATGGTACCGTGTTGTCGACCGCTCGACTAGAATCACTTATCGCCTCTCGGCCCGAAATTTGGAATCACCCCTTAATTGAACATAATGACGTTAATTCCTCAGGTTTGTACGAGCGCTGGAGTGCCATTTCGGCCAATCAGGTTGGGAAGCGTCAGGTGCCGGTTCGACCAATAGGAGGTCTAGGTCCGTTGCGTTGTTTAAATCGTCATATATAGTAAAGAACCAAAACTGAAAGATATTGAGGGTTGGGCATGTGAAAAAGGAGGAAATAGTATCGCATTCCGAAAAAATATCTTACAAGATAGATAAGAAGAAAATTACTTGAAAAGTGTTGAGATTGAGATAAGAAGCAGTCTTTCATGATGCCCATACCATACTGCAATCTAAAATTTCGTTCTTAACTGTCTTTTGATAGGTTTCTTTAGCAAGCAGCTCGTTTCGCTAAGTCAAGCCTAATATTTGAACGAGGAAGTATTTCGAAAAGACCAAGAAAGAGGCACGATATTCTAAACGAATGTACAAAGCGCTTCTTATTTGAATACGATAATTAAGTGGGCGTGCTAAAATATTGCCTCATTTTGTAAGGAAGTCACGGAGAAGGTTTGAACATGAGCGTTGTTTTTTATAAAAATACTCGAGTTTTTCGGAAAAAAATTGAATTATCTACTTTTTGATGAATGGTTGTCTTGGTTTTAATTTTTCTATCCTTATTTTATTTGAAGACCCCCTATTTAAATAAAAGTTTCTGAAGCGAAAGTAATCCGCTGAATGGGGTAATATCAACATGCTTGTTTTAAACACATCGATGAGGTTATGACCTGAAGAGTTGACTCCAGCCGTAAACAAACATTGATGAGGGATAAGACGGGTCGGTCGAATTAACTGTGGGGCCTTAGTTTGTTGATGATGAATCTAGGAGTTGACAAAGGCGCACAAACATAACTTATAAATAATTGCTAGATCCGACAGGCATTATTGGTCAATTTTTTCAAACAAATGGAATTAGATACGATAACGAGATTTCAAGTAACGTAGGTACATTGCAATGGCACCCCTGCCACGCTGCTTCCGGAGTAATAATTTTAAGGTAAATGACATCTCATTTAGGCGATTATATGGCCCTTGAGTAAGCAGTTATCCAGTGTTAAGCGAATAGTCTTTGCGCAGAATCAATTGCCAGGCAACGATGTATATTTTTGTCTATTTAGGAGCGCGCCCTCTCCCGTCCTTACAGTGTACCAAAGCCGGATCGCATTGATGCACTCTCTCGCAAGCACACAGCTAAGTGTAAACAATGTAATCTCAGTCTTTCATAAGGGAATTAGAGATGCATGATGGTCTTTATATAAAGAAAGTGAGAGCTCTTTCTGCGGCGTTGCCAAGCCCTCGCCCCATTCCTTCTCCCTATTGTTTGTCGCCGCGTGGTCTGAGGAAGGACGTTCTGGGATACGCTCCTTTCCCCGTTCCCTCCTGCGAAGAGGAGAGCGTGATGGGCAGGCAGCGAGAGATAGAATGGGGAAATCCCGGAGTAAATCCTTTCTTCGCTTTCCCAAGTCGTCTTCTCTCTCTCCTTCTTTCCCCCATCCCTCACTAATTGCCACCTTTGACCTCGTTTTTCTCGCACGGTTGACCTCCCGCTTCCTTATCCATTCTCCGGAGGGCCACGCGCCGCGTGGATTTTTCCGAAAAGGATCACCTTTGTCTGTAAAGCACGGTTTTGAACACCCCGGGAAAATTCCAGCGTACTTTACCCGTTTGGTAGCACGCTGTTTACCGAGAATCAATTTGGAAGTCAGATTAGTAAAGATGGGAGGATTAAGGCTTTGAAAATGATAAAGAGCCTTTAAGTCGCACGATTGGGTTCCTTATTTATGACAGCGAAACAATGGTTTTTTGGCCATTGATAAATGTAGACTCCTACTTATCTCCAAGGACGGAATACATAAGACGAAATTGTAGCTACTCTTGCGGCATAACTTGTTAAACTATTCGCGCGACATGTTTGTTCCTTGGGTTCGGGTGAAATTTAGGGTAGGCCGATTCAAATCCTGCCGTTGTTACATAGGCTTATTGTCGCTGTTACTCGCTGTGATTGGCATTATTAACCTCTCACGATTTTATGATAGATTAAATAATTTAAGGAATTACTTTTTAAGTTACTTTGAAACTAAATCCGGTAACCATGTGCTGAATAGTAGAATTCGTCCGTAAGTATCTCACTTGACTAATGTGCGAGGCGGCTGTAGCAATGCCTATTTATCGATCCAATACAAAATGATAAACGATTCAATGCAAGCATATATTTGTTAAATAAGTTAACTCAACGAACGAAGATATGCATATCTATCTTCATCAATCCTAAATTTCTTTTGTACATTTAAACTCACGCAGACATTTCAACGATTCAAAAAATAACTGTTAAAAAGTCAGAAATATCTTGATATACTATACACGAAGGATTTACCTCGAAAGGGACATATCAGATTGATAGTAGTAGCAGCTCGTAAAAGGCTAGGATTTGAGCGTAGGATATTAAGGGTATGTGATGAAAGTACACGCAAGGGTTATTATTTTTTTCTCTTGTAAGACCGCTAATTGAGTATGAAATCCGTATGACATAATCCTTATTCACGAGTTAGAGAAAACACTGCGAAACGTGAAACGTCGATATGGCAGGCAAGTATGTGTCTAATAGATGAGGTTGGGTGGGAGCCTCTGGAGAAACGGTGCGAAAAGTCCAGCCATCGGCTATCGCAGAGATTTAGATCAGAAGAATTTAAAGACGAATTACCAGACGTAATTAATAACCCTCGAGGAGGTGCGCCCTTTTCTTTTACACGACCCGGCGTGCGGCGTGCTTCGTACACGGCGCATTTTTTGCAAAATAAATCTCGTGTTTGAAGGAAGTATTGGTTTATTTTTATCAAAATGATGTTTTATTTCTCATTACTATTACTCACAACAATGGTATTTGTTGATTAAACATAAATTGAATTACAATTAAAAATAATTTAATATTATAACAAACAAATCTTAGTATCGTTACAAAATTACCATTATTAAATCTGAAGTACTACTGTCTTCAGCATTACATGTATCACAAATATACGTCGCTTTACCATGCCTTTTGCAAGAGAAATGATTGAAAGAATAACATTTAACGGTTGTCTAATAAATGACGATAGAGCAGCACTTTGAAAAATGACACCTTTATAAAAAACAAAACAAAAAAAAAGATTTAAAGAATACACGAAGATCAACAGGGATTAGGCATGTAGACTTTAGGCCAATTCGAATTAATGAAGTTGGTTATTGTATACACAGCTGCATCTGCTCGAAAAACGAAAATAAAGCGAAAAAAGACTCGCAAGACGAGGCGCGCGGCGTGTTCTGCACGACAGAGATGACTTTCACTATTATCGCTCCGATTTTAAACGTTGCTACAGCTCTTTGAATTGTGACGCTTTTTGCAATTGGAAGCCAGAATGACACTGAAGGAATACACGAAGTCTAGATCATGTCAGACACAAAGCAGTGTTGCCACATTGCAATGAGTAAAATTGGCGTACTTTATACGCCAGCGCCCCAGCTCGAGGATTAAGAGCCCATCTTACGTAGGACGCCACGACCGCATTGAAAAGATACGGGAAATTGATTTGTGGGACGAATAGATACAAGAGATCCTTTTTACCATTGACAATAAGCGAGTATGACTGGAGAATAACATGATAAGTCGGTGATATTCTCCCCCTACCACATACCATTTGCGGCGGCTTGCAGGGTAGGTATATATTCAGATTCAGGATAAATAAATTTAAAAAATTCTTCATAAATTGTTCCGAAACTAGTAAAAGAAGAAAGGCACGACGAGATAAGTAGCAGCGAAAACAAAGGGTAAACGAGATTAAGGTTTGTGTTTATCCAGGCGAGACCAGATTAGTTGTATTACGAAAACGGCTTATAAAGGAGAAAATCGCAGGGAAAAAGTAGAATCAAGAGAAGTAATCAGATAAAATTATAAAAATATTTTAGTGAAAGAATTTCTCTCTCAAATGGCTGTCTGCTTTTTATTCGATGAAAAAAAGTAAATCCCATTTACAGCCTTAATTTTACACATATTTATTATTATTATTCCTCACTGTATGTTCGAGAGCAGTTCAATATATATTATCCAACATTGAAAGGGCGTAAAAAAATCGAGCCATTTAAAATTTACGAGAAAAACTTGGGTGTATTTATTAGAAATTGCGACTGGAAGAAATATATTTTGTGCATCGAAAATTTGATTGTAAAGCTTTTAGGATTTTGACTTAAGTTTGTGTGCGTGCGTGCGTTCGCGCGTATGTTTGAAGGAGAAATTTGTATCGAATAGGCTGAAGGAGATTCAATGAAATCTTGTAGCAAAACAGGAGAGTCACCGGTGCCAGGCTGTAGAGCTTTTCGGAACAAAGTTCCTTCAGTGTAAACTAGCTCTAAATCAAATGAATAATGATCCACGGTTGGTTTGTTGAACAATATTAGTCGGGAAAACGTTTCGCAAGAGGAGTACCGTGTGAATCCTAGATATAAATTTCCGAAGATATATAGATCAGAAAGCTTAACTGAGGACTCGGAATAGTCGAAGCACCCACTAAATATAGGAAGGCGTGACCGCAGTGATAAAATACTTGAAGTGGACTATAGGACGAAGCGATATTGAGGATCTTTTTCCCTAGAACAAACAGAAGTCATTACAGGGTTTAAAATATCGAGTTTTAGATTATTTAAATTATTATTTAGGAAATTATTTTTAGGCAGTCTGGTGCACTACACTCCCTTACCCGTGTGGGGACTCTACGCCGACGGACACTACGCCGACAAACACCACGCCGACAGACACCACGCCGAAAAGACACTACGCCGACTGAGCAATATAAGGCCAAATAACCCTACTTTAGAGGTTTCAATAATTTTGATGAAGTTTAATTTATTGATTAGGGACCTATTAGTAGTAATGCACGTGCAATATGCCAATTGTTAATGACAGTCGAATGAGAATTTTAAATAAATTAATGAAATGAAGAAGAAATATAGAAGATATTATAATAAAATAGGCACAATATTGTCATCCATCAACTAGGAATTTTTATAAAAATTAAGAATATGCCAAGAAAAAAAGAAGGTGAGGGGGACAAAGGAGAGGGGGTAGGGGGGAAGGGGGGGGGGCGTGGTGTCTGTCGGCGTCGAGTCAACAATTCAGATAAAAAGAGGAAGATTCTTTCGGCGACAGAGCGTCGCACGGTCTGTTCCATTTCCCATTCTAAACGCCCATCGCCTTCCTAATCGAAGGATAACAGTACCGCAGCAATGGATTATATTCCGCCGGTGTCCAGGTGGTTCTCAAACTCTCTCTCTCTCTCGCTCTCTATCACTCTACAGACTGATGGATGGGTTTTAAAACGTCCGTTTTGTTCTCTTTCTCTCTTTACTCTTCTCCTTTATGCGAGATGGAGACTGCGATGCCACAGAAGCGCAATTACCCTCCGAGCAGCGAATGAATAAGATACCGGAAAAACGAGTGCGGAAAGTGGTTTTTTCCATTCGGTTTCCACCGTCCGCTGAGAGTTTTCCTCGATTTCACTCGCGACGGCCAATGAGTCAAAGGGACGCGCTTCGAACCTTGCCATTATAATGCTTCCCTACTTCTCCGACCGGCAATCTGTTTTCTCTCAATCTCAAAAGAGAGTGAGTGAGAACGATGATCTCTTCAAGTTTCAATCGAAGCGTGGGCTGCCTGATTGACTCGCCCTTTCGTCTACTGAAGCTTATTTTTATTTAAGTCTCGCAGAGATCGTATCTCAATCCTCTTTCCGTTATGCTTCTATGTTAATTAACGCGTCCGAGCTAATTACGACTTCGGATCGTATAAATGACAAGTCGTTAATTCTTTGAAACCAACATATTTTTTAAATAATTCATTTTTCTGTTTTTTAAATAAGTAAAATAGTTTTTATTTTTTAAATCGTTATTTTTAATTGATTTTGTTAGCTTCAAAATTGAAACGCTTTTACATTTTTGAAAAATCGAAAATTTTGTTGTCTTGGTGATTTGTGAATTTTTATTATTTTTTATTCATTTATTGTTACTTTTCATCAATTTTGCGACGATTTTGTGCTGCCATCTTAGAGGCATTTTTATACTACTGATCGTGAGACATCGTCAGGTTAAAGTTGAGAAAAACAGATCGTTTTAAAAAATTACCTAAGGGTTGGAGTCGTAAGTTTTACCGGAATAGTTACAGAATCAAGATAAATTTGCTACACGATTTTTTATTGAAATTCTGTCGCAAGTTAAATGTGGTCGTGAGAACTCGACCAGTGGAATTCAGAATCGTTGAGATTGCGAATTGTCTTATTTTTTTAAAGTCCCTTTAAGGAGCTGGCAGCCTAATTCCCACGCTATATATGGAACCGCTTAAGTGGCTCTGAATGTAACACTGTGCAATTTTTTCTAAGACAACATTTAAAATCAGATTTGGATCCTTACGTAACCCTTGGTTTCGCTGGGAAAAGCCGCGCCGACAAAGAGCACTCTGCGTCTTTTGACTTCTACAAATAACATTCCATTTAATTGGTGGAAATTTCATATTGAGTCCATGTACGTATACCTCTGTAAAGTCAATGTGCGCTCATTTTAAGACAATTTTCGAATAAATATAACGGTAATTTTTAACCGCTTCGAAATTTGAAAAAAATACATAACAAACGTTTTGGACTTTTCGCCACGCGCGGCGTGTGGCGGACGTAGCAGACAAGTGAATACTGTGGCATGGTTCTTCCAAGTAGGTGGGCCGCGAAACGTGCCAAATGGGCCATTTTATGGAAAAACACTACAAATACTTCTGCTACATCAGTCGCACTAAAATTTTGTCAATATTATAAAATGATTTTAATAGAAAATTAGTAATGTATTACTAACAAACTTTAATATTAATGAGTTACACACTAAATGGATACTTAGCGATTTGCAAAGTGAAATTGCGGCGGTCCAAAGTATGTTTTTATCCTATTTTCTGAGCCGCCAAGAAAAAAGATTGTTCTATAGGGCTCGTGAGTCGTTTCCTCGGATTCTGTGATACTTGCCTAACTATCCTCACGTTACCAATCCACGTAACAAACTATTGCCCTAATTAACGTAGACATCTCTCAATTGAATATAATCCGTCTGGTATCCGGATTAAACCGTGCGTTTAGACTGCTCACCTGATTCCCACCAACGGCTCCTAACCAAACTTCAGAAATGCAGTGCCGCTCATATCCGCTCGGTTCGTTGCCTTTGCGCAACGGGTCGCGACTTGTGTGTCACAACAAATCACAGACTCGTTCGGGAATCATTGAAATGTGGACGGTTGAAGCCATGCATTGTTAAAATTCTTAGCGATGTTTAGGGCTATCGTATAGCTCACAGGAGTAATACCTGAGAACAAGAGAGAATCAGAGAGAGAGAGAGAGAGAGAGATGGAGACAGAGAAGTAGAGTCGTTTCCGGCGTGGCAGGAATCTCGTAGCGATTAGTGAACTTGAATTCTGTCATGGAAACTATTTGAGAAACTTTCCTAAGTTCTAATACCTATCGTCCTAGAGATTTTCCGCCTGCCAAGTCGCGTCAAATGGCATGAAGCGGAATGGAGGAAGTATTGGAGTTAGAGAAGTAACGGAATAATATAAAGATATAGAATTATGCAGTAGGGGAAGGTGGATTCATGGCAATTCAAACCGTGTGATCCCTTTAAAGTGACTTGATATTATTCAATGAATGTATTTTAAAATGCGTATTCCATATTGTTTGCGATTTATAAACTGGCTAGTAGCACACAAGAATTGAATTTTGATGGCCCCTCAGAGGGATTTTTCCATCATCATACATCCTATTTAATAAGCACCTGAGCCTCATTTATCGGGCATAGCTCTGTAAAACCGATGTAATATTATGAACTTGAGTTGTTGGCCAAAAGTTAAGTTATAACTTTTGACTCGACTAAAATTACTCGTGAAGAGGTGGAAGGGTTTTAGTGAAGCGAGATTAAATTTCTTTTAAAATGAAATGATTTTATGAGAAATTGTGTGTGTTTTATCAAAAGAGCTTCAATCTTTCGGCTGGTTCACTGCCTGATTCTTCATGTCCTCTTTTTATAGACTTTTTCATCTTCTCGCGACTGTCCCTCTTGTTCAAGATGCTATTGATCCCCTCTTTCCTTCTATTCTCACAGGATCTTCCCAGCATTCTTCCCATCATAATCACTTCCAATCATATGTTCTGTCATCCTAATCACGTCGGATAAACGTCTTTGATATACGACAACATTCCTCATTGTTTTCTGCTCCGTCAAACACATTTCCTCTCTGTCACACCACGTACACATCCAGAACACTCTTAATCAGCTCAGATCCTCTTTCATTGTATTTTAAGTATTGTAATAGTGCTCAATTTGAAAAAAAATTCCCGAGTTTTTTCACGAGGTACATTGAAGGTTTAGTCTGCAGATCGAGGTCTGAACTCCTTATTTTTTCGTATTGCAGAAAAACTTTATAAAACATTTCTCTTTTCCCGCTTTAAATCAGTCGTCAAGTTAGCTCCCGGAGACCCTTCCTCCAAAAGTAAAAATACGTTCGGAAGAATATCTCCAGAAACTTCAAGGAAAAGCTCTCCTTCTCTTTTCGGAAGTTGTCCGCGAGACATTCCTACGTTAGACGTCGCAACAAATCTGGGTCGGATTCTTCTGACCCCTTCATCCAGTCATTCATTCCGTTTGTCAAATGTTTTCTTTTTTATCTGCCGTAAACCCTTGTAAGCGTGTTGTTCCGTCCCACTTTCTCTCTCTCTCTCCCTCCCTCTCATTCATCCTCTCGCCCTTTACACTGTCATCCTCTTCCCTTCCTCTCGCATTTTTCCCTCCTCACTATCTAAGTCGTCTAATCTCTTAACTCTTCTTCTTTCTCGGGCGTAATTTTTTTCAAAGCGTCCGTTTTATTCAGAGCTACGGTCGTATATCCATCCACCGTAAGGTAACCGTAGTGAGGAGGCAGTTTTTATTGTTTCTTTTTCTTCCTTCTCTTTCCTCGAGGGTCGAAAGGGTTGCCGGGGAGATTATTGTCGTGACGCCGCGTGACTTGGTTTTGGAAAGGATGTTATCAACAGACACGTATGTGACGTGAAATTTCTCGGAAATGTTTACTTTTAGTTGGCCTCTGTCAATTTCGTTGGGATGTTACGAGTTGGTGTTAATCGTGTTTTTAAGTTACAATTGCGTATGTCGTTTTGTTTGTTAATAATAGCTTGGTTATGTTTTTCAAGATGTGTGGGTTTATGCCGTTCTGTTCGCCGACCATTTTGTGCAATGATTATTCTGAAGAAATGCATCGAATAGAAATTATGTTTTAGAAATTTGACGCGCATTTTTACGTCCAATTGTTGCATACATATATTTACACCATATTTCAATTATAATTCCTGCGATGCCTGTCATTATTCGCTATTTGGCCGTTGTGTTTTCTGTAGCAATGTGTGGCGTAATTTAGTCTATATCCATATAAATAACAATTTCTTTTCCCTTGATTCCTAGGTTGATTGTCAAACCACTAATATTTTTTGTTCGTTTGGACAATAATAATAATAATAGAAGATGTAATTGTGGCGATCGCAAAGAAAAGAATCCAGAAGGAAATTATTTTTCAACACTTCAATTTTGTATGTGTTCAGCGCGAAACAAAGACATCGTATAATGTAGAATAGTACATTAACTGAACGGCGATACCGTTGATTGGATTACCTTAGCGGAATAACAATTTAACCCTAAGAAAAACGTCGCGAGCGAGATTTTTTGTAAACACAGCGAGTCAGTAAGGTGGCGGATGGAATATAGGTCGGTATGTGGAAATAAAAGTAAGGGAAGAAGGGGAGCCGGTGGTGTAGTGGTTAGAGTGTGCTAAAAGTGCGACACCCGGTTCGAATCCTTATGAGGATTTTTTCCGAGGACGCGCCGGCCCCCTATTTGTGCGTGTTGGAACTAAGGTGACGAGGACGAGCCAATGAGGAAAGATAAAATGAGGAGCGCGCTCAAATCAACACTCCGTCCCCCCTGGTGTTCTTCGCAAAAGCAGGCAAATGTCGGCACCGGGTTTCTCTCCTCCGCATCCCCCGTCATAAACAGTGATTTGCCAATAGTACGAGGACTATTCGATCAAGATCACACTTTTTCTGAACAAACGTTTTACGGAGCAATTGTAGCTTAATGGCAGAATATTGCACCAATCTCGCTTGCATTATGTCACAAATGCGCAGACGTCCCGCGTGCAGCTTGCCGGAGTGGTGGCAGCACTAGTGCACATCTGTTCAGTTTCGCCTACGGAGCAATGAAGGTCACACGCGAGGAACAGTACGCTGCGCTGAAATTTTGCCATCGCCTCAAAAAAACTTGCCTGAAGCCTACAGCATGCTGCAAGAGGCATATGGCGAATCTGCGCTTCCATGCAGCACAGCCCGCAGGTGGTTTAAAATGTTTATAGAGGGACGCGAGTCAATCACAAAGGAAGGTGGTCACTGCAGTGACTGAGGTAGCCATCAACACCGCTGGTGTCATTGTGGGGGTGAATTTCCGTGTAACTGTAAGAGAACTGGCAGGAATATTGGGAATATCAGTGGGAAGCTCCAACACTATTGTGCATGACAGTTTGTACATGAGGCGAGTTTGTGCATGCTGGGTCCCAAGTCTGCTTACGCCCGAGCAGCAACAAGTGCGCATGGAGATCTGCCTGGAGCTGAAAGAATGGTTGCTGATGGGGGTAACGAGATCCTAAGCAAAGTGATCACTGCAGACGAGACCTGGCTGCACTATTTTGATCCTGAGAGTAAGGTCATGGTCATCTCCTTCTTCGACATTTATGGAATGGTTTACCAGCATGTTGTGCAGTGGCATACGACAGTCACGAGGCAGTACTATACATGTGTACTGAAGACTTTGCGAGACCACACCCGACGAAAACGATCTCAGCTGTATACAAGTGGGTGGTTGCTTCATCAGGAGAATTCTCGACCTCACACTATTCGTGTTGAAGAAGCAGCTGCGGGGAAAACATTTCCATTCATTGGAACAAGTTGTGAAGGCGGCGGAGGCGATCCTAGAATCTATGTCACGTAATCACTTCCCACATGTGTTTGAAAAATGGTAGGAACGTTGGGAAAAGTGCATTGCAGTGAACGGGGACTACTTTGGAAAAAAAACATCAAAACATAGAAGGTGATTAATGTAATGAGCCTAGGAAAAAATCATGATCATTCTTTATTGAACAGCCCTCGTAGATACGCAGAATTTCATAATCACCACCCATTAAATCCGAAATTCTCTTTTGATTTTCCAGCTTTTCGGTGGCTATTGGAGATAAACCGGGACCTCCCCTATAACACGCTCTAAAAGTGTCATGTAATGTGAAGTCGTGTAATGTGAAATCGTGTAGTGTGAAGTCGTGTAATGTGAAGTCGTGTAATGTGAAGCCGTGTAATGGTAGGCCGTGTTATGTTAGCCTGGCCATATACAGAGAAGGGAATGTTGCGTTCCATGCCTCAGGAACTCTCCACCAAAAATTCTCAAACCTTTGATGCACATACATGTACAAATAGGCTGTTTTTTAGGTTTTCTAAGCTTACAAACACTTCACTTAGGCACTCCAGCAAGTTTCTTTCTTGTAACCTGGAATTCCACATCCCAAGACCGACTAAATTGTGTTAATGCGAACCATAATCCGCATTATCTGAATTTTTGATATGAAATACAGGCCGTGTTGTAGCAAATATTTGTATGAGGGGGGCCATATGTACCTAATTTATCAATCAAGGCCGTTGACAGTGCCTTTGTAACCATCGTCCGTAGAATCTAATCCGCGACGCGAAATCGTGTAATTTCGAACGGAACGTGTCTATGGGAGAGGGCAAAGGGGACATCTAAGCAGAGGGATGGGGGTTCGATCGACCCCATCGCCCCTCCTCCTTCCCTCCCTCGATTCGCTACCGTATCATTTCCCTCGAGAACAGCGAGGGGCATATATCGCGACCTCGGACGAGGTCACTGAGAAATCGCTTTCGCGAAGTAATAGCGCGTGGAAAGGAGTAAAAGGGGATCGTTATGGACGCGTTCGAATCGCGTATTTTTTAAAATTCTCGTCGAACGACCGCGGCGCCTTGTCACCGAGACAAAGGAAACAGTAATAATTACCCGTGAATAATGCTTCTCATTGAAATACGCAGTTGAAATGCCTCTCCTTTGCGGAGCGAGTACATCGCTCGCATAAAAATGTAATCTCGGCCACGCGGATCGTAAATCTTTGCGCGTGACGCACCAGTGCATAACGTTATTGTCGTGGCCGCGTCTGGATTTATCCGAAGGTTTATCGTCGGATGCGTTTTTTTATTTTAAAGGACGTCTCCGATAAAGAGCCGCGAAAGAAACTTCCGTCTTCTACGCGTAACGTTTGCGGCGAGAAAAAAATTGCCTCATTCGCGAATTTTATTTCGACGTTTGTTGATTGTTTCGAGATGCCGCTTTTAATGACGCTCGCGTCGTAAAAGCTTTGTTATAACCCGTCGACCGCTATCGTTTTCATCGTGGCGGGTGCGCACTTTGGAAACCTTGTTACGTTCGTTTTGAAAGCGAGTGGGAGGTGCCACACACAAGAAACTAGCAACTGGCAACTGTAGCAATAGCCAACAACCGACTAGCAACTCGCGACTTCTATAGCCACACAGAAGGGACTAGTCGCAACGGTTAAAAGTAGATAGACTGGGACTTGCGGCGGTCAGTCTTCTGCACCGTCATTAGCCCACAAGATACCTCTAGTCCTCGGCTGTGCGAACCCTTCCTCGCCCGAACTTACCCTTCCCAGCGGGGTATTGTTGTTTATAGGTTAGGCTTATCAGCAGTTGAAAAAAATCCCTTTTATTTCAATTCATATTTTTTCCGGACAGCCTTTGGATCGGATTGGATTGTCTCCGCGTTTTAGGCGGAAAAAAATTACATGTTGCTAAAAAAAATACCAGGAATGGATGTCAGTTGAAGGAAATTTACGTTTAATTTCGGTGAGATTTTATCCTAATTGAATCAGCGTATAGTGACGATCTTACCAAACATCGGAATGCGACTTTCGGACTTAAATTTCTGCAGTCCTACGCTCCATTGACTTCCAAACTGGGTGCCACGGAACGCTGGGGTGCCGCACATGTGATTTTTGGCGGTGTCTCGAAAAACGCGCTTAAATAAGCGAATCTACAATTTAGAAATATCGACGGATCATTTTCCGCTAATAAATCGATGGTGATGTAGTAGCAACAAATTAATGCGTCAAAATATTATGCATATACGACCTTCACTAGAGAAAAGTCGAGCTCGTCCTATGGCTGACAATTAATTCAATTCAACTGTCAAAAATTGAGAAAATAATATCTTAAGTACATATCTCTGATAGGCATTACAAGGCTATGAAAAACTAGATGCGCATTTCGACTGCAACGCAGTCATCTTTAGTGGTGATTCACGGAAAGGAGATTTGAATAAAAGAACCACCGAAGAGGGCTGCATTGCAGTATAAATGCGCATATGATTTTTCGTGATCTTGTAATGATACTAGAGATACCTACGATATGTACTTAATACTTAAGTGCTTATTCTTCAATATAAGACATTTTTACAAGCTGAGGGTGCCGCTAAATTGTCTTTCAAAGGATGCCGCGCCTACAAACCGATGGTACGTTCCTCGCAGGTCACTTCAGCGGAATAAATAATCTCTCAATTTTATTCACCTTTGTCGAACGTTTACTCACTGAGTAGTACATACTTTATTCCTGACCGCTTTTTTCTCCGGAAGACAACGAAAACATTCTTCTGATGGATATTCCCGAAGGAGTACGGCAGAGGTTTTTAAAAACCATTTAGCAAGAACAAACATTTGCTTTCGTAAAAAATCGAAGTGAACGCTCCACAGGGTTCGTTCAATACTTCCGGGAAGTCAGCGCTTCGAAAGTTCGCTTTCTCTCTCTCTTTGTTTGGATAATGGATCGTATGCTTGTTTTAGAATTAAAAAATTCGCGTGCTTCCGCGCCATTCGTCTCCTACAAGTTTGACGACGAAGGTGTGACGCGTCGTGGAATTTCGCGAGAGATTAAAAAGGATCGACATTTTGAGGAAACGTGAAGGAATAAAGGCGCATTGTGGCGCGTGAAAGTCTCGACGGCACAGGTGAGAAGTGACGGTCAGCACGCCATGCGCTGGGTGCGTGCTATTTGCTCCTGCCGTGCGGAGGTGGGAAGCTCCATGAATTGAGACCGTTCGACGATAGCGCGCATGACTAGACGGTAGAATCCACAAAGAATATTCCCGCAAAGGAAGGGACGAGGAGGAAAAAGAAAGGCATACTTAAAAGGTTTTCATTCTGTGTTACGCCTTCAATTCCCCTCTTTCCATCTCCGGAAGGCGAATAGATTTACGGCTCCAGAAAATACCTCGTATTTTTTTCCCATTCGCAGCGGTGAGCGGTGGAGGTTGAAGTCGTGGCTCCGTGCGGAGTGGTGCGGTCGAATCGCTCTTCCAACATCAGGAATACGAGGAACGCCTTGACGCATTTATGCCGAAGTGGCCACGCGATGGTGTAACTGACGGAATGGTCGATATTCACTTTTGAGGTTTGTTCAACAGAAGATTAACAGAAACGAGATGAAAAGTCTCGTATTTATCCATAGTCTACGGCAGTAATGCCAAACCTAGGGCCCGCGGGCCAGATGCGGTCTGTGGAGGGTTTTTGGGCGACCCACGATGCTATCATGAAAAAGTAATCCGAAAAATGTAACAAAAATTCATAAATTACCATGAAAATGTTATGAGAGAAAATGTCGATAATTATACTTTTAATATTGAAATGTTACCATTAAAAACCTTATTTTGAATTGATTCTCACTTATATGGCACCTCAGACTATATAGGTAACTTCCAATTTAAACTCGAACGCGGCCCGCCGAAGGATTTGCAACCACCAATGCGGACCTCCATGAAAAAAGGTTGGACACCACTTCTACGGTAATGAGCTTGGATTTTTTATGAACTGATGACCCACAAAAAAATACTTCCGGTGCCGGGAATCGAACCCGGACCTCTTGGGTGAGAGCCGGGTATCCTAACCACTAGACCAGGGGTGGCCGAAGTGTGGCTCCCGAGCCGCATACGGCTCTTTTAATTGAACGTGCGGCTCGTATTCATTTGCATTTAAGGGCGTATCAAGGCTTATCACGTCAGAATGCAATAACGCGATACGACTAAGAGGTTTTGGGGAATCCTTAAAGGAAACCCATTCCCCCTCTATTGCTTCGAATACAAGTTGTGTTTACTCTTCATACATATTTGTGTGCAGAATGTATCTTGCGGCTCTCGAACTTAGGAAGGTTATCATATGCGGCTCTGAGACTAAGTAGGTTTGGCCACCCCTGCACTAGACAATACCGGATAACGGGCGTAGAGTCGTGTCTCGACTTACGATTAAATATATTCGACGATCGCGGGAGATTTGATTCCTTTACAAGATTCGCGCACTTTCAATTTCTTTTCACGCAGAAAATAAAACAACGTGTTTGCGCCCACACGATCCTATCCACCAGACCTACCCGGATAGTGCAAATGTGGCTCTACCTCAGGATACTCTCGAAGATATCACACGTTAGCAGTGGCGGATCCACGGAGAGGCGATTGCCCCCCCCCTCCCCCCCCTCCCCCCCCCCCCTCCCCCCCTCCCCCCCCCCCTAGAGCTGAAGCAGAACCGAAGAAATATTAGCTTCGTATTTACGGATAGATCCAGTAAAACTTGTAAATTGTAGTTTCATTATAATCATATTTTATTTAATTGTTTTGTATCAAATGAAAAAGAATGTATGTGAATAACCTTTCAATTACTTTGAAAACATGTATGAAACTAGTATATCGCTCCCTCCTCCCCTAAAGACATTTTATGGATCCGCCGCTGGACGTTAGCGAGAGATATGATTAATTGACAGCATTTGCCTACTCGTAAATTTTTTGGACGCAGAAGAAGATATGTTCGCTCCAAAAATAGTGCAACAATGGATTATCGTTCTGGAATGCCATGGAAACGAGAAATTCGGGTCGGATTATAAAAAGACGTACTTCGCAAGATGGCAGACGAAGGTAGTCGAGCGCGATTGAGTAAAAAATAACTAAATAACTTGGCCGGGACGACAATATGGCTTGTTGCGCAAGGACGGATTATCCGTGCGAACACGAGAAATTGAGAGAGAGAGAGAGAGAGCGAGCGCGCGCATGATTTGCTTCGTAAATGCTAGATAGAATCGAGGAAGGTCCTTTTAAGGATATAAGAAGCGGAACGAGAAGACCTCTTAAGTTATACTGCATTTTTTTGTTCGAACCCACGATCGGATTGAGTCGAGCGTGATATATACTACTTCCCCCCGATCGTCCCTATTACGAGGCACGATTGGCGGGAAATTATCGTAATTACCTCTCGGGGCACCTATTCTGTTCTTATCTTGCTCCTGCAAAAATCTTCCTGGCTGTTCTGTCTGCGTGTATTTATATTTTATTTCTCTCTCTCTCTCTCTCTCTCTTCCAGCCCAAAGGAAGAAGAAGAATCGGGACATTCGAAAATTTTTCATCTCGCGCCGATTCTGTGGTCCCGCCGACTGCTGTAAGTACTCGGTGATTATATATTTTTACGTATTTTTGCCAAATATTGTTTTTCCTTTTCATTTTATGTATACAGAACGTAACTAGTCTGTTCTCATAGGAAAATAAGATGCAACAGAACGAAAAAACTTCTTATTTTTTATTTTCTTTCTGGTTGTGATGAGTTTCTTTGTGTTACTTAAAGTTGTGAAATAGAATTAACTCCTTGATCGTAAAATTTTACGGTCAAGGAGTTAATTTTATTTAACATCAATTTCGCCGTAGTCTCCATCTTTACTTATTTATTACTTAAAGTTGTTTTTTTTGATTCAATACCACAAAAGACCCAGCAGGCAAAAGAAAAAATTGCATATCAGTGAAAAAAAATTAGCCTGGAAATACTACGAAACGTAACTGATTGCGGCTAGTGGAGATATGTCACTGGCTGCGTGGAATACAATTTGGGCATGTACTATGCTAATTGGTTGTACTGATTCGTAATATATAATTAAAGTAATTTTCTCGTTTAATTCGCTCATATCTTGCTTCCCTATGATAATGCACTTTTTTACAACATGTATATGCTATATTTTCAGTTTCCAAGGTTCGATAGATTATATTATATATGATCCTTTTAAATAGCCAAACGAATCACGATCGAACATCGGTATCTCGAACTTCTATCTACAATGTTCGATAGGTCGAAGTGGATATTTTTTTCATGTCAAAATGAAGATCTATAATGTAATTCACTGATGTAGGTGTAACATTGCGGAATCGCATTTTGAAAAAATCCGAAACAAAATTTTTTACAGGTCTGGTGATGCGAAACCGGTCCTTTATATAGAACTGTGGAAATTATACGTTATAACTCGAAGTTTTGGTAAGTTGAACTTTTCCTGAAAGCCCTCGAGGTTCGGTTTATCTAGATCCTGGTATCATTTCGTCGCTTACAACGAGACTTTGTTCGGTATTTACCTATTCTCTCATTTCTGTCGTTTACGCATTTGTCAGGGTTCAGGTGTTCGAGAGTAAAAATCCCTACAATAAACATGGGAAAGGTGGAATCGAATGAATAGTTGCAGAGATGTTTTTTCCCTATTACTTCTATCAGAATTGTACGCTTCCTGCCACTAAAAATCGATTTCTCACGTTTATCCGGTTCTAATTGCTTCTATTCGCTCTCCTAATTTCCTTCTCCGGCGCTCTTCTATCTCTCCGCATCGTGTGCCATTATCTACTCACCTCCGCCCTCTCCCCTTCACTTGTTTACGCCGCTCGCCATTCTTCACACGATTCATTCCCTTCCCCATTTCTCTCTTTCACTTTCTTTTTTCCCTCCTCATCAGTGTTCGAGGCGATTCCTTCGACTCCTTTTTCTCATTTCCGTCCGATGCCTCGCACCCCCCGCCCCTTCTCCTCCTATGCATTTTTTCTATACCTCCCGCACATCTCTACCTCACAATCTCTCGCCTTCCTGCCTCTCACCTCTCTCGGGCCTCTGCCGCCTCCGCCTCCTGCGCCTCACCTCACTATCCAGGTTCTCTTGCTACCTCCCGCCATTTCCGTCTTTCCATCTGTTTCTCCCTCCCTCTGACACACCTCCCCTCAATGCCTCGCCCAATCCCATCCTACCTACCCCTACCTCTCTTTACCTCTATCCTTCCTCTCTATACTCTTTATTTCACCCTTTCTTCCTTTCCCCTTTCTTTCTCCCTCCTCTCCCTCTTCTACTCTTTCTAATTCTTTTGTTCCTCCCTTTCTCACTCCCCTCCCTCCCTCCGTCGTTATCCTCCCTCCCTTTTCATCCTCTTCCTACCTCCTCCCTTTCCGTCCACTTCCTGCCTTTCTCCCTCCATCACCTCTCTCTCTCTCCATACTCTTCCTCCCTTCACACCCTCTATCCTCTCCATAACCTCCTTCCCTTCCCCATCTCTCCCCCACTGCTCTACCCCCCCACCCTCTCTCTCTCTCTCTCCACACCCATTCTCATCTCCCTCCCGGTCTTCCTTCCTCTCTCTCTCTCTCGTCTCTTCACGTCTCCTAAACTCTCTCTCTTTCACCCATTGGTGACGCTTCAAAGACCCTTAGGAGCATTCATTCACCTCTTGTCCACCCACTCTCCCTCCCATTATCTCCCACCCTCCTTTACCATTCTTCGGCCCGCATTCCATTCTCCACCCTCCCGCCCCCGCCTCCCCTCCCGCCCCCGCCTCCCCTCCCACACTCCATCTCTCTTTCGTTTTTCCTTTCTTTCTTGCCGTCAACATTTTCCTCCGCCTACCCTCCCCCCTCCCTCCGACCTTCCTTACTTCTTTCTCACCTCCTCTCTCTCTCTCCTTATCTTATTCCCCACTCCACTCACGCTCTTTTCCCTTCATTCTTTAAAACTCTCACACCCTTCTAAGCCTTTACCTCTTTCCCCCCTCCACTCCATCTTCTCAAAATCCCCCTTTCCATCACCCATCCCTCTCATTTCAGGTAGCTTCCTCCAAATCGCCTCGTGAGAGGTTGTTCCTCTTCTTCTCGGCGCTGCGCTGAGTATTGTAATATTTAACGCGACGATTTGTCAATCAGGTGTCGCTTTATTCAGCTTCCAGAAACGGCGTAGTTTTCGATTGTCCCAATTGGATTCCCTATCGCTTCAGAAGGTAGAAAATGGCAGTTTTTATTTGATGTATTTTGACGTCATAATGTGGGGTTTTTACGAATACTTGCAGTCTCCATTACACTTTTTCGTTTAGCTCTGAGGGTTCGATAACTTATTTTAAAATAATATTTCACTGTCAGTATCAAAAGCAAGCTTCTCTCTCCATGAATTTGATGGAGCACAGTTGTGAAGTACAGTAACCATTAGTGAACGGGCATTATACGATATACAATCATCGAAAGGATCTAAAGAAATCTGCAAATCGACGAAATTCCACGAAGCTCGCGAAATACTTTCCTAATTTAAACATTCCATAAAAGTTGAGATTGGGTATCACTGTTTGTCGGCTCAATAACCGTATTTAGCTCTAATTTTTCCGGAAGTTTCTAAAACACTGCCATATGTAATGCTTAAAACGGGAAATGTGATTGAATACGAACGCTTCAAACGGAGTGACTCGACAATTATTGTAGAAAATTATTCCGTATGCAATGCGACGTATAGATTAGCCAAGACAGGAATGATGGAACGGGAGTTTAACTTTCGTAATAACCGCTGTATTTCCAGAAAATATAGGTCGCCACCGTAACATGCATCAAAACGAACGAAGCGACGATTCGCGTAAATTATTCGCCGCGTCGCGAAAACAATCGAATTAATGCATCTCGGATCGATTCACCGTTCTCGCGATTTATCGCCCAAGTCTCTCGCTATGGGATTTACAGCATCCAGCAGATTTCTCTATACATCTCGGTCTAGCTAAGAGTCACCTAGTGTGGCCAGATTCTGAGGAAGCAAAACCGGCACATAACGTGTTCTGAGGAAGAAAAACAGGTACGTATTCAGGACTGTGATTTTTAGCACCTTTGTCTTTTATATTTTATAGATATAAACAAGTTTTGTGTGGCTAGGTTTTAGTTTTGATCAAAAGGTAGCAAATAATTTCACATACACAATAAATACTTGCAGAATAATATTATAGAATTCATCAGGAAAATAATCGAAACAAATATTTTAGCATCACAATTAATACAAATTACTTGGATAATACTGCCGCGCGATGATTCCAATCTATAAGTACGAATGATGAATAAAAGAAAATGCTGTGTCCCGAAAGACTTCTTCGGGATACCGTGGCATAGCACTAAAAGTCGGGACAAATATCGGGAAACCGGGTGGTTTGGTCATTCTATTCCGACCTTAAGAATCAAACCTGCATAAGCTCTCGAAATTTTTAAACAATTTTAGCCGCGGCGATGAGATCACAAATTTTTGTTTTATCTCGTCGAAATTAAGGGGCGGTGTGAGGGAGAGAAAGTAATGAATATTGCCATCCTTGCTCCACCGAACCATAATTTTTACGCGAAGTTCGTTCCGAGGAGTAGTTGAAATTGAAAGCTTTTTGTTTAACCAAGAGCGTGGCCGTTATTGTTTTGATAAATTCATCGGGCTCGACCTCGGTAGCGGAGACGCAACTTAGCGTTTACCTATCCATCACGGATGTTAAGGTCAAAAGATCGAATCCAGCTGAGGGATCGCTCTTTCCTTCCCTCGGACAAGGGATATATTTTATGCGTCGAAGTTGTTTGCTTACGCACTGGTCGGGGACGGCTTCGGGTATAAGCTGCGTTCTTTCTTAGTGACCCTTAGAAAGACTTGGGACGTTGGTTCGATGTCGATTGATCGATACTTCACGTTTTTAAGATACGAATTTCGCGACATGTTATCGATGTATCGTACACAGACGAATAATTTTTGTTTTACTTTAAAACTATTTTGATGTCGATTAATTGAAACATGACTTTGAAAGATAAATTTCACGGTATCTAATCACCAAGTATGTCGATATATTGTTTACTCTCGGTAATTTTTTAAAATTTCTCTTTTAAGTTCAATAAAACAATGCAATCGTTTTTCCAGGACTATATTTCGAAAAAAAATCATTAATAGAATACGTATGACTGAGCTCAATTCGGGCTTAAACAAAATAATATTTTTTAACTAATAACGATTAACGATCCATCATCTGCACGCATAATGCATCGATAACGAGATTCATTTCTGCCGACATTCTTAAAATGAACATGCTTAGACAAAGACGGGAAACTTGTTCCACATAAAAGATTTAGAATTGGATGTTTAGGAAAGGAATGTTTGATATGAAAGCAACAGTCGGGATCAGATAAGTTAATAAGGAATCTAAGAAAGAAACGTTAAAACTGTTACGGAAATGACATTGCATGGGTCTGATACTGTTGTTAAGGAATATGTTCTCAAGATTAAAAATTGTATTTGAGATGCAGGTGATATCATCGTTTATTTGTTCTTTAAAATCTCGTGTATCCATCATGTTGTGAATGGTCAGCATTTTTCACGAAGCATAAACGAGTTTGCAGGTAATTTTTTTCAACACTCCTTTTAATTTCTATCCGCTTTTCGATCGTTCTCAGTTCTCTTCGACACTTGTTTTTTACGACTCCGATGTTATTCCACTCCTTCCCTTTTTGTCGCGTTCAGTCATTTTTACGGAATTCATAAAAGGGGGGAACTTTTACCATTCCGGTCGCACATGCTGGAAGCCGAGATGAATTTCAATGCGTTTCCGTGGTTACCGACCGTTACCTTGCCACCTGTTGCATCCTCCTCCGTGGACTCGGGCAGTCGTGGCGATTTTCATCGAACCGGACGGTTTGTTCTGTAGTGAGTGTTTGACACATCGACGTGAAGTCGCGTATCGATATATCCTGTGCTATCGACAATCGGTATCGAATCGTTCACCTCCTGAAGGGATATTTTTGATTCGCTCGAATTTTAAAGTTTATATGTAGTTATAAGATATGTTTGATAATGTTTATCATGGTTCATATGGCGGCAAACAAGAATAACACCACAAATATTATAGGTGGCTGCTTTCAGTGGACAAAAGAATTATTGTTGGTGTTCTAGCGAAAAGATTTCGCGTATATAAGTAACTCATTTTTCTTTAGATAATATTTACCGAAGAGTACGCACTACTATCTGATAATGACGATCATTCGTCGAAATTGGTAGTGTACTTTTTGCTTGTGTTACTGTATCCTCTTCGAATCGAAACTGGTATTTTCGTCGATACATGCTCTATCGATATCGATCGATAGAATATTCTTTTCGCGGTTTCCACCGCGTATATTTTGCATTTTTCAGATAATCTACGCAATTGAATTAACAGATTTGTGGTTATTGATACGGATACAACTTTTGAACTTTTCAAATACTAATGTACATGTTTGGATTTACATCTTGTGTCATCTGATTCATTTGCCGATTTCGCTAATTAGTACATCACTAATAGATCCGTGCGGTTTTTTTCCCTTTTAATGGGTTTGGCTCAAAAAGATCCTGTTAAAACGAACACGTGACCGGATTCGAAGAGCAGTTAATTTTGCGATCAAGTACTTCTTTAGTGGACACGACATTCTAGCGACAATTTTTTTTCGTTGCCGGTCATACCTCCGGCTTCTTGTTTTGCACCCAAAGAGGTTCAAACAAGGGTTTATTCAGCTTGTAATACAATACTTCCTTTGTTTAAGGCCTTAAGAGTTGCTTTTAACACGCATTCCCGCCGTTAGGCTGTCGTCTGCAGCGGTTGCGAAGTCCTTCGGATGCCCACCATAAATGATTCGCGAGCGTCCGTCCGTCCGTCCGTCCATGATGAATGGGATTTCGACGTCGATTGTTTTCCTCCTTTTATTTGTTCCATCTCCCTTCCTCTCTCCACCTCTTCGTCGTTTTCAGTTGTCACGAAAGTTATTTACGTCGTGAGAAGGGAATCAATGGAGCGACAAGGATGACGTGTAACGAATGCGAATAGAAAGGTTTATATGACCGATGATCGCCTGTCTTTTAAGAGAGACGCACAAACAGAGGGGAGGACCTTTTTTATTGTTCTTATTTTTTTGCGCGGCAGAGATATCCTCTCTCTCTCTCTCTCTCGGCGTGATGGAGCACTGGAGAGTCTTTTACAAGATACTTTCGCGAGAGGAGGTATTATTGTTTAGCACTTTTGAATTATCGAGTGGCAAGGAGTGTTAGTCGGCCTCGAAGGGGGAGGGAAGGGAAGTGGAAGCATCGCGTACGGAGACAAGAGTGCAATGACTCTCTTTAAACGTTAAGGGTCGAGACGTTATTAAACGTTTTAGGCCCGGAACAGTCGTTGGAAATACGTTAACACGGCGCGTAGTGGGGTTTCATATCTTCGGGACGAGAAAGGACGAACGATTTTTGCCACTGTCGGGGGTCCCAAACGCGACAACAACGCATGTAGTGGTTATGGAAAATGAATTAATCAATTTTTGAGATGTGAAAAGAAAACTTTTTCAGATTTTAATTGTGTTATTGCGTGCTATATTTCTGACGGACATAAATTGATTCAGCTTCCTAAATATTTTTTTCTCTTTTGATCGAGCATGTTACCGAATTTCTAACTCAAGTTGAACTTTTTGTGTATCATGTTTTTTTAATTCTCTGCGATGGTGATTCACGGATAATTTCACCCGGTATTTAAATGAGCATACTAGACACAAAGGATGATTTTTATTATTTATACGAAATCAAAAAGAGAATTAGCCTTATCATGCATGTAAACAAATCAACATTTGTTTAATGAGATGAGTGTTTATGAAATACGAGTGTTTATGAAATAGAATATTATGAGGGATGGAAAAATCATAATTTATTAGTATCAGTTCGCAATGAAGTGTTTTTCTAGCAAAAATTAATTTAGCTAATAATAGGAAAAGAATAAGTTCGTTTCATACTGCCAATGTATATTCGTACTATATAAGTTTCTAAGTACTTTACCATTTGGCCGAATTTATGCACGATTTACCACTTGTTTTCTGCCCAGTCACTTAGTTTGATTTCCAAGCAGACATACATGGACGTAAAAAATGTATTCGCACATATGGTGGAAATATAAAAAAAAATAAATAAAGTTTGTTTTAAACGGAATGATATATTCTAGATTCAATTTTATTTAATTAGAACTGGAAAGATGTTGACGAAGTGAAATCTGTTAAGCATCGAAAGCGATCTCAACGTGTTCCGTCTCTACGCTGCTCTGAAGTAGCACCTTTTAGTACGCATGGATTATTTTACTTCGAGTGAGAATGAGAAAGGTAGCAAAGTCAACGTCGATCAGCGCTGAAGTCACGCCATGGTAATCCTCGTGAGATGATGTAGACTTTCCTCCCATTAATTCTCATAATTAATCATTCTTTTCGATTGGTGGAGATGTCTGCTACCGGTTTAAATCTGAAGAACAATTACCAACTTCCGCCTGTCAATAAAAACTTACATCATGAGCCTTTTCTTCTGCCTTTCAGGCAATCAGACAGTTTGTAAAGATGCGTGTTTTGTACCAAAGATACATAGTCTTATTTTAGGATATTTTTATAGCCATGGTTGTTCTTTTTTGTAAAGCAAGTAATTCATTTGAAATTACTAACCTTAACAGACACCATTTAGAAAAACTAGCTGTAGAATGCAGTAAATTTCTTATTAAACAAATATCGATTGATCGCTAATTAGGTTAACCGGAATTTTAAAGCTTATACCTTAGAAGTTTTTCCTACGGCATTAGATAGAGTATTCACTCCTTTTATACCTAATAAAGGTGTTAATTCATTGTACAGTAAACCAGTAAACTTACTTTACCAGTAACATTAAATTAGACTTTTCTTCAAGTGGTATCTGTACTTTCTATGCTAAAAACATTTCATGTCTGTGCTACGATATGTTTAAGTAGGCATATCTATGAACCGGAATATAGGTTTAAACGAAATATGCTTGGTCCCAAGTCATCCGGTAAATCGCGAGTTTCATCAGTTTGTTTTCAAAGAATCATGATTCCTCGAAGAACATCGTCATCATAATACGGTATATTTTTCAATTGTTCGAACTATTTAAAACTATTTCTGCGTGTTTTCACCTGTTGGATCGACGAGCCAATGTGGACGGAAAAAACATCGAAAACGTGCCTATTCTGTAATTAGTGCGGAGCGCCAAATCCTGTCCGCTTAACACCGTGCTGCTTTCATCGAAGTAAAGAGATCGTAATGTCGATAGAAACGTTGAGACACAAAACCATCGACCGCGTTTTGCAACGTCCTTCTTAATTTCGCCCCCCACTCGATCCTGACGTCCGGAAGTCGCGGTTTCCCTTCTCGCATGCACACGGACGCCGCGCGTGTCACCATTCGCCTACCGACAGCACGGTGGATCGTTTCGGGAGGCGTTGATTTATTGCGGCCACCTCTGTTATCAAATCGCAAATTCTCGACCCAAGGACGTGACCGCGTGTTTTATCTCCAGGTTCACGAGGCCAGTTATTGTTTATAGAAAGATAATTTTTTCATTTCGGGGCTCTTTTCTCGGAAACTCCGACGCTGAAGTTTTAATGGCGATATGTTGTTTTCCATTAGCGAATTATATAAAAAGAAACGGTGGCACTTTTCGAATGAATAGTAGTCATTGGAAAAGAAATATTTAAAAAATTCAATTTCACGTGAGACTGGGAGGGAATGAATATGGCGTAAGTCATTGACTTAAGATTTCCAGGAAAAAAACACCGTAAACGCAAAAATGTGTTGCTTGTGACTTATTGAATTTCTTTCGGCAAAGCACAACCAAAATTTAATGTGGTTACTTTATAAGAAACGTTGGTAATATTTGGTTACATATTGTGCGCTCGATGAAATGATACAGTTTCGAAAGAAACGATCCTACCTATGAATATATTTAAGATAGACATGCTAATTGCGTAGGAATCTGCGCTCTTCTTTGTTCTATTTGGTTTTTTAATTTGTTTGTTTAGGGTGGCCGGGTCTGAAACTTTTGATGAATGAGGGTTCCAGAGTTTATTTTTATATGTAAAGGCGAATGTTTGAAAGGCTACGGTCCTTGCTACTCCGTTAGACTCATGGATTATGAGAAATTAAAAAGTGAACTACGTAGCTCATCTTATAGTTCGTATCCAGTGTATGGTATTGGTAACTAATGTTGCCACGAAATAGTGGGAGATAAATCGATTTCTCTTAAACTCAATAAAATAGGCGCCCTCAGTAGAGGCGCGTTATCATATAGGCAAAAAAAGACATCTGTCTAGGGCCCCCGTTCAGATGGGGCCCCAAAATCACTATTTCAAAAACTCATTGCTGTTTTTACTAATATTTTAAAGTGATTTTTATCGGAAACTGAACTTTCTACCTGCCAAGGTCAATGAACTTGAAGATTAATTACGTTTTTTTTTCAAAAATGTTTTTATCGATTTTTATGAAGTTTTATATTTAGCTCTTCCTTAAATAGTTAAGTTAGCTAATTGAAAAAATAAAGACTGCCTTGTATGTAACCGGCGCCGCTGGCGCCGGATGTCTTTTTACCTATATGATAACGCGCCACTGGCCTTGTTGTCACAATAAAATGAAATTGAAAATGTTCTTTATTAGTTTTTTCTTTAGACAGGGCCCCTAAATCCATTTTGCCTTGGGCCCCATGAAGGTATAACGCGCCTCTGGCCCTCAGTATTAATTCACTGATTGTTGACTCTGTGTGCTGTTTTGGTCTTTTTTGCAGTTTATTTAGAGAAATTAACTCAAGTATTACCTCATTCGAGGGCTTACTTTACTGTGTAGCTTAAACGGGCATCGCTTCTGCTCAACTATTTATTGGAGATTGGAGTTGACTCATTTTAATAAAAAAATCTAAATATTTTTACTTTTTGAGGCCATTTAGCATGTTTTAAGGATTTTGAAAATAAGATAGGACAATGTGAATGAAATTCATACTCCGTAATCTCGGGTGACATGTTTTAGGACAGACTCCGTTGAACTAAAGACCTACCAACACCACCCTGGCATAATGGAAAAGATGCCTCTTGTTTGCTCCTATTTTACTACCTCTGGAGTAGCTTAAGTCTCGTTTACACGAGGCAACCAGTGTAGAACAACAGACGAATCGAAAGCAATGCGAAAGCACATCGACCGTGTAAACCCACTTTCGCCTTGGCAGTTCTACGAGCGTTGCGATTCTACAGAAGTAGATAGCGCCTCTACTTTTTCGGAAGCGATTCCCACGAGGAGATGCCGAGCATTGCCGACCATTCCCGAACTGGCCCCGAAGATGGCCATGTGTTGGAGCCCGCGCGACTTAAACCCTACGGGATACACGTTATGAAAAATAACTACGATGTTACGTTACGCCTGATAGGTTTATATTGTTACTAGTAGTTGGTGCTTGCATACTGCAAGCATTTCATCTCAACATAAAAAAACATTCATTTTTAATATTTCATCATTACACATATATTTTTAATTCTAAAGATTTTCACCTACGCATCGATTTTCGTTTTTCCCACATGTAAAAATAATAGTTTAAAACAATCCCCAAATGTTGAAATTTTAAAAATTTTGCACTTTCTTCATTATGGGGTACTGATGCTACACATTTTAGCCAAATTTTAAAGTTGTAGCTCTTCTATGAGTAAAATAACATTTTTCTAATTGTTTAAATTTAAATAATTTTTAACTGCCGCCGCAATTCATATATGGTTAAATTGAAATGTATATTCGTGCAAATTTACAACTCTGTAAATAATTTGAAAATTTCAGCTACCTAGCTCATCCCGTAGTACCTAAAGAGTTATCCATTTGTTTAAACTTTAAGAATTTTTAACTGCCAAATAAATTAAAATATCAAAATTTGTATAATTCCTATTTCTTTTTTTTAAGAATTCTACTTACAAAAAAAATTTCAACTCCGTAGCACATGCAAAAATACATAAACCTTGAAAATTTGTTTAAACAATTGAGAATTTTTAGCGGCCGCATTGTTGCACTTTTTCATGATTTTCATTTTTTCTAGTCGGTTTTGCACAAAATCCTACCTAAGAAAAAATTTCAAATCTCCAGCACATCTGAAAGTGCCTAAACATTAGTATCCTCCTGTTATCATTATGTATCGACGACTTACAGAGGAGGAGATAACATATAGGAGGATACTAATGTTTAGCCACTTCCAGATGAGCTGGAGATTCGAAATTTTTTCTTAGGTAGGATTTTTTGCAAAACCGACTACAAAAAACGAAAATCATTAAAAAGTGCAACAATGCGGCCGCTAAAAATTTGCGATTGTTTAAACAAATTTTCAAGGTTTATGTATTTTCGCATGTGCTACGGAGTTGAATTTTTTTTTGTGAGTAGAATTCATAAAAAACGAAATAAGGATTATACAAATTTTGATATTTCAATTTGTTTGGCAGTTAAAAATTCTTAAAATTTAAACAAATTGATAACTGTTTAGACATTACGGGATGAGCTAGGAAGCTGAAATTTTCAAGTTATGTACAGAGTAGTGCATTTGCACATATAAACATTTGAATCTCTCCATAAACATATTGCGGCGGCCGTTAAAAATGTTTAAAATTTAAACAATTGGAAAAATATTATTTCACTTCTAGAAGTACTACAACTTTAAAATTTGGCATCAATGTGTAACATTAGTACCCCATAATGGAGAAAGTATAAAATTCTTAAAATTGCAAAGTTATGGGATTGTTTTAGTCTATTATTTTTACATAAGGGAAAAACGAAAATCGATCTGGAGGTGAAATATTGAAAATTAAAAAAATATTTGTAATGATGAAATATGAAAAATGAATGTTCTTTTATGTTGAGATGATATGCTTGCAGAATGCAAGCACCAACTACTAGTATGTTATATCCTCCTCCTCCTCCTCTGTAAGGAACGTCTATATATAATGATAATGAATAATTTATTTAATTCATCACGTTTTCTGAAAATACTAGTTGAAGAAAGTGGTACACAGTCTTATTGCTAACATAACTTATCAATTAATGTAATAATAGTATATCACCTACTAAAATACCATGATAACGTATCAATTGTCACTTCTGTTAACACGATTCTTGCAAAAGTGTACTCCATAAATGGAATACACAGATATTTCAAAGGAGTTCTTTATTGGAAATACGTATGAAACGGTATCGAAAGATTTTTATCTCCAATACTATGTCGTAATTACATGTCCTCGCGGACTTTTCTGTGATAATAACTTCCTATATTCAAATACATTTTTTAATCTACACCTCACAGATCATATAAAAGCATGGAAGACAAAAATGTGGATTTTTGTTGTTTGCCGAAAGAATTGTCTTGGCGATTGATGTAAAACAATATGCGATATTTTGCGCCGCAGCCCCGTTTCAACTCAATTTGAATGACAATTGACGAATGAAAGTGGATGAGCAAGAGATTTTTACATTTGCCTAATTAAAAAAACCCATGTTGGTTTAAATATAAATTTATTGAATAATTTCTTCGTAATCCCTATTCATAATTTTATCGCAGGGTCTTGTAGCGAAATGCAGTTAACGCCTTCTATACCCATCGACATAATAATGCACAGAAATCCCAACCATCGTTAAATCTCCACCAAGCTGATTACTAAACAACTTTGCTTTACTCTGAATTTTATATACATAATTGTTTTGTTTGCATAAAAAATTAGGATTAGTTATATTATTTTATTATTAGGTAAAACTTTCGTCGTCGTGTTGGCGAAAGTCAGAAATTCTCTCGCACACCCTCGAAGGCACGCGTACCCGACGTTGAGAAACACTGCCCATAGCTCGCCCGCACCAAGTAACTCAGTTGACGCCATTTTGGATGGAACTGTCAAATCGACTCTGGTTGAATCGTCTGAACAGTTTTCGCTTTCTACTTGTGCCGAACGCTCCAAGTCTTACTACTCAGGTTGCCTCGTGTGAACGAGTCTCTAGATTCGCCTAAAATACGAGGCAGTCCGTTGCCGGACTCAACTCGGACTGGTACTCGACGAAATCTATTTATTGATTATCAATAAGGCAGATGATGTCCCCTTTAACCCCCGCATTGGTTTTCCCGATATAATTCGGGGACCCGTCTCGTTTCAGAATTTATTTCCCCGATTTAACTCGGGGATATCGGTCTTGAGCGTAACTTTCATTATTTATCCGAATATATTCGCATGAATGTACATAGGTTATCAAATAGAGGAATAAAAAGACCGACATTTTTTGTAAAAATCACACTGAAGGGGATGTGCTAAGACTGCGTAGTAAAAATAAAACGTTATTATTGTTCTATTTGCTTTTATTTCTATTTTTACTTTCTCCATATATCGACTACGAGATTTCAACGGAAATACACGTTTTATGGCCCCCTGAACACGTTTTGACTATTTTCTCGATGATGTCTGTCTGTCTGTCAAAAACGTCATCGTCATAAATGTAAATGTTATTTATCATAAACTTCATAGATATTATTATTCTCTATAACTTTTGTTTGAAACGTTTTTTCATAGAACGCATTGTTAAGGAGATATTCCATTTATTTAATATTTGCTTTAATATTTTATGAATGTAAAAAAGTACTGGAATAAACGTCATAGGAAATTTAATTTTCTAGAACCTTTGTTCGAAACATTTTCCCAATGCATTGTTAAAGAGATATTTTTAAAACTAAATTTTTTAGCTGCCACAACCACACCACCAACCGGCGACTGTTGTAAACACTTTATGGTCCTTTTTATTTTCTTAATTGTTGAAGCTTTGTGGCTATATCCAATATCAGAAGGCTACGGTTTTAGTTTATTTCTGTTCTTTGTAAAGTCTTTGAAATGTTCTTGCAGTTCTTTAAAATATCATTTAACCTATTTGGAATTTTTAGAAATATTACAGGTATGGAGAAAGTCATGTGGTGGCCACATCAGATTTATACATTTATTTAATATTTATTGCTGGTATATTTATGGTTTTTTAGTCGTCACCATTACTTTTAATATTCAAGAGCTTCGCGAAATCAAACTAGCAACTCTTCATATCAATCCTTTGTTCTGGTTTCCTCTCGCTCAAAATTTGACATTTCTAACTAGAGGAAAGATAATGACGAGTCGTTAAATTATGATCTGTGGATACGAGAAAATAATAGAGATATGTCATCGCGGAAAATAATTTTGCAGGATTTTTACGAACGAAATAGCTGAACCAAGGCATATAGATTGCAAGAGAAGACGGAACAAGTTGCGACAGAAACGCGTTTGTTAAATATGCGAAACAGCAAAGTGACGCGTCCACCAAGTACATATTTTAATTTGCCACGACGCCGTAACTTGTGTTGCTAGACAACAATCGCAGAAATGGAGAGGAAGGAAATCAAAGGCGCCAATAACATAAGACTTCAACTCCGGCGTTCATCCGTTGTGGAAGAGAACTGTTTTAAGTTTCCATTCGAAAAGTAAAAAAAGAAATTGCCCTCATCTCCTTTCACTGCATTCCTGAACGTTTCCTATAAGTTTTCAGCCCATAAAGTGAAGAACAGAGAGAGAGAGAGAGAAGGGAGGGAAGAAGAGAGGGACTGAGGCAAAGAAGAGACGAAAGATACCCTGAAAAGTTATAGGGTAAGCGTGGGATGCGGCGGAAAAGGGGGTAGAGAGAGAGAGACGGGAGTAGGAGCAGGTGAAGAGAGAGAGAGAGAGGGAGCGGAAGAAGTGAGGAGTAGCGGAGGGAGTAGGCGAGATAGGTCTACCGATATGTTTGGGCGAAAAGAAGGTGCGAAGAAGGGAAGAGGGAGATGGACTCTTGAGATATAAGCGGTCATTTTCTCGGTGTGAAGAAGAGGACGCCCTCTATACCTCCCCTCCAACTCCCTTCCCTCTATTTCCCCCTCAATCCCTCTTGTTCTTCTTAACACCTTCAAAGCAGCTAACAAACCCCATCTAGCCTTCGTTCTCAATTCTCTCTGAGTGGAGCTCCCTTTCTGTCTCCCCTCTCTACTCCCACTCTTTCGCTCTTACACTTGTAGCACGGATATCGTCCGTCTTTTGTTGTCTCCGACTCTCCTCTAGTCAGGTTATACCCAGTCGTGACAGATAGGAGCGCCTTTTTTCCTTCTCTCCCCCGTTCCTCAGGGAAAAGTCTTTTCGCCTTTTTCTTTTGGTAATCTCGCTTCCATAATCTTTCGGCGAGACCGTTTGAGGGATGGCACCGTTCTCTTTTTTACGGAAACCTGTCTTTAATCCGTATTTTTTCTCTTTTTCGGAATAGAATGCGAATCTTCGAAGTTTTATTTTTTCTCTTGATTTTAGACGAGAATTCCTTTGGTCTCACTCTCCTTTATTTGCCGATTGTTCGATGTTTCGAGATATCCCGGCCTTTTTTTGATTTTTCCTGCATGACGGAAAGATTTTCTGCAATCAACGGAACCGGCGTGCCGTTGGTGGAGGGAGTGGATTTTAGGTCAGATGATTTGCATATCGGTATCGTGTTTGTTTTATCCCTCGCCAACTTTGTAGAATAAAAAGAGGCGAACTGATCTTAATAGTAGATTAAGTATAGTATAAGAAGATAGGCTTCTGTAGCGCAGTTTAGGTTTTTTAAGGGGTGGGGTTCTTAAACACCAGTGAGGTTTCAAAGAGTTCTTAGAAAACAAGGGAAAAATTAATTTTAATTTCTCATTTAAAAACAATGTTGAAGCTAAAAATTAAAAAAATTTAAAAAGGTAAATGATATGAAATATCCACATCAGTATCGTAATTTATTTGCCTTGACATCACCAGCAAATAGTATATACACCGTTTCCATTGTGGGTTAATTATTGATAATGTCCTTAACTCGTTGAAATAGTGGTAGTGTATATTTTAAAAATATTTTCCAAATCTTTTATCTGACTCCAGTCTTGATCCTATTATTGTTAAAATTCTGAGAGGAAATTGAGCGCCGATTGCAATAGGTCGATTAGAGCTGTAGGTCAGGGGTCGCCAAACTACGGCCCGCGGCCCTCGTGGCGATCATGAGAGCGTTTTATCCGAACCTACGATTAAGAAGGGTTATGTAAAATATTGCACAGGCATTTTCACGTTTTTAAAATACAGTTTTGTTCACGTGACCTTGGAAATAAATGCTTAGTTATGAACACCTCTGTCCTACGCACAGTGATTATCTCATAGGTAGTGCAATGAATAGCCGGGGAAGGGAGGAAAACCCGGTGCCGGCATTTGCCTGCTCTTACGAAGAACACCAGGACGGAACAGCTGAATTTGCGCGGTTTCCTCAAACCACACAAACAGGGGGCCGGGCGACCTTGGAAAAATCCTACTTGCGCAGGATTCGTACACGATGCCTTTTTAAGCAGCAGGCGAGTAGCAGTCAGCGTCCTAACCACTACACCACCGACACCCCTCTGAAGAATTTCTGAGCGAATTCCGATGTATACTTTCAAACGTCCCGCCGAGGCATTCGCGACAATTAATTCGTTCCGCCACTCATTGTCAGAAGAGGTCGGCAACCTCTGCTCCAGAGAGTTGCATGCGAAGCCGATTGAATCTCTCTAGTGGTTACAAATATTACGCATATTATCATTGGGAATAATGTGGCACTTCGACAGAAATACTACCCTCGTAATCTTCTTTTCACTTATAAATGTTTAAAAAAAATTCCTCAGGCGACGGATCCCACAAAACTTCATCAACCGTATGAACGAATTCTTCGGAAAATACGATAGAAAAATATATACGCAATGTCGAATTTAGAATTGGTTTTGATTGGAGGGGTAACTTTATAGAGGCCCGAAGTGTGCAGCGAAGCGGACGAAATCCCGAGAACGTTTCGCTTTTATATAGCGCACCAATTCTAAGGTTCGGAGGCTATCAATGGCGTACCATAATGAAACGTTATTACCTATAATTTAGGTTCGACGGTCCTTTTGGCGGAATAAATATAATGATACCGCCTAGCTGAGCTCGCATCCAAAAACACGGAACGACCGACGTTTCGATTCGATTTTCGAGACCGCGGCGACAACAATGGAGACCCATATCGTCCGGGATCGAAATTCGTAAAAAAAACAAGAAAACGTTTTTTTCCCATCCACCTACCGGTCGCGTTCGTTCTCTTTACGCCGTATTTTCCCTTTTTACCGAGCAATTTGATACGTCTGATAGCCCTATCAATCATCCCTTTCGACCTTCCGCGGAACATAAAAGGGAATAAATTTCGATCCTCTTTTTTTCGGGACCTACCGAAAGTTTTTAAGCCCCGTAACGGGCACGATAAAAGGGTTACCGCGGGGGAAGGTCTTGCAATAATGAGATTTCTCCATTTTCTCTCTTTTTCCCCTCTCCCTTCCTCTATCTATCTCCCATTGAAATGACTCTGCACTAATTCCCACGACGCACTCACCGTCCATTTATCATCACCTCCACTACCGAATTGGAAATAAAAAAACGGCCCGTTTTCAGCCTCCCTCGACAGTCGACGCTGCCGTGCTCATTTGGGGGTAACCTCAGCGTTCCCCTCCCTTTTGCTCGCCCTCTTCCTCCGCCCCAGCTCATCGCCTCCTCCCCTCTCCCGACCTCCGAGAACTCCACCTCGCGGAATCGGAGCGAGAATGAATCGCGGTCCTTTAAAATAATAAAGGGATGACTGTGGGAAGGCACCGGGATCCGGTGGTTGGAAAAAGTCGGCGGAGGGATTACGGTATTACGTCGCGATTGCAGAGAGCTTTCTTTCTGCCCATTATAGGATAAAGGTATTTTTATAGTGGCGGTTACTATGAAGGACAAGATGTCGACATTTAAAGAAAAAATAATTTGGTTTCGTATTTGATCTTTATTGAGCTTCGAGAATGTTCGGTGTCGAGATCGGCTAAAAATGCCTCGTATGGAAAAATCGATGCGGGGTTTCTAAAGCTAAATGACCGCGATATTTTTATTTCGCTATCCAGTAGAAAGTGATCATTATAAGGAACAATGTTTACACAAGAATGTTTCTCCCGTGGGTGGAGTATTCATTGAGAGCAGGTCAATTTGTTCGTAAGTAATACAGCCACCCCCGCATACCGTCCATGAATCGTTGTGAAGAACTTCCATCTTATGATTACATATAGTAAGCATATTCTCGATTTATCGCCAACCTCGCATTAACGCCAATGTCAATTATGGGCAAACGGTGGCGCTAAATCGGGGTTTGACTGCACATAAATAGTTAAAAATATGACGAAGTGGTGGTGGTGTTAAGATTTAATAAATGACGGGTAATTAGACGGCGGAGTAATCAGTGTACGCAAATTAATAAATAGTAGAAATATTCCAAGATGATTAACTGCTCGTCGATCCGAGAAAGATATCCAGAATAATCGACCTGCGATTCAACTCGAGGAACAACCCTTTTGCAGTCAAACATCGAGCCGTTTCATGACTGGTTAATCATATCGTGTACTGTATAATACATAAGCAGAGCGCGCTTGTTAAACTTGTAGTGCTCGCAGATATTAAAAAATAGACTTCCAATACAATTCTTTTATTTGAAAATACATATCTGTATACATTATAGCCCGCCTCCTTTAATTCATGCGTGTTCATGTGTAGTACATAGTTTTGTTCTTGATCGATGAAAGACACGACACCTTTTTGTGCTGTGAACTTCCCTCAACCAGAGAATCTCGCCTCCTTTACCACGGAGCAAATTCCTCCATAAAGTTCATTTGGAATCCGAAACGCAATCCGGCTGGTGAGAAACGCCCGGAAATTGGAATTTCTACCCGCTCGCCGCCACTTTCTTTCTTTTCCTTTGTGAAAAGGTGCACTGCATGTATTATGTAGCGCTGGTCGCAAGGGACGAGTACGTCTTTTATTTCTACCAGTTCCGACCGCCGCCGTCGCGGGCTCGAAGACGGCTTTTCGCGAATCCGATTAAACTTTACGGCGCATTTTTACGATCAGCGAATGATTAAAATCGATTTCTTTCTCTGAATGACCATATTTTATTGCGTCATTATTCAGTCTCTCTTTTCTCATCAAATACTGCAACTTTGCAGTACCGATTTTCCATTAGCATTTACGTTGACTTGGTGCGAAAAAATATACATTTAGGGAAGAGGCGGATCCAGAAACTTCCCAAGGGGGGCGAACCCTCACTCTTGAATCCGCCTCTGCCAATGACACTTGATTCTGAAAATCCATAACCCCGATCTTTATACAAGGTTGTGAGAATTAAATATTTGGAAAGCGAAATTAAAAAAATAAATTAAAGAAATCTCATCCTTGTGAAACAGACTCATTATTGTTACGGCGAAGAAAAATAAATGTAACAATCTCTTAAAGAATTACCTGATAGTGAATTAAAGCTATTTTAGTGAAATTTTTACAAAGTTGTTTACTTTTTCAGAACCACAAGAGAAATTAAATTCTCATTAACGCCTCTGTATAAGCTTCATTAACTGTCAGTTTTCAACATAACAATTATTTAAATCTAAAAGATCTTTAGTCTTACTTGATTATGAATTTGAAAAGCATTCTAAAATTATTGTATTGTTTTATCTTTGATAAATTACATAAAAGTAGTTTAAATTATATTCTAAACTAGAAATTGTCAATGCCAGTAGAACATATAACAAGCAGTTTCTTTGTTTAAATTTGTCATTGTAATATTACTCGCGTCCACTTTAACACGTGTATAGTCGCGCAGAATAAAAAAAACAAAGTTGTAAGTACTCCACACATTTTTTTAAGTGAGAAGACACTTATTTCTTTGAGAGAAGTTTAGGCGAGCGCTAATGCAATTAGAGCGACAGCACTTCTTCCTTCCCTCGTGTCTTTCAAGAAGTCTCTTCTCCTCCCTCCATATCTCTCACTCTCTCGCTTTTCGCGAGCTCTGCGTGGGTTACGAGACTTCACGGTGGCAGGGGGAAACGATACAGGTAGGTGATTGTTTCGCTGCTCTCCTAATCTTCTTCTCTCGCTTCCTCCTTCCTTACAACGTCGCGAGTCCCCCTTCTCACTCCAATACCCTTCCCTACTCCTCCACACCATCATGGATGTCCCTCCTTCCCTGTCCTTAAATTTACGGCCTCCTAGTCTTTCGGAGGGTGCGTGGGCGCGCGCGCGTGTATGTAAGACGAATCACTGGAGAGGAGAGTACCCTCGTCTTCTTTGCGAAGGCGAGTGGGAGTTGGCGACGAGTAAAGTGGAAGGGAGAGAGATTGAGGAAGATGGGACTTTTTCTTGAAAGAAAAAAGGTAAGTGGAGGTATTTTGGTCGGAAGAGGAGTAGGAGGAGAGAGTGCTGGTTCCACGGATATGAATGGACACGGGTGTGAAAGAGGAGGATGTACCGGAAGACAACGGGAAAGGAGTGAGTGGGAGAGAGAGAGAGAGAGAGAGAGAGAGAGAGAGAGAGAGAGAGAGAGGAGGGAGTTAAGAGGGCCTGTTCGGAGGGAGAGAGGAAATGGCGCGGAGAGGGGAAAAGGGAGAAAGCGATAAAAGATCGTTGGAAAGAAGGAAGGGGGAGAAAGGGAATAATCGAGAACGCACCTCGTTTGTAAAGGGACGAAAGAAAGGGTGAGAAGGCCACATGCTTGAAAAAAGTGTTGTCAAATGGGGCGGCAAGAAGGCAAGGAACGGAAGGCGCATTAGATTTATTCCGAGGAAAGGAGTGAGAGAGAGAGGGAGGGAAGAAGGCGAGTTTAGGGGACAGGGGAGTGAACACTTTTAAATAGATTGAAGATTGCTTCCGAGTGCTTGGAGCGTGGGAGCGACTTTTCGCCCGCCATTATTCCGCTTTTGCCTCGATCCCTTTTGTGTTACTTGGGAGGTCGACGATTTCTCCATCTCTCACCCTTGTAATGGCATGGAATGAATGGATTGCTGATTGCGATCCAGGGGAGGCTCACCAAAGGCTTATGGAATATCATGCAAATTTTTACTCTGCCTCCACCGAGCATATTTAGTGTTTATGAAGTTGAATTCGTATTCTCTATTAACTTTTATTTGAAAGCTTACGCGCATTTCGGTTAGGAAAGATATCTCGTCTTTTATTTTAATTATATTTTAAACTTTCCAAAATTAACGTTTCGAATAAAATAAAAAGGTTTTTTCTTTGACGACTATTTGCCAGTGGAGAAGAAAATTTTTCCTTTGGGCCGAGTTCCAAAAGCAAACCGTCACCGCTATAATACGCTTCATTTTTCATTAGGGTAATTTTTCCAGAGATGTGATATTAAAATAACTTCGGATGAAATAGAAAAAGCGCGCTCACCTTAAAAATATAAGTAACAAGATTTTATATACTCGCAGTATGATTTTTCTCGTGGATATAGACAATCGTCATGCGAGGTGATTTAACTGGGGGTTAGGATGATTCCGGTTGCTGAAAAAACAGTTTGAAATTCAAGTGTTGACGATCGATGAATTGCCACTGAAGACGGCCACTTTGTAAACAAAATGTATTTAATTTTACGAATTGTTTAGTGGATTTTGGGATTATATTGTCCATGAACAGGAAATTTCCATAATTAATTTTTTTAAATTCACTTTTACGTGTACATGTTTACTCTGCATACGACAAGAGAGTATGGCAGGCGGTGCCACTTCACCATTCTTACATCACATCAAATCTTGTTAGCCTATGTTATCGCATTTGCGAAAAAGGACCGGCATCGAATGTCGGCTCCAGCATTATTTCTTCGTACTATCTTGTACATTGTGGTCTACTCCTACACATCAGCGCGAAGAACCACGCCATCCTTTATTAATTCGGGTCAACTAACTTAATCGAAGAGTTTCCGTTCTTCTAAATTTCATCGTCCGCCAACTTAATCCACTCGAAATCTCAAGAGGGAGGTAATATTCCGATAGCTGCAAATATTAACCGATCTTTAAGATCATTGGTCGGATCTCGCGAAGCTCTTCCTGCGTCGATCTTGCTCCCAAAACGTGCGTCAGAACCGACACACGGACCACACGCAAAAACGATCACACGCAATCCGACCAACGTTCAACTGCTCGTTATTCCGAAATAATCATCATTCCCATTATCGTCGCCAGGTGTTATCGGATGATTGATCGGTCTCAGCGCACGGATGAATAAAAGGAGCCGCTCAAACTATCTCCCAGCATTCGTGCGCGTGTCCGAAAGGGGAAGATAGAAGCGGTGAATGAGAGACAGAGATAGTAACAGGAAGTGGTATCCTAGTTCCTAAAAGGCCGTGTCGCGAAGATCGGAAGGGACGGAGGATGTGGAGAGAGGGGAAGAGTCGTTATAAATGATGGTATGACGAGGATGAGAGACGGAGTTATTTTTTTCCTCACTTCCTCCCTCCTCTCCTTCAACCTTCCCCACACCTTCAACCTCCCCCTCTCCTTCAACCTCCCCCCTCTCCTTCAACCTCCCCCCTCTCCTTCAACCTCCCCCCTCTCCTTCAACCTCCCCCCTCTCCTTCAACCTCCCCCCTCTCCTTCAACCTCCCCCCTCTCCTTCAACCTTCCGCCTCTCATTCAACCTCCCCCCTCTCCTTCAACCTCCCCCCTCTCCTTCAACCTCCCTCCTCTCCTTCAACCTCTTCCCATTTCACCTATAAATGACGTACACTAAAATGGTTTTTGATGTAGGAAGGAATGAAGGAAGGGATACGACCGTGACGCGAGTGTGCGCGTGTGTTCGCGTGCGTGTGCGGGGGTGGAGAGAGGTTTTCCCCTTGGCGACGACGGATATTGCCTAATCGCGATCCCTCTTTTTTCTCGCGTTCAGTGAAGAGGGTGAGGGCAAGGTGGTAGGGGAGGTGGTTGGGGAAGGTGGTATGGGCAGGGGGAGGCGGTGGAAAGGTGGTACAGGCGTGTTAGAGGGAGGTGCTAGGGTGGGAAGGTAGTGGAACCGGTAGGGGGAGGCGGTAGAGGGTGAAGGTAGAGAGAGGACGTAGTAAGAGGTGGTAGGGGGAAGTGGTAGGAGAAAGGGGTAGGGGAAAGGGGTACGGGGGAAAGTGGTACGGGGGAAAGTGGTACGGTGGAATTGGTACGGGAGAAAGTGGTACGGGGAAGCTGGTGCGGGGAATTGGTGCGGGGGAATTGGTGCGGGGGAATTGGTGCGGGGGAATTGGTGCGGGGGAATTGGTGCGGGGGAATTGGTGCGGGGAATTGGTGCGGGGGAATTGGTGCGGGGGAATTGGTGCGGGGGAATTGGTGCGGGGGGATTGGTGCGGGGGGATTGGTGCGGGGGGATTGGTGCGGGGGAATTGTTGCGGGGGAATTGGTGCGGGGAATTGGTGCGGGGGAATTTGTGCGGGGGAATTGGTGCGGGGGAATTTGTGCGGGGGGATTGGTGCGGGGGGATTGGTGCGGGGGGATTGGTGCGGGGGGATTGGTGCGGGGGAATTGGTGCGGGGAATTGGTGCGGGGAATTGGTGCGGGGGAATTGGTGCGGGGGGATTGGTGCGGGGGGATTGGTGCGGGGGGATTGGTGCGGGGGGATTGGTTCGGGGGAATTGGTACGGGGGAAGTGGTAGGGGGAACTAGTTTTTAATGGGAGAAATAACTAACTCAACGGTCTAAGGGGACGCTTTTTGGAACGGGCTCAAGTGTTCTTCCTCTCGTTCTTTCATCTTCTTCCTCTCTATATCTGTGTGGGCCTCTCTATCTCTGCATCTTTCTTTCGTCATCCGTTTTCCCTTTATTTCTTTCTCTCTCTCTGTGTCCTCCGGTTTTTCCCCTTTCTTCCCTACCTCTATTCCAATCTCATTTTCTCTCCATTTTCGTTTATCTCAGTGTCGATATTCACATTATCTCGCACTTAATCCATTGATTCCTTTAACCCGTGTGCCTCTTTGTTCCAGATTTTGAGGGAAAAATATATTTTCTGTGATAAATGTGCGTTAATAAATTCAGAAACGATTTATACAACGAATAATGCAATAAATCGCTCGATCGCCAATACAGATTTATATGTATTTATAATCCGGGCACAAATTATTCAAAAACAGAGTATTAATAACTTTCATCTAATAAATAGCTTTGGAAAAACATCAATCATGATTTCCCCGAAAAATGTAAGCTTTTGTTTTTTCTGCTTTTTTATTAAATAGTCTGACTCAGAGAAATACATCATATTAGAGAGAAATATTACAACGGCATGTAGAACTACTAATTTGATATGAAACCTATTAAAATAATAAATATGATAACTAAAAATCAATTGCTTTCTTTTTTCAAGGTAATCCTGTGTGTACGTATGAGTGTGTGTATTAGTTTAACTATCACACTGCGGCCAAAATAGCAATCTGTGTTCCTCTTTAATACCAATTATTATCTTACGCTAAATTATCGTGGATGAGATTTCTGTGATTAACAGAGCTAAAGGAAATTAAATAATGGTGGAGACTGCGGTGAAGATTAATATGGTATGAGATTTTACTAAACCGTATAATACATAATTAAATTATGCAGAATTGAAGGATTGTACTGGAAGCACGGAGCATAATATGGTACCATTCAAACCGTATTTGGAATACCAGGTATATCTCGTGCGCTCTAAGGTGGCAGGCGGAGACGCGTGAGAGGGGAATGGAATGAATGGGAAGGAGAAGCTTTAAGGGGGAGCTGTCGTCAGAGCACCTGCGCAGTAGACGAATTTTGGTTCGGACGAGTCCAGCAGCCTTCGTGTACCTCTCACCCTTTCCTTCTTCCCCTCCAGATTTTAAGTTCGCGCAGCCAATGCTCACACCTAAACACCACCTCCCCTAAAAGCGGTCCCGCCTCGAGGATGGTCTCGTCCTACCGTAAAGGTGCCTACGGCGCTCTGCAAAGTTATAGCGTTTATGGTATACATATCAAATACGACATTTTAGGTAAAAAGCGTTAAATCTCTCTTTAAATTGTATCCGTTTTCTTTATTCCTTTTTAAAACTTTTTCCTATCGTTCTTAACCTCTTCCGCTTTACATCTTCCTCTTTTCTTTTAACGCTCTCCTTATTAGCTTTCAATTTCCAAATAGTTAACCGTCTCTTACTCATTCTCTCTCTCTCCTTCCATCTCTTCTTTTTCTCTCACCGCTTCTATTTTCTCTATTTCTTCTTTCCGCTCTCTTTATCTCTTTCAATTGGCGCTTTTTCTCTCGTTCCTGGGATATCTTTCGATCGTTTTATTTATTTAGTTTTTTACGATCCGGCGCTCGCTTCCCAAAGAGATAGAAAGAACGTTTCGCGTCCCTAAGGAACGACGCGATAATGGATTTATTCGGCGCGCGGAATAAAAAGGATCCCCGATGACATCACGAAAACGATTCGAATCGCAAAGGAATGTGTGAGAGGGGCAACCGATTTGGGATAAATCATTCCGTCCGTAGACGCGGTGTTCGGGTCTCACCTTTGAGCGAACAATACTGCTTAAGAACTAGAAAAAGAAAACTGCTTTCGTGCCGATGAATGGATGGCTTGAGATTTGTTTGGCGAGAGGCCACAGACGGCGGTTTAACGAACACTTTTAAATTCAAATTTCTCCGCTTAATTTGGTGTCAACTAATCAATAGTTTGCCTTGGATATCTGCGTATTTGAATACAAAGCATGTAAATTTGTAAAATTGCGTCGAATGTAGTTTTTGCGTTTATTAGAAAGGTATATTCTGTATTTTATAAAGCAGTGCAGCATAACGGCAGGATCATTTTCTTTTACCGATTGCCAAAGCGTGTTACAGGCATCGGCAACATACGGCCCGAGGGCAGTATGCGGTCCCGGACAGCGATTTATTCTGTCTGCGAAGCTATGATGAAAAAATGGTTGGTAAGATTTAATATAAACAATTTCATATTTTTCAGTAAAATTATGGCCTAAAAACACTTTCGTGAGGAAGTGTTAACGGCAATAAATTATTTAGACTATATTTTCACTAACATGAGATCAGAGAATCTATATGTAATTGCCGATGTAAACACCCTTCCGGCCCGCCGATGCTCTCGTGACTTACAATACGGCCCTCCGAATCATTCACAATTATATTAGTGTGGCCCGCTATGCAGAAAAGCTTGCCGGCTTTTGACGTAATAGTTTGTTCGTAGAATATGTCGATTGCTGCCATGGCTGAATGTTTTCGTTTCAATCGGTAAGCTGGCCTTAATCGCACCGACTGTTGCTGTCGCCTGTCATGCACTAAAATTTTTCTTTATTATTATGATATCAACACTTTGAGAAAAAGTTATGAAATTAAAATAAAAACTCCTGAACTGTAAAATAATCCAGATGAGCACCCACACGACAATAAGAAAAGAAAATTGAAAAATTAAAATTATACTAACACGTTTGTAGGGACCTGTTGTCGAAAACTAGTCTAATGGAAAAAGATAAGAACACCCACACACGCACAATCACTCGGAAAACACTCTGACGTATGAGTGCTCATCTGGATTATTTTACGGTTCAGGAGATTTCATTTTAATTCCATTTTGCACACCGTAGTCTCCAAATTCCATCTTCAAAAAATTATGAGATTAAACTTTCCTAATTTATTTTAGACAACGTCAATGTCTTTCGCCATCGACATTATAGCTAAACATTTCGGAGTTAATATGTTAAGCTCGTGGAATTTACCCTTTAAATTGTCTTGTATTGTTATGTCGACAAAATTTACGAAGTTTGAGATACCTAATCCATTGGTTTTGAGGATTGTAATTGAGTATCGGTTAATATTTAAAGTTAATCGTGCCTTTTCTGTTTGTGTGTATGGGAAACGCTCTGCGGAATACCTTCGAATAGGCTGATGCACGGATATTACTTTTTTATTGATTTAAATTCATTTTCATTAGCCGAAACATCAACGCTTGTCTTTTCATATGATAGCTAAAAATTCGGTTGCATTCCGCTAGACATTCAATTAAAACACACCCGTTTACTGCCTAACGATTTTAGTTTCGCTTTGCGATTCTCAAGCAAGTTTTATTTACCCGTCCTAAAATTTCCCCTATATATTGGTGCCATTTTTCTCTGATGGTGTATCAGCTATTTTTATTTACTTGAGGCGTATTATGGATGGCACCTTGACGTTATTTAGTCACTCTGCATATTTTATCTCCCTCTTAAAAAACATACATTATATACTTTATAAAATTCGCTTTCCGTCGCATCATACGTTTGAATCAGGATTTGCAAATAAAGCACATTCATTTATTTATGAAAACAATAAATCGTGAATTTATTGGATTACAAAGCATTGAGGCTAAAAATTGCCATTTAGGCTATATAGGTCGTTATTTATTTCGTGTTCATTTCAGTGCTCAAGCATGTCAGGTCGGAGGTAACTTGTTCCGTCGTGGTTTAAGATGGGTATAACAAATTTATAAAAATATAGATTTTAAACTGCATTTTAGTACATGTAAGGATATATATTCCAACATAGGATAAAAGTGAGACATTAAAATCATAAAGAATAAATTGACTTAGGAAATACCTACATTGATTCACTTAGAATTGATTGAGTTCATAGCGGTAATAGTTCTAAAGGGATAATAAATCTAAAAATTTGGAGTGAGGCTAATATTAAAGACGTTATCATCGTTTTTTAGTTTTCCTAGCCTCATTAAAGTACAATTGAGCCTATATAACTCGAAATTTAATTAATATTATATTACGTGCATAACTATAATTTTTGTCACTCGGATAGAAATATTTTCTATTCCTCTACGTTGGCTTAAACTCCTATTATCTCACATTTACGGAGATTCTAATGTAAATATTAAATCGCTTCAACCTAACATTGCGAACATTTTAGATATATCGTGATTTTCAAAAGCAATATACGTATAAATAGGAACCATGGAAAACAGCTGCAATCTCCATGCTAAAGGACAAATGTTTTCATTTTCTTCAAAAGTTTGAAGAATCAAGAAATCCTCAGAGGTGCATCGGTAAAACCCACCGGAGCTCCCGTGACGATTAATCGTTTTTTTTAGATTTTTTGTCAGGAATTATTCTGTCCCGCGTATATTTTCCAGAGAAACGAAGTGTTTCCGTTCGCGCGCTCGTAAATAAATAATGTCCAATTAACTTTCCCGTCGTTTTTCTTCCTCCATTCTTTTTAATCGCCCATCTCGCGCGCCGATTGTGCAAAAGCGCGTGTTTCCCTCATGTAAATTTTAAATATACGGTCGAATCGCCTTTTCTCTTTCTCTCTCTCGCTGGAGAGGTTAAAACTGTCTGGCTATAGGCTTTTTTTAACACGCTGATTTAGTGAAGAAAATTCCCGGCCTTTGTTGGCTTTTGCGGCTTGAATTATTGCCTCCATATGTCTGGCCTCGTGCGACCTTCATCTGGTGACGCTAGAGAGAGAGACTAAGAGAGAGATGAGAACGAAATAGATATGGAAGAGGATAGGGAAGGTGAAAAATGTGAAGAAAGAGTCATGCAAATAGAGAGTCGAAGGGAGGGGAGAAGATAAAGAGGAACGATAGGGGAAGTAATACAGAAGAAGTGGAGGAAAATAGAACGAGAGAATTATAAGGGCAGGAGAGAAAAAATTAGTTGGGAAATGAGCAGAGAGAAATGAAGGAAGAGATAGAGATGGAGCGAAGAAAGTTGGAGATGGAACGAGATGAAAGAAGAAATGCAGATAGGAAGAAAGAAAGGTAGATGAATACGGGACAGTTAGGAAAGAATAATGGAAAAAGAGGGAGAAGACGTTAACAAAGAACAAGTGAAAGAGAAATAGCTATCCCTCGCAAAGCGACGTAAATTCGTCCCATGAAAAGGCGTCGTTTCAAGAAACTTCGTCATGCGAATGTTAAACTCCCATAGAAATATATGGTAACGTGTTAATCTGATTGAAGGCCCTAGGGACATAAATTTTGATGCAAAAGCATTTGTATATTCACTAGATCCTTTCTGTCATATGTTGAATTTCTTTTAGGGAAAAAAATATAGTAGATGATGTATAAATGACGGAAGGATAGGAGGCAAATGTCCGACGTAACGAAATCAGTAAAACTAAAATTAACGCTAGCGTCGTTTCAAAATGTTTGTGGTGGGGCGCAAGACGAGAAGACTACCTCCGACCTGATCACCGCGACTCACACGCCCAATAAATGGCGCCTTCGTCGCAATGGCGAATCAACCACGTCGTAAGTGCGAAAAGTATCCCTTATAAGGGATGAATATGGGTGTATACGCACGTGTATTCCAGAGTGGGTTTTTTAATGCAGTTGTGTTGTTTATCTAAACCCTCCTCACAGCTCTTCCACTGATTTCGGAGCGTATACTCAGTTCTGAAAACTAATATCTATATCCGGAAAACGCCGTTGTGCTAAAATTCATAGTGCGAAACGTTGTTACTCGAGATATTGCTGTTTTTGGAGAAAGGTTGGGAAAATAAGAGATATGAAAGAGGGATAGAGATGAATCTGAGGAAGATAAACAGAGGAAGACGGCGATTAAGGAGAGAAAGAGAGACAAAGACGCAGAGAAATGATAGCAAAATACGAGACAGGAGAGAAAAAGAAGTAGGGGAGGAATTTGGAACGAGAACGCGAAGTGGAGGATCGTTCGGGAGAGATATGTAGAGAGACCAGGCGAAGAAAAAAGAACACGAAATTATATTCCCGAGGTGGAAAGAAATAGGACGGAGTAGACACCCTTCATCACCGGCGGGAAAATAACGCACAAATGATGTAATGCGTTAAAAACATCCATGACTCCTCTATTCATAGCCAGCCGCCTTCATCCAGTCCTAATAGAACCCGAGGAGCGGACGAATTATGCGTATCGGGCATTTTATTCGAAATGGACGAGGGACACGCACGACCGTGCGACGGTTGACATCACATTTTCGTTATTTTTTTCTTCTCTCTCGCTATTTAATCCAACGGCATCCGCCTACCGAGCGATGGAGTGGAGACGCGCGGCATAATCCAGATCCGGGCGCGATTTACGAGTTTAATATGCGTAGGGTGTTAACGAGGAAGATTTTGCAAAACGGTTTTAGCTTGTGTCGCGCTCGGAGAATACAGTGCTCCGCCTAAAATACGGCCCGCGAAAAATTTCCTACTTAATCCCGTCCCTGCGATTCGCTGCTGTTATCAAAAGGGGAAATTATCCGGAGGAATTTTTGGTGCGAGAGCTTTGTCCAACGGAGGAGAGTATCTACGGGTGTGAAGCCACAGAAATCGTAATCTCTCTCTCTTTGTCTCTCTGAGTTGCCTATCTTCGTGATTCATTGTTAACGGTGAATCAGTGAAGTATGAAGGCAGGGCGAGATAAGGGAGCGATTCCCCGAGCGAGATTCGTCTAGGCTAGGCATGTCAAACTTGAAGAGCCGCGTTAAAGCAACGAATGCTAAAGAATTAGGATTACAATTATTTGATGAGGGCCAAAGTTGAAAAAATAAGACTTTTTGTAGAGGTTTTGACATCTGTTTAGCAAAAGAAAAACAATTTAGAAACCGCGGTCTATTATACCTCAATAACTAAGGCAAAATATTGTCTCCTTTTCATAAAGATTAAGTACTTATATAAAATCTCGAACGATTAAGTTGAGACAAAAATCACTGTTCGGACCGTACCAAGGCACAAAAAGAGCCTCCAGATTGACATGCCTGGTTTAGGCGAATCGGTTTAACGAACGGAATTGTTTTATTTTCCGCCTTAGATCTAATTTAATCTTCGGCCTAGATCTTCAATCTTATCGCTATTTATTTATTTTTTCGCCGCATTGTATCATCGTTTATTCTGTGGGAAATTTTTTAAAAATCTCATCTAATATCAGATATGTATATTTTGCGTCGCATTATTTAAAGGCGAATAATTGAGTCGCTCGCTTGTAATACGATTGCTATCGCAGTATCGCGATTTTTATTTTTCATTCGTGATATTATTCATATTTTTTTTTTTGGAATCCGACAAATAATTTACTCACTAACAGACTATTTCCTTTCCTCCATTGTCATATATTTCAGCTTTCTAACTTATAGGTTATGTTAAATTTTTTCCCGATATGTTTATTCCAAGCTGAGGTTTTTGCATTTGGCATTCCATGGAAATGGCAAACCGAAAAAATCTTAATGAGTACAAGGCATAAGAATTGACATGAAATGGGGGTTTCCATCATAATCATGCCAGATGTTATTTTTCCGAGAATATAAAGATAATAAAGATAAAGATATAAAGAAATAAGAAAATTAAAGAATGGAAATGAATGAAAATTATAAATTCGAAGGTTGCCGTTTTGTTCCTTTGATTTCCCTGCAACGGCGGTAAGGCTATCTGTATAAATCTACGCTCCTGCCAAGATAGATTATTAGAGTGAAAAACAATTTTGGGAAACTACCTGCGAGCCTCGTGTCAGACGCAGGACCGGCCCGAGGTACTGGCGAGCCAGCCCCGGCGGCTGCCCGGGGCACCAAAGCCAGGCTGGAATCTTGATGGCATTCCTTTTATTTTTCCATTACCAATAATTTTTACAGAGCGATGAATAAATTAAAATGTACTTATTTACGAAGCGCTGGAGTGCTATATCGCCCGGGACGCTAAAATTCCTCGAGCCGCCTGCTTAACGGACCGAAAGACGCCTACGAATCGGAAACCATATTTATCAAATCTTTTCTTAAATTTGTACAATTTTGACCGAGATTAAAAAGTAATACAGCGTCATCATCGGAGATGTACAGAATTAATGCAAGCGGAAACTAAATCGAAGCTTTCTTTCGTTTCATTTAATTCAAGATAGAATTATCGAGCTCACCTTATTGGTGAAATAAAAAAAATCGAATAAATACTTTTCTCCTATAACCATAAAAAAGTGGTTTCCCAATCTTTTCTCCTAATGGCTGTTGAAGAAACGTAGTTTTTCAGTTTCCTGTCATTTGATACATGAGTTTCGCTAGCTTTCACCTTTGGATTTTTAATGTCTGGTTCGGTTAAATTAACCAACGTCAGTATCATTCAAAAGTCATTCGTCAAGCTCGTCTTATGGCTGAAATCAAATTAAGAAACTATTTTATGTGTATAAGAGAGTCACCGTTGGTCAATTTAATAACCTGTCGATCTCGAAAAAATATTCCTAAAAATATTCGCCGTCACTAAGAGGTCACGTCTTTCTTTCCCTAAGTGAAAAAATAAGCGATCCGCGTGTTGACAACATGTCGGCCGTATATAACCTCTTTCCCCAAACCACCGGAAAATCGTCCTTTTCAAAACCAGCCAACGGAAACTCCCGCGCAAAATAACACAATCGCACTCTGAGGAGATCCTCGTTAAAATCCTTTTCACGAAAGACACCTTTCTACGCACGTGTTCGCGTCCCGTGGTAGCACGCGAGACGTCTTGATGGACGACCATTTTTTTAAACCCTCGTCCGTGTGCTTACGCCAGCGATGCAGGTAGGTGGAGGAACTGAGCGGAGGAGTGTGGGTCTCTCGTGTGGAGTGTGCAGATAGGAGAGAGAGTGAGGTAGTGCTATGACGTCTCCACTGGCTACGTCGTGGGCGTCGTATTTTGGGTGCGCCTCCTTCCTTTTGCGCCGACGGGCTCCAAACAAAAGCCCGTGCTATTCTAAAATCATTTTTGGGTTCTAATTCTGCAGTACCTAAACTGCCTCTCTGATACTATATGAGAAGCACATGCCGAAGCTACTGCAGCAATTGCGAACAATTATGATTCAATGAATGATGCATTAAATAAAATTCAGCATGATGAAAATGAAAATGCCGATACCAAGAGAGAAGCCGGCATTATTAACAATTAAATGGAGGAATTTGAATTCATTTTCATGCTTATACTATGGAGTTGTGTATTGGAGCAGTTCCATAGAATTAGCAAAATTTTACAACACTCTCAAACATCATTAAGTACATGCGCAAAATTATAAAATCCTTCATTCCCATTATGGATTCTTTAGAAACTAATTTACAAAGGAGAGCAGAAGTGTATTAGACTATTTCACGGAAATTTTCATTTCTATTAAATATCGACCGATCAGACAAAAAGCTTGGCGAAGATGTAAAACTTCTAATAAAAGATTACCCTGAAGATATATATGATAACATTTATGGGAAAATAAAGCACTTTCAACTATATATAAAGAAAAATTACACAAAAAAATAATTTAACTTATCAATATGTATATAATATAATAATTGAAGACAAAATAAAATTAGCTTTTTCTCACGTTGAAGCTATATTAATTTGTTTTTGAGCCTGATGATAACAAATTGCTAAGGGGAGAGATCATTTAGCAGGCTGAAGAGAATAAAAAATTAATTTCGAAAAACAATGCTCCAAGACAAACTCTCTTCCCTGAACATTTTGTGCATCGAGAGTGACAAGCTTCGAAGCTTATCATTTGAAGAGGTTGTATCCAACTTTGCTACGGTTAAGTCGCAGAAAAAAATGTCCTGAAGTTCTGAATTTATAATTCCTTAATTATATTATTATTTAATTTTGCTACTTTTTCATAATGTCATTAAAGAATATGTACAAATGAATTTTTATAATATCGCCTGCCTATTGAAGCCTCTTTAAACTGTATGGCCCATTCAATTTACACTCAATATAAATTTTTTTAATTTATTATTATTTGGTGGAGGGGGAAGGGCCTCTTACATGTTATAGCTTAGAGCCACAACATGTCTAAATCCGGCCTTGCTTCTAGCCGCCGTAGCGGTCACGAGACCTACGAAATCCCCGTCATACTTCACAAGAATATGCAATCATTTACCTACCTACCTATTTAACTTCCATCTACGTCACTATTTTTCAAAGGTAAATTTTTTATCGTTTTTGTCTTAGAGAGATTGTTTGTTTCCAAAAAACCGAAGCATCTAAAAGACACGTTGGAGGCACGTATGAGATAAGCGCTCGTTACAACAGGAAAATTTGTTAAGGAAAAGAAAAAGGTCACATTTTTGCCATGACCAAACACTCGGAATTAGCACGCATGTATTGTTTTTTATTAGATAATCAAGAAGGAAGAGCTACGTAAAAGCGAATAATTTAAGAGAGAGGCATGTAAAGTAAATATTTACATGTCGCCAGTTTTAATTGGCGCCGAAGTCATTTGTTTTTCTTTTCGTTTATTTTGCCGGTCCTTTTCAAGAAAAAGTTTTTTTTTAATCGACTCCGACGGAGCGCTATCTGCGTAAACAGTCGTCGGGATTGTCAGTTTTAATTGTTTCGGCGATTAATTCCTTACGCTTGAAAAAATACTTGTATTTTTTCGGTGATAGGTTTCTTGACGGTCATTGGTGGTTGGCGTTGAGAAGAGAGGAGATTTGAAAGAGGGAGGGGTTCGGCAATTCTTCTCCGTTTTAAACGGATAAGTATCTCGGCGGAGCGCAATCCCTTCCTTCGTATCTCGGGTTCGAATACCGCAGAGGTCGTTGACGTGGCCGTGGAGGGATCGTCCTTTTTTTTCTTAACATTTTTTCGTCGTGAATGACGCATTTCATCCGATATGGTCGGACATCCTTCTGCTTTTGATGCATCATCCTTGGGGTTTTCTTCTTTGTGTCTCTGATGGAAATGTCGCTTAGCCATTTTTAGTGTGTTTCGTTCATGCTGAACAGCACTATTATCTTCGTGATGTCCGTCCGTCCGTCCGTACGCATATATCAGGGAAAAATTGGCTAAACCGATTTCAACCAAATTTGGTACGTTGAATCTTCACATAAATATAGCACCATAATGGCATATTGCGACCAGATCGAATCGGCAGGGGTGCCACAATTGCAAAATTAAACTTTGCGGTAATAATGAATTTGGAAGGAATTGGTCCAACCGATTTCAGCGATATTTAGTATGAAGAAGGTGTGCAACATTACAAAACAAAATCACTATATTAAATGTAGATATAGGTATCAGGGCTGCCACGATACAAGTAAAAAAAATTCTTTTTACAAGTATTAGTGTTGAACTGTTCATACCAGTTTTAACCAAATTTAAAACTTGTAATGTACAAATATACAAAAAAACCATAATAGTATATTTGGACCGGGTCAACCAAACAGGGGTGCCACACTTACAAATTAAATTCTTTCAGTAATTACGGATTTGAAGAAATTCTCTGAACGGATTTCAACTCACTTCTGTATATAAGATTTGTACAACATACTATAATGAAATCAAGAGGTTTAAGGCAGAGATAAAGAGCAGGGCTACCACAGTAAAAAGTTAACTTATATTTTTACAAGTATTGCGAACTGGCTGCATGAATGTTTATCCAATATGGTGCATATAATCTTCATATAAATAAATAACCAAAACAACATATTTCAAACGGGTCGACTAAATAGGGCTACCACAATATCGAGGTTAGAATTTTTCTGTGACTATGAGTTGGAAGTTTTTAGCTGAACCGATTTCAAAAAGAAATTTAGCTTTTAGGGCGAGTATAGAATAACAAAATGAAATGAACATGTTTCGAGCGTATCTATAAAGCAGGGCTACCACCATATAAGGAAAAATATTTTTCTAATTTCAAAGCAAGTACATTAATATATGATTACACTACTGTGAATTTGACGAAAATCACTTATGTACCACGGAAAACCAGTGCATATCCCTGTATGGAGAAAGTAAAAAAATCCTTCCAAGGCTTGCATCACCGATGTTAGTATAGTAAAACTCAGATTAACCGTCTTAATAGGATACAGTTTAAGCACGGACTATCAGGAAAAACAGGTAATTTTAAAGCTAAAATTCTTTGAAATGTCTGGCAAATACTGTAAAAATTTTATTTTTGCCAAAAAAACAAGCCACATATATTTGCCAGGATGAATACGATATCATTATATATAGACGTTTCTTACAGAGGAGGAGTAGGAATAACATACTAGTAGTTGGTGCTTGCATACTGCAAGCATTTCATCTCACCTTGAAAAAACATTCATTTTTCAGACAGACGTTTCATCATTACAAATATTCTTTTAATTCTAAAGATTTCAACTCCGCAGCGATTTTCGTTTTTCCCACATGTAAAAATAATAGTTTAAAACTCCCAAAATGTTGCAATTTTAAACATTTTACACTTTCTCCATTATGGGGTAATAATGCTACATATTTTAGCCAAATTTAAAAGTTGTAGCATTTCTAGAAGTAAAATAATATTTTTCTAATTGTTTAAAATTAAATAATTTGTAACGGCCGCCGAAATTCATATATGGTAAAATTGAAATGTTTATTTGTGCAAATTCACTACTCTGTAAATAATTTGAAAATTTCAGCTACCTAGCTCATCCCGTAGTACCTAAAGAGTTATCCATTTATTTAAACTTTAAGAATTTTTAACTGCCAAACAAATTAAAATATCAAAATTTGTATAGTCCCCATTTCGTTTTTTTAAGAATTCTACACATAAAAAAAATTTCAACTACGTAGCACATTTGGAAATACATAAACCTTGAAAATTTGTTTAAACAATTGCGAATTTTTAGCGGCCGCATTGTTGCACTTTTTCAAGATTTTCGTTTTTTCTAGTCGGTTTTACACAAAATCCTACCTAAGAAAAAAATTTCGAATCTCCAGCTCATCTGAAAGTGCCTAAACATTAGTTATATGTTATCATATGTTATATGTCATTCTATATAGACGTTTCTTGCAGAGGAGGAGAAGGAGGATACTAATGTTTAGGCACTTCCAGATGAGCTGAAGATTCGAAATTTTTTTCTTAGGTAGGATTTTGTGTAAAACCGACTAGAAAAAACGAAAATCTTGAAAAAGTGCAACAGTACGGCCGCTAAAAATTCGCAATTGTTTAAACAAATTTTCAAGGTTTATGTATTTCCGAATGTGCTACGGGGCTGAATTTTTTTTTAGAGGTAGGATTTGTAAAAAAAACGAAATATGGACTATACAAATTTTGATATTTTAATTTCTTTGACAGTTAAAAATTTAAACAAATAGGTAAATGTTTAGATACTACAATGCGAGTTAGAGTGTTAATTAGAGTTTAGTCAATTTAAACGAATAAATATTCCATTGTATCTATGGAATGCTAATTGCGGCCGTTAAAAATTATTTAAATTTAAACAATTAGATAAATGTTATTTCACTTCTAAATGTGTTACAAATTTAAAATTTAGCATAAATGTGAGGAATTATTAACTTAATGTGGAAAACATTTAATATTCATAAAATTGCAAAAATTAGCAATTGTTGTACATCATTATTGTTCCATAAGGAAAAAAAGAAATTTGGTCCCTAGGAGAAATCTTTTGAATTAAATAAATATTTCCCATGATGAAATATCTCTCTAAAAATTAATGTTTTTTCAAGGTGAGATGAAATGCTTGCAGTATGCAAGCACCTTCTACTAGTATCTATAATAGATAAATATATGTAAAAAAGCTTATCAAATAGTTAAATATCGAGATTCATATAAGATATACTATATTTGCAAACCTAAAATAATTTATGTAATGTATTTGTCACCATAGCGCATTTTATTAGCTAATGATAAGTATATAAATTAAAAAACCTACAAAACGGCCAGAATTTTCGTGCCGAATAAAGGAAGCTCTGACTAGATGTTATGAAACGTACTTCGGAACGCTGGGTCTCCTGGTGAATCCGTTTCCGGTTAATCCTCAACCGGATAATAGAAATTTTGCTGCGTTACAAATTTCGTTGCGATTCACTTGCTGTATATTTTAGCCCACGATTGATTTCCGCGGTCGTAATTGATGTCGGCATTCTAAATCCAGAAACGATGACCTCCGGAATTCATTCCGATCCAACGTGGAGCCCTTTTGCTCCCTTTTTGAACTTCTGATGCGCGAGTAACTCGCGTTCCGTTTGCGTTTTCGTCATGCGCGGAAAATTTAAACAATGCCGATTTGTCGAAACATCTCACGACCCTCTCACGATCCGCGAAATAAATATCGAATGCGATGTCGTGCTGATAATTAATTCGATAAAATTCAGATCCTACGCGTGGAATGCTTTTGCGGTCGTCTCGCTCTACGGGAATTTCGGATAAATTATCGACATTCAGGATCCAATTAGCCTTAGGTTTCGAAAAAATTGAACGGCGCAGAAAAACAAAGCACTAAATTCACATTATACGTAACGTCAACGTTCCGACACGGACCGTCTCCGTCACGTCATTTTCCATCAATGTTCACATTTTACGTTTAGGTTTCGACACGGACCATCACCTTTTCAGTGGTTATAACTTATGTATTGTATTTATTTATAGATTAAGTTGTTACTGTTTTCTAATGTGAAATTCGGGGTAATAGCTCTACTTTTAGATGAAGAAGAGGAGCATAGACGTGAGTTTATCCGCACTAAAAAAGAACTGTGCATAAATGCTTGTGGAACATATAATTGGAAAGAGAATTTAAGGCATTATTTAAGGAGTTGATAGAAGATGAGTTAAAATTTTATGAGTATTTCAGAATGTCTAGGTACCAATTCAGCATATTGCTCAAGAAGATAAATATGGATGCATTAAAAAGATAATACTACAATTCCATTAGTTTTTGGAGATTAAAACCAACTACTACTAATTGTAACAAACAGGGACTGACGAAAACGACGCGTGCGGTGTTCATACTGTAAGAGAGGCACAGGAATTGACTCATTTGGACCCGTCAAATATGTATTCCTCCAGAGAAATCGTGAGACGGAACGGAACGATGACGTGACAGATGGTGTGTACAACAACTCCATTTAAATACATAGAATAAATGTTGACGTGTCGAAGATGGTCCTTGTCGAAACGTTGACGTTACGTATAATGTGAATCGGCCTTTATTACTCGACGCAGTGAATTGAACAGTTTGGTACGTCGCGACGATTTTTTCAACGATTATATTTTTTTAATCCTTTGAAACATGTAAACGATCGGCTATTTAAACGATATGACACAAAATGAACGAATAAACAATATCCAATTTAATAAAATAGGTTTAAAGATAAATATTGAATTAGAATCGGCGGCAGGAGTACTGAAAGCAAGTTCAAATTGCAACGCTTGACTTATTTAACCACATTAGTTTTTTTTAAATAATCGATTCACAAAATCGTCGGACTTGATTAAATTCTTGCGTTCCATAGTAGTAAATCAAATTTGAGATAATTTTCCGGGTTACCCCGCATCGGATTTTTTTCTGTTTGTCGATTCGTTAAACAGTTTAGCCTATCCATTTACAATGGAATTTAGATGATCATTAACATTATTCTTGTATTGTGTTACCCACCACCGCAAAGAGGAAAGGCGTTTGTTAGGTTGTACCTAAAGGCATACTCCATAGGAATAGGAATGCTTAGTCACGGCGAAAGTAAATTATACGCATTAATTATTCAACCTGAATGTTTTTATGGAGAAAGAGTAATGCAAGACGCGGTAGAAGCACAGGAGATTTGAAGAATAGAGGACGGGTTATAAGAACAGTAAAATACGCTAATGACCAAGCACTACTAGCGAGAGAGGAAAAAGAACTCTAGAAAATGATCAATAGACTGGTACTAACAGGTAGAAAATAGGGAATGAAAATAAATACAGAAAAATCTAAGGTCTTAAGAATATCGTGGAAAGATGAAGACGGGCATAATAACTGATGGAAATTCATAACAGATTTCACGCTATATATACGTACTTTGGAAGCATCATAACAAGTGATACGAAATTCACCGATGAAGTAAGGACTAGAATAGCGAAAGCAGAAGGCGTTTTCAGAAGAGAGAAACTTATACTAACTGGAAAAATAAACCAAGGCATACGGAAGAAATAGATAAAATCCTACGTGTGGAGTATCGCTTTCTAAGGAGCAGAAGCATGGTCACTCAGGAAAAATTACATAAAAGACTTCGAAATGTGAGCATGGAGAAGAACGCTGAAAATAAAATGGACAGATAAGATGAATTACCGAGATCAATAGGAGATAAGCGAATGATTTTACAAGTCATAAGAATGAGGAAGACGACGACATTATCTGAGGGAAGATGGTTTGATTGAAGACGTGTTGGAAGGAAAACTGGAAGTAAAAAGAGAAACATGAACTGAAACGTTTTTGATGGTAGACGATTTAAAAAGTAAAGAGTCGCCAAGAAATGAAGAAGATCGCCGAAAACAGGTATATGTGGAGAACCAAGCTTTACCAGTAATAACCACGAACCTGTCTACAGGCTCACTGCCTATGATGATAAATATCTCCACAAAATTTTCGACGATTTTATCGCAGAATATGGTGAAATGTTTTTATAGGCCTTCGTAAAACATGGCAGGTATAAAATATTTTTAAAATATGAGTTTTAAAAAATCCACAATATTACATTTAAAGCGTCGTATTTAGCTAAAATTGTCAAATATCGGAGGATTTTTTTATTTCCTTTTACAAAGCAAAAGCGTTGGCAAAGTTGCTGTATCTAAATCCCTCGTCGCTTGCGGTATTCTCACGCCGAGTAATTTGGCAACACCGCGCCACCCGTCACTCTCACCTCCCACCTCAATCGCCTTTTTATTTTTCAGAAATTCTACTCGCATCCCATACGATACGCCTTTTTAACCTTTCTTATGCGATATCTCACGCTGTCCTAACCACACCTATTTTTAAATCTCACTCCCTCATTCTCCTCTCGTCCCGTCTTCCCTTAAAAACAGAAAGCACCGAAAAAATAATATATACGAAAGAAATTCTACCATCCGTCATCACGACTTTTTTTGACATCCTCTTTAAACGATTCGCTAGTCACGGCCTATTAAGTTTTTATTGGAGAGGATAAGAAAGAAGTAATTCCCTCCACCTCGACCAACTCGTCCCGTGGCGTGTGTCGTGCGCGCGTTTGAGTGATCGTGTGCGTGCGTGCGAGCGTTTGCTTGGACGTGCGGTATGCTTCTCATCAGTATCCCTCTCCGATCTCTTGGAAGCCAATCAGAAATGGTCTTGAGCAGCACAAAAAGGATAGAGCGATCTCAGAGACGCTGCACGCTTGTATGCGTGTGTGATAGTGCTTCTCGCACTGTGTCGTTTGCTCCCAAGAGATACGTGAAAAACAAAACACGTACGTTTCTCGTTTCTCCGATTTTTTCCCGAAAATGCCTAGTTTCTTGTCTTTCGTCTCTAAATCTCCGTTTCGTCGCTCATTTGTTTTTCAGGTTTATTCTGCCTTCTTACCAGCACCGGGATGACATATCTTTCAAAATTGCTCTTACCTTGCCCCGCCTATTACGCAACTCGCTGGTTAAAATTATAAACGGCAGATGATTTGCATTGACAAAGCAAAATGGGATGATGATCTACGAGTTGAATTATATTTAAATTGTCAAATTTTTATTGCTTAAAAGTATAAGTATTTCTAAGTGTTAGTATATTGTCGTTCTTTAAATTTTGTAGTTTAAACTAAAAGATCAACTTGCCGTTCACGTAATTCTTTTAGGACTGTTTAATAGAAATGTTCTATAGTCGCTTTACGAGACAAATTTATTTTGCAATACCTATTCGGTATAGTTCCATTTCTGATTATGACTAGATATTTATGCGATGAATATAGAATGTGTAGATAGAATGGAACATTTTTTAATCCGAGCATTAAATCATGAGAAGCTGTTCAACTACCAATAAGATTTCAAATCCAATGGATCAATATTTTTACAGAGACGTCTCAATTTTGGACTGGTTCCTAAGGGAAGAAAGGGATAATTTATTAACCGAGAAAAGGAGACGTAAAGACGAACATTAACCGGTATTACCATTTCGTGTCTATTTATTTGGTTTCTTTTTGCGGGTGGCAGATTATTTATGTAGGGCGGGCACGTCTTGCTTTTTCTCGAGCACACGTAGTCCGCAGGAATCATTTTTCCTTCGGACGAATTAGTTTATATTCTGATTCTATTTGCTTTAAAAACGTTTCCTATCCTTTGCGTTCTCCGCGAAACGTCTTAATCTCGAACACGACTTTCGCACGGGTTGAAAGGGGGATCGTACTTGCGTAGGGAGGGAGATTAGGAAAAGTCTCGGCCTCGGAACAAGACGTACGTCTGTCCGTCCGTCTCGTGTCTCGGATTACCTCCAAGACGGAAAAAGGGGAGTAGTAATTAGCTTACGCCTTGCTTTCCTTTTATTTTCTCTCTCTCTCTCCTTCGCATTTAAGGAAGGGGAGAACCCATCAAGGGGCTTTAGAAAGGAAGAAGAGGGGGAGGAAAGCGAAGTCCCTATAGCAACTCCTTTTCATCCTCCTCCCACGCGCTCCCTACCCGCTAAAGCTGCGCTATCTGTCGGTCGTTTCTCCCGGTGAAGAAGACGAGTGAAGTCTCGTCCGTGCCGTGGGGTAGGCAGGTTTCTTACTCTCCGAGCACGGCAATCACGCCGTTAAGAGAAACGCGGAATAATTCACATCAAACAGCACGCTTTCCTTCTTAAAAACGTGTTTTTTCTGTCTCCCTTGCCCCGTGAGATATATAAAGTGCCCATTCACTGAGAGTGAGAGAAATATTCTGTTTTTCCGAGTACGGTGATGTTTTCTGGGCGCATAGTCTCGACAAATGAAGATGCTTCTCGTCGCAATGGCAATCAAACCCCACTCTCGGATCATAATAGGATTTTCAACTCTAGTTTATTTATTTATTCGGATGATGGTACCCGTTCAACCTGTTAGGAGGGAGTTTTTGCTATGGTTCTAACGTAGTATCTGTCTGCTTGGCCATTAATTTTAACTCTCTTTCTTCCAAATTGCTACTGTTTTGAACATTATTGATCGGTTTTAGAATTTTGATTGTAGTTTTTTAAAATATCTTGCCATGTTCTTCGTGAAATGTGCATACAAGTAAGGAATCATCTTAGAGCCTTATTAGAAGTAAGATTTCAAAAGTTTAGGTTTAAAATTTAATGGAAGCATTTATCAGTAGCACAATTACCAAACAAAAAGATCTTATTTTGAGAATGTTGACAACTAAGACGAAATCCTTCCAATGCTCTAAGACTCATCTTAGTTCTTCTAAATTCCTCCCACACGTTATTTATGATTGGATTATTTCATAAGACGGCAAATCATATTTTTACCTTTTAGACTCATATTTTTCTCCATTTGTTTGATAGCAGAAAACCAAGGTACAAAGACTTTTTCCTTAAGACTATTTAGAAATTTATGAGAATATAAAAATATTTTACTCTAATTAGCAGCTTTAGTTTTCGTAAAATAACAAATCAAACGGTATAAGTTACAATAAGTTATACAGAAATCTATTAAGAATTCTTTACTCCTTAGAAATTAAGAAATTCTACCAAAAAGAAATTTAATATAATCTGCAGACATAACAAGTGGAAATTTTTATCGTATCCTATAAAAGTCATCTTTAGGAAATTGTCTCGATTTTTCTTATCCAAACTTGGAACCTATAAACGGTTACTACGCAATAATACGATTCCATAAATTCAATCCGAAAATTGCGTTAGATTCCATCGCGGAATGGGGAAAAATTATATTATTAGCCTTCACATTTTGTCGTTCATAATATTTTATAGACAAGGGATAAACGGTTTTTCTACTCTTTTGAGGGTTCCATTTTTTGACGCTGGATAATCCAGCCCGATTACATTCGTCCGAAGTTTTCGGCCGTTTTTCTGCCGTTTAGTTTTTTCTCCCTCCGGTGGAGGCCAAAAAGAGTGCCGCCGGCATCACATTCCGACAAATGGGAACAATGGCCCCCCCGAAATCGACCCGGAGAGAAAGGCTTCGACTGTTAGCAGTCCCGCCATAAAATTCGAAGCATTCTGGAAGGCAATAAAAAATTTTTGTCCGATTGAGAGAGAGAAAGAAGCATCCCTCCTCTCGGGTGAAGTTCTCGACAGACAAGAGTAATGAAATGCGCATAAATCTGATGCTGTTGTTATACCCCGCCTGATCCTAGATTCTACATGTATATACAGTAGACGCCGCCTTTTCGCTATCGCTAGTTTGTTGCAAGTACAAGTATTATTTAATGAACTTCCAGAAGGAATTAAAAATCTAAGTAAAATATCAGAGGTCAAAGGGAAGACAAAATCATGGTTATATCAGAAAATGCTAGAATATTGACGAGTAATCTCGCGTACCTATTATTGCATGTTAGCATTAAATCCCTTATACTATGTTTATAATAAATTAGATTTAATTATAATAATAAAATGTTATACAGATGTATCGAATCAAACAATGCAAGAAATTGTGAAATCAGTGGCACCTGTTGATAAGCCAGTAATTGGCTTAACAGGACCAGATTAATACTCTATATTTTTAATAATATGTTTATGAGATTATTACATATGTACTGTAGTCTGTATTATATTCCTGACTTATTGTTGATGTAATGTACAATATAATTTGGAAATAAAAATTCTATTCTATTAAAAAAAAATAACTTAAAAAATGTGGGTTGCCAAACCAAATATTGTTTTAAATAGGTTGCAGTTTATTGCCATCAGCCGCTTTATTTCAAAGCGATGTTAACACAAAGTGGCATGTAATGTGTGTGCGTGTTGTTTCTTATGCGTATAAAAATAATTCTACTTATGGGAAAAATAAACGAAAATATACTGTAGAAATTACTACAGTGCTATGTGTGGAGTATCGCTTAGTATAAAACGGAAACATGGCTACTCAGGAAGAATTATATAAAGTTCTTGGAAAGCTTTCAAATGTGGCATAGAGAAGAATCCACAAGATAAAACGGATAGATAGAATGAAAAACGAGAAAATACTACGAAGAACAGGAGAAGAGTGAACGGTTGTATAGTCCAGGGGTCGGCAACCTTTTCTGCATAGCGGCCCTCGTTAATATAATTATGAATGATTCGGAGGGCCGTATTGTAAGTCACGAGAGCATCGGCGGGTCGGAAGGGTGTTTACATCGACAATTGCATATAGATTCTCTGGTCTCATATTAGTGAAAATAAAGTGGAAATAATTTATTGGCGTTAAAACTCCCCTACGAAAGGTTTTTAGGCCATAATTTTACTGATAAATATGAAATTGTTTATATTAAATTTTACCAACCATTTTTTCATCATAGCTTCGCGGACAGAATAAATCGCTGTCCGGGACCGCATACTGCCCTCGGGCCGTATGTTGCCGATGCCTGTAACACGCTTTGGCAATCGGTAAAAGAAAATGATCCTGCCGTTATGCTGCACTGCTTTATAATCACCCCAGGCAAACTGTTGATTAGTTGACATCAAACTATCAATTCTAATTAGTTTACTAGTGTTAAAACCACCAGAAAAGGTTTTGAGGCCATAATTTTGCTGAAAAGATATGGAATTGTCTATGTTAGACTTTACCGATCACCTTTTCATCATAACTTGGCGGGCCGCTCAAGTATGTGGAGAACCAATAAACCTTGCTCTCCACATATACCAGAAATAATCACGGACATATCTACGGACGGAATGACTATGAATACGAATAGGGATAGCCCTCATAAAACAGTATGTTTTGGTATTAATTAATTAATTAATTAATTTTTGCCGCGATTATTACTTTGAAAAGCAGGAAGTTTGATGACCAAATTTATTTGTTGAGGTTTGTTCAATATATTTCATTGCTGGTCAGATATAGAGAGCGAATTTAAAGCATCTAGTTAACATTAAACACGTTACAACCAATTAGGTAAAACCATATTTTTAATTCCTTTTTAAAGGAGAAAAATGAGGTGCGAGGATTAACACACTATTAAAATTTACTGCTCCACTTCACAAACATTAGTGTGCGAGAATTACGTAAAGGGAGAAAATTATGTCCGTAAATATGATAGGTGTCTTTTGCAACCTTAAATAATAATTCGACGGAGTTGCCTATTCTCAAGGATACAACCAAAAGGTCATTTCGTCCCTTCATTTTTAACCATGTTTCAAACATCGATATGGTCATGGCGTCGAGTTTCTATCATCGTTCGAACTGGAGTTCCAATTTTACTCCAAAGATAATTCGACGCGGATTTACGTCAGTTTCGAGTCGAACGTGGAGGTAAAGGGAGCAAGAAAACAACGAAATCGGTCGGTCGTGGAGGACTCTGCCCTTTTTACCCGTCGCTAAGTGACGTTCTTCCCGCTCTCTCTCTTTCTCTCTCTCTCTCTGACATTAGGTAACGAAATCGCGAGATGAATAAACTCCGGATCGACGAAAACCCGATCTCTCCTCGCCGCTAAAAATAAACCAAACGGACATCCTCCTCCTCGCAGTATCGGGATGCAGATTAAGCCGTCGCCGTTGGGATATTACGGAGACGGCGGCGGCACTGGTCTCGCCATCCGCGGGTCGTTGCGTAAATCAAAGCAATCCGGGAAATTAACCAATGTTTACAAATAGTTCGAAATCCCGCAGTCGCTCTTCTCCCTCTCTCTGTCTCTCTCTCTGTCTGTCTCTCTCTCCCTGTCTCTCTCTCCCTGTCTCTCTCTCCCTGTCTCTCTCTCTCTCCCTCTCTCTCTCCCTCTCTCTCTCTCCCTCTCTCTCTCTCCCTCTCTCTCTCTCCCTCTCTCTCCCTCTCTGTCTCTCTCTCTGTCTCTCTCTCCCTTTCTCTCTCTCCCTGTCTCTCTCTGTCTCTCTCTCCCTTTCTCTCTCTCCCTGTCTCTCTCTCTCGCCCGAATAAAGACGATTATCTATCTATCTATCTATCTATCTATCTCCCTGTCTCTCTCTCTCTCCCTGTCTCTCTCTCTGTCTCTCTCTCTGTCTGTCTGTCTCTCTCTGTCTCTCTCTCCCTTTCTCTCTCTCCCTGTCCCTCTCTCCCTGTCTATTTGTTTCTCTCTGTCTCTCTCCCTGTCTCTCTATTTGTCTCTCTGTCTATCTCTCTGTCTCTCTCTCTCTGGCTCTTTCACTGTCTCTCCGTCTCTCTCCTCTCCCTCCCGGCAGAACGCACATTTATCAGCACCATTGCACCATCTCCCTCTTTCGGAGGAGAAAACACTCTTCGTTGTTCGAGGTCGTGTCGTTTCGCTAACGATACACTTTCAAATGTTTCTGAGACCGCTAAGGATATCGTCTGAAGAGATAGAAAGAAAGGGAGAGGAGAAGAGCAGTTGATGCGCTCAAGCTATTTCGAGGCGCCGAGAAAGCAGACTCCAACAGGTAAAGAAGAGAGGAATTCTGTTACCTCGAGGGGACGGGCGACCGGTGCGCCATCTAAGGAGCGTGGGCTGAAGTTTCGAAAAAAGTGGGATGGGAGGGAAGAGGATGGGATGATGAGAACGAAGGAGATTTAAAAAAGGTGGGTCAAAGAAAAACGCGAAAACGGAAAAAGTTATGAAAGGATGCCCCGACGAAAGATTATCATAATCAGTGTGCAGAGTTTTATCCTATAAGTATATAATATTCTCATTTTTCTGTGAATTTTAATTAATTAATTATTAATTTTAAGTGGGAAAATAATGAACCTCCATAATGGTTGGAACTAGTTCGTGGATAAAAAACTGGATAGAAAGTGAAATTATGAGATACTTGTTTATTATCGATATTCTGCTGGTAGAGTATTATATGGTAGAATATTGTCGTTCATGGAGCATTTGTACCTTAACAATGTTTGACGCATCGCTAAAATACTGTAAATATGTTTACCGATTTGATGAAAAAATTTGGAGTCCAAGACCCGCGTTATGCCGAGTCCCGTGAAATAGCGCACCGCGTTGTGGCGGGTCCCGAGTGTGCCAATGCAAAAATCATTAGGTTTCAGCTTAAACTACTAAAAAATAACATATTTACTATCGCTTGTTTAATGAAGCAGCTCCTTTTAAAATAATCTATAAATCTGTGTTTTGCCCTGAAATTAAAAGGGATAAAGTACACATTTGGCTTCTCGTTATAAGTGTAAACAAAACAATAAGTACGTAGGTATCCAGTATAACATGTTTTTGATCTGACATAGACTAATAGCCAAGAGGCCGTAAAAATTCCATAGGATATTCCAAACCTGTTCCACGCTAAAATCGTCCATTTTATCCACTAGTCCAGTGTAGTACTAATATTAATAGTATTAATAAAAACTAAATTTGCGAGATATATTTATCATGCACTATTAGCTTGATGACAGCTCTGCAGATTTCCCGATATTTGAAACAATATGCGAGGGGCTTACGTATTGATGTCACATTAATAAAAGCTCTATTTTTATAAATGTAAATTATTGATTACAAGAGAACAGAATATGCCTTCTGATTCCGCCAGCAATGGATAGAAAGTTGCCGAAGGATCATTCACGGTCTTGATAAAAAGCAAATATACATATGTATCCCAATTCCGGACTTGGGATGTTGCCTAAACGTGGTATTGCTGGTAACGTCCAAGACTTGTTTGTCCATTGAATTGTTGGTTACAAGGCAGAGAGCATGTGAGTTGGTTGGATCGACAATTCTCTTCTTCTTATATTGTTAACGATGAGGCGGGTAATTCTTAAAACAATTTTTCTCGGAGCGTTCTTGTGTCATGTGTTCGGACAATGATAATTTAAAGTTACCAAGGACGCTAAGCTGTCCTTTCGTTTTTGGACCCCTTAACGACACGCAAAACAGCGCTTTTGAAGAGTATATATTAAGGTAAATAGAGACCGTGAAATAGAGATAGATTGGGTGAAGAGAGTCCAAAAACAGGAAGAGATTTAGGGAAACCTCCGCCGAGTATGAGATAAACAGACGCCGGGAGAATAAGAGTAAGGGAGGGAGATAGGGCCGGCGGGGTGTGCACGGATGCAACGTGTGCACCGCACACGGCCGGCCGATATTTGGGGGCGGCCGACAAGAGTTTAGGCAAGGAGTGCACAACATACGGCCCGCCGACACATTTTGTGTGGCCCGGCAGGATTTAACTCAGCTGGTGCTTTCCGTATAAATGCTAGTAAAATTTGATATGGATATTTATCGCATGTGTGAACAAACATTCTCTCTTATGAAATTGATCGAAGATCCAATACGTTCAGTACTGATGGATCAGAGTTTAAGAGACATTCTAAGAACAGCAACTACCAGCGGATATAAGTGAAATGGCGAGAGAAAAACTGTGCAGCATCTCCCATTGAATAAGTAAATTATATTTGTTTGTCACCTCATTTTTGTCGGATAAAAAATTGAATGTAAAAGTTGTTACGGTAATTATTGGATCTACAATAGTGCGCTTAAATTTTTTATTTGCAAAACTTTCATAGCATGGCCTGCCTAGGTTCAATAAAGGTCGATTTTGGCCCCAGTCAACTTTTGAGTTGTGCACCTCTGGTTAAGACGTTTTCTCCGACTAATTGAGGGGCGAATCACCCGGTGCTGAATTGGATTCAGTAATGTCTAAGCACATAAGACGCATGAAAAACCAGAAGAAGATAGTTTGGTCATATTTAGGGCATATGATTAAAAATTAAATTATAAATCTCATTTCAGAGAAAATTACTGAAGTGATTTTAGACGTGTAGAAGGTATTTCTCAATAACCCTTGATTCTACCCTGGAGGTAAGCTAAACGTAAAAAATTACCGTAGTAATCCGTTTTGTAGAAATTAATACCGAAATCAGAAGAGCTGAAATCCACGAGCACTTCCTTGGGTTTTACCCAATTACGGAATCAACTGGAGAGGGATTAATTCTATTTGTTTTTAAAATGTTGGAAGATTTAAATTTAAATGTTCATGACATCAGAGTCAAGGGTTACGGCAATGCTGCCATTATGCGTGATAATCATAATGGCTTACAAAAAAGAATTTTAGATATCAATTCACGGACTTTTTTGTGCCATGCGCTTCTCACAGCCCAAATCTTGTGCTTAATGACTCGGCAAAGGTCACCCTTGAAACTGTAGAGTTCTTCAATGTTATGCAGGAATTATATATTTGTTGACGAACCAATTAGAATACACAAAGATATTTCAAAGTAAATTTTCATTTTTCAAATTTGGACACAACTCTAAAATCACTGAGTGAATGATTCAAGCGGCATATCGAAGCGTTTGATTTTCTGCTTAATTTTTCCGATTTTAAATACGCCAGCAGTGATGAAAAAAAACTGAAATTTTAGACAAAACTTTCTAATAATGACAAAAATAGAAGTGGTATTGATGCAGTAGATCTGATGAATGAAATTGATATGTTGCAAGATATGATGCGATCTAATATGACTCCATTGGAAGTTTTAAATTATTTGTTGGAAAATGATTTGCATATAGTGTTTCCAGGTATCTTTGTCGCATTAAGAATTCTGTTAACAGTACCAGTGTCAGTATCTGGAGGTGAAAGATCATTTTCTAAATTAAAAATTCCAAAAATTATTTTAGATCAACAATGGCTCAAGAAAGATTTAGTAATTTTGGAACCATTTCAATTGAACATGAGATCGCAGAGAAATTAGACACTCGCCACCTAATTAAAAAATTTCCTGAACTAAAAGCCAGACTTGATGGAAAGACTCAAATTTTCCATTTTATATGTATTGTTATTTTGAAATGCATTACAAAAATTTGCTCATTTTTTTGAAAATTGATGTCTTGATCAAATAAATTTATTTGTGAAGTTGTTTTTATAGTATTAATTTTACACTGTTTCAAAGCAAATGAAATATTCCTTGTTTTTGAGAATGCAAAACTTGTGCATGTGTTGTCGTATAAGAGTGTAAATAAATCTATAAAGCTTTTGTTATTACTATTGGTTTGATTATAAATAATTACGTACAATCCTATTCTTTATGTTATTGATTTCATCAACTATATTATACATAATTTAATTTATATCTCAGTTGAAAATCTACTGGCAAATATAACACAACATTATACAGATTTGCTTCGCCAACCTCGGGAGTAAGGTTTCTGTCTCATTGGTTGGCAGTACCGCGGTTAGTAAGACAAAAGACTTAGTAAAGAACTGGATTAGGCAGAAGTTCTTAACTTGGAGGTCTTTATGGTTATCGATTATTCGATCGTGATCTAGTCTGATAAATTTTTTCTATCCCCTAACGAGAGAAAACTAAACTTATTTCTCGTTTTATATTTTCGGTGGACGATCCTATTGGAATTTGGCAAGAGCCTTTTTTTTGTTATGCCGTGAATCGTAGAATTTACATCTTTGGGGTCCGTCTTCATTGTTAGAAATTTAGTCTAGCGGAGGTGGGAGGACATCTGTTCTATTAGATGGGGAGGCGATGAAATCTTTACGCAATCCACCTAAAACGGGTTGGCGGTCGACGTCTTGAGCATCCCTGCTATGCAGAATATTCAGCACGAACACTCGGAACAGGAATTGAAAATGGAGAGGGGTACCGAGATATGTGTACTTATGGGGGGTTGGAGGGAGCGGGGGGGCGGCCAACTTGTTTCCGCACACGGGCAGCCAATAGGCACGCGCCGGCCCTGGAGGGAGAGAGGTCAGAGAGAGAGGGAGACGACGAGAGACTGGAACAGGGTTGTTGTTTAGAGAACGATCTATCGATCCATCGACAGATAGGTTGATGATGGCCTTTGTTAGAGCGAGATTGAAATTGTGCAGTCTACCTCTCTCTCTCTCTCCTGTTCCCTCCCTTTCTATATTTCTCCCCTTTTCTTCCCTTTCTGATCGAACCCGAATGTGGAGGAAGGGCGATGAGGTGCATCTACATCTACATCTACATATTACCCTGCAAGTCACCTTGACGGTGGATGGCAGGGGGTGCCGCGCACCAAGTTCCTAACTAATTATTATTCACTGTTATCTATTGTGGTCACGTATTGTCCTAGGGAAAAAGGACTCCTTATACCTCTCCGTCCTACTATCTATTTCGCGAATCTTGTCGTCATTATCCCTCCGTCCGATATACGTTGGTTGTCGAATAATATCCTTCATTTCATTTACGAATATCTCCGACCTATATTTATCTAGAAGTTTAAGTCTCGCCTGTAATCTACGATCTTTCAACGATGGCCAACTCAACTCATCAATGAGTAACGTAACGCTCTGTTTTTTATCGTAATTCTTTTTCACGAATCTAGCTGCTCGCCGCTGTATTTTTTCTAAATCCTTTATGAGTCCCCTCTGATATGGATCCCAAACCGCTGCTGCGTATTCCATTTGAGGTCTAACCAACGATAAATAACAGGATTCTCTCACCTTTTCCGTGCTTTTCCTGACTATCCTACGCACAAAAGCCAACTTCTTATTTGCCGCACCTATCACTCGTCTTATGTGGGTGTCCCAAGACAGGTCACGATTCAAGGTTACCCCGAGGTATTTCACGGATTCCGAAACAGGAATGATCTCACCATCTATCGAGTAGGTAAACACGGACGATGGGCTTCTAGATTTCCAAAAGTTTAGAACGTTACTCTTTTTCTGATTGATTTCTAGCTGCCATTCCTTGCACCAAACAGATAACGCATCCAGATCATCCTGAAGCTGACGATGGTCGCTAGGACCACTAATTTCTCTATAGACTACGGTGTCATCCGCAAAAAGCCTGATATTACTTTTTACAACTGAGCTGATGTCGTTTATATAAAGCAAGAAAAGCATAGGTCCGATCACACTACCCTGCGGCACTCCAGAGACTACATCTGCCACACTCGAGGACTTACCATCGATGACTACTTTTTGTTTTCTATTCCAAAGGAAAGCGCGAACCCAGTTAATGACTTTAACATTAACGCCAAGATTTCCCAATTTTAATAACAACTTACGGTGGGGAACCTTGTCAAAAGCTTTTCTAAAATCAAGGAACACTGCATCGACCTGCTTATTATTTTCGCCGCATGATAAAACATCATTCACAAACAGACCGAGTTGGGTGTCACAGGATCTACCTTTTCTGAAGCCATGTTGACAGCTGACTAAGAGCGATCTACTCTCAAGATAACGCATTGTGTTGCTAACAATAATGTGCTCCAAAATCTTACATGATAATGATGTTAGAGAAATCGGCCTATAATTTTCGGGGTTTTCTTTGTCACCTCCCTTATGAATGGGTGTGACGTGTGCTAGTTTCCAATCATCAGGAACCTCACAGAGGGTAAGAGATTTCTCGAAAACTATCCGAAGGAAGGGAGCTATATCTTCTGCTAGTTCTTTTAATACACGCGCGGGAATTCCTTCTGGTCCAGGATTTTTGTTGGGCTTTATCGCACTCAGTTGCTTCGCTATTCCTGCCTCAGAGATTTTAATATTATCCATCCGAGTACATCCATCGGGAATAAGATTATCTTTAAGTATATTTCCACCTGCCGTGAACGCCTTCGCGAAGTAAACGTTTAGTAGATTAGCTTTATCCTCCCCATCGTGAAGGATGTCTCCGGAATCACATCGCAGGGAGGGTATTGAAGGACCCACCACTCCCTTGACTTCTCTTACGTAGGACCAGAACGCTTTTGGATCCTCCTTCAATTTTGTATTTAATACCTCATTCCGGAAGGTGTTAAATGCGTTACGCATGGTTTTTCTCGCTAGTACGCGGGCACTGTTATACTCATGGACTATAGCTGTGCGATACTCATCGGAAGCGGTGGTAGGTATGTTTTTCAATTTTGCGTGGCTACGCCTCTGTCGTCTTAAGGCAATCCTGACTTCCTTATTAAACCAACGAGGTTCTTTCTTATCAGATTTTAACTTACTGGGGATAAATCTATTGATACCTCTTCCTAGTATATTCTTAAATAATAACCATGATGGCTCCATACCTAATCGTTCTGTCTTTTCACGATAACTGACAAAGGTACTTTTGAGATGTAAGCTGAAACTTTTAAAGTCGGCCTTGGCGAAAGCGTATACATTCCGAAGAGGCTTAGGATGTCTTTTGAGCTTTAATTCGCACTCCGCATACACAGCTCGATGGTCGCTAAGTCCCTCCTCTGTGGATACCTTAGCTATCCTATGCGGGATGTTAGAAGCAAGCAAGTCGAGAACATTGCCCGAACGCGTGGCTTTTTGTACCATCTGGATTAAGGAATATTCATGAAACGTGTCAATTAAGGCTTCACACGATTCGCGTTCTTTACCTCCCGTAACGAAACATAGGTTTTCCCAATCGATTGACGGTAAGTTAAAATCGCCTCCAATTATCACGTAACCGTCGTTCATAATAGATCTAAGCTCGGCTAATTGCCTCTCTAAACTTAAAATATAATCAACTTTGGCATTAGGTGGTCTGTAAAATGAGCATAAATATATCTTTTTCGAATTATCCTTACCTAGGCGGCACCACACGCTCTCGGTCGTTTCATCGATAATAGGGATCTGACAACTATCGTACTTTTCACTTATTGCCAAAAATACTCCGCCACCTATTCTATTGGCGCGGTCTTTTCTGTATACTCTATAGCTTTTCGGAAAAATTTCTTGGCTAGCGATATCTTCAGTGAGCCAACTTTCCGTACCTATAACTACATCCGCATGCAACGTGCGAATTACGTGTTCGAGTTCGGCAGACTTCCTACGAATGCTGCGGCAGTTTAAAACTATAATATTTAATTTCTCGTTATCGCCCGAAGCATTAACTGCTCTATTACGGCTTTCGCAGGTGGACTCTCTCACTTTGCGACCAGAAACTGTATTACACTCGATGCCCCTATGAAATCTCCTAATACGCCTACACCCTACCCTACTCTCTAATCTAAAAAAGACCTACCATGGTCGAAGATCCTACACGCTACACTCTGTGAAGCCTCGGTCGTGTAATGAACTCCAGAGCCGTTTAGGGGTACCCTACACGATCCGAGAACCGGCCGGAGATCAACAAAGTCGACTCCCATGCCCACACAGAAATTCCATAGCCTTTGGTTTAGCCCCGCCACGCGGCTCCAAACCTCCGAACCACAGTCAATCCGCGGGACAATACTACAAATGGTGAGCCGCACATCAGAACCCGACTCCTCTCGGACACGAGTGACCTCGGCGACCAAGTCCTCAAAAGAACTTAGAATCTCCTCGGACCCGCGCTTCGAGGCGTCGTTAGTCCCAACATGGACCACCATCCGCAGCCTAGAGCAACCCGTTGACTCCACCGACTCCCGTACCGCCCTCGTCACTTGGGGGACCGTTCCTCCTGGTATACACCTGGAGAACACCCGCTCAGCCACTCCCTCCCGGCGGGCCCGAGTTAGCAAGGGAGCCATAACACGCCGGACATTAGAACTACCTATTACTAGGAGCCCTCCCTTCCCACCCCGACTTCCCATAGATCCAGCCTCCGCCAAAGAGACGGGAGCGGATGCGAGAGCATCGGCCGAAGTGTCGTCCTCCGACAACGCCGCGAACCGATTGCAAACTGGAAGAGGGTCTGCCGAGGCATTCCCAGCACCCAGCCTTCGCAGGACCACCCCACGATCCCCCCGGTTGGAGACCACTCTCCAATCGTTGGGTTTCAGGATTGGAGCGACCCCAGCCCCCGAAGAGGTCCCACAAACACCCTCGATCACACCACCGACTTTCGCACTCGAGCGCACCCGAGTCGCCATCATGGCGCGGTGAGTTCTCGGGGATGGATGCGTTCTCCCAAAACGAACAAGGGCCGACTCCGCTCTTGCCACCCTCCGACGGAGGTCCGTAACCTCTCTTACCAGCTCCGTGATTCGAGACCTCATTCCCTCGAAATCAGCGTCGCATAGAAAGGAGGAAACGGGAATCCTAGGTGAAGCCATCCTAAACACTAATCTGTACTAGCTACGAATTAAATTAAACTTCAAGCTAAGGTTATACTAAGTGACTAACTAATTCGTGGACTTAAGGTCTACGCTAGAGAGGAACGCAGGTAAAAAGTGAAAGGGAAACGCTGACTCACCGCACAAACAACGTTAGCGAACAGGCAAGATATACACACAAGCAAGCGTTAAAACAATTTAAATTAGTACACCAACAGCGATAATCAAGTTAAAACAAGTTAAGTTAGTACACAAACAGCGTAGAGTTCTTACAGAAACAATTACTACCTGAATATGAGTTTTTTTTAAAGCAAGTGCTAGAAAAATACTACTGAAAAATGACGATATTAGAATTAAGAGATACTACAATAAAGAATATAAATAAATGTTAGTTCTACTTATCAGTACGGTTACTTCGACTCTACTTCTACTGCTACACAACGATACAGATACGGAAGGACAGCTGCTACAGCTACTCTACAGCTACTGCTATTAAAGCGCCGGTCACCCGCAGGTCAGAAGCTGTTGCAGGAAGAAGTGAAAGGCACGTCCTTACCCTTCGACAGCCAGGCACTAACTCAAAAGAGATGTTCAAGAGAAAGATAAAAAGGGAGGAGTTTCAAACATGAAAGGAAAGAAATTTTTCATTAAAACAATATTAATATTTTTAGCACGGTTATAAAGGAATTGTATATCAACGTTACGCATCCATGGTGATAATTTCTTAATATGATTTTAATTCATATCCATAAATAATTGCCTCAGACTATTATGCATATATATACCCATACATCCACACACACGCACGCACGGATATATAGACTTCCATGAACTTGTTTAGGACGTAAATAGCGAGAACATAAGGAGGTTATATAGAAGGCGAATGCAAAAATGCCAGCCAGGGTCTCGAGTTCGAACCTCCTCGACGGCGGATTCCGAGCCAGTCCAGAAACCCGATCGCGTATCGCTCGGTGAATGCGTAATTACGGCAATCTGTCCTTGGGCGATGGACGTTTGAGAGCGGTGAATGTCGCCTCATTGCCAGGCGAAAGCAGGTTAACCACCTGCGCTAAAGCGCATGCATGTGTGTGGGCGTGAATTCCTGCGGAGTGAGATCGAAGATAGTTCGCGGACCCAAATTGCCACACTATTGCGAAATGAAAATGGCACTCGAACTTATTTCGAGGAGAGAAAGAAATGGAATACATCGTCTTAAATAATGTTCGAGTTTTATCGTAGCCAAAGTGTGAGAGCGATCATTTTGGATATCCCTGCATTAACTGTTGAATGATAGGAAGTTGCCTCCACTCCAAACAGCAAGATTTGGAGATGAAGTTTTAGATATGAGATATTAGCATGGAAATATAAAGCTTCTGATGCTAGCATAATTTTTTCGGTATGATTAGTTTACGGGGCATTTCTAAGCCATTTGTTTATTATTTATTTATTTATTAAAAATACATTGTAATTAGGCCAGGTGGCAAAAGTAACAATATATCTATAAAAATAATGATATTTACAATCACAGTTTTTTTTAAATACACTGTCTACAATATCTTTAATATTAAAATTCAATTTTTCACCTGAAGTGCGGATTTTCGGAGTTCATGGAAGGCCTTCACGGCTATCGTAGCGGTCATGGGGCCCACGAAGTCCCCGCTGTACTTCACCCTTCCAAGCAATCCCCTACTTTTCCAGCACTTAGGTACAACTACAGTCATGAATATATAGATTACTATATTCCTCTTCCAAGTTTGTCTAACTTTTACCCTGCATATACGCATTAATTCTACGCTTAAAATTTTTTGCGTACTTAGGTAATGGTTTGAAGAGCACTTCATGTAAACTGTTCCACTCACTGGTTCCTCTGTTTAGAAAAGAATACTTTGCTGTATTGTTCATGTAGACATACTCTAAAAACAAATTAAAGTAAATATTAATGTTGTTCAATGAGAATATTATTTTATAGACGGAAAATAGTAAATTAAATGAAATATGTAAAGTACATAATGTATGAAAGTGAAGTGGAAGTACAGTATGTTTAATCTTCCCATACCACGGTCAGGTTTAATTATAATAATCACTAATAATAATACTTCGATGATTTGCAAGCCTTTGGATTCCTAACTAAAATTGGTTCAGGAAAAGGTAATCATTCCAATTGCTTGCTTCTTTCGAAGTCCTGTAAAACGATGCAAAGCTCTGATCTTTGATTCTATCTCTAACACATGCATATCAAACTGGTGGCCCTTTCTGAGTCTTATGTTAGTGCGGCCCGAAGGCAAATTTTTGTCTCTAATAAAGCACTAGAGATTTTATATAAACTATTGGTACCCGTAAAAACTTTTGCGAGGTCAGTAAGAAATCTGCATGTTTAAAAGTAATAATAGCCAATTTCTCCTTATAAAATTAGACAACTGATATTTTGAATGTCGTTTGTTTTTATAATTTATATGTGCAATTTTAATTCTCTCTCTCATACGAAAAATGTCACTTTCCAGTATTGAAATAAAGGAAGATTTTTTATTTTGTTCAATCGTTAAAAATGCCCACAGCCCACACGCAGTTTACTGAATAATAATAATCTTTAATTATTAACGTTGAAATCTATTAAGCTTGGCATTACTACACTACGAGGGTCACTCCAAAAATAATGCATCATATTTTTTTTTAAATCAACTTTTATTCTATAGCTTTTCTATTCACACAGTGGATAGGTACATCCTTTAGGAACAGAATGCTATTTTTCCACATAGTCCCCGTCTCTCTCAACTGCCTTACACCACCTTGGAACAAGGGCATGTATGCCCGCGCGGTAAAATTCGGGACATAAGCTTTGGAGCCACTTTTTCACAGCTGTCATAAGGGAGTCCTCATCCTCAAACTTTGCCCCACAAATGCTGTCTTTCAGTTTACCGGACAGGTGCCAGATCAGGACTGTATGGTGGGTGTGGTAACACTGTCCACCTCAATTTTGTGATCGCCTCCGTGGTTTGCAGACTGACGTGCGACCGGGCATTGTCATGCAGCAGCAGAACGTCTTCCATCCGCCGATGTGATCAAACATGGCGCAGCCGTGAATTAAGTTTTTTCAGTATATCCACATATGCCTCGGAATTAATGGTGGTTCCTTTCGGCATGATGTCCACAAGCAGACGTCCTTCCGAGTCCCAGAAAAATGTCGCCATAACCTTTCCAGCCGAAGGCGCAGCTTTGAATTTCTTCTTCCTCGGAGAATTCGCGTGATTCCACTTCATTGATTGTCTCTTTGTTTCTGGTTCAAAATGGTGCAGCCATGTTTCATCTCCTGTCACGATGCGTGAGAGAAATTCATCTCCTTCCTCCTCATACCGCGCCAGAAGTTCTGCACAAATGGTTTTGCGGTTCTCTTTGTGTGCGTCTCTCAGTTGCCGCGGGACTCACCTCGCACAGACCTTTGAAAATCCCAACTGTTCCAATATTCTGCACACACTTGCCTTTCCAATTTCCAGCCGAAGTGACAGTTGTTTCACCGTTATGCGTCTGTCCGCCATAATCATGTTGTTCACCCTCTCAACACTGGCATCCGTCGGCGCTGACTGTGGCCTGCCGCTGCGTGGTAAGTCGTGAATGTTGGCACGTCCAATTTTGCCTGATGTTCGTTGTGCTAAGCGGCTAACAGTGCTGCGATCGACAGTGTCCTCCCCGTACTCCTTCAGCAATCGCTTGTGGATGTTTCCCACTGCTTCGTTATCACACAACAGGAACTCGATAACCGCACGTTGCTTCTTACGAGCGTCAAGGACAGCAGTTACTGTTACAGCTACGCCACTCGCGGGAGGAGGATGAACTAAGTTGGAACAGAAGTGAGACGAATGTATCTGTGCACTGTGTGAATAGCAACACGGTAGAATAACAGAAGATTAAAAAAAAATATTGTGCATTACTTTTGGAGTGACCCTCGAATAATTTTGATGCTTCATAAACAGCGCGAAGTGGATAACGCAATTATTTTTGGCTATTTGAATGCTTAATAGACGCTAATTCAATCCGAGGCAACAATGTAGTTCACCTTGGCAACACCCGGAAAGAGTACGAAAAAGCCATAAAATTTCGAAAAGAAATGCGTGTTTCTGCGTGCAACATCAAAACATCGCAAGAATAAGATATTTTATAGTTTTAGCCGTCGAATAAAGCAAAAACGGACAAATTCGGTCCATATTTACGTATTTTAATGAATGAAGAGCAAAAACTTGCACCTTGAAAAATAGAAACTCCTGTGTAAACATATGGGAAAATATAATCGTCTCCTGGAGTCGAATCTGGGACATTTATGTAAACGAAAATAGTTTTCCCGGGGTCTCCTAGTTGGCAGAAACAAAATGGCGTTCACAGCATTTCTCTATGGCAAACTCTTCAAGAGACAAAAGGGGGCTGACAGACAGACAGACGGACAGACATTGAGTAATTATATATAAAGACACTTTATTTTTGTGAAAAGCGGGCAATATTTTTTCTTAGTTATTAAGAGACAATAGAACGCAGTTTCAAAATTATTGTCTTTTTTGCAAAACAGACTTCCAATCTTCTAGAAAAAGCCAATTTTTCCAACTCTTGCCCTCATTATACCTCTGTAATCCTAATGCTGCCCATTTATTGCTTTAGTGTGGCCCTGTTGACTCTTTGGCTTTGATCTAATGCGTTCTCCAAAGCATCACCAAAATGATAGTCATCTTCAGGTCGTTTACCAATTATTCTTTCATTTTGCGTTCAAGTCTGTTGTACTGCATAACACATGCGCTGGAGAGAGTGGGTTCATTATTCCAAGAGGTGCCTTTTTCTTATCACCTTAATCTTTAAGAGTGCTCCAAATCCCTCGCTATTGTCAATTTCTCTAAGTAAATCCGGCCGCAGTCCAACGAAGAAACTACAAGTGGTCTCCAATCGAGAATGTATGTCTCTGCCTTCCATTAAGGCCTTCATCTCTTTAGAAGCAAACAGTCAACAAAGAACTGCCGAAAATACGTTGTGGCTTACTTTTTCATCTTAGCTCGCGTTTTCATGCTGTCTTTCACAAAATTTTCTTTCTTTCGGGAGCATAGTGTAGTTACCGATTCCATTTACCCTTCGTCCAATTTTGAATATCAATAGTTCATTGCGGTGTAGAGAAAATGTGGGAAAGGAATATTTAAGCAGTAACGCAAAGATCCTCGGGTCTAAAATACAAAGCGAAGCGTTTTTAAGATTAAAGACTACTTGGATCGTGAGATGGCACATTGGAATAAAATCGTTAATCCCTAAAAACGGTACTAAAGAACAGATAAAAATTTAGAGTGATAAATAGGTAGGTACCCTCTTTGTTACGGTATTTTCATAAGACAATTCGTACTGCTAAAAATCTCCAAAAATCCAAGATTTGCGAAATTTCGTTATTATATTGTCAGAGAAAAATTAGGAAACTAATGATGGAAACGGATAGAGAACAAATTTATTTAGAATAGTATATTGCTTTGTGAGACGAAGTTGAAGACAAAGGTTTTAAATTGACAAACTTTGTCTCTCCAGAAACGATGAAAAGGATGAGAAAAACCTGTTACACATTTCGGCTGCTTTGCTACCTTTTTCAGTGGCGATTTACCCATTTTAGAGATCGAAAAAAAGAATTCTTGACTGTAGGAGAGACATATTTTGTCCATTTGGACAATTTTACCCATGAAGTGAGCTCGATAATACTTTATTGAAGAGTAGAATTTAGAATAAGACTATAGGTACTTATGAGGGAAAAGACAGACTGAAAAAGAACAAAATCGAAGCAGGCAGAAAAGCGGGAGAGACAAATTGAGGAAGGGAAAGAGGTCGGGGTGGGAGCAATCAGAAGAAAAAGTCGGGAAAGAGAGAGGGGCGAGTGGAGGCATAAAATTAAAAAAGAGATTTCTGAGAAGAAATTTTTCTTTCCGCGCGAGCCTGGACGTGGAATGTCGGATCCCTCTGGCGATACTGCAAATCTTTTTTTTGCCCATATGCGCCCTTTATTTTTTCCCCGCGAAACTTCAACCCTCCTTCGGGGGCTCAAAAAGTACCCGCAGTCTCCTCTTCCTCTCCTCCAACCCTCTCCACCTCTCCCTCATCCTCCATCCATTTGCGATACTCTTCCCCTCTCCTCCCGGATTCAGCCTTCCCCAGTCATTAAATTCGCTCTTCACCGCGAATACAGGCGAAAGAAGCACTCGAGAGGAAGGAAATGAATGCATATATATTTTTGCATGCCGTAACCCGATATCGGGCCATTAAAAAATCCCTCTCGGTCAAATTGTTGCGATTATAAGGACGAATTAGCGAGCTCCGCTTATGGATCGTACCATATAACCGACGCACTTAACCGTTCTATATGTCTGTATAAGTTGCCTCGATCTTTTATTTATGCCATTGCATATTCATCTCGTTATTATTAGCGATGCCTTACAATTTTATGTAGGCTGCGACCAAAAATCATCCACATCCGTCTAATGACGGGTTGAGTATTTTATGTAGAAATTTAAGAGAATTAATGGCAAAGTAATGCAGTCTGCTTGCCAATCCTCTGCTGCATTCACACAGGGAAGGGAGGATGGAAACCCGGTGCCGGCTTTAGCCTGAACTTCACGAAAAGCAAACTTCTTTGCGTCCGGGGTGGCGGTGGTGGAGTGGTCAAAGCGTTGGCCTTCCACGCAGCGTCACAGGTTCGAATCCGGCGGAGGTTTCAACCTGGGATCGTCCCGTCCCCTACTTGTGTGCTTTGAGGAGACAGCGCAAGTCAACGCTCCGTCCTTCGGAAAGGACGTTACGCAGTTGGTCCCCATGGTGCTTTTCGTTAAGAGTAGGCTGATGCCGGCATCGGGTTTCCCTCCTCCCATTTGGGTATACTTATCTCGTGTGTAAGGAGTTATAGCTGTAATAATCCAAGAGGTTGATTAGCTAGAAATACATAAAAACAAACAAGCTTTGCGTCCCTTCCGAAGCATGGGATGCCGATCTTGCGTGTTCTCCTCCTCACAACACACAATTCGTGATAGGGCCATCCCGGATTTTAAACAAACCGGACTCCGCCAGGATTCGAAACCATGGCCCTCTACGTGTGAGGCCAGCCGTTCCGCCACCACTCCTCTATCTGGGCTTAATTTGTCGATATGTTCGTATCCGCGATTTTATTTTTGATGTTTTTTGAAGTGGAAATGTGTATTTCGAATGAGTCATTTGGAAGTAACAGCTGTTTGGAGTCCGGAGGTAATTACGTCTACTCCAATTGCGTCGTCTGTTCTCTCATCCCCTGTTATAGGACCGGTTGTTTTATTTAGACAGAAAATTGCAGCTTTTTTACGAGTAGCTGCCACTTAAAGGATAAATAATCGTTGCATTTGTCGCGAGAATATTAATGTGGCCTCGTGCGCTTTTAGATATCCCAAGAGTTAAAGCGTCTGGCTTATATTTAACAGCAGCTATGATTTTTTTAAATTTGCAGCCTTGGTTATGCGCTCGTTGCTTCTAATTATGCGTCTGTAATTGCGATCCTGATCTATTTAACATATCAGATTCTTATTTTCGCTTTTAAAGAAGACAATGACGAGTGCTTTCAAACATTTATTATTCTTGGTAAAGATGAGAAAATTTTATGGATGTAGATGCAAGCTTTTCATTTCGTTCACGTTATTTCTCCGGCCTTGGTAGAGGGGAGTAAGCATGTCTGGCTCCCAATGCGTCGCGAGTTCAATCCCAGCTGAGGAGATGGTTTTATTTGTTCGTCTTTGTAATCTGTTATCACAGTCGTTCTGGAAAGGGCTGTTTGTGAGCTAGTTAAAGTAAATTAATAAAAAGAAAGACCGTCATATCTTCGTATTAACTTATAGAACGTGAAAAATAATATTGGAACATGAAAGAAAACTTTAGGCGAATCATGTATTTCTTCTTAAATATTTTTTGTGAGGTCATAACTTATGTCCTAACTGTTATACATAGAAACACAGAGAGAAATAGTATCTGGTCTTTTATATTAGCAAATTGTTGTGCGAGTCGAGTTGGAGCTTGCTGTGGAGATTCAGGTGCTCGAATTTTGTCTTTTCCTCGTTTTCTGCAGCTATAGACGTTGCTCTCCTTTTTGAGTTCGATTGTGTTGGATTAAAAAGTTTTCTCTTTATTGGTGGTATTTTAATTGTAAAACAGAAGTTGTGAGATCAGTTCCCATTTAAAAACGTTGATGTCGTTGCCATGGTATGTAGCATTTTCCATTGTTACAAACCTATTCAAATAACTTTTTCACGATTAAAAACAAAATTTTACGCTAAATAGGATTTGATTCGAATTCTGTCTTTAAATTATATAAAGTTAAATCTTTAAGATCAATACGTGCTTTGTACCGAATTCGTATCTTTATTTTAAGTAATTTAAATTTGCAAAAGAATAAAAACCTACACGTCCAGTAATCGAATTTTTACAGGTTATCTTATGGAAAAACAATCCCCTATATTGGCAGCAGTGACTAATCCCGGTTGTCCAAATCTTGATCATTCACTAAGTTAATATGTGAGTAAGAACAGTACTAAATGTGATTGTTCCGTCTTATAATTTGGGCGTACATAATGATGCCCACACACAAACTTTCGGAAATATATTCGTATGTAGATATTCTTGTTTCCCAATTTTATACCGCTCTATGCCTAGCGCATGATTTTTACCTCTTTTCCTTTTCATCTCGCTCCCTTTCCCACTCGGTTTTCACCTCCTCTCTTACTTCTCTATTTCCATCTCTATATTCCTCTCTCCCTCTCTCTTTTCCACTTTACATTCATATTTCAATCTCCCTCTACTTCCTCTGCTGTCTCTTTCCCTTTCCCTATACCCCCCTCTCTTTCTCTCTCTCTCTCTCTCTCTCCCTTTCTCGCTCCTACTCATTTTTCTTTCTCTCTCCCTATCTCTTTCTCTCTCACTCACTCACATCTTCCTCTATCCCTCTCTCTATTCCTCACTCTCTATTCCTCCCTCTCTATTCCTCTCTCTCTCTCTATTCCCCCTTTCCTGCATCTCCCTTCTTTAATATCACATTCGTTTCCAATCGCCCTTTTGCATCTTTCCTGATATTTTGCCTATTTTATTCGTTGTCCTCCACTCACTCTCTCTTTTATTTCCCCCCTTTACCTATTTCTGTACTCCTCTCATCCGCCTTCAGCCAAGGCCACGAGTACGGATACGTTAGGGTTTGCTCGGGAGTTAACCAAGTCTTCTAGTCACTTCTCTTTCCTCCTTTTTATTTAGACTTGTTGCTTTTGCAAGCACGTGAGAGTAAAAGTACTTGTCAGTCGAGGTAAGGAGTAGCATCAGTCTTTATTTATTCGAATCAGCGATGTCGAGAAAGGAGGTAGCTGCTGTCCTCCCCCACTCCTCTTTCGCGGTCGCTCATAATCCCTCGTTCCGCGTTCTTTTATTTTGCTTTCATGATTCACCTCCTACGCTCGTACGTCCCTTGGCAACGATCGCGGAGGTGGATGATCTCTCTCTCTCTCTAACACTGGCTGGAGATGGTTTTTCGTTGATGGATCGTTCTTCTTTTATTTTCCTTCTCTCCCGCGTGCGTCGCTCGGGTTGGGATTGTCGACCTTTCTCTGGGAGCGGGCGCGCGCTAGAGAACCGCGTCATCTCCCATAACAACGATCCATCACATTTGCGTAAGCGCTGCATGGATTGTTTCGCGACTCTCTTGACACGGGAAGAAGAAAATAAAACAATATATAGAGATAAAACAATACATAGGGAGAAGAGATTTTTCAGGGTAAAATTGCGTGGCATAACTGCGAAACACGTTTTCGGGGATATTGAGTTCCACGGGCGAAATTATTCTCTCTCTCGGTACGCGGAGCTTTCGCCGATTTAGTCCAAATATTCCTTATTCTCCTTCGTAATTTTAAGTCTCGTTTGTTTAACCGGTGAAGTTGTTATGGCTGTCACACGCTGTTTTTATCGATATTTAGAAAATATCGCGTTGAAAACTTTCAAATAAAAACTTTTCTCTCCCTGTCCCAATAAAAAGGTCCTATCAGATTTGGCCGCAAATTCATTCTCGCTCGGCTTTTTTGGTCACGTGCCGAGTGAATGCGAAGGATTTGAAATTTGCGTTTTTTGGAAGTTTTTACTTTAGTATCGTTTACAATATTAAGATGGCATTGTAAAAATATCATATAATAGTTACATATATCTCTTTCAGTCGTTCTGCACATTTTACGGACATTCATTTGCATTATTTAAATAAATTCTCAATCTCACTTAACGCGCAATTTTGGATAGAAAAGATACTGGAAAATGTATGGTCTATGTCATAAAAATTGAGTTTGTTTTTAGGACTCTATGACTGTAGTCTGTCGTATATGCGCTTAGAATTGTAACAGAATCTGTATAAATCTCGTATTTATATATGGTACCACTCGGAATAGAATACTTTTCTTAAATTAACCGTATAACGCAATAATCGAACTTGTGCTAAGCTCTAATGAGAATAAACATTTAAGTATTAATTTGCACACTTTTTAATTTATTTCCTGTCCCCGAACCTGTTGAAACGGATTGTTATATTTGCATTGTTGCGAGAGAATCGCATTTCAACCGTGCCACTCGAGGAAAAAAAGAGGCGTCGTAATTATAAATAATTTTTCGTTCGTGAACATCATGTCCCGAAAATTGATAATGGAATTCAGAAGCGTATTTGGACTTTTCCGGGAAATTTCCATCTCCATTCTCTTAATTAAAAAGTAGGTTCATTTTGCGCGTGCATTCTGCAGCGAGGAAGGTGATTAAAAAAGTCTCTTTCTTCTCTCAGAGGCGCATTTCGCGATGATGGAGAGACGGCGTTGATTGAAAACAAAATGGTGGCAATTTACTTACTTACCTCATCGTATTAAATATCCTCCCTTTTAAGAAGCGCCAGAACACACTCCCAAGTGAGGTCACGATCGAAAAACGAGACGGTGTACCGTTTGAAAACGTTCTTTACGACCACGACGGAGGTCGCTTTTAGCGTCCGATTACGTCATTGGAGAGAAATCGCGTTAAACGGGACTGTTCAAGTATTCATCGCCATCTTATGAACGCTCAAAAGTTATCCTTTTAGATTAGCGGTTATTTTTACGTCGCCATTGGAGTGTATGTATGTATGCTTTCAGTTAAAAAAATCTAGTTAATTTTGACAACTTCGGATGGAAAGGTTTGCACTCCCAAAAATAATTCTACCTTTCCCTGTATTGTCAACGGAACTAAGACTGCGCCACAATTCTATGGAAATGAAAATGTAACTAATCAACTTTTATTTGTATTGTCATCTTCCGGCTTCTGGAAGTTGTGTGCATGATATTAATGCTTAAAGATAACTGTCTAAAGTCCTTGATTTTAATTATGGTTATATCATTATAAATTGATCTTTTTAGGTTAGAGATGAATGCCCAACCGTACAGATTTATTCAGTACTGCACTGATTTTGACGACTTTCTATACTGATTTACGAATATTGTGTTACCTTATTTGACATAGTGCCTTAATACAATAACTTTGGTATCGTCGACTTTTGTCCCCATCATTTTAAACGCTTTTTTCTTACCTAGATGAATAGCTTAAAATAATAATCCGTGGGAGACTGCATTTTCTTCGTAGAGTATTCGTAAAAATAAGATACAAATATTTTTATCTCTTGCAAAGTTGATACTCAAAAATTTTTGCAGAAGAATTTCTTACTGATTGGCCTCATTTATCCAGACATGAACCCCGAATTTGGTGCTTTTTTGGGTCCAAAATGCCAATTGTACTGAAATGGTGACTTTGGATAAGTGGTTCTGAGTCGCGACCCAAGCCATTTTGAGTGGATTGTCAAAGGTATTCCGTGGCTCTCTATATCCAAATGTACCATTCCTCCTAACAACCTGACCAATTCTAATGGTCCAAGAGCTTAAATTCATTTACTTATTTAATTCTTATTTATTTTATCATTTATCGCAAGCGAAATATTGGAGGGAATGAGTCTCCGCTACCGGATTAGGGTCGCTGCCAAAAGAGGTTAAGAACCACTGCTTTAGATAGAGACCCTTATTGTGTTGGACGCATAGAGAAAGAAATTGTTAAAATTAATTTCTCCCTATTTAAGAGTGCACGCTTTTCGCGGTTGGTGCGTTCCCGGAAAAGATCGCGTAAATTAAAACCTTGCAAAGTGGAAAAGTTTTCCTATAGGGATACGTGAAGAATACATTTGAGAGGCGTCTCGAGTTCAACGTGCAAGGACTCAGTTATTATTCAGCATTGCCTCCTTTATCCTTTCTTATTACCTCCCGAGTCGAACTGAAACATCTTAAGATTTTTAATGCTTGGAGACAGTTCCGAAACCGTTCTTGGGAGAAATTGATTGCCGAGCAATTACATGCGTTTCTTTAAATAAGAAGTCCAAACCAGAACCAATGCAAGCTAATTTTCCAAAGATGACGTCCCGAATTGATTCCTTATATTGACAAGAAATGTTTCAGTATGTGATAGTCATTCCAAGGAATTTTCATACCATAAATACCACTTGTAATTCATAGTTTATCAATGATAAAAAAAAAATGGAAAACAAATTAATTGAGCATTTAAAATACTAAAAACAATGTCAAAATCTCTTTCTGACATTATACTTTGCATGTATTTTTTAAATAAACGAATTTAATAAATGTTACTGTTTATACATTAATATGTCTGGGTCAACTAGCGTAATTGCCCGTCACATATGACGGGCATGCGTGAATTAAGTATTGAGTTAAAATTGAAATAAAATGTGTGAAAAAACTTTTATATGCATTAAAAGTAAGCAATAAATAGAAAATTCACATAATTGAGTGTTCTAGGGAGTAAAGAAATTTTTGGGCAAATAGAAATTGTTTGACAGAGAAACACATTACGCTATACAATTCTTATACGCCCAAAATTATTTTTAATCTATGTAACATTTAATATCGTCTCTCTCTTTCTGTCTCTCTCCTTCTCTCTCTCTCTCTCGTATTAAAGCATTTAAATACACGCACTGTGATGTAGGGCATCATAGACAATTGCAATTCTCGCGTACTAATTAAAGCACAAACATGACGATTAAATTTGGGTTATTGACTGTAGGAAGGAGCGAATAGGTTTGTTTTTCTCCAGGACTATATAAGGGATCACAATAGGAGAAGCAACCCTGATAGCAGTGACGGTAAAACGTGAAAAGCATTTTAATGTTGTGTTTCGTAGTTTTCTAGAAATTTGAACTCTTTTCAATTGTTAAATATAATGGCGTCACAACTATTCGCGATTGTTTTTATCCAAATATATGCTAAAGGCATGGATGATAGCATAATCTTAACAGAAAATATCCTAATTTTTCCATAATTTTAAATGTATAAGATATTGCCTTAATGATGATTATTAGGGATACGATATCAAAACGAAAGTATCGATACCGTAATCATATGATGTAGCGAATGAAAACTATCGATACCACAAAAGTATCGGGCCAAAAGTACCGATGTCACTAGAAAATCGAAAGAAAAGAATCGAGTACAAAAGTACTTGGTATCGAAAGGATATTACCAATATGAGTCAAGTATCGATACTTTTTTCGTATCCTTAATGATTATTCTTATTGCGATCCGAGTCACTAATCTTGAAATACGATTACTTGGACACGTTCCGATTGCTAGAGAATTTGGAAATTACGGATAGTTGCCTTAATTTCACAGAAAATAATAAATATACTGCTATTACTCATCTAAGTTATTATTTAATACATATAGGCTCCACGTGACTGAAGTGCTGTTGCCCTGGAGATCGCGTTGGTTTATTTACGAGTTTAGATTTTGGTGTATAGTGATTTGTTGAAGCGCTTGCATTGCAAGCACCGACTACTCATATAGTATAAGCATTAAGGCGACAATACAATCTCGAGGATTAACAATGACACGGTCGGCAAGGCAACATATCGTTAAAAAGCTTAAATTGTTCAAATAAATATGATTTAAACGTAGAACTTGAGCAATTTTGTATCGTAGGCAAAATGCGACGATAAGTATAAGAAACGTTTATGTTTCTGTAGAACGGTCTAGGTCCGAAGATCGTAGATAATTCTTTCTAATTTTAATTTGCAAAAGAGTAAAAGCCATTAAGTCCAAATATCAACGCTAACATGTATGGATCAACTGTCCATTGCTGAAGAGTAGTCTAGTGGAAAAGAAAACAAGTGAAGATATAAAAATGAATTTTTATAATCAACTTTTGTATAGTTAATACTTTAATATGAATAAACTCTATTAAATAATTATGATAACCTTTCTGCTTGCGTGGGCGTAAAAAGTTGCAAAAGTGTCTACCAGCTGTAGAGTTATGTTGGGGTCTCAATATTTAACCTTTAATCTTTTTAGAGTTGATAAAATGGCAGACAGAAGTTGATAACTCAGTGACAAACGTAGAAATGTTTGGTATATAAGTTGTAAGAAGTTAATAGTATATTTTGTTTCATTAATGAAAATACTGACTTATGCATTCATATTGCTTAAAGTTAACGAATGTTTACTGCTAGTTCAGAGTAATTCAGCTTTAGATACTAGTAGGAGTGAAACTGTTGATAATTTCATATTTTAGTCACCTAACTTAAATGACAAAAATAATAAATTGTTCTTTTCCTAACGTCACATCAACCATCCATATAAAAACACTGTATACGTATAGTTAGCTGAAGAATTGCTAAGCTACAACACAACACTTTAAAATGTTTCATTTAAATTTGTTCAAATTAACATCCTTTACAACAGTATTACCTATCTTAAATAGTGAAAAAAAAGGAATGGGATACTTAAATTTGAAGGCTTTTAGAAAAATGCAACTGATCTTAAAGGGCTATTATTAGAAAAGATTTCATCCAAAGTAAAAAATAAGCCAAGTGAACAGTTTCAAAGAATATAATTATGTTTATGCCACAAACTACATAAACAAATAAAGTCATCTAAAGTAGTTTTCAAATGAATTTTCAATGTGAACTATTCCGAGAATATCGCATTAATGATTATTAATAATTGAGCAATACGAATGCGATTATCATGTAATAATAATGGAATGCATGTATAGGGAATATTATAAGAGGAGCGATAAGAATTTAATAATAATAATAAAATTCATCAAAAGCTTACCTTGATTTTCCAGGCGTTATTCTTAATGAGGCTCCCAGTTATCGCAACAATCACAATTCACCAACGAGGTTTTCACGAAACTTGAAATACGAAAACTTGGATACGAGCCAATTGCCAGAGAATTTGGAAATTGCGGATAGTTGCCTTAATTTCACGGAAAATTGTAAATATACTGCTATTACTCATGAACTGCATTATCTTAGACGTATAGGCTTCACGTGGCTGAAGTGCTGTTGCCCTGGATATCGCTTTGGTTTATTTACGAGTTAAGATCTTGGTATTTGGTAATTTTTTAGCGCTTTCAGTATGCAAGCACTGAACTCTCCTATAGAATATATATATATATATATATATATATATATATATATATAGTCTCCGTTGTTCTCTCGCTAAAGAAGGGCGTATGTTGCCCGAAAGCTCCAAATTATAAGCCTTCCTCTATCGCTGTGGACGTCTACCACCGTATGGTAAGTGTTCACTGGATCCTTCCTATCCCTCTCAACCTCTCGTTGCATTAATTTCATCATATTATCTCCTTTTCCGTATCGTTATATATATATATATATATATATATATATATATATATATATATATATATCATCATAGGTAGTCTGTCCGTAGACAGGTCCGTGATTATTCTTGGTTAAACCTGGTTCTCCATATACTCCTATTTTCCGCTGTCTACTTCATATCTTGATAACTCTCTTTCCCTTTCAAATCGTCTATCAGCTGAAACTTTTTCCTACCTCTTTCCCTTTTCCCATCTAGTTTCCTTCTAACACGTCTTTAATCATACTCTCTCTCCTCAGGTAATGTCCAACCCAGTTAGCCTTCCTCTTTCTGATAGTCTGTATAATCATTCGCTTCTCTCCTATTCTTCGTAGCTCTTCATCGTTTTTCATCCTATCTGTCCATTTTATCTTCAGCATTCTCCTCCAAGTCCACATTTCAAAGCTTTCCAAGTATTTGATGTCATTTTTCCTTAGCGTCCATCTTTCTGCCCCATACAATGCTATACTCCAGACGTAGCATTTTATCAACTTCTTGCGGATATCTTCCCTTATATTCCCTGTAAGTAGTTGTTTCTTTCTCCTGAAAGCCGCTTTTGCTTTTCCTATTCTAGTTCTGATCTCATCCGTACATTTTGCTTCTCGTGTTATGATGCTTCCAAGGTATTTATATTCTGAAACTTGATCTAAAGACTTTCCCCCAATACTTATGTTCAGATTCTCTTCTTTACCCGATATTCTAATGACCTTGGATTTTTCTGTGTTTATTTCCATATCGTATTTTCTACCTGTTATCACTAGTCTATTTATCATTTTTTGTAGCTCCTCTTCCTTTCTTGCTAGAAGTACTTGATCATCTGCGTATTTTACTGTTCTTATAATCCTTCCTCCAATTTTGAAATCCCCTGTGCCTTCTAAAGCTTCTTGCATTAGGCTTTCTCCATATATATTGAATAGGGTTGGCGATAGGCAGCAGCCTTGTCTTACTCCACTACCGATATTTATTCCGCAGGTGTCCACATTCTCAAACCTGACATTTACAACTTGATTCTCATATAGATTCCTAATCAGTCTCCTGTCTTTCCAGTCTACACCTATATCCTTTAATATCTTCATCAACTTTACCCAATTTACTCTATCAAAGGCCTTCTGCCAGTCTACGAAACATGCGCAGATATCTTGACTGTATTCTATTGCCCTTTCTGATATGATTCTAACTACTCTGAAACCGAATTGATCTTCCCCTATTATTTCTTCTGCCTTTTTCTCCAGCCTTTTATTAAGAAACTTCGTGATGATCTTCGATGTTTGTGACAGAAGGCTTATAGTTCTGTAATCTTGACATTGCATTGCCTTTGGCTTCTTCTTTAGAGGGATCATTGTTACTTCTAGGAAATCCTGAGGCCACTCTCCCGTGTCGTAAATCTTATTAATTAATTTCATGATTGCTTTTAGTCCTCATAATCCTATGACTTTAAGTATCTCAGCCGGTATTCCATCGCTGCCCGTGGCTTTCCCCTTCTTTAGTTCCACTATCGCCTTTTCTACTTCGCTCTCCATAACATTTGGTCCTAAGTTGTCTTCTTCAATGTTTTCCTCATTTTCCAGTTCTATTTTTGCCGCTTCTGCCTGTTTGCTGTATTATTCTTAATGTATTCTTCCCATACCTGTGCTACATCCTTTGTTTCTGAGACTATCTTCCCATCCGTATTCATAATTCCTTTACCACAAATTCCATTAGGCTTCCTATCTTCTAATTCCAGTGCCCTAGCGTACATCATATCGTACCATCCTAACTTCTCCATTTGTTCTATTTCATCACATTTTCCTTTTATCCAATTTTCTCTAGCTTTATCTGTTACCCTTCTCAACTCATTGTTTATACGCCTATAGTTGGCTCTACCTTCTTCACTGTTAACGTTTTTCCATTTTCGTCTCTCATCCATTTTCTCCAGCATTTCCTTCGTGATCCATGGTTTTCTGATTTTCTTCTCTTGTTTTCCAATCTCTTTATCCAAGGTATCTTTGATACTGGTTTTAATTTCATCCCATTCTATATCAACGGTCTTCGGTTTGTTTTCCAACTTTCTTAGGTTATCTTCCAAGTTCATGCTGACGACATCCTGCCTTTCTTTCAGTTTTTCTAGGTCCCAGGTCTGTCTTTCTCTTCTCGTTTTTCTTATTTGTTTGAGCTTTGTACTCACGTCAAGTATTAGAAGGCTGTGATCTGAATCAATGTCCTCTCCTTGCAATGCCTTGGCGTTCTTTATGCTGTTCCTGAATATTTGTTTTACAAGGATGTAATCTATTTGGCATCTCATTCTATCTCCTGGGCTTTTCCATGTGTATAACCTTCGTTTATGGTTTTTGAACCATGTATTAGTCACTACAAGGTCATTATTGATGCAGAATTCTACGAGTTTCTCCCCTCCTCGATTTCTCTTCCCAAGTCCGTATTGTCCGACAACATTTTCTTCCTGTCCTTCTCCGACTATGCTGTTCCTATCTCCCATTATTATGCAGTTTACCTTTCCTCTTCCGTCTTCTTCGTCAATTTCATTAATTTGCTCATAGATCTCATCTATTTCTTCATCGTCATGAGCTGAGGTTGGCATATATACCTGGATTATCAGCATGTCCACTGGGACTGCTTTTAGCTTTATTGCCATCAGTCTATCGTTCGTTGCTATTATCTTTGTCACGCTTTTCATCATATCTTTCCTAAGTACCAGAGCTACTTCCCTTTCCCCACTATTTCCTCCAGAATAAACTACCGTGAATTCTTCCGAGTTGAACTGTCCTTCTCCCTCCCATCTAGTTTCGCTTAGCCCTATAATGTCGACTCTATTTCTTCTCATTTCTTCTTTCAAGTTCTCTAGCTTTCCTGCCTTTCTCATAGTTCTTACGTTCCAAGTCCCTATTCGTAATTTACTTTCGACAAATGTTTTCCTCAAGGCAGTCCTCGCCCGGAGATCCGATTGGGGGACTATTTTACCTCCGGATTGTTTTACCTCGAGATAACTCATATTGTCCAACCATATAATCTTTACTAGGGATTGTAATGTGGTAGTTTCCCTCTTGCTTTCCACATCGCAGTACTGTAGCCGTTCAAATCGTCCTGATCACGCCTACAGCTGTATTGGATATAGACCCAACCAACATCATTTGTTTTCGGCTCTATACCATACTGACAGTACTGCTGCCTACTGCCAGGCACTGATGATAGTTTTTTTTTAATAAAACCTCCATTCGAGGGGTCTGAACCCCCGAACTTTGCAATAGAAAGCCGACACGCTAACCACTACACCACCAGTGACATCAGTGCATATATATATACATATAAAGCCAAGTTAATATAAAATTTGGTAATAACCCATTTGTTCACTCGTCTATGCTCAAGCCGAGTTCGGTAATAATCGTGTCCATGGCAACAATCTGATAAAATACAATTTAAAACTAAAAAACGCTATGTTTTAGTAGAAATTCAAGAAAATACGATCAATTATCACAATTCTGTGTTATGAACTACAATCTGCATTCTTTTCCCCTTAGAACAGTGCAAACCTCGTTCCGATATCACAATTTTAAGATATTTTAACGTATTAAAGAAAACATCCCTGTACGATGGTTTTGAGACTTCCTACGTAAAACAAATAGGGAAACAATGTTCCTAGAATCGAATCCGGGACTTCAATCTTCGCCAAATGAATTAAAGTCCGGAGGTGGGCCCTGCAGCACGAGCCTCATACCAATTTCATGAAAATCGGTCCAATGGTGCAAAAGTTGTTAGTGGGGGCCACACACGTACATACAGACAGGATCATTTCATAAGGCTATGTTTTTAGTAGGGGACACACACTCAAAAACGCGTTAAACTGAAAACGTGAAGCGAAACTCTGCAATTAGAGGTATGGGTGTATTTCTTATCATTGATTAATGTTTTCCAGACCACCTCCCTAAAGTCATTTATTTCTAAGAATGCCCGATAAAATCGAGTCTATATATTCGCATAATTAGTTAGGTTAATTACGATTATAACTGTTTTAAGTAGCGAGGTGCGTTAATTATTTATGGCTGCTAATGCCTTTTTGCAATACAGCAATTAAAAGTATAGGGATATATTTAGACATTCGTATTAATCGAGTTTTATAACATGGTAGTCCGCGAGATGAATCTCGAGTGCCCATCGCTCTTCTGCGCGAGGTAATTCGTCCTCTTAATTGCCATGGCAACCGCTCCCGTTATCCTCCCATTTAATTTGGGATGAAGCAATTGCTGCTCTTCTCTCTTTAATTTCGCAAATATTTTTTTTTATATTCTCTCGGATGCAATCGCTAATTATGGACGAGGCGGAATTCGCATCGACGGAATAATTTTCCGCCTCTTTTTCCGTTGTAATTCCCCCCTCCCTTTTTAATATCGTCGTCCTCGCCATCTCGCCGTCGTCTCCGTCATTGTCTGCTATCTGCAATCACGAGGCTCTTACAATTTCGAAATGGAAGGGATCCGGTTGTCATCACGTCGAAAAGAGGAGAAAACTTAATACAACCGCGAGTGTCCCAATTAGCGACGCCTATTGAAAAAAAATCGAACCGGCTCGGGCACGGGGGAAAAACAAACAGATAAGAAACAGGTGCGAATCGATTACGGCCTTTAAAAAAATGGAGTTATTCGTCGAGCGGAAGATGGATGAGGTGTTTTAATTTTTCTGGCCCGTCTCGAAATAGCAATTCGTGACGTCAGGGAGCGTAATTAACTCGATTGGGCGGGTGCATCCGTGGGAAGATGGTCTACTCGGGATTCGATTATCCGTTGGCGGTGATCCTCGCGGAAGAGATTTCCGAGTTACTTTTTTCAACCGAAAGGTCTTGCGAAGGATTGGAAGAGAGGTGAAGCGGAATGGAGGAAAATTGAAAAAATAGTCATCTCCGCTATGTATGACCGCACTCAAACGATTAAGTCGTTTCGTTGAAAAAAAGACCGCGATGAATTTTGCGGAAATAAATTGGTATACTTTTTCTATTTTGATATAAAAATGTGCTCAAAATTAAATATCTTTTGAGTTTTATTCGTTTCTATGCAAATAGGTACAAGTCTTCAGAGTGTATTTTATTTTGAATTACTTTTCTTGGAAATGGCAAAATTTTAGGAAACTTTTTAGAAGTCTAGTACGTCATTCTTCCTGCGTATTAATAAAAAATGATGCAATTTTATGAGAAATAACTTGAAGGTTTTACTAATTCATGAAGGAACACATTTTCGGAATTTTGGCGGTAGCGCCTTTCGAAAGCCTCGCTTATAGCAAATGCCACAACCTAACTAATGCACTGTTCAATATATACATCATCATCATGAGGTGTTCTGCCTCTAGGCAGGTCCCTGGCACCAGCGTTGTCTCCACTCATTTCTGTTCCTTGCCATTTCTTTCATTTCCTGATACCCTCCCCTTTCTTTCAGATCGTCAAACATTTTTATTCTTCTACGTCCCCTTTTCCTTTCACCTTCTACTGATCCTTCCAACACCATCAATAGTAAACCTTCTCCTCTCAAGATATGCCCTAACCAGTTACTTTTCCTCCTCTGAATTGTTTCAAGTAATCTTCTCTTCTCATTCACCCTTGTTAGTATTGCTTCATTCCTTATCCTATCCGTCCACTTAACCTTCTCCATCCGCCTCCACACCCACATTTCAAATGCCTCTAGTCTTTCTTTCTCTCTTTTCTTTGGCGTCCATGTTTCACACCCATAAAGCAATACACTCCAAACATAGCACTTCACAAGACGTTTCTTCAGATTTAAATCCATTTTACCACATAGTACCCGTTTTTTCCTATTAAATGTTTCTTTTGCCATTGCTATTCTTGTTCTTATTTCTTTTTCACTTCTCCAGTCTTCAGTTAGCATGCTTCCCAAATATCTATACTGTTTTTCTTGCTCCACTCTTCCATCCTTTATTGACACATTCATAATCTCTCTATCCCCTATTCTCATCACCTTTGTTTTCTTTATGTTCATTTTCATTCCATATTCCATCATCCTGTCTTCTAGCTTTGTAACCATTTCCTGAATATGCCTCGTTTCATCTGCCAAAATTACCATGTCATCAGCAAACCTTATACAATTTATTATTCTACCCCCAATACTAATTCCTTTATCATTCCCTATTCCATTGTCAATCAATATATACAATATTATATAATTTCGTATTGCTACGTACAGTCAAATGACGATTTAGCCTCCTCGTGTATGGTGCACCCTTGCATACCGCCCATGAACCATTATGAATAAACATTCCATCTTATGATTACATAGAGCTAGCATATTCCTCGATTATCCGCCACTTCCGCTTTAACGCCAATGTCGGTGATGGACGGACGGTGGAGCTAAATCGTGATTTGGCTGTATGTACATACATTGATTATGTTTATGTTAAGGCAGAAATGTAGTAAAGAAGTTTTCTCCATTTTGCAATCAGATGAAAATAAACACATTTAATAAAAATTATACCCTGAATTACTATATACATACATGCGTCGGTCTCTGATCGTCTTCTGTTTTTATTTCAAACCGTCACCGGGTTGGCGGCAGGACAAATGTTTTTTCATCCATTGCGGTTCGGTCGTATAATGTAAACTTTTTCCGAGTCAAACCTCGTGGTTTATTGTACCAATTTCTTAAGTAGTTGTAAATTTTTATTGGCGTCGCGAATTTCGAAAATACTCGTATATATCGAGCAACAAAATCGCTCGTTCGGGTCAAATATTTCAGTTTGGATTGTTTTGAGCGAGTCGATTCTGCATGGGAATGCTCTAGTCCAGTCGATGTTTTTTTTGTTTAATTGTCAGGAGAATTTGAGTGATATCACGAAATAATAAGTACCCAATTGCAAATGATTGGCTTTGATTACATGGTAAAATCTCGATCCAAGGATGCCGTCTATGCACTTCAGCGAAAACATATCTAAGCCTCGGCCGACTTTCCAGCATTTGGTAAATATTTATCTAAGCAAGTTTTTCAAGTTTTTTTTTAGCGTTTCTTGTATCAGGTTTATACACGAAAATCCCGTTTCTACAGAGTGGTTTAGGAGCGAGATCATTCCGTATAAAAGGATTTTACGTAAAGCCGGTATTGGGTAAGTACCCTTAGAATAACACATAAATATGAATATCCTTGGAAAGTAACGTTTGTTTAATTAAGATGATAGATTTAAAAAACTACAGTACATAAACAAAACAATACAACATTATTGCATAAATATTTTATATTGAAGCGCCAGCACCGCGTAGGAGCCAATTTTGAAACTATGCACAGGGAGCCAGATTCAAATTCTACCTCCTAGTTTTTTCATTCCGTAAATCAGGCATTTCCAGTGAAACGGTACTACGTAAAACGGGATTTTGGTGTATTATTTCATGCAAGATTCAACCGTTAGAGTAGATACTATTCTGTTTTTTTTTTTAAACTCCGGAGTGTATATTTATCAAAATGTCTCGGATTTCTCATACAGCCATGCTAAATTTGTCGGCGATTATTTTTATTTCATTTTTTTCCATTCAGCCAATGGCATCAAACACAGAAAGAGTTACTTTAACCACAAAAAGAAACACTTCGTAAAATCCCGAAAGCGACGACAAAAACAATAGTGGACGCATAACTCTCCTCGTGATATAGTTTTGAATTCTTTGCGAGAAAACGTCAGCGTCTACTGTTTGAGGCTGCTGAGAGGGAAAAAAGGAGTTTTGAGCCAAACTGCGAATATTCTCTCTTCTTTTCTGAAAACGGAAAATACAGAAGTAAGAGTTAAGACGGAGATTCTTACACCCGAGTCCGAAAGGATTTTTTTTAAATATCAGCGTCGGCAAAAAGAAACACTTAATTCTCCTTTCATTTCGAGCAATGCGTTTTTGAGGAAGCTCTCTCATAGATTGTGTGAGGAGTGGGTCGGGAAGGAGGAGGGAGTTGAGAGGGATTGGAAGAGTGGGAGGAGGAGGGGAGGTAGAGTGAAGGTGGGAGGGAGAGAGGGAATGGAGTGAGGATGGAATGGAGAGAGGATGGGAGGAGGGAGGATGCAATGGAGGGATAGTAGGAGAGAAGATGAAAAGCGAGTGGGAGGAGAGAATAAGTGTTGGAAACGTGGGAGGGTGGTAGGAGGGAGAGATAGCTGGAGGGTGGGAAGGGGAGGTAAAGAAGAGTTTGATGGCTTGAGACTCTTGCTTCCCTCCTCATAAATCGACGGGCATCCATGATTTCAGAGCTTTCTCTCGATGTTTCTATGAAGACAGCTTGGTGCTCGAATCCTTCTCTGTTCCGTTGGAAGTTATTCGAAAAGCTCCCTTCTCTCTTTTTCTTCTTTTTCTATACACCTCTTTCCGTCGCTTCCTTCCTCTTCTGGCAACGCTATGTTTGCTTCTGGAATAGCATAAGCGTTCAACGACAGCTTTTCGGGAAGGTGAATGCCCAAGCAGTCAAAGCAAAGTTATATATACAGATTCCGGAGAGGGTGAGAGAAAGGAGTGGGAAAGGGAGAAAGCGTGGTGAAAATGGAGAAAGGGGGAAGAGTGAAGGAGAGAGAAAGCATGTAGAAAATGTGAGGAGGGAGGGAGAATGGATTGAAGCGAGGGAGATTACAAAAGAAGGGGATAGAGAGAGAAGGGGAGGACCAGGAGTATTGAAGAGGGCGAGAGGGAGGGTGAATGAAGGAATAAAAGAGGGAGGGGTGGAGGGGAAGGATAGCAGGATAAGGTGAGTGAGGGAGTAAAGGAGAGAGAGAGAGAGGGGGGGAGTGAGTTGGGGAGAGGCAGGGAGGGATAGAAGGAGGGTGAGGATAGGAATAGAATGAGGGGGTGAGTGAGGGGAAAATGGAGAGAGGGAGTGAGGGATGAGATGGGAAGATGGAGAGAGACAGTCAGTACGGATAGGGAGGATGAGAGGGATAGGAGGAGGATAAGGGAAGGAATAGAGGGAGGGGATGAGGGTGGGGTGAGCGAGGGAGAAAAGGAAGGGGAGAGAGGGGGAGAAAAGCAGGAAGAGAAGGAAGAAGAGAAAGAGAAAGGGTAAGGAGAATTGGGAGGGAGAGAGGAAGGGTGAAGAGATATAGATAAAGAGGGAGAGCGAGTGAAAGGAGAAAGGGAGTCTGAGAGGGGGGAGGGAGAGAAAGGGGGAGGGAGAGAGAGAGGGGGAGGAAGAGAGGGAGGGGAGAGAGAGGGGGAGACGGAGAAAATGGGCGGCTTTAACGCTAAGAAGAGAGAAATTCATGTCGTAGCCAGGAATCGGCAGTACATTAGGCATCGGATTTGCGTGGATTAAATATTGGACAAGCTTGAGCGAGTCGGTGCCGTGGTTATAGGGTTTTTTCTTTTTAACTAGGAGAAGGCTTTTACCGAAATCTCTTTCCGAAGGCATTAGGCTGAGTGGAAAATACGTCGCTGTTTTGTTTCAGGCGCAGAAAACTTCCCCGCGAGTGAGAGAGAGTCGTTATTTTTTTCGAATGAATCCGATGTAGGAATAGTGCAGCGATTAAAAAAATACTCGATATAAAATATTTCGCTTAAAGGGGCTGATGTTCTACTATTAGTTTCATCGAGAGTATCACCTAAAACTCTGAAGAAACAATTTTTAGAGCGAGGAACCTTACACCTTAGGAGGAGATACTAATGTTTAGGCACTTGTAGATGAGCTGAAGATTAGAAATTTTTTATTAGGTGGGATTTTGTGCAAAACTGACTAGAAAAAACGAAAATCTTGAAAAAGTGCAACAATGCGACCGCAAAAAATTGTTTAAACAAATTTTCAAGGTTTATGTATTTCTGGATGTGCTATGTAGCTGAAATCTTTTTTAGAGGTAGGATTTGTAAAATAACTAATTAGAGATTATAGAAATTTTGATATTTTAATTTGTTTGGCTGTTAAACATTCTTAAATTTTAAACAAATAGGTAAATGTTTAGACACTACGCGGCGAGTTAGGTAGCAGAAATTTTTAAATTTTAGAATTTAGTCTATGCAAACGAATAAACATTTAAATGTATCCATAAAATTTTTATTGCGGCCGTTAAAAATTATTTACATTTAAACAATTAGAAAAATGTTATTTCACTTCTAATTGTGCTATAAATTTAAAATTTGGCAGAAATGTGTGGCATTATTATCCCAATATGGGAAAAGTATAATATTCTTAAAATTGTAAAAATTAGTGATTGTTTAACTCCATTATTGTTCCATAATGAAAAAACGAAAACCTGTCCCGAGGACAGTGAGATGAAATGCTTGCTGTATGCAAGCACCTTCTACTAGTTTTCTCTACAATGAGCCTCATGTATATAATAAGCATTGATGGTTGGTGATCATTCCCTGCAGCGCCATTCCTAAGGCGTGGAAGACATGCGAACGAACACACGACCACTAATATTTTTGTTAGCTCTTTTTTTGTTTACCTTGACGACAAAAGAACTCGGTAAGTAGCTTTTTTAATTCGGTATTAAGTGATTGACAAAAAATATTTGGAAAAGCGACCCGAGTCCGATTCCAGGGGATTATTTCTGTTTTTCATAAGGTAACACGTAAAAATGGAATTATAGGCGTGCAGAATTTCCATAAATGGAATACACAGAGATTTCAAAGGCGTTCTTAATGAGAAATACGAATTTAACGGTATCGAAAGACTAGATGATTCTCGTATTTTTATCCCCGAAACTATAGTCTCGGAGACTATTTTGTGGTCAATGTTGTTCTCTATCCAAATAAATTTTTTAATCTATACTTCGCAGATAATATAAGAGAATGGGAGAGAAATTAGTCGGAGTTTTGATGTTTTTTATTCAATTAGTTGAAGAAATACTGTCATATTGTCGTTGTTTTTAATTAAATAAGATAATATTTATTGTTTTAATGACTTATTTTAATAAAAAATTACTGTTGCGAAATTAATGAAAGACTTTAATAAGCTATTTTTTGCCTTTGGTTTCCTGCACGACTGTTTTTATTGCGGCAGAGTAAAAACCAAGCAATTAGCGCAATCCTTGGGGAAAAAATTGGGTAAATATGGAGGGGAAAAGTAAATTCTCTGCAGTCAAACCAGTCAAATAAACATTTTAAAACACCTAATGGACGTCGGACTCTTCACAGTTGAAAAAAGATTTTTAAAACCTGTTTCGCTCCGAGTTTTTTGCGCCTCACTCTCACGTATTTTTTTAGATTTTTCACTTAATGCAATTTGCGGATAAATTGAAGATTACCAGACGACAGAAGTATAACACTCCGCCGTTGAGAGCCTAGCATTTGACAGGCGAGATGTCATTGTGGAAAATTTTCATTGTCGAGAGAACCGTGGAAAATGTTCTCAGCGTTTAAAACGCAAATAGTGAGCGGATGCATCATTAAATGTGTTGTTTTAGCGAAGGAAACGGCGGAAAGCCAATTGTGTACGCTTTCTTAAGAGACCTGGTGCGATGTTTTAGAAATTGCTCCTCTCATTCCTACTCGGGTAAATTACTTTTTCACTTCGATTATAATTCCTCGAGGCTCTAAACGTAATCTATTATATTCTTAAAAATTTCTCGAGGGATTCGCGTGAATTGATGCGATAACGTCTTAGAGATTAAAGTTTTTTGTGCCAGCCTATGCGGAAAAAGTCTTAGTAGATTTCTTTCATGAAAATAGGGATGTTATCTGCAAACGCTTGTTATAAATCGTTACATTTTCGTGATTTAAATCTAGCAAAAGCTTATAACGTTTTCTTAAATAACATAAAAAATGCATTTACGAAAACCGATCGCCGTCCTTGATCTTTTAGCGACCAATTTTCACATATAATCACTATGCTTAGTGGATCGTGTAATTAATTTATCATTAAGTAACATAAATAATCTCAATTTCTTGTCAATTTTCACAATGGTTTGCTAGAAAAACCGTCGCAAGAAAAACAACCATATGATGCGGAAATCGGTGAGAAAAAATGTTTCCGCCCGGGATCGAACCGGGGACCTTCCGCGTGTTAGGCGGATGTGATAACCACTACACCACGGAAACAGCTGCAAGGAGGGAGAAGATTCTGTAAACATAATCGAAATGGTGATTGAAGCAATCTATTTATAGACTTATGTCGTCAGGAGAGGGCAGATACGTACTGTTCATAAGATGCACTATCTTAAGCGGAGCGAGGAATTAAAGATATACGACGGAAACAAACGATAGAAATAAATATGTCCGTTTAAAAGAAGAGGATGTGAGAAAAGTGATGGCAAAGAGAGAGGCAGAAAATAGCGACGAAGTCACAATTGGAGGAAAATGCGAACGACGAAGCTTCCGAAAGATGAAAAGTGCGGGTGAGAATGGAAACGGAGAGAGTAGCGAGTTATTTTTTCATCTTACTCGGAAGGGTTTAGGAATTTTGCGATACATAAATGTCAACGATTTATGAAAGTGGAAAGCAATTAAGTGAAGGAAATTTTAAGTCTCAATAATTAATCGAAAAAAATCTGCGAATACCTATCGTTACAGAAATTCGTGAAAAGGAGATGTGCATTTTGAATGCGAAGCAGCCGTCATCAGTGATGATTCACCTATAGCACATCCCTTTCCTTTTTTAGGATTTACCATTGATAAATCACCAACGATGGTTTTGTAGCCGAAATGAGCATATGGTGTTCACAATCTTTCGAGGGCATTGTTCGTCAATTTGGTTTTTGTCACAAGCTAGGCTGATTAATTCTTTCTTGAATTAAAAATCCTGTTAATTTCCTTTCCATTATGCGTTTTCTTTTTTCCAATCGGCGTACGCGCTATTCTCATATCTTTTGAATTCGCGGATTTTAAGTATTTTCTCACCGTATCTCATTAAGCGACTCGGTTCCGTCATCGATGACAATTCAGAGCTCGATATTTTCCCCGGTCGAGTATTATAGCTTCTGTTTATCGTTCGTCGTCCTTTTTCCCCTGACGAGGAGCGAGTCAACGACCGAGCGATGTGTGGGAGATACTCGGATGACGGGAGAGAGGAGGCATTGCATTACATGGGGCAAAAATAAGAGAGCGGAGTGGAAAAAGACGGGGAGAATTAATGTAACGGAGGAGAGAGAGATAAAGGGATAGAGCAATTTCCATTCCGCCATTATATTCGCGCTGCGCAAGATAATCCCAGCGTCAGAGGGAGAGAGATGGGGAAAAAACATTTCATTTCGAACGAGAGAAAAGAAACGTTTAAGAGTCATCGCGGGCATGACAAGCGAACAAAAAAAGATGACGGACGGCTGCGCGCGCCTAGAGAATGTTCCATTTTCTGTTCCGGCAAGAGAGTGGAGAAAATGTGGGAGCGTGAGAGGGTTGGAAAGACGGATGGAGAAGGAGAGATAGATAAAGAGAGGGTGCATGATGTAGTGGAAAAAATTAAGGGTTTGTGAAGGGAGGCTAGGATAGGCGGAGATGTCTAGGATTAAATGGGAAAAGGAGAAAGGGAATGAGAAACAGTATCATAGAACAGGCATGAGAGAAAAGGGGAATGAGAGAGAGTTAGATAGGAAAAGGAGAAGTATAGAGTAATGAAACTATGAGAATACGAGAGGTAAAGAGATAATTGCATAATTATAAATGGTGGGCATACAGCACTTGGCCAATTACAGTTGATTGTTAAGCAAGATATAAAAAACTTAGAAAAGGCAAAGCACGTTTGACGATAGATAAAGTTTTTAAGACAAATGAAACAATAAATAAAAATAATTTTTATAATAACAATCCCTTATAATTCAAACCATTGTATGTCGTTCTGTCGCGCCGTAGTCGTAAAGAGCAACCTTAACTGCCGCCATCTTCACGGGATTATGCATGTACACCAAATTGGATTTATTAATCGGACAGCATTGCGCGTTTACTATTTGTACTATTTATACAGATTACAGTCGTAATGAGTGTTTTTGTACGTGTAGAGAGGAAAGATCAAAATTGCGGCTCTGAAGAGTTGGAAATCGAGAATGGCAGAGTTGGAGAAGATTATCGAAGAAAGGGGTTTTGCAGAAAGATAGAGAAAGATAAACGGGATGAGATGTGGAAAAGGAAAGTGTAGAGCAAGAGAAAGAACACGATGGAAAAGTAGCGGAGGAATAACAAGGTGTAGTAGTAAATCTGCGAGAAAACACTAGAGAAAGAGAGAGAAATAGGAATAATGCAAAGGATGATAAAAGAGGAAGATAAAGAGTAGGAGAGAAAGCGTCGTAGGAGAAAGCAAGGACTATGAGGGAAGTGGAAAAGGTAAATGGAGGTGTGTGATGGAGTCATAGGAGGTCAACCAACAAGTAAAGATAAAGATAAGGAGAGAGCCTAAAAAAGTATATTTCATAGGCGATCATGTTCTAAATAAATGCGGCCAAGGCATATTTTTGAACATTTTTTTGGGTGTCAAGGTCTGTATGGGAGGTGAGAGATGCATTGTCGATGAGATCGTCGGTCGCACTTATGCTTCCCTCCCCCTTCCACCACCCACCCCTTCTTACCCTCCTTCCACCACCCACCCCTTCTTACCCTCCTTCCACCACCCACCCCTTCTTACCCTCCTTCCACCACCCACCCCTTCTTACCCTCCTTCCACCACCCACCCCTTCTTACCCTCCTTCCACCACCCACCCCTTCTTACCCTCCTTCCACCACCCACCCCTTCTTACCCTCCTTCCACCACCCACCCCTTCTTACCCTCCTTCCACCACCCACCCCTTCTTACCCTCCTTCCACCACCCACCCCTTCTTACCCTCCTTCCACCACCCACCCCTTCTTACCCTCCTTCCACCACCCACCCCTTCTTACCCTCCTTCCATTGCTGACCCTCATCCTCGTGAGAGGGCGGGGGAAAGAGGAGTGATGATCGGCGGAGATGGCGCGACCGAAGATCACTCACGAGAACGCGGTCGGAACAATAGACGATCGGAAGGCGGCTTCTTTTGTGCGTTAACTCTCTCGCGTCCGCTCCCGGCCTTTATTTTTTGGTTTGTTTCTCCAATTATCACGTGCTCCATCACCACATCTCTCTCTCTTTCTCTCTCCTTCCACAGTTACATGAGCGCCGGAGACTTCACTTGTTTCTTAGGTCGCTTTCATTTTTCTCCGCTCTCTCCCTCGCGGTGCCCTCGGTGGTCAGTGCTCTCCCGACGTTATTTTTCCGATGCGCGTTGCGACGGTGCTCACCAGCATCCACGACGGGTTAAAAATTAAAATGTAAACGCTTAACGTTCTCTTCTGGAAGCAATTTTTTAACATGTCGTCTATTGTCGCTTTATATGGTGGCGAACGACGGCCATTGTCGCTTTAGACGATGCTTGACGACGGCTATTGTTGCCTCGCAGAACGTTCTCTTAACACCTTTTTATTTTAATAGTCAAATGGCGCGTTTGCAGATGCGTTTACAGCGAACGGTGCCGAAGCATTTATTCGTTGTTCATTATCACCATCATTCGAATAAAATCTGATACGAAAAAGTCTTTCAGCTAAATAAGGAACTTCATAAGCATCTTTTAGTCTACATGTGTAATAATCGAATCGCATAATCCAAAATTCAATTAAAGTAAATTAACTCGACCCGCCTGATGACGGAGTAATTTCTAATTATTTAATTCGGAAAGGCCGGACATTATTGGTGGCAGTATTCCCTCTTGCGCATCTCAGAGGCTCTAATTAAGTAATCCATGCACTTTGCCTCTACAACAATATAATAATCATTGTCCTTTTTGTTACTGAAAATTTCTCGTGAATTCTTTTAGTGAATATTTAAAGGAAACATTTTGCTATTGTGTTATTTTTAGGAGTTTCGTCGAAATTTCAATCGGTTAGTCTTACGAATGGTTAATTCAATTTTTTTAATCTATTGTGAATTGTCGTGATATTTTTTAATTTTTCCCAATGTGAATTTGTTCGAGTATGTATCTGTCCCTTTTCTCCCTGATAGATACACGAAATAAGTTTGTATTGTAATCTATTGCCGTTGAATTACCACTGCTGATGGCTGTCTTGTAGCCGAAATGCTCATTTTGTTTTTAAAACCATCTTATGGCTTTTGGAGCATTTTGATTTATCAGTTTGATCTTAGCAAAAGGCGAGCTTGATAATTCTTTGAATTAAAGTTGAATGTTATAATTAAACTACCAATTAACCGAATGTAAATTAATTTTTAAAACTTATGGCTTGAAAGTTTTTATGCTACGTTACCTAGGCTCATACCTGCAAAATTCATTCGCCATATACCCAGTAGTAAATTTGTTGTAAAATATTGCTTTAATAGCTTTAAATTATAATTTTCATTAAGCATTTTTTCTTCATATTTGCTTAATTTCTTCAGTTGTTGATATGGCTAAATAAACGTATAGATCAATCGGAATATCTGCTTAACCGGAACAGGCTTGGTCAAGACATCCTATAAATCGGGAGTCTGTTGTAATTAGAATTTAAATACGTACTCGGCATCCAACTACAAAATACCTTTATTTTTAAAATTTTATGTTTCTGAAATCTTTCTCACCAAAGCTCAGACCTCGGGCAGAACCGTGACAAGAGTCTGGCGAAGATGGCGTTTGCAATAGGCGCCGCTCGTAAAAGGCGAACCACGACTCCACGACTTTTTGTAAGGCGCTTGCTTTCAACTCTGCCATAGGCTCCGATTCTTCCAGCTAAGACTCTGACCTCGGGCATTGATTTTAAAATTAGGTTCAAAAGGGCGAAAAGTTATCACCTACTATCGTTGAACATAACTCGTACTTTTATGCAATCGAAAATTTATAAAATGTGTTTACATTGGTTTTAAGGTTGGCGAGATATTTTTATTCCGCGAGAAAGTTGTTTTAAGCTCCATAACTTTTATCGTAATGTTGAAAAGAAAGTCTCCCTAACACCGACCGTGGACGCTATTATAAATTTAACTCTCTGAGATTGCACCAGGTTGAAAGGCGCCGCCCTCTAGGGGGGAAGTCGCTGATGTTTCAGTTCTGAAGAGCCGGAGACTTCGTCACTCTTTCGATTTAGATTGATGGAGAGTGAAGTGGAGATGAGCTTGGGAGTGATAGGGGAAGATGGATAGGGAAAGTGAGAGTTGGGAGAGAGAGGAAATGGAGAAAGGGAGTGATGGGCAGAGGGTGGGGGAGGGAGGAAATTGGAGGGAGAGAGACGGAGGGAAAAAGGAAAATAGAGGTGTTTGAGGGAAGTAGAACGAGGGAGGATGAGAGAGGGTGTGATTAGTGCAAGTCTCCGCAATAGTCGAAGCAAGCGCGGATTAAGGGATCGCGAGGGCCCTAGACGACGGTGGTTTGCGACATAGTAATTTGCGTGGCCCACGATTCGTGAATTCTGAAAACTTGGTTAAAGTAGCAAGTAATTGATTTTTTAAGTGCGTCGGCTGCTAAGGTCATTTTACACTGTCATCAACTGGACATACACACAGAAGGGAGGCGAGAACCCCGGTGCCGGCATTAGCTTACTCTTTACGAAAGGCATAAAGGGGGCCAACCGCTTAACGTCCCTTCCGAAGGGTGGAACGCTGAATTTGCGCGGTCTCCTCAAATCACACAAACAGGGGGCCGGGCGTTCTCGGAAAAAATTCTACTTGCACAAGATTCATGCCCGCTGCCCCCTCGAGCAGCAGGCGAGTAGCAGCTAGCGTCCTAACCACTACCTACACCAAACTTTGTTAAAGGAAAACGGACTATCAACTTCTTAATAATTTATTTGCATATGCATTAAAATTTGGTGAGTGAGCCTCTGAGATCGGATTCGATCGCAGTCCATAGCCTTCGAGGAGAACCCTTAGAAATACTTATTTTTTCAATGATACCGGTCAGTTGAGATTTGTCATAGCCAAATATAAATAACAATGGTCTTCATCATAATGCAAAATGTTTGTAATTTTTCACATTTAATCTACACATTTTTCCCCTTTGTCAACACTAACACTGTCGCGGCTCCAGACGCGAAGCTATCCGAATCAATAGACACTAAGGCTGCCCACACACGATCAGTTTTGCCTTCAGGCCGACTGACAGTCTAAGACTGAACAGTTCGGCTTGAAGGCCAATTTCCCCACACACGGTTCAGTTTTGCCTTTAGGTCGGCCTCGAGGCATTTTCTCTGTTTCGGCGACACTTTTTTGGGGTTGTTTCAACTTCTCTTATTTTTGCAACCAATGCATCGTATACTTCTTCTTTCTTCATCCGATTAAGGTAATCTTTCGATTTTACTTTCCATAATGACTCCTTTTCCCAAAAAAATTCTATAAATTCTAACAAAAAGTCTTTTGACCATTTGGTCATGTTTAGTAAATTAACAGTATAAGAAAATAACAAAACTGAGAAAACAAATTGCCGGAGAACTACACAAGGGTACTGTACAATGCGGAAGATCAAAGCGAACTGTCTCGTGGCCTTCAGTCCAATCCACACACGTCCGATAACAGCTCAGTTCAGGCCGATCTGTCAGTCGATCGTTTACAACCTCATCTGCCATAATGGTGAGAAATTTATCTTGCGCAAATGAAATTAAGGATTTATATTTGTTCACCACTGAGACAATCACCATTTCAGTAAAATATATCCATTTCTACAGGCATCGGGGGAAATCAAAAGAAAGGGAAAGGTTAGAAAGCCGAGTGCGCAGTTCTGTACGGTGAAACGGAAAAGAACCTGGAAAGTCGAGTTTTTGTTATCAAGATACGAGTCTGTGTGGCCAACACCCAAACATACCTCCACTCACCTTTTCCTTTCTTTTTTTTAACTCCTTCCTACCTCCAAAAAAATGAGAAGAAGAAACGGTAAACACAGACGTTCCGCGTTACTTTGCAGCGAGAGGAATGTGTGGCGAATATTGTCTGGAAGAGTAGAAGAGGAAGAAGTGGGAGTGGTAGCTGCAAACAAAGAGAAGCGTTGTCGTCGACCTTTTATCCTGCGCAATTGGACGTTTTTTTGTTTTCTTCCCTCCTCCTCCCCGTGGCGATGCATTGCCCAAAACGCCGTTTTTATTTTCGGGCCGCTAAAAAAAATATGAAGAAAGGTTGGGGTGTTGTTGTTTGGTTTCGACACTGGAGCGATTATTGCGCGATTTTTTTCGTCTGCAGAGGACCAAAACCTTTTTCCTGTGTGCACACGTTTTTCTTTTTTTTAAAACCTCATGGGGTAAAAGAAATGACGAAGCTATCGGAACGCATAAGGAACCGGTTTATTTTTAAAAGCTTCGTTCACAGGGGATTGGCTGCATGAAAATAACTCACCTTCTTAACGATTGTCCGCATAAAGGTGTCTGTCATAATGGTCGGTGTTTATTTTCGAAACAGAAAGGATGTCTTTGATTTCGACGACGTTTTCAATGTGATTGCAAATATGTGTCCAAGGTCCTATCACTTTAGTGATGATTATGCGTAAAATACATCGTGGGAAAAATCAGACGAACATTTAGGTAGCAGTCATTTGGAATTTTTGGAACCCCCATGTCGCACAGACTGTTGATGCATTGATTTGTCGTTATCGGCGGATTATATTATTTCTAATTTATGCTTAGATTCAGCGCTTGGATACATACCAGCTAACTTCATTTCAAATCGGTGAATGCATTTGCAAATATTCGGAATCATGCAAAGAATTCTCTGCCAAAATAACTCGTAAAATCTTAATCCTTTTCTATTACTTTTGGAATAGTTATTAGAGCCCAATGGACTAATAATAGACTCAGACGAAATTACTGGACTACCTCAACATTTAGAAATATTGTGTGTAAAGTGTTAGCTTTGTGCTGAGTAAATCATAAAAGTTTACGTGACGGTTTTAGATGCTATGCATTGACAACAAATACTGGATTCCTCAACTCTGATAAAAATTCCGTGTTTATTATTACTTCCGAGACCATAATATGATAATTACATTCAGGTATGTTATTTTGTTATATTTTCTCTAAAAATAAATTATTTATAATAATTGATATTTTTTACTATTTTACTTACGCTTTGATTCGATTCTGATTATTTCAATCGGATATATTTTAAGTTAAAAGATAAAGCTGATCTTTCCGTCTGCAGTGCAGTACATTAGTTGATGAAATTTCCGCGCTACAAAAATTTAACCTTCTCGATCGGTAAGACAAATATTCCATTATCTCAAAAGTCAATTAAAAACAATTTGATACTACTGCTTGTCTCTCGAGAAAACGGGTTCTAGCGAAATCCTTTCTCTCACGCCATCGAGCAACAATAAATTTTCCTCCTCGAGTGCGCATCCCAAATATTTTCTCCCCTTTATTTTCCATTGCTCATTTGTTCTTCACTCTGTTTCAGTCGCCATTTTGTCAAATTGCCGGACGATATTTCTTCCTTTCTCAAAACAATATAAATCTCTTTCATCCTCGTTTGCTTCATGCCGGCACGAAATAGCTAAAACGGGATTCTGTTTCCACCGGAAAAGAATGTATTTAAGCATATTTATTTGCAAACCGGTTGTATGGCAAACTCATGTATCCATAATTTTAGCGGAATTAGAAAGATTTGGTAGTTTTAACAATTTAATAGACAATTGAGCTATCAATTTTCATAGGCACGCTGCGAGAAAAATGTACACTATGAAGTATTTATTTCAACTCTTGGTGCTTTGTTTCCTTATTTCAACCACGATAAATGTATATTCATTATAAATGATACGGTTTTCTTCAATATTGGTAAATCATTAACAAATGTTGCTTTTAAACTATTGAAAATTCGTGGTCGATAATAATGCGTCAACCATGACGTTATTTTTGACAGGAGCTCATTAGCTGAGCTTGATTAATCAACCCTGAACTATCAAGTTCGGAATTTTTTAATTTCCAAGGCTTTCGAATATAATTGGTGTTAAATTTCATGAAAATTGTAAATGGTGTCCGTGATGTGAGTTTATTTGTAAATTAGAAAATATTGGTGTAATTCACTGGGCTATCCTTGACTAAGTCGAGTTCCATTATAAAGGGTTGAAAAACAAATAGCATATCCACTCGGAGAAGCTTCCTTCAACCCGACAGATATAAAATTATTAAATTCACAGAAATGGAGCTGCAAAATGCCGCAGCATAGATCGCATTGTGTGAAATTTCATTTTTTTAAATATACTGGTATTGTATCAAATATTTTCCAGTAGAAGTATTTGTCTTTCCTTCGTTTTGAACAGCGGTTCCAAAACATATTTTACGTACCACGCACAAATATTTATACCACTTCTGGTACCATCTTTCTTGTAAATATATTATAGAAATTTATTTATTACATCTTTTATCGCGCCGTAAATTCGTGACACAATGAAATATAAACAAAGAAATTGTAAAGTATAAAGCAAAAAGTAAAATAAATTTATAAGTGTAATGTAACAAAAACTTAGGGTTACTTCCAGCAGTTTTAACACTTCTCGCGTACCGCTTAATAAGTTCCACGTGCCATTAGTGGTGCGCGTACAACAGTTTGGGAACCGCTGCTTCAGAATATATTACATTAGAAGTGGAATAAATTTAATAATGCAGATGTGAATATATCTGCAGCACTTGAGTTAAAGCTGAAACGTTGTCGAGATTTTACAGTTTCGCGTCAAAATCATCGCCTGACAAATATTTGCTCTACGTAGTCGACGCTATTTATTCACTAGCTTTGCTATTCTGGCCATACCGAGTCGATTATCGAGCGAATCTTAGAAAGAGTACATCAAGGTCGGCATACGTATGTATGTATCGTCCTTCAGATATCTCATATTTAACGATACGCGATCCACAAAGCGGCCGTAGTCTTCCATAACAGTTAATCTTGATCAAAATTTTTCTTCTTCGACCTTATATAAGCGCGTTTACCAAACCATTTTAAGCCTGGTGGGAATTTCTATTATCTCACGACGATTGTCATATTCTCGAGATGGATCATTCGCCTGTGCGTTTTCGACGGCGGAAATAAACCATCCCCCGGAACCAGAGACGTAATAGGATCAAACCCTCGCAAATTCCCACGGAAACCAAATAAAAATAAACCGTACATCTCTTACGCTCACTCCCTCTTTCTCTTCCCATCGGGTGGGAGGGACAGAGTGGTAGCGAAGGAAAACTTTTCCATGGCAACCACCTATAACAAAGGGAACACCCTTGTAAGCCCTTTGCCCTCTGTTTCTCTCTCTCTCACTTCTCCTTGTCCCTTTTTCCCGCTCCGATTCCTCCCGTGGCGTCATCATTGAAATTCCTCCCCCGACCCCTATCCTTTTGTCCCGTCGCTGGGGTTACGGTCCCCGATCTTCTATTTTTGAGGCGGCCGCCCTCTTGCAGCTCGACATACCGTGAGGAAGGCGTGTTTGTCATGAGTGTGCGCTTGCGAGAGCGATTTCTTTTTTTTCGTTCGTTTTTTATACACGATTCGTAATATCTTTCTTTCTCTCTGAAGCGGTTGATTTCCATGGTAAAACTCCCTTTTGCGGTGGGTCCGTCTGTCATCCCTGCTTGGGCGAAAGATCAGGCAAATTAAATTTCATTTATTTTTGACAAAAATTCTTATTTATTTGAGCGCTTTTCCACCGTTCATTGCTCGTGGAATAAGTGAAAATGAACACCATTAAAGTGCATAGTATTACGTGACGTCCGCGGCATTTTCTTATCAACCGTTTTGAGATAAGTGCCAGAGGTGTCGATAGACTTGTTTTGAAGGTGCATAGCAATCCTAAACGCAGTGCTGAATCGAAGTAGTTTTTTTATCACAAAATACCTTTTCTGTATACTTTTAACGGCAATTTTTGACCCTTTCGTATTCGTTTCCGTTAGTGATTGTTGCGGCCGAAAGATCGCTGAAACTGGCATTTTTTGTTCCAATACTCAAGACGTCAAATTACGAAAGTTTAGTTTATCTGAATCACCTAATTTTACTTTCCTTATACATATACGTAACTATACTGGGAAGATATAAGGGAACTTAGTTTCGATATTAGGAAGTCACCTTTCTTTATAAAAACATCTTTCATTACGTTGCAACTCTCATACAGAGTGCGTAAGTCTTCTCTTTTTCAGTACTTTCGTTGAACGGCCTACGTGAGGATAGTTTAGTAAAGGTAATATATCACCGAAGTGTTTAGAAACCATCATACAGATTACAATTAATAGCTTGATGTAATTTCCTTCAGCTAAAAAAAATCGATTTTCACGAAATTCTAATAAAGCTGTTTCCTTTTCTTGCAGGAATTACTAACGAAAGAACATCTGCGGCAAATCGAAGTCACAAGACGGTAAGATATCTTTCTTTCAATACCTTTTCATCAATTTTACGTTTTCTTTCTGGTTAAGTATAAGCCCTAATGCCGCCTCGCACCCATCGAAAATTTCCATCGTTTGTTCTTTCAATATAATCTGTCCTTTCGAAACCGACGAATTGTATTTCCATCGCCACAACGCCAACACACTCGCACCGAAAGCATAAAAAATGAAACACGCTCCTTCCAGCGGAATGGTAATAGGGACGTGCAGGCACGTACCAACCCACCAGCCTAGCACGCACACAAGTCATATACACACACACGCACACACCCAACCAGTTCGAAATGGTTACGCAAACAAATGAGGATCCGTTTATAATGAGTAAGTTTTAGAGATGCAGGAGGAGAGAGAGGAACTATCCTTCTCCATTTCGGATGTTGTCGTCTTGTTGTTTCTCTTTTTTGAACCCTTTCTATTCATTTGTTTTTGTCTCGTCTCTAGGGGTAGAGAGAGAGATAGAAGGAATGGAATGAGAGCGGCGGAGAAAGACGAATTTTTTTACCCAAGTTTACATGGGGTGGTTGGAGAAATAAAGAGGAAGATGCCCTGCCCTGAGAGTTTATTATTTATTTATATAACCTCACTCCCCTCTCTTTCCACTCTCTACTTCACTTGGGGAGGGTTTTGGAGGAGTGGGAAGGGGAGATAATGGCGCTTGGAGGGGCTTAGGGGGAAGTCGAAAGTATTAAGGGTTAAAGTGTGTGTGGGAGGGGGAGGAGGGTGTAGTAAGGGGTTGGAAGCGAGACAGGTAAGAGACCCTCAATTAGTCAAGTGGTTAGCACCTCCAGATGTCAAGATTTCCTACGCAAACCCTCTCTTTTTCTCTCTCTCCTCTCTCTTTTTCCTTCGCTCTTCACGATCCCTCGGCTCTTTTACTCTTTCGTCTCCTTCCTTTCTAACAAGCGACGCCTTTAACACTTCCCTTTGATTGTTTCTTGCGTGTGTCTCATCATTTTTTCCTCCATCTCCTGCATTCTCTTCTCCTTTACCCACGCACTTCCTCCATTTGTCCCTCACACTCCTTCACACACCTATAATTTCCCATTTGTTATTGTCCTCTCGGCCTCTCTCATTATCTTCGTTCCTCATCCCCTCGATCTTTTTTTCCTTTCGATCTTAATCTTTCACGAATTCGGCCTTTCTCTATATCTCTCACTGTGTGTGTATTTTTGGCTAATCGACCTCTTGGATTATTATAGCCATAGCTCCTTCCACACCGAGCACAATCAAAAGGGAGTAGGGAAACCCGGTGCCGGCATTAGCCTACTCTTAACAAAGAGCTGCAAGGGGGCCAACGGCTTAACGTTCCTTCTAAAGGACGGAACGCTGACTTTGCGCGGTCTCCTCAAACCACAAACAGGGCGACCTTGGAAAATATCCTACTTTCGCAGGATTCGTGCCCGCTGCCATTTTGAGTAACATTCGAGTAGTAACCAGCGTCCTAACCACTACACCACCGGCACCCCCTCTTACTCTTTCTTCCTCTTTCTATTATTTCCCGCTCTTTCTCTTTACCAACCTCCCCAACCCTCCATTTTCTCCAGTTCTCCACCTCACACTTTCTCCATATCTTTTTCTCTTTCTTGGTTCTCATCTAACTCACCCAATTTTTTATCCAAGTTTCTCGTCTTCCTTCTCCCATCTCTCCCTCTCTTTCACACTCTCTCTCTCTCTCTCTCTCACTATTCTCACTGTTTAGTGAGCTTTAGTAGGTTTCGCAGGTTTTTCACGCCCCCCTTCTCTGTGGGTGTTTTCCTGCAGTGGTTTTATGGTTATTTTCCCACACCATTATTATCTTTTTACAATTATTGCATTATTATTATATTATTGTTAATTATTGAATGTATTATTATATTTGTGTCATGACGAGGGGTTAGGTGGAAGATGGGACTTCTCGTCCCAAATAAAGATCTAATCTTATCTCTCCCCCTCTCCCTCCATATTGCTTTTCATTCTTAGCTTTCCTCACTTAAATTTCACAAAACCTTTTTATCTCTTTGTATCTTTCTAGTACATATAGTTATGCGTTTACTTTTTATCCTTTTTACTTTAATCTGTAAATATTTATTAACATTTTATTTGACAAATTGTAAAATATAAGACATTTGGGTTTAGGTGCAAGAGGAGGCTAACAAGCCTCCACCTCGCCAAACTAAAGGCATTTGTCTTTCTGTCTCCTTCCCTACGGGACAATTCGGCGCCCCGAGTTGGGTTAAGTGGTTGGGGGTTTAGTTCGTTCCATTTCTCCTCACCTTCGGGTTAAGTGGTTGGGATATTCTATTGTATTTTACCTTTTCGTGCATTTTAATTTAAAAATTGTTTTTAAATACTGCCATTTCATTGAAATATTACCATCTTAGTAGTTAGTCAACTTATTGTTAGCCAACTTTTTTATTATTTTTTTATTATCACACCATTCCCGTCAAATCATGCTGGTACTGTGCCGAGCGTGAGTCTGCTGGCGCCGAAATATCCCGTTGCCGAATGATCTCGCGCCGAAATGTCCCGTTGCCGAATGACCTCGCGCCGAAACGGTCGCGCCAAATTGTCTGTACCCCTTTCTTCCTCCTCTCTCCCTCTATCTATCTCTCTATCTCTCCCTCTATCTCTCCCTCTAACTCTCCCTCTATCTCTCCCTCTATCTCTCCCTCTATCTCTCCCTCTATCTCTCCCTCTATCTCTCCCCCTGTCTCCTGTTTCTCCCCCTGTCTCTCCCCCTGTCTCCTGTTTCTCCCCCTGTCTCTCCCCCTGTCTCTCCCCCTGTCTCTCTCCCTGTCTCTCCCCCTGTCTCTCCCTGTCTCTCCCTTTGTCTCTCCCTCCCTCTTCCACTCTTTTTTCCGTTTCTTTTTTCCGTCTCTTTTTTCCTTCTCAATTTCTTCGTTATCCTTGATAACGCTGTCGTTAACCGCCCAATCTCCTATTTTCTCTCTACCTTTCTCCATCTCCACCCACTTTCTCTCCTTTCCATTTTCTCTATTCTTTCTCTTTATTACTCATGACTTCTTCCGTTTCCCTAATGGGCACATTTCCACACTTCTTTATATCCTTTTCCTTTCTTATCTCCATCAGTCTCATCTTCATCCAATCCTCTCTCTCTTATCAACTTTTTTCTGCCTAATACTAATATATAATGTACTTCATTCGGTGTCTTTGTCATTCTATCTGAGGCACTCAAAAAACTATATTTTCCCCGAATTTTCTGCACTTTGACTGGTTGATTTCAATCAGCTGGTGCAGTTTCGGTAACCGAGCAAAAATTGTGCGCAGTAATTTCCCGAGAGTTCTATTCTTCCATGGGAATGGGCGCAGCGTGTGCTTGATCTGCCTTTAAAGGCAAATATAATCATCGTACATAATTCGGAGCTCAAATCAAAGAAAATCTATACTATTTTATTACATGTTGGTTGATGTTACTATTTAATTATCGTATTTAGTAGATGGCAAGTTATTATTGTTCTTTCACTGTTATTTTGTGCTCTTTTGGAATGATTCGATGATAAATTTCATTACTGCTGATATATGATATCGTTCTTTTATGCTTTAAATCACATCTACAACATTCAATATTTTTTATGGCATATCAAAAATAATCCATACACATAGGAGTTAATGACGCATTATATCGTGCCTTCTCTATCTATTCTTCTCTTGTTCCTCCATCACTCTTCCTCTCTACCCCCTTGCTTATTACCTCTATTATTCTGCGCTTTCTTTCTCCCCCCCTCTCTCTCTACTCAACCCTCTTTCCCCTCCATGCATTCCCTCCCTTTCGTCCTTGTGGGACATACTTCACCCCCTACGCCCTCAGTACAAATATTAGAAGTCGAGGGGAAGAAAAGGTTGTGAGTAGAAATGGAAGGACACCGTCATGTCAAGAGCGGGGAGGGGAATTTTTTCCTCCTACCCTTACGTGAGTGCTCCATGGAATTTTCAATTTGAGAAAAGTTTGTTTTTGTCCTTTTGACGTTTTTCCTCCTATTTTTTTATTTTTATTTATATATTTTCTTTTTTAACGATTTCATAATGGTTTGGCGGCAATAATTTTTTCCCAACCTCTTTCTCGGAGGTCGCACGAGTTATCACGTGCTTGCTTATGTACCACCATTGAATAATACAATACAATTGAACCATGAATAAATCGCCCCCGTGAATTCAGGCTTCCCAGCAACTCGGAAAAATAAATGTGGCAACGTTGTTCATGGTATGAGAGAGAGAGTGGGAAAAGGGGGAAGGGTAAAGGACGCTTCACCATAAAACCTATGAACTCGACCATCCAGCTGAAGCTGAAGCGCGTTCATCTGTTAATAGGGGACTGCCTAAACACCCGTAATTGCTCATGCGGCCCGACTCGTAAACATTTAACCCTCTTTATAATCACTTAGGCAAAAATTCGTGATGCAGAACCTTCACGTGAAATAAGTATGTGGAATTAATTCATTCTACGCGAATATAAGGGCATTCTTGCTTTTCCAAATGCTAATCTTGCGGAGAAAAACTCGTAATTTTCTAGGTGAAGTGTGGGGAAAGAAGAGGTTTCTAAGGGCTCGGGCGTCGCCTAGGCAGAAACACTGCTCAGTAACTGTAGCTTCACAACTCCACTCGTAGTGGAGAACAGGTCTAATAAATCACTGATAGGTGTTCAAAATTAACTCTTTTCAAGAATAACAGAAGAATAGTACGCATAATTTTTGCTTATTTTGTGCGTAAAACGTCTCAAAATTATACGCCAAAGCATTTCCATCTGTTAATGCGGCTCGGTATCTTCAAATGTTTTCTCACTTCCGTTCTAGGTAGTGGGTTATTCTCTCTCTCTCTGTGTTTTTCAATCTTTTAGACCCATGTTCTCACGCCCGTTCCCTCTCTTCCCCTCTTAGACCAATTGGCACATGTCTCCACGGCCGGATGCCCTCCTTCCGACGACGACAGACCCACCTGGGGGCATACGCGCACTAGCGCATTCATGCGCACGTGCATGTCTCATGGTAGAGTGGGGAAAAACCCCCGTTCTCCTCTCGCTCCTCAGTAACCAACCCCCTCCCCTTTTCCTTATCCCTCCTTCCCCCCTCTCCATTTTTTTGAATCGCCTCCTCGGGTACTTTTCAGGTTTTTTATTAAAAAACATACTTCCCTTCTTCGAGACGTAGTGATAACCTAACGGACTCGAAGAATTTGTAGCTAACATGAAACAAACTAACTAACATGAAAAACCTAGTGACGTGGTATTTATGCTCGATTCAGTGCGCATTTCGGTTAATAAATAAGAAAGGGGTTGTCCGGATCGTATTTCCGAATACAAAAGAGAGTGTGACTCCGTTTCAAGTGTTTAAACTCCCTGATGCACCATGCGCCGCTGTTGGTGGATGGTGCGCCGTAGTGTTGACGTGTGTGAATTCTATTTCCACGCGACAGGCAAGTGACTTTTAGGGATGCGCGTTTTTCTTTTGCCAGGATATTGTAATGCTCGCAGATGTCTCACAATCAGATTAACTTTTCGCGTCATACTCATTTGTAAAATTGCATGTGAGTATTTTCAAAACTAATTAACCCTGATGGATTGAAAAAATTGAGCTCATGAGAAATGCAGTTTATTTTTTATATACAATGGCCTGATATAATTTAAAAAAATATTTTTATATTATTCGGGGACATTTTTGTATGAATACAGCCGTAATAAGGTGTTTAGTTCTTAACATAATTCTTTCGTGGCAGGTCTAATAGTTAAATATCTATCAATAAACAAAAACTGAATACACGGCGAATCAATATATAACATGCTAAGTACTGTAATTTTTTAAATGGAACCATAAACATTGTATGGACCACAAAAGGGAACGTATCGCTTCTTAATGTTTTAATCCAAATGTAAATGCGGACGCAGGCACTACTGATTATTAAGTTCACGCAAGATTAAAAATTATGATTTTTTTCTGTCCATATTTTCTGACAATTCTCATGCATAAGACGATATATTCTGCGTCATGTAGTACGTTTATATACTCATGCTTCTCAATTTTGATTCATGCTTATCCAAATCGTCCTTTATGAACATGAACGCTCTCATGTTTTACGTATTCGCGGTTTTGACCTCGTGATCTTTGAGAATTTCGGGAGAATTTAATTTTTCACCGAAACTTTGTTGCATTCTTGACTTAGACATATCGGCCGACAATGGGAGTAATTTATCCCGCAAAAAACTAAACCAACGACTACTGACTACTAACGCTATATCAATCTGAAGGGATCAAAGAATCTATTTGTCGTAACGAGATAACTAGAATAAAAACACAAACTTCCTGTTTATGTGAGTAGATTTCTAGTAAAGCAGACTAAATTCGGCAGGTTTCGTAGAACTAGGTGTGAAGGTTGTTGGCCGGTATCTTAGCCACTAGATTTAAATTTAAAGAAATTAGAAATGCTACCGACGCATACCGCAATTATCATTTTAAAAATCTAGGTATAGTCGAAGTAGATATTTTTCATGCTCGTATTCACATACGCTAAGATGTAGCTCTGTAATTCGAGTTTTCGATAAGGCGAAATTTTGATGACTAGTAGTTTCTCTGACACGATCTTTTTCTGTCATCTCTTTATGTCGGGGCTATCGATTTTTAACGGTGATGTCACTAGGTGTTATTAATATTTTTGAATGTTTTGACTCTTCATAAGAATAAAAATATCAAGTTTTTTGCGTCGCTATTAATGAGAACAAATCCATAAACCGTTATTTATAATATCTAAACACCAATTCAGGTCTATAGAGAGGTTTTTTTTTTTACATATTCAGAAACTCCCTTAAAAATTGTAAAAACGTCAGTTCCCATCGGCAAAATTAATTTCAACCTGCCTGCCCTCGTAATCGTTAAAAAAAACTCTCTCTCTCTGTTGTTATCGTTGTTCTGCACACTTTCTTCCCTTTCCGTCATCCAATACCTCTCTCTCTTTCTCGCCATCAATTTCGGAAGCTTGAAAAAACATCTTTCGATACACCCGAAAATCCTTCGCCTACGAGAAGCTAACCTTAACTCCGACCTCGCGCCTCCCGCTCGCTCCATCCATTTCAACTTGCAAACAAACCAAGAGACGGGCGCCGCCGCGTTGAGCCGATAGCCTAAAAACCATTTTAAGGGCCATGCGGAAGACGAAAAGGTTGGGTTCATAGCCCACCTTGTGATCCACAAACATCGGCTGAGTAAGGAAACAAAGTACCGATCTTAAACAGTTGTGCGTGCGTCGATGTCTTGGATGGCATTAAAGAGGTGGAAAAATATAATTAAATATCGTTATTTAAAAATAAAACAAATAAAAATAAATTTTTTAAGTCAATAACTTTTATAAACTGCACAAAAAGTGTAAAAATAAAAATATAATAATTTTTTATTAATAACTTATATAAAACGCACTGAATGAAAAAAAACTAATTTAAATTATTGAATTAATAGAGAAACTATAATTTTTTCTTTAAAATAGTTCACATCCGAAGATCGTAGGTTAATCCTTTCTAATTTAGATCTCAAAGAGAATAAAAGCTTGCGCGTCGAAATGTCGATGTTTACGTGATATTTTATGGAAAATGGAAATGTCTTTCTAAAGGTGCGTTTAACTATGCGAACGTTCGTTCGCTCGTGGAAGGAGCGTTTACACTAAGCGAGCATTACTGCGAACAAATTCTCTCGCTTTATAATTCGCTGGTTTCCGCCCTGCTAGCGAACATCGGCGAGAGCGAACGAACAAGTTCGTTCGCTCTAATTTATTAAAAATACATTGCAATTAGGCCATCCGGCCAGGTGGCAAAAGAAACAATATATCTATAAAAATAATGATATTTACGATTACAATTTAAAAAAAATACACTTTTTACATTATCTTTAATATTAAAATTCAATTTTGCACCTGAAGTGCGGATTTTCGGAGTTCATGGAAGGCCTTCACGGCTACCGTAGCGGTCATGGAGCCCACGAAGTCCCCACCGTACTTCACCCATCCAAGCAATCCCCTACTTTTCCAGAACTAGGGTACAACTACAGTCATGAATATATAGATTACTATTATTCCTCTTCCAAGTTCGTTTAACTTTTACCCTGCATATACGCATTAAATCTACGTTTAAAATTTTTTGCGTCCTTGGGTAATGGTTTGAAGAGCACTTCAGGTAAACTGTTCCACTCACTGGTTCCTCTGTTTAGAAAAGAATACTTTGCTGTATTAGTTTTCTGCGGCCTAAGTTTAATTTTAAATTCGTGACTATTTTTACCTAAAAAATCGGAACCTGCCTTCTACTTCGTAAGTCTTCCCATGCTTTGTTATTAGTTTATGCCTGGTAAATCCCGCCTAATCTGTTAATTTTTCTCCTACTTTCTAACGATTCCCAATCTAGAATTTTTAACATTTCTGTTACGCTGTCTTCCTTTTTAAACCTACCTAGTACATATCTTGCAGCTTTCCTCTGAACTTTCTCTATTTTCCCTTTTTGCCCTGTCTCATGCGGATCCCATACATTCATCGCGTACTCTAATATTGGTCTGACTATTGTTTTGTACGCCCTTTCCTTCGCAGCCCTACTACTTCCTTTAAGATTACGCATCACGTAATGTAAGCTTTTATATACTTTTCCTATGATATTATCAATATGCCTATCCCACCCTAGGCCTTTTGCTACATGGACGCCTAAGTACTTGCAGCAATCAAATTTTGGTACCATTTCGCCATGTAGCTTGTATCTGCGCTCGCTTATTAATCTTTTGTTTGAGAACGGGACGTTCTTGCTTTTATTTATATTTACGCTCATTTTATTTGTTCTAATCCAAGATTCTAAAGTGTCTGTATCCTCTTGTAGAATTTCTTGGTCTTCCTCACTTTTTATTTGCCTGTATATTATACAGTCATCCGCGAATATACGTATTCTTGAATTAATGTTATTCGGCAAATGATTGACATAAATAAGAAATGGTAACGGGCCTATGACACTTCCTTGGGGAACCCCGGATGTGATATTTACAAAATCCGACGGACTCGTTCCCATTCCAACCCTCGGATACCTGCCAATAAGGAAATTTTTAATCCATGAGATCACTCTCTTATCAGTGTTTAAGTTATATAACTTAGCTAAAAGAATGTCGTGAGAAACAGTGTCAAATGCTTTTGCAAAATCTACTACAATCCCATCCACTTCTTCTCCTTTATCAATCGTGTCTACGATATCTTGGACGAGTCCCAGTAATTGTGTATCACACGAGTATCCTTTTCTAAATCCATGCTGATTTTTACATAGCCAATTGCGTACCTCCCAAAAATTGCGCAAGTAATCTGCTGTTATTTTTTCTATGAGCTTGCAGACTACTGATGTTAGACTAAACGGCCTGTAACTTCCGACGTTGGTGTTGTTCCCTCCCTTGTGAATAGGTATTACTATCGTCTTCTTCCAGTCCGCCGGTATACTATAGTTATTTAAAGTGACAGTAAATAATACTCGCAAATACGGTACTATTTCCCTTGAGCCCAACTTCAATGCCTCTCCCGCAATATCATCTGCTCCCCTAGATTTGCAATCTTTTAACCTTGCCACTTTTTTATAATTTCCGCATCTAAATCACCGTTCACATTACAGCGAATCCATTCGTTCGCTTGTGTTTGTCCGCTCATGCTTGCATAGTGTAAACGCAACTTTAGAGTCGAACCCGGGTCGTTTTTCAGATATCTTTTCTTAAATCACTTTTAATACGTTAGTAAAGCATTTTTGCCAAATTTAGATTTTCCATTTCGATTCTTGATCGATTTCATAGAGCTTGATCAACAAATATATAGATAGATTTCTCAATTGGTCTTCATGTACACCGAGGCGTAGTTATTTTAATCCATGGCTCATGAAGAGCAGTGCAAGCGTGAGGCGGTTCGAATCTTGCTAAAAGTAAGCAATTTTTCTGATCTCGAAGGGCTTGAATAAAAATATATAAACATATATATATATATATATATATATATATATATATATATATATATATATATATATATATATATATAAGGAAAAGAAAAGGTAGTGATGAGGGTGGCAACAAGGTGTTGAAGAAAGCCCAGCGGACACTTTCCAAGTTGGGGACCAAGTTGGCAGGCTGGTGGGGGTGCGAAGAGACACGCACACAAGAAAAACACACGAAAGCTTTTCGGGCTTATGCCCTTCGTCAGCGATGAAGATAGAGTAACTGAAAGTGACACTCTGGGCGGGGAATGACAGGGTGATGTGGGAAGGTTGATGATTGGAGGAGGCGGGGAGTGGAAAGGGTGAATATATATATATATATATATATATATATATATATATATATATATATATATATATATATATATATATATATATGGAAGTCAACAAGGTGTTGGGATGAGGAAACCCAGTGAGCACTCACCAATCAGACGACTTCAAGTTGGCGAGGCCCCGGGGATGTCGAAGCGACACACGTAAAAGAACACTAAAACACAGAAACATCAAAAACGTAGAAGCTTTCGGAATTGTTCCTTCATCAGCTACAGAGAGAGAACTGATGGCGGTGACACTGGGTGGAGGCATGGGGGTGGAAGGGTAGTGCGGAAAGGTCGAGGATTGGAGGATACGGAGGGGGTTGGTAGGGGGTTTCCTCTTCCCAACACCTTGTTGACATCCATTTATATATATATATATATATATATATATATATATATATATATATATATGGTTGGACAATATGAGTTCTCTCGAGGTAATACAATCCGGAGGTAAAATAGTCCCCCAATCGGATCTCCGGGCGGGGACTGCCTTGAGGAAAACATTTGTCGAAAGTAAATTACGAATAGGGACTTGGAACGTAAGAACTATGAGAAAGGCAGGAAAGCTAGAGAACTTGAAAGAAGAAATGAGAAGAAATAGAGTCGACATTATAGGGCTAAGCGAAACTAGATGGGAGGGAGAAGGACAGTTCGACTCGGAAGAATTCACGGTAGTTTATTCTGGAGGAAATAGTGGGGAAAGGGAAGTAGCTCTGGTACTTAGGAAAGATATGATGAAAAGCGTGACAAAGATAATAGCAACGAACGATAGACTGATGGCAATAAAGCTAAAAGCAGTCCCAGTGGACATGCTGATAATCCAGGCATATATGCCAACGTCAGCTCATGACGATGAAGAAATAGATGAGATCTATGAGGAAAATTAATGAAATTTACGAAGAAGACGGAAGAGGAAAGGTAAACTGCATAATAATGGGAGATTGGAACAGCATAGTCGGAGAAGGACAGGAAGAAAATGTTGTCGGGCAATACGGACTTGGGAAGAGAAATCGAGGAGGGGAGAAACTCGTAGAATTCTGCATCAATAATGACCTTGTAGTGACTAATACATGGTTCAAAAACCATAAACGAAGGTTATACACATGGAAAAGCCCAGGAGATAGAATGAGATGCCAAATAGATTACATCCTTGTAAAACAAAGATTCAGGAACAGCATAAAGAACGCCAAGGCATTGCAAGGAGAGGACATTGATTCAGATCACAGCCTTCTAATACTTGACGTGAGTACAAAGCTCAAACAAATAAGAAAAACGAGAAGAGAAAGACAGACCTGGGACCTAGAAAAACTGAAAGAAAGGCAGGATGTCGTCAGCATGAAGTTGGAAGATAACCTAAGAAAGTTGGAAAACAAACTGAAGACCGTTGATATAGAATGGGATGAAATTAAAACCAGTATCAAAGATACCTTGGATAAAGAGATTGGAAAACAAGAGAAGAAAATCAGAAAACCATGGATCACGAAGGAAATGCTGGAGAAAATGGATGAGAGACGAAAATGGAAAAACGTTAACAGTGAAGAAGGTAGAGCCAACTATAGGCGTATAAACAATGAGTTGAGAAGGGTAACAGATAAAGCTAGAGAAAATTGGATAAAAGGAAAATGTGATGAAATAGAACAAATGGAGAAGTTAGGACGGTACGATATGATATACGCTAGGGCACTGGAATTAGAAGATAGGAAGCCTAATGGAATTTGTGGTAAAGGAATTATGAATACGGATGGGAAGATAGTCTCAGAAACAAAGGATGTAGCACAGGTATGGGAAGAATACATTAAGAATAATACAGCAAACAGGCAGGAGCGGCAAAAATAGAACTGGAAAATGAGGAAAACATTGAAGAAGACAACTTAGGACCAAGTATTATGGAGAGCGAAGTAGAAAAGGCGATAGTGGAACTAAAGAAGGGGAAAGCCACGGGCAGCGATGGAATACCGGCTGAGATACTTAAAGTCATAGGATCAGAAGGACTAAAAGCGATCACGAAATTAATTAATAAGATTTACGACACGGGAGAGTGGCCTCAGGATTTCCTAGAAGTAACAATGATCCCTCTAAAGAAGAAGCCAAAGGCAATGCAGTGTAAAGATTACAGAACTATAAGCCTTCTGTCACACACATCGAAGATCATCACGAGGTTTCTTAATAAAAGGCTGGAGAAAAAGGCAGAAGAAATAATAGGGGAAGATCAATTCGGTTTCAGAAAAGGACGAGGAACTAGAGATGCTATTGGAGTAGTTATATCCATATCAGAAAGGGCAATAGAATACAGTCAAGATATCTGCGCATGTTTCGTAGACTGGCAGAAGGCCTTTGATAGAGTAAATTGGGTAAAGTTGATGAAGATATTAAAGGATATAGGTGTAGACTGGAAAGACAGGAGACTGATTAGGAATCTATATGAGAATCAAGTTGTAAAGGTCAGGTTTGAGAATGTGGACACCTGCGGAATAAATATCGGTAGAGGAGTAAGACAAGGCTGCTGCCTATCGCCAACCCTATTCAATATATATGGAGAAAGTCTAATGCAAGAAGCTTTAGAAGGCACAGGGGATTTCAAAATTGGAGGAAGGATTATAAGAACAGTAAAATACGCAGATGATCAAGTACTTCTAGCAAGAAAGGAAGAGGAGCTACAAAAAATGATAAATAGACTAGTGATAACAGGTAGAAAATACGGTATGGAAATAAGTACAGAAAAATCCAAGGTCATTCGAATATCGGGTAAAGAAGAGAATTTGAACATAAGTATTGGGGGAAAGCCTTTAGATCAAGTTTCAGAAGCATCATAACACGAGAAGCAAAATGTACGGATGAGATCAGAACTAGAATAGGAAAAGCAAAAGCGGCTTTCAGGAGAAAGAAACAACTACTTACAGGGAATATAAGGTAAGATATCCGCAAGAAGTTGATAAAATGCTACGTATGGAGTATAGCATTGTATGGGGCAGAAACATGGACGCTAAGGAAAAATGACATCAAATACTTAGAAAGCTTTGAAATGTGGACTTGGAGGAGAATGCTGAAGATAAAATGGAAAGATAGGATGAAAAACGATGAAGTGCTACGAAGAATAGGAGAGAAGCGAATGATTATACAGGCCATCAGAGAGAGGAAGGCTAACTGGGTTGGACATTACCTGAGGAGAGAGAGTATGATTAAAGACGTGTTAGAAGGAAAACTAGATGGGAAAAGGGAAAGAGGTAGGAAAAGGTTTCAGCTGATAGACGATCTGAAAGGGAAAGAGAGTTATCAAGATATAAAGAGGACAGCGGAAAATAGGAGTATATGGAGAACCATGTTTAACCAAGAATAATCACGGATCTGTCTACGGACAGACTACCTATGATATATATATATATATATATATATATATATATATATATATATATATATGCGGGGCAAAAGTCCTATCAGCAAGGGGCAACAGTCCTATCAGCAAGGGGCAAAAGTCCACAAGACGAAAATAACCAACATAAATAATTATATAAACATTATACGTCATTGTATTGGCAAAACTGGAAAATCTGACATCAGGTCTACATGAAATAAAAAGGTAGTTACAGTCAGAAAAATGTGTAATAGGCTAAGTATAAAAAGTAAAAAATATACTTTTTCATTAATCCACAAAATTAATATTTTAAAGAAACTACTTTTTGATAATCATCAAATCCTATCGATAACTTTATTATTATTAGGAATAAATTTCACACAAATAAATCACCGTTTTTAGTGACAATTAAAGAATGAAATTTTATGTGGTCACTTTGCACAGGTCAAGGATAAATCGTCCACGCTCGTATAAAGTACAGTTATTATGCCGCCACTATTAGCACGAATCACATTTTCTCCAGTCTTCATATGGAGGTTTCTGATATTCTCACATTCGCACCCTGGACTGTTTCTCCTTGTAGATAATTCAATCCTTATCCTTTGGTTTTCTTGGACACGAAAAGGCGTTTTCGAGATCCTTGCTTCATAGTGTCGTCAATGCGTTTTTGCCTTTCCATTTCCATGTTAGTTTTGTGGGGTGTGGATGTTAGAATTACAGCCTTTTCCTTTGCGCATCCTTTTTCCGTTTACTTTCGTTTTAGGAACCGGAGCAATGCCTGATGGCGAATTGCTACGTTTCTATTATTTGATTGCCTCTTCTTCATGACTCGAGGAGAGCCTTTCTTCTTGTGAGATAGGCCGTTTTGTAATCTGTCATCTAGATGTTGACGGTTGTGGTGACTGATTTTCTTTACTGCTCTGTTGTGATCGCGGAGAACTCGCAGGATAGGTGGGATCATCTGTTTCTTCATCTTCGTTTTCAGGATTCTGCTCAGTTACCTGTGACGGCTGAAAATCTTCCTCATTAAATTTAAATCTGTCAAGAGGCATTATACCGCGCACTTTAAATGCTTTGACTGCTTTTTCTACTGTGCAGTTTTTTATTTAGACTTTTCCAAATAGTTCTGCAACCTGGAACTATTATTATTTTTCCTGCGTTGCTTACCAACCATTAGTCACAGAAACTACTGTAAATCTCCTCCAATGACTTGAAGAGGCTTAGCATGTGAATGTTTTTCTCATTACAGTAAGTTACTGCTTCAAGTGAAACGTGAGATGTTGTGGTTGCCCAAGATTAACAACCCGGGATTTGTTCAGATGCCTGTACATGCTGCCGAATGTGAGATAGCCACTAAATAAATAACTCGGCATTAATGTATCCAGGATCCGAAACAAATTTCACTGAATCGGGAGGGGACCTATTCATAAATTCCTGTTTCTCACGTTTTTGTGGAAATATTAGCGCAGGGAGTACGTAATTACCACTTGCGTTCATGCAACACACATGCTAGTTTTTTTCGGCCTCTACAAGCATTTCTGAAGTCATTGGCTTATGTAACTTCTCCCTCTTGTAATCCCTACAATAGATAACAATAAAATAGGTAGGCGTACATATACAGTGACTGCCTTGAGGGGCGGACTTTTGCCCCGGCTGTTAAAAGTGTACATTCCAGTACGTGGTTCTACCTAATGGAGAAGGGCGGAACTGGTAATGTGTTAGATGCAGCCGTAACACTACAAGAATCGCAGCACCAAAAATATATTTTTAGAATTTAGTTATCAGACCACAAACATTCAAAAATTTCGTAAAATTACATCAAAAGTAACAAAATACAGATTTTACCTCATTGTTTCTACACTTTTAGCGTGACAACATCCAAACTACATCTCTAGAACGGTAGCCATTACATCTTCTCGCTGACGTCAGACCATTGCCAACATTAGATGAAATTTACCGCAATCGGACTTTTACCCCGTGCGTACTTTTTCCCCATGTAACCCTATATAAATGTGAAGTTAATATAAAAATTATTAATAAAAGTTATTAATAATAATAAATTTTAGCATATTCTGCGCTAACGCTTTTAAATCTTCATGTGGTGAGCATACAGGGGAACTATACACTATATCGCCTGGTTTAGAATTTGAAGCGTTTGTTTGTAATGGATTCATAGATAACTGAAGCGGAGTTGACGCAAAAATCATAAATCGTAATTGAACGCTAATATAAATTTTAGAAATGATAACTTCTCGTGATTCAATTGTCTGATAATACAAATATAGGGCAATGATTTTATATATACTTACTTCATTGAGACTAAAACAATATAAAATTTAAAAGTATGTATTATGGAATTTTGCCTGCAGAAAGCAGTTGACATAATTTATTTATTTTTTACGATGACAATTCTTGCGAAACTTAAAATTAAATAATCTATATTTTATTGTCAGTTAATTTAATCTTAAAATTACAGTATATAAAAAATTCATTCCAAAAAGGACTATTATCACAGTACAGCGCAACCTCTATAATCCGAACTAATTAATGCGAGGGCGTGTTCGGATTATAGAGATGTTCGGATTACTGGATTCGTGTAAAAGAACGAGGAAAAAATCTATTATGTATTAAATTTCTGCAAATATAACCCCAATTAATGTAGTTACAGTTCACTAAAATGACTGTGAGAGATCCGCGTTGATGGGCGGGGAAATTGTACTGTGCACTGGGCCGTGGCAGTGGGAATGAACGATATCGACACGGCCGGCCATACCGAAATATAGCTCATTCCTTTTAAAACAATGTTTCAAAGAATCATCTATTCTGCAGAAAGAGGCGTTAATAGTGGATATTTGTGCCCGACTTTGTTGCAAAATAAAATTCATCAAATTTCACTTTCTGATGCTCGCTTCGCTTAGACGACATTTTGCACCTGATGTTGAGAAACAGTTCGAATTACTGAGAGTTCGGATTAACGTGGGTTCGGATTATAGAGGTTGCACTGTAATACTACGTGTTTCCCTGAATATAGGCATAAAGAGCTTTTTTTAAAGAGAATATGAAATTAAATTTAAGCAAGCACGATAAAGGATTATAAAGACAGAAGATGAATCAATAAGGGTATTGGACAGAGAGGAAGGGAGATGGACGATTTAAAGGAGCACAGGAGACGAGACGAGGAATTAAGGGAAACATTACGTCAGAAAAGAAAACACAAAACGTCGGCAATTCCGTAGGGAAATTAAAGAGTTTTAACTGCCGCATACCGTAAGAATGGCGGCGATCATCGGGCGATTAAATCAAAACTTCTTTTTATTTTTTTAACCTGCAGATCTAACAAAGCGCGCCCTCTATACCCAGCACATAAAAAATGAAAAAATGACGAACGCGAAGTGACAAGGTTCAAACTCGCAGCCTTATTTACCAGAAGCGAGAGATAGAGCTCACCGGCACAACAAACGTTCGAAATCCATGCGTCAGAAACAACGGCCCGAGTTTATTAATAGAACGGTGACACTGTATACGTATACTGCATTCCGAGAGGAGAGAGGAAAAGAATAGCAAATGGGAGGAATCGTGCGTAGAAGTAAAAGGGTGAGAGCGGGAGGAGAGGGAGTGGGAGGGGAGGGAGGGAGTGGGAGGGGAGGGAGGGAGTGGGAGGAGAGGGAGGGAGTGGGTGGAGAGGGAGGGAGTGGGAGGAGAGGGAGGGAGTGGGAGGAGAGGGAGGGAGTGGGAGGAGAGGGAGGGAGTGGGTGGAGAGGGAGGGAGTGGGAGGAGAGGGAGGGAGTGGGAGGAGAGGGAGGGAGTGGGAGGAGAGGGAGGGAGTGGAAGGAGAGGGAGGAAGATGGAGTGGGAGGGAGGAAGATGGAGTGGGAGGGGAGGGATTGGTAGGGAGGGAGAAAAAGGGAGTATGCAGTATGGGAGTTAGATGGCTCAGGCGTTCCATCCAGTCCCAGGTGAATATTTCTCTCTCTCTCTCTTCCTCCCCTCGCCCTTTTGTTCCGCGGGGAGAGAAAAAAACAAACACGCATAGGAGGGCGTAACTATGTCACGCCTTGGCATGCGACTGCTTTCGCCCTACCGCTCGCCCTTCTTTTTTTCCCTCCCTCGCGTTCAATCACTCTCGAGAGGGAGGGAGAGGTCTCATCCGCCACGTATCGCACGGTGGCTTGTTAGAGGAGGAATGGAAGCGAAAGAGGTGAAACACGCGAAATGCAAAGGAATGTTAAAAAAAGAAGAAAGCGAATATGAATTGAGGATACGGGGTGGACCAAAATGAACGATTCGGATCGATCAACGTTCTACTTTGGGATTTTGATTTTGTCATCAGATTATTTTATAGAGCTGTGTAAATTTAAGTCTTGAATTAACGCCTTCGATACATTACTTTTCCAATGATTTTCTTTCCTATTGCACTCGAACCTCGAAAAACTTAATTTTCAGGGTTGATGTGAGCATTTTTAATGCTCTAAAACTAAAATTTGCAGTGACTCGCACTTTTTTATCATTCCTTTTCGGGGATATAGAGGTTTGACTCTTTGTTGTTTTCATTTTGGCTTAAATTTAAATTATGACGCTGACTTATGCGCGATTGATGAATTTTAGAAGCGTATTATTACATATATATAACATAACAACAACTCAGGACTGCAGAGCCTATGTACAGCAGCAGATATACTGGCAGGAAAATCCAGTGAAGTTGAGTGCAAAATTCCATTTCAACATGTACCCAAGTTGAAGTTCGCCCCCGTCACGTCAGTTGATGTCGAACGTTCTTTTTCTGCTTACAAAATGATATTAACTGACAAACGCCATAGTTTTGTGGTAGAAAACATAGAAAAGGTGCTTGTTATTTATAGTGAGGCCAATTACGAAAAATTTGTGAAATAAACACAAAGAGGTGACAAATTCATTATGGGAATTTCGAATGAAACAGTTTGTCAAACACTCTGCGTAGTACTTAAATATATACTTGAATAGTGTGTTCAGTCAGTATTACTATATGTAATTTAGATAGTATTTTCTCGGTAACGCATGGGATATTAACCATTTTTTTGCCGAAGTGACGCAGGCAGCATCCTCGGCTAGATTTGTCACAACTTCCTTGACATGAAGGATATGCTCGCTGTAATATTCAGCTGCTTTCAGCCATGTGCCCCAGCGGGTGAGCACAGGCTCAGGTGGCAGAGGGACATCGGCCAGTTTTTCTCGAAAAGCCTGTATTCTTGTTGGTGCCTTGACGAAGACCTTCTTCACGGTGGAGATCAATTTGTTCACCTTGGGGAATCCCAGTCTTATTTGCTCTGCTACGCGGTTCAAACCATGGGCAAGGCATGTCACATGCACAAGGGAGGGATAGAACACCTTGAGCAACTGCATGGCAGCAACCATGTACGATGCAGCATCTGTGTATAGGAGCAGCACTTTCTCTTCGTCTAGATTTTTGGGATACAGCACTTTCAGTCCGTTGTTCACGAAGTGTGCTATTGTTTCCTGGTTTGTTTTGGCAAGTTGCTTCGTGCAGATGAGGTAGGCTCTGGATGGCGCATCTGGGTGCAATTTCCCAACAACCAAGTTGGCCATGTATTTGCTAAGAGCATCAGTGGTTTCATCGACCGATATCTAAATATGTGAATCTCCAATGTCCTCCCGTATCCTGCGCATTGAGTCATCGTACGTGGGTTGCACGTAATTCTTGCGTAGCGTTGACTCGGAAGGTACCGACTAATGGCAGTATCGTTCTAGGAACTCCTTGAATGTTGGATTTTCAAGTGTTCTGAATGGAATGTTGGCTGCCACAATTGCGTGACACAAATCTGCATAAAATTGATTCTTCTTGCTGGATCCCTCAGAAGTTTTTTTTAAAAGCATTTGTTTCATCTTAGATTTGCGTTCAACATTTGCCTTATGTAGCACTCCTTGGATGTGCTGAGTTAGGTGGGATTTTTTATCACTTGAAACCTATAAAGAAAAATTATGAAGAAATAATTAACCTTAAAAATACGGAAATAATCTAATAAATATGGAAAACGGACAAAAATATAAAATTTACTTGACAGCTACGAAGATCCGCAGCTGGATTGCTGGACATTTTCAATAACCACTTCTATAGTTACTATAAAATGGCTCGTATAAACAAAAGATGTGGATGGTTTTTGCCTCAAAGATGACAAGCAATTCACGGCCAATAATTCGTTGCAAACCAGCATTATAATGTACTTACCTCCTTGTTGCATGCTTGACAGAAGATAATTTTTCCATCCGTTGTGAAGTACGGGAACTCTTGTAACCACTGACGTATTAAATAAGCTTTCGAACTTGATACTTTAGGCATTGCACTTTCACAATTTTCACGTTCACACTTCTCACCTTCACCCTCTGCAGTCTGGAGATGGACTGCGGGGTTATTCTCGTTTTCCCGTGTCGCACGATATGACAATGTAACAACGAGAAATAAACGCAACATCAGATTAAAGGCATTGTTACATTGTCGTATCACGCGACACTGTGAAACAGAATAACCCCGCCGAACGCGAGACAGGTCCGAGCTGCTGTTCGCCACTTGATCGTGACCGCGGTGTGAAGGACATTTCCAACCCATGACTGAACATTGTACAGTCAGTTTAAAAAATATGAATACTACCAAAATCTGCTTTTATAGTCGATTATTTTAGAAAATTAGCCCTTTTTAGGCTTTTTTTGCATGAAAAAGACAAAAATAAGCATTAACGTCGAAATAGGCATTTGTAGACATTAATGTCAAAATAGGCATTTTTAGGCACTATAAAATATACGTTTTCGGGGTTAATTATTCATGAAACGTATATATACAATTGTATATTGAGATATCTACTCAGGAAAAAAATAGGTTTTTACCTAAAGATCCGCGGTCTAGTTTTAACCCTCCTGAGAACGCCTTTTCGCCTGGAGTAATCCACACACGGATAATCGGGGTTGTGCCGCGACAGAAAAAAGAAAGAAGGGAATGAAAGAGAATGTGATTTAAATAGAAAGAACGTTAAGAGAAGGGAGGCGAAAGAGAAGAAGAATCCGCGCGTAAAAAAGAAAAAACACGTTCCACAGCTCGCCATTGATTAAGATAGCCTTTGCCGAAAGGAATGAGGACAGAGATGGAAAAACCCCGAGAATATATTTATGTGCGACCCTTTAATCACTCCGTCTTATTAGTGCACTCCCTCCTCGGAATTCCCTTTATCCTCGTCCCAAAATTGTCTCCCCTTTTACTCGGCGGCGGTTCGCGCACTCGTACCTCATCTTTTATTCTGTCCTTTTCCTGCCTATTAAGACGGAACGGACCGCACCATTTTCTTTTTGAAAGCGGCGGATCGCGTCGGAAGAAGTGTGTGGGATATCACACGTCGCATGGAGAGGATGCGGCTAATAACGCGTGAGATTTATGCGTTTTTGTGAAGTCTTGTTAGCAAAATACACACGCAAAGGGCACGAAAGGAAGAGAACCACATTAAAAGGAGTCGGATGAATTACTACTGTTTCGGGATGCTAACACGGAAAGGAACGATGCGAGGTTGATGTTGTTTCCGATAGTCGATAAAAGTATGTTTAATCGCGGTTTTGTTTTGCGCGTAAAAAATATACGTCGTATTTGACGCTTTAGTGTTAGATTTCTTTAATTTAGCAATCTATTACAGGTTTGTGTAAGTATATACTATGTATCCAGAGCCAGCTTGATGGCAGTGCCAACGGGTCCCATTGCATAGGGCTTCTCGCTCGCCGAGGTCACACGCTCTACAAAAATATTTATTGTACTTACAAAGTACATACATTATTTTTAAAATAGGAAAATATCGAACACTGGCATAGCAAGAGAGGTTGCTTTATTTATTAAAATTTACTATTAAAAGTTTTTGACGCGTACTCTTTACACCGGGCCCTGCAATTCTCTTAGCCGGGTGTGTCTATATACGTTTATACATACGTATGTACTTATGTTACTGGCAAATCCCGAAATGCGGGCACATCTAGATTTGGCCGGGCAAATCCAGTTATGCCCAGGTATTTTGGACAAATCCCGAAATATTTTTAGAAAAGGCTTTTTCGGGATATTCCCGAGCAATTCGCGATGTGACCAAATCGATTTGGGCAAATCTAGATGTGGCGGGACCCACATCCTATATCCGTTCCGGAATTTTCCGGTTTTCAGTGTTCTGTCCCGGTATCTCGAACATCTTTTTCGGTACGTTTAATTACCGATTTTGTTATTTGTAATGAATTACACAGCAGTTCTCTCCATCTTCAGTTCGTAATAAGTCATTTGAAGATAAAACTCGGTCTATCAAATACGAATCAATACAAGGAGTTACTAATCCAACCCAACCTCGAATCTACCGGAATGAGACAGTTCGGCCCGGAACAATTCGGCGCGACCGTATCGGCGCTGGGACAATTCGGCTCCGGGACAATTCGGCTCCCCAGATTTGGTTAAGTAGTTGGGGTTGGGTTATGTGTTTTTGGGTTTTGTTAGTTCTGTTTTCCTCCCACGGGTTTGGCTAAGTGTTTGGTTCATTCCATTTGTCTCCCCGGGTTGGGTTAAGTGCTTGGTAAGTACCATTATGTTTAACCTCTTTCGTGCATTTTAATTTAAAAGTTGTTTTTTAATATTGCCGTTTCATTGAAATATTACCGCATCGGTAATTAGTCAACATAGCCAAATTCAGTAATAGTTGTAATATGTTTTTGTTATCACACCATTCCCGTCAAATCATGCTGGGACTGTGCCCAATGTAATCCTGCTCGCACCGAACTCTCCCGTCGCCAAATCGTCCCGGCGCCGAATCGTCCCGAGCCGAAACGGTTGCGTCGAATTGTCTCGAGCCAAACTGTCCTATACCCGAATCTACTATACACTTTGAGATTTGCCGGGGCATACATAGATCTGCCCAAACACCTGTGGGCGTTTCGCGATATGCCCGGGCAAATCCCGAAGTTACACTCTACTTCGGAATTTGCTCGTCCCATTTGGGCAAATCTAGATCTGCCCAATTTCGGGATTTGCCCATAAAATATATATGCACACACCAGCAGCGTAACGTACTTCAACTGGATTTGTCATTTATTGAAATTGTCGAATAATAATTTTGGCGTTCACAAAACGTCATCATTTTTATAATTACTATGTTAATTCTTTCTTCGTGATCCCGAATGGAAATTCTATTTATTAATTGACCGATTAAACTGGGAATTTTATCACCTGCTCAAATTCTGACTAATTTGTAATCACATTAATGGATGCGTCTCATAATAAATCATAACCCGCATCTGTTAATTTATTCTTCGTGGTCTCTCGTAGAAATAATTCATCTTTATTTCTTGATTATAATAAGAATCTTATTTTTTTAATCTTTTGAATTCCTTGAATTCCAACTGAATCGTCACACATCCTCTCAGGCCCACAACTCGTAAAACGGGGGGGGCAATGAAAATTCATACATACAGCGCCAAATTGGTCAAATACGTGCCAAAATAGTAATAATAAATCGTAAATGCCACTTGATTGCATAACCCAGTTTCTATTTGCGGCCGTAAAGAGGAGTTTTCAAGTTTAACGTCATCGAAAGGAGAGAAAGAGGGATAGCCTGTTTCCATGGGCACCACGCTATAAATAGGCTTGATAAAACTTGGTTCTGGAGGTTCGGTCGTATGAATTTCTGCGCAGTACATAGTAAGGTAATGCTCGTCGGGGTTATGCAATCCTCCCATTGCGGATTCATAAAGCACGCGGTGAAGTCTCACGTGTTTGGAAAGGAAATTAAAGAACCGTCGCGGGATGATTCACGAGGTATTTCGCACATAAGCGAATACATGGCGCAAAATTTAAACCTATTAATGAGGAATCAAATACTCTCGCGATTGTCTTTTTGCGATCGAAGAGCCATTGATCAATTTCATGTCTTAGAACCATAACCTTAGAAAGAGTACCTTAATGAGCATATTGTAGCAGTAAAATTCTATCTGAATTGAAACGTTTATTTGCGCATGTATAAAGAAGGCTGTGTGACCATGAATGAAGGTATTTCCAGCGAGTAAAATCGGAGTTTGCTGCAATTTCAATGGCTCTTTACGTTTTTATGACCGGAATCACCATGAATGCTTAGGGAAAGAGAAGAATATCAAATACGTCAGTGTGTGTACGTATGTATGTATGTATACACGCGTGCGCAAACACATCCATAAGATTTATTTAAACATACAAATAACGATCGAATTTATTTTACAACTAGAGTGAATGCCCGCCAGTAATAACGGGACATAAATATAAAGGTTCTCTAGTTAAATCGTTATGTACTCCTCCGTACGAGTATTGGGACTGATTGTGACACAACAATAGAGGCTTGAATTTTGACGACAGCATGATTGCAAAGGCAACACTAAGTTTAATGTCAATTTTTTCCGATATATGTGATTTACAGAATAAATTTGAGCGATTTCGAATTGATGGCAAAATTCAACGATAACAATAATAAACTTCATTCATTATCCTTTAAACTAGTCCAGGTCCGAAGATCGATATTAATTTTTTCTCATTTTAATTTGCAAAAGAATGACATTCTAGAAGTCTAAAAGTCATTTTTACGTGCTATCTTACGGGAAACAGAAATCCCGGAGTCGAACCCGGGTCTTTTTTCAAGGGTTTTTTCAGCATTGACTTTGAATGTGTGGTTGAAGCATTTCTGCCAAATTTCAATCTTCTACGTCGTGGGGATGTTTGCTAAAACTCGCTATAGAAGCGTTACGCAGAGTGACAGAACAAACGTTTTATATGAGGTTAGTATTAGAGAATCCAAATACTCGGATTTTGAACTACCCGGGTCATCGTACTCGGATACCCAGATGTTTCAGAAAAAATTATAATTTTTTAAAATATTCATTTATTTTTTATTCATAAAATAATATTTAAGTAATACAAGGTATACATTTTAAACTGGTTTCGGATCTTGGCAATGAAGTTTGAAGCTACTGAGAACACTCTCGCTAGCTGTTGAAGTAGGGTGAATTGTTATCAAAGTCTGGGACAATTTATCTGTGAGGTATCCTCTTTTGCCATGATTTCCTTCAATCAATTTTAGTTCCTTGTCCAATGCTGATTTTGCTGTAGATTCTTTCGGAAATAGCCATAACAGATTGTATTGTTTTCTGCAGCTCATCATACACAGAACTAACAGAACCTTCATTTTCCTTAGCTGATTCTTGTTGCTCATTTTCATGTTCATCTTCACCAAACGACCTCTCAAATGTAACTTTTGCCAATGATTTGATTACATTTTTTGAAAAATGTGTAAAATGATCATTAAAGTGGGAGTTAGGATAATTGCCACTTTGCAAAAAAGCAACAACGACACAACAAATTTGTTTCGTCTTTCATCAATTCTTTTTTTTTAAGGTATCCATCGTTTCAGTAGCGAGATCCGTATCTGCTTGTTGTAATTTATTCAAAACAAAGATGCAAACTCCTTCAGCTTTCAGTAAATTGCTGTCCTCATTGCTTAACTCTTTGACAGCAAGCTCGACAGTTTTCAGAACTTCCGATATTTTCTTTAAAACGTTGATATTAGTATATTTAAATTTTTGCTGACCAAACTCCATCAAAGCCTTGTTTATGCAGTCATTCAATTTAAAAAAAAACGATTCACCGCAGGAATAATGGAGTTACATCGAGTCTTGCAATCAAGTAACAACCGCAGTTTCTTGCCTTCTTGTGCCAGCACATGCTTTTGAAGAACACTGCTTCTTACAGTAGATTTTTTGAAAAGTTTAATAATTTTTCGTGTCTCCGCAAGAACTATTCCAATGTCTCAACGGGCTTTTGGAAATTCACCGAGACTGCGGTTCAAAATTCAAACTGCCATCAACAACGCATTTGAGTATTACTGATATCCTTCTCATCCTGACCAGCGTAATCATCATCATCTTGGAATTCTTCATCTTCATCATTCTCTTCGTCATCAGTGAGAGGTTGGACTGTTTTCTTATAAAATACATCAATGACACCAAGATGGATTCCATGGTTGTAGATCTGATCTGAGTCCAGCCGATTCCCCTCTTTCTTACTCACAATGGGTATCTTAGAGGTAGGGCAATGAATAGCCAGGAAGGGAGGAGGGAAACCCGGTGCCGGCATTTGCCTCCTCTTACGAAGAACACCAGGGGGGCCAACTGCTTAACGTCCCTTCCGAAGGACGGAGTGTTGATTTGAGCACGCTTCTCATTTTCTCGTGTTCTCTTTCCTCATTGGCTCGTCCTCGTCACCTTAGTTCCAACACGCGCAAATAGGGGGCCGGAGCGTCCTCGGAAAAAATCCACATAAGGATTCGAACCGGGTGTCGCTTTTTTAGCAGATCGTACGGTGGGGACAACACTCTTGCCACTACACCACCGGCTCCCCACCATGGTTGTAGCATAACTAAGCCAATGCCGGAATACTTCCGTATCTTACCATTAATGCAGCTCCGTCTTGATTTGATCCGATGACAACGGAATCCATATCGATTCCAAACTCATTAAGTCTTCCTTTGACTAGAGCTATGGTGGCATTAGAATCACAAGATCCTTCAATAGGAACCAGCCCAAGAACGAATGGCGAAATTGCTTCTGAGTGGACTGTAATATTCATGTATCTTCTGACATTTATATCACTCCATTCGTCGACGGTGAGATTAAATCTCTTTCCAGATTTTTGTTGTTGCGATAAAGCTGCTTTCATTTCTTCCATCTTTCTTCTTAGAATTTCATTTTGTATTTCATCACCGTTGTTTCGCTTTTTGGCATGATGTAATTGCGCTTTCTTACAAAGCCTCTAATGGCTTCAGATGACATTATTCCTTTAATGCTAAATCCATCCTTTGCAGCATATTTCGCTAATATTTCATTCAATGTTTCTCGGCCGACAAAATTCAATATTCCTTCCTTTTTTTGGCTTTTTGAAAATGCAGCAGCATCATCATTCGATTCATCCATTTTTTAAAAGTATCCTCACCTCCGAGGGCGTAAACAAAACTCTCAAGAGAGAGGCGATAGGTCTTATTCAACAGGAGCGATTCTCCTCTCAGACACGCAACTTGCAACGACCACGATTTTGGTATCTCTTGCTCTGAAAGATTTGTTTGCCTTTGTAAAGGCCGCCACACACGCTCAGTTTTTACTCTTCGTTTTGTCTGCGCAGTAATAAGTCCGAAGAAAAGACGGAACGAGTGTGTCGAAAAAGCGCAATATTTTCGTACGTGCTCCGTGTTAGAATCGGCTCGAAGTGAATGTCTCTGCCACATGTTTCGGCTTGTGGCGCCCCTTGGACTACGGCACTCGGGGCGGTCGCCCCCCCCCCTCCCCCTTGCTACGCCCCTGCCACCTGTATTTAATTATGCGTACTTTTTCGTTATTTTTGCTATTTTCTGTTGGTTCAAATGTTAGAAAATTGCATATTCATAAAAAGTATGTAACTCGATACTCGATCAAATTACCCGGGTGGTCGAGTACTCAAAAAAAGCTTCTAAATTCCGATTATCCGGGTACTCGATACTCGAGCTTAGATTCCCTAGTTAGTATCATCCACAACTATTTTAGCCACATGACTGAAGTGCCATAGGAAGTTGGAGATGATTTACTGAACGGCTCAGGTGCATTCGACTTATCTGCAAGGAGGTAATTGTTACTTTTCTAACTCTTCCATCCCCAGCTTCATTACCGGCAATCGTTCATATGCATACCCTTCGAAATGAACTGAACCGTGGACGAGCATACTGTGTATTCAACCACTTTTTCAGAATAGGTATCTGGTATGTAATTCGCTCGTTTGCATTACATTCTATCAAGTATGCCGGCGTAAGCAGTAGTAGTTAATGCATTCCAGCAATCAACGATCGATCGGCTAACGATAATAAACATTAATGGAAAAAATGATAGATTAGTCTGTGAGATTAATCGTTACATAGTGACGCAGCCGCGGTTAATATTTTTCGCTTGTTTGATTACTTCCTCCGCTTCCCTGATTCATTCCCACATTCATCATTCAAAGAAATTGAATTTTTGTCCACAAACATGTTCGTCAGTTGTTGAGATAATACTTCATTTTTGGAGCTTCCACCTTTAACGGTTAACTACGACACAGAATAATAACCAGCTTACGTAGCTCCACGGCACAATAACTGACACTACACTAAACCAGCGGTATGAGTACAAGCAGTGTTACCACCCAACCGAGCGAGAAATAAAAAAAATCCCTTTACTTTTTGACTTACCCTCGTACATTGCACAAATTTTCTCATATACATATATACGTTTGGTCCACTGTGTACGCTTGTAAAAGAAAAACGCTTATAATTCCAAGTTAACCGTAGTTTAACTTATAATTTAATGCCACTAATCGATATTTAGTAATTTTTTGGGTTATATGACTTAGTTAGTACTGTTTGTGAAATCAGGCTGTACGATTGGATGGATTTTAATCAAAATCCTTATAGCCATTTTTAAGTAAATCGAATTTTTTACAAAATATCCAAGAATAAAGTACCCTTAATTGTTGCGCAATATCGTTCATTTCTTCAGAATTTTTTTATGAATGATATCATCCACAAGTTTGAGATATCATTCGATTTAGTTTAACCGTAAGGCTGTAGTAAGGTTTTGAGTGGATCGCGGCGGAGTCGTGACGTCATAGGGCTTAGGTAAGGTAGCTTAGCGTAAATTGTAATGTCACTGGGCGCCATCTGGTTACTTTTTGAGAAATATGGCTTACGCATTATTATTTGTAACATCAGGCTCTACAACTGTTGATTTTAATCAAATTCTATGGAGCCAATTATGAGTAAATCAAATTTTTCTAAAAATCGCCAAGAAGTAAACTACCCTTTATTTTTGTGCAATATCATTTTTATGAAAAAGGGTTTAAAAAAGATGATATATTGCATAAATACGAAATATCATTCGATTTAATGTACGCGTTTGGGTCCTAGGACGGCGAACATACAGACAGACAGACGGCATGGCGAAAACCACTTTTATGGACTCAGGGACACCTAAAACGTGTATTTCCATCAAAATCTCGAAGTCGAATTTTTTCACGATTACAATACCTACTTTCTCTATATACTACGTATATGAGAAAGTAAAAAGATGCATCAGTATTACATCAGTACATAGATGCCACAGTATCAAGTCATATATCATCGAATTCCTTATGTCGGTGAATATGTTTATTTTTAGCCTCCGAATTCATTGCTGATCTCAGTTTAAAATTTCATTCATCCGCTCAGAGTTCAACAACCAAGCAGTTTATCACGTTCACTACCTGGTAGCCGCAGAAGTGTCGGCTGATTAAATTTACCGCTTTCAAGCATGCAAAAATGGTAGAAAACGTCTGAAATTCACTGGGATTCTCTGTTAGTTCACGCCAATTCGAAGAAACGGCATTTTAAAAAAGTAAAAATTCCTCACGGAAATGTTTTTTTTTTATCGCGGCGTGGAGAGGGAAAAATTGACTCTTTGGTTCCGCCTCCCAATCGTCGCGACGAGGGTGAAATTCGAACAATTCGACGCTGCTGATAAATACTTCCGGTACAATGGGATGAGCTATGAATCAGTCCAAGATGGTGAATGTAACCGAGGAGGTGAAATACGGAAAGGCGCGGTAGGCAACAAATTCCAGAATACCAGAGGATTATTTTCATCTCTCTTAATAGATTAATTGCAATCATGACGTCGTTTGGAATAAATGAGTTTTGATGCAATCGATCCAGGAAACCCGTAACTTTTTGGAACAGCATTTTATAAAATTCAATGCTGAAAAAAGTAAGGTAACTCAGTACAAAAAAGCCCCGGCGAAACCATGCCCGTGTGATTTTATGTCGGAATAGTTTTGGACTTTCTTTACTTTTATAAACATCCCACCATTAGGTCGGCAAATATAATCCCAAAAACCTCAAAAGGGCTAAGAAACACGTTCTAAAAACTACCCTAGGGCCTCGCGGTTACCTGATTGTCCAAAGTAGAAGCGTGAGTTTTTCAAAAAAAAAGATGCATATTTGCATTTAAGAAAATACCCATCTTTCAGTCCCACTGTTAATTTAAGCCCAGAAAAGGGACGAAATCGTGGGTAGAAAATAATACCGCGAAAAGGTAAACGAAAACGTCTTAAATATTACAATTCAGAGTAGGTTTTTGGACGTATACTATTCCATCTTGTTGGAAAATCGACGCTTATCGAAGACTATTCATTTTCGTCGATTTTGAAATAAAAAAAATCGACTTTTACCAACGTTTTTCGATTTAAATGAAATCCTACCAAGCCTATTTATATGCTTATGGGAATAAACTTGATGTTAAATCAATTTAAAAAAATTAAAAAATATATTTCCGTAATTCAAATTTTCTATAACTCGAATAATTTTTACTTTCCTTTGAGATTCGAGTTATAGAAGTTCCACTGTATATATGCAAATATTTAAAAATATATTTCCATAACTTGAATTTTCTATTACTCAAATAATTATTAATTTTCCTTGAGATTCAATTTAAGGAAGTTCAACTGTAATTCGTTATGACGACATTAATTTTCATTAAAAGCATTAAATCACTGTAATCGTAATATCAGATCCCTTTAAAAGCATTGAGGTTGTTGCCCGAGTATTCAAAGATTTTCATTGTTGAAAAGAGGAAAAAATTCAAACTTTTTTACGATTAAAAGCAGATATTTACGCTAATTCGGTAGGTATTTGAATTCTGCTTTCAAACATTAAGAACTCCGTTTTTTTATATAGACAACTGTTCTTTTCACGAATTCGTATCTCAATTTAAAGTAATTTAAAAGTGCATTTTTAGAAAGCCTTGCACTGAATCCCATGCTTTTCTTATGGGGTATTGAAATGGAACATTGGGGTTAAAAAGACCCCTTAAATATAAATTTTTTGTGCTTTTCAATTGTTCTCGTCGGTTGTGTCACTCGACCTACCAACATACCAAATTTGAGATTTCTATCCCTTCTAGAAGTACCTAAGATTTTTGTGTCAATGAGTGAGAGAGTGAGGCACAAGTAGCTATATTATTATAGATAATCCCTCGGAAAAAGTACATCAATGACGATTTGCATAATTGTTTTTGTGCATAGAGACGCGCGTTTTCATGGTAATTTATTTATGAGTGTTTATGCGATTCTTTTAGCCAAGGACACTATGCGTTTATTTAAACACTATTTGTGAAATTACTCGTTTCATTAACTGGGCATACATTTTGCTCATTCCGTAGTCTATATACTTCGCCTCCTCAGTGAAAAATGTTACTTTTCTATTTCATGCATTGCAATTGAACTTATACATTGTGTGATATTTATTTAGAGAAATAACATGAAATTATTACTTTATACGAAAACCTACAACCCAACCAACCAATTCAGGAATGGTGTACGTAAAGATACAATCATACGATTACAGTTCTCTACATTTTTATATTTTTTTACGGTCGGAAATTTGTGCGTGTTAATGAATTCTCTTAATATAATTTATCCGAAGAATATAGACACGCACTCACACATGGATAAATACATCATTTTTACATGCATTTATACACATCAACGACCTCAAATGCATGAAATTGCAGTACGATTTCCCTTCGAATGGCCACGTCGTAATTAAACCATTGCCGCTTTGTCGTGGCTGCGATGACAAAAGAAAACCGCTTCCGATGCATGGAAGCATCAATCCATCCATTCGAGACGAAACAAAGAACATAATAAAAGGGGCTCTTCGATTTTTTTATCGCCGTCGGATGCATTTCCCTGTTAAGGAGGTCGTCTGAACGACACTGGATCGAAAAGAGATCGTGCGAATGGCTAACGATGATTCCGCTCCCATTAAATTCGCGGCGGCGGCTTCCGTAACAGAGTAACGAGGAACCCCCTAAGGGCGTCAATGTCGGGAGATAACCTCCTCTATTTCCCCCGCTTTCTCCCTTCCGCATGAAAGCAAGTGACCGTCAGTTTTCTGTTTTTGCGATATCCTCTCGGCGGCGTCCCTTTGATTTTCAAACGTCCCATGCGATTACTCCGGTCTCGGTTTTTTTTTTGGGATCAAGAGTGCGGTTCGCCAGAAGTCAACTTCGGAGCGCAGGCGCACACAAATGCAAACTCGATATCCGTTTTACGCTCGGACGTTAATTTCCCCTCTCCGTACGTCGGTGTGTGTGTGCCTTTTATTACGGTCGACAGCTGAGAATCGAATTACGATTCTTGCGCGCGAGTATTTTTTTGGTATTTTTTTATAATGGCCGTTAGGCATTTTCTTGATTCGCACGACTGGTAACATACGTGAGGAGGGAGAATTGGAGTTTGGTCGATAAGAATACCAACATTTGTGGAAACGAATAAAAATTTAATGGGTGGTGATAAAGATGAAATATTTTGCATTTCATATAGATATAGCATGGAAAATAACTAAAATTTTCTCCAAAATAGGGGCTAGGTATTAATAACGTTAATTTTTACGTAGTTATTTGTCAATATATTTATTAGGCAAGTTTTTACTTTCTCCATATGTAGTATAGGGGAAAGTATTGTTTTCATGAAAAAATCTGATGTGGCCACCACATGACTTTCTCCATAACTGTAATATTTCTAAAAATTCCAAATAGGTTACATAATAATAAATATTTTAAGAAACTGCGAGAAAATTTTACTTTACGAAGAACAGAAATAATCTAAAACCATAGCTTTCTGATATTGGATATAGCCACAAAGCTCCAACAATTAAGAAAATAAAAAGGAGCGTTACTAAGATGTAACTTAGCGTCAATTGTTAACAATAGTCGTCGGTAGGTGGAATGGTGGTGGCAGCTATAACTATAAGATATCTCTTAAACAATGCATTATATAGAAAAATGTTTCAAAAGAAACTGATGTGGGCAACACATGACTTTCTCCATATTTATATGGCAAATTAATGTTGTTAGCTCTGGGATCGTTGTAAATATTTACTTCCGGTTTACAATTAAGAAAAGAAAAAGGAGCGTTACTAAGACGTAACTAAGCGTCATTTGTTAACAATAGTCTTCGGTAGGTGGCGTGGCGGTGGCAGCTAAAAATATAAGATATCTCTTAAACAAGGCATTATAAGGAAAAATGTTTCAAATAAAAGGTTGTAGACAATTAAATTTCCTACAACTTTTATTCAAATACATTTTTACATTTATCAAATATTAAAGCAAATATTTCAAAATAACGGATAAGTGACAAGAGTAAACACCCACTTTTGGTCGACCGATTATTACCAAAACTAATCAGATCTTCTAACTTTTATAAAAATGTTAAATATAAAATTTTGCGTTGACCTGATTAATAATTTTTGAGTTAGAGCGCCCACAAAAATCTATCACATAGAGACCGACAGACATCATCGCGAAACTAGTCAGAACGTGTTCAGGGAACCTTAAAACATGTATTACCGTTGAAATCTCGAGTTCGATTTTTTTCATGAAAGCAATACTTTCTCATACTACGTACGATATATGGAGAAAGTAAAAACATTGTAAATGAGCACCATTCAGACCGGCTGGGAACGAGGGACGGCCGACTTTTGTGGTAAAAACACCAAACCTCAGAGAGAGAGAGAGAGAGAGAGGAATACAGTTCAATTTATGGTAAATTCTTATGACCGCCTTCGGGAATGTGTTCCATGTCAGTCAGGCGAGCGTGAACTTTGAAAATGGATGCGATATTTGAAGTGGCGGCTTGTTTGACTTTTGCGTCGTGTCGTGTTGTAGCGCGTGTGTACATACGCGACCCCCCTTTGGTTTTAGGAGATCGGTGTCGACGGAGGTCGATGCGTTCGAAGCCGAGCAGGGCGTTCCGAGGGAAGGAACACGAGGCTGCCTTTTGATGTTCCTCTCCCATGGCGAGATTACCCGTTTCAAAATACAGCCGTTTATAGGGTTACAATAACCCATCGCGAGAAGTTTTGAATATCATTACTTTCTCCATATATTACATAGTATAGGGAAAAGTATTGCATTCATGAAAAATATCGACTTCGAGATTTTAACTTAAACGCACGTTTTGAGGTCCCCTGAACACGTTTTGACCATTTCATCGATGATGTCTGTGTGTGTGTGTGTGTGATAGCTTTTTTGTGGGCACTCTAACTCAAAAACTATAAATCAGGTCAACGCGAAATGTTATATTTTACATTTTTATAAATGTCAGAAGAACTGATTAGTTTTTGGTAAAAATCGGTCACCGGAAGTGGGTGTTTACTCTTGTCACATCCGTTATTTTGAAATATTTGCTTTAATATTTGGTAAATGTAAAAATGTATTTGAATAAGAGTTGTAGGAAATTTAATTGTCTACAACCTTTTGTTTGAAACATTTTTCTTTATGAGTTTATTATTTCTATTTAAGTTGCCACTATTTTTAGTGAAATATGTGTTTTCAGGTAATAACGAATGGATTAAGTTTGTGTTAAAAAATGTAAACATAGAAGCCCCATTGGTTATGGGTGACTTAGAGCAATGTGTTAATGTATATGTGGATGCAACCCCCAATACAATGGCGGTTGTAATCCCAATGTATGATGTGATTAAAGCTTTTTATATTTATAGACAATTACCTATTGCACTGACAGAAGGACTTGCAGCGCTAATAGGATTATTTGTTGTATAGGAAATTTGTAATAATTGTAAACAAAGAATATGTTTATATACTGATAATATGCAAGTAATGTACTCTTAAAAAAAGGTAAAGGTGAATTATTTAGATATAATATCATAAGAAAAATGTTTGTATATTGGCTAATAAAAAATCGAGACAGTCAAGTCTCTTGGTGCTACGTCCCTTGTGAGGCCAATCCGGCCGACAGACCTTCCCGGGCGATCCAGCCCTTGTACACCGGCGCGGCCATATTGGCTTCGTCGGTTTATAAGGGTTGGACCGCCTGACTCGGGGCCAATCGGTTACGGGGAGACCTCGGGGGTGACGTAGCACCAAATAATAATAATAATAATAAAGTTTATTGTTTAAGAGAGATCTTATATCGCTTAGTTACGTCTTAGTAACGCTCCTTTTCATTTTCTTAATTGTTGGAGCTTTGTGGCTATGTCCAATATCAGAAGGCTATAGTTTTAGATTATTTCTGTTCTTTGTAAAGTAAAATTTTCTCGCAGTTTCTTAAAATATTTAATATTATGTAACCTATTTCGAGTTTTTAGAAATATTACAATTATGGAGAAAGTCATGTGGTGGCCACATTAGATTTTTTATACAAGTGTGCGTATGTACGCGCCTACATAAATTAATTTTTCTTGTAAAATGTATATTAACTTCACGAAAATTATTTTTCTTAAGCAGTTCCTTATTTTTTTTAAATATGCACTTACTAATGAATGAAGCTATCAAGGATGCATTCGCTTAAAGGTACGTTCACAATATATACATGTATATGACAAATCCATTTACAAGTAATATGATACTTCCTAGATTTGTATGCGATTTAGTATATACAAATCTAGTACACGTATAAATATTTTAAGTGTTCACATTTGGTTAGACAAATCAGCAGAGAATATGTCTTCGAACGAGGAATATCTGTTCATTGGTGCTGCTGCGAATTACGCAATTAACAACAAAGTAGCAAAAAGGAAGAATCGTCGATGGTGGATAAGAAATTTTGCGTGCAAAAGAAGTAATTATTTTTTCAACCTCTGCTTCGTTGCGTCCCTCCATTTCAGATGTAATCTTCAAACGTGCTTCTTGCTTGACATTTGTATTAGAGTACTCTGGAAATCGTGGATTTCATAAGCACTCATGATTTTTAAGTAACTTAATCAATACTGTTGTTTCTTTTCTCGGCAAATCTACCATATTTAAATAAATGAAAAGGAACTAATAATAAACACACTTTTAAGTCACACACGAACTCAACACTACAGCACGTAAACAGTTTAAAGTGACAAATGATAGATAATTAAGATCCTACAGCGCATGCGCGAGTTGTTGGATAAATACAAGTTTCACATTCGGCGCGAAAGCTTCAGATTTGTATATTACTTGACTCCTACAGAATAGAATATGAAGAAATCTTAGACTTGTCTTCTACAAATCCTATACTTTCCTAGATTTCTATTTTTACATGTATAAGGTTTGTATTTATCTTACATGTATATAGTGTGAACGCAGCTTCAAAGGATGAGGCAGATTATAATATCTGAGAATAAGTTTAGGGAATTTTATCCCGTTCGTGCGCGAGTATATTGTTGATTTACCTCTCAAACTATTTTTAGTTAAAATAGTTTCGACTTTGTAAATTATTTTAGACGACCGAGTCTGATTAACTGTCTTTCTTGTAATGGTAATTCTGTTCATGAGGTGTTAAATATTTTTATGCAATACTAAGTAAGCGCCATTTTGACACAATTTATCGTATCGAATTGAAAATTAACTTAGAGATTCAATTTTCAGCCAAAAATAGCAATGTTCTCCTATGTTTATAATTTTGCAATTAATAAGTGTAGTAACATAATTAATAAAGAGGGGTTCAAAGTTGATTCACAATAATCTTTTGTCCGTATACAGAGTAATTTATACGAAGCTTTAGATTTCGCCAAGTTTAACCGAGGAGTTGATTTTTACTATAAAATATAAGCAACAAAACTTCATTCCCCATTCCAGACCAAATCCTCCTGATCTACTTGTTAGTGTTGCCTTTGCAGAATCACATTTGGTCCACAGGCGTGGGAAGCGACGACTTCTCCGATTCGACGAAGCAAGGTAGCACGGATTCCGAAAATCTCAACTCCGGTTCCCGCGAACAGATCCACCTCCTCGATTTCTCCCTTCCTCCAAGAGCATAAATCCATCTAACTTCGTCTACCAATGCTAGCGCAGCACACGCTCTCCATCCTGCGCGGTTGGAACAGCAAACCCACTTAGGCGCCCGACAATGAGAAGCGGGAGAGTATCGGCTTAGCACTTAGGCCACGCCAGATACGATAGAATTCCTAGCAACGGCTAAGGTAAACAAGATCGGTTTTTGACCTGGGAATGCGAAAGATGCTGGCTGCGTCGAAAAGCGAAATATCCTAAATGGACGAGGTTACTCCGAGAACAAAGTACGTAATTGGAGGTTGCCATGGGCACGTAGTACATATCATATCAATTTCGCAATGTATTCAAGCTTTCATAGCCGGTATTTCAAGCATTTTGGTAAAGATTTTAGGAAACGTAGAGACACAGAGGGAGAAATATTTATGAACGTTACTCGAATGTAAAAAGTAAATGTAAAATATTTCTCCGGTAAAAATAAGGAATTCCAATTCACTTGAGATTTATCGACCACGTCTTATGTCTGAAAACAAATTCAAGAATAAGCAATTGAAAAATACCTTACCTTAGGCATCTCCAACAGTCATGGAAAGGTTATAGTGGTTTATTATAACCTTTTTCTGGCCAATGGTTATATCTTCGATAAGTACTTATTTTATTTTAGTGCTTATTCTTAAAGAAATTTCAACTCAAAATGAAAATTAAAGATGAGTGAACTCGCTTTCGAGAGATGGTAAAATTTTATCGGACAATACGACCCAATTAGTGCGATTATGAGGGATAGAGATTAGCATGTATCTCCAACCCCCCAAAAAAACACTGAAGATGTTTATCGTGAATTTCATCGCATAGGTTCCGCGCATTAATATTTCGTATTCTTAAGGGTGGCGCCTCATCTCCACGAGAAAATGTTTTCCCAAGTGCCTGAGACAGAACTTGATTAAATATCCCGTCCATTGGAATCTTCAAAACCGAAGTCCGTCAGCAGTTTCGTTGAGCCAGCAAATGCAATTAGGCCTCCTAGACGAGTTCGCATAAAGGGGAAAAATCGAATAATGGGTGATACAAAGGCTTCCTTCCTCGACGGGAAGTTCCCATTAAGGGTTCATCGAAATGGCGTCCTCCTAGCGTTCGTTCCGCGTCGCAGTCGAAGGCATCAAAAGGAAATCCAGTCGAGGAATGCGGGCGGGCAATTTATATTCCTAAAATATGTGATTTGTGTTTCCTACTTTGAAAACGGCGGCATTAAAAAAATACGCGGTGTCTCGCGCCTTATACCCTATTAAAGAGGAATGTCTGGCTCGGGACGTTATTTCCGAATTTGAAGGGAATTTGCAAAATAAGCCGTCGGCTGTTTGAACCACTCTTTCGCTATTTCTTAGAATTATTTGAGTATTTCTCCAGAAACGAGTATTTCTGGAAAAATATTCAGTAAAAAACACAAGGAAACTTTTTATTCAGTTACGATAATTTCGTGTTAAACGTTTTAAAATCAAGATACAGTGAAATTTCTTTCGTCAAATCTTGATACCTGTAGATTTTATAAGTAAAGATATTGAGAAACGAAAATTAATTCTCACACTGCGTTAAAAATATTTCATGCGCTGTATCTTATTTGTTAGACGAGGCAAATGCAAAATCGGATGTATGATGGAAAGCGCGCGTGTGCTAACGGTGACGGTGTCGCCTCTGGTGGCGAATTATGGTTTAACGCGAATAACTGCAGAACGGAAAGTACGGCTTCTACGGTTTTTAAATGTCATCGTCTATCATAAGATCACGGGTTCGATTCCAAAACATTTTATTTTCTTCATTTGATTAACACGGGCATGAGTGTAGCATATTCATCATTTGCATTTTTTAAATATCATCGTAGGAATTCGGGACAGAACGAATGACGCCTGAAATAACGAAATTTCGTTTTACTTCCGTTGATTCCTGAATACGCGTCAAATCGGATCACAAATTAATTTTTAACGCTGAAATTTGACGTTTTATACGAGAAAATCTTTCGTCGCCAAGGTGATTTACATTGTTGCCGGTTTCATGTAGTTGCGGACGATTCACTGGGATTATAAATTCGCTTCGCATATATCCACATATTCACGAAATTTCGACGGTTTCGAAGTTTAAAGAATACTTTGGTAACGATAAACAATACGACGGTAACGTAAATAAATAAATATTCCATTATTATTGATAATCTGTGTATGAGTGTTTCTAAGTCAGATATAGAGATTTAAATTGCTAAATGTTTGAAAGATTTCGAATACAAATAAATCAACACTAATATTTCTTTGCCACACTTAATATGCTCAGAACTATTCTTACTTTCTGGAACATTCGATTACTTGAATTTTATACCTATTCATTTTTTTATTTTTTGGTGCCTGTAAATGATGGTTTAATTAAAATATTTTATGTGAATTTGATTTTAATTTATTATTCTGCTTATACACACGTCATTTTTGACGGGAAATTATTTTTTATTTATTTGTAAACAATCGGCCCATTACAGCCGACCGATTGACAATATATACAACAATAACAAAAACAATTACAACCATGACCAAGTCGGGAATCGAACCCGCGAGCCACCCCTCTACCAAGGCCGTCAAATTACACTAGATAGTAGATGTTGAGACGAAGAAATCGAATTTTGCAACTAAATCATTTCATTACCGTTTATAATTTATACAAACGAATTTTAATAAACAAGTTGCCGGTTATGAAATATATTGAATGTAATATTTGACGATTTCATATATGTTTTCAGCTCACCCCGCCTCGATTCTTTCGCAATCCTCGCGCCAAATATTTCTCGGTAAACTCAGTTCCTTCCAGTATTCCGCTAAAGTAGGTCAAAATCAAAACTGTAATGATAACAAAGCCCTACGAACCGTTACGAAGAAGCTTTTAATTTGTAGATAGAAATAAAAGGGAAATATGTTATATGACTTCCAACACTTATGATTTTTTATTTTTTTATTTTACTCACAACCACAACCAAAATGTTGAGAGTTATTGCACGCTACAGCCGTTGCTTGGCAAAGAGAAAAAAACAGGGCGTATAGTTTGAAGTAAATCGAAAATTTAATGAACGTGTTCGAACAAAATTCCCTGTGCGGTTAATTTTTGCCCGCTAAATCTCGATAATTTTGAGCCATAGTGAAAAACTTGTTCTTGATGGAAAACCCCTTGGGAAGGAATAAAAAAATGACAATCTGGAACGGTGAGAATTTATTGTGTGTGTGTATTTTGGCTAACCAACCTCTTGGATTATTATAGCCATAACTCCTTCCACACTGAACACGATGACAAGGGAGGAGGGAAGCCGGGTGCCGGCATTAGCCTACTCTTAACGAAGAGCACCAAGGGGGCCAACGGCTTAACGCCCCTTCCGAAGGACAGAACACTGACTTTGCGCGGTCTCCTCAAACCATACAAACAGGGGACCGGGCGACCTTAGAAAAAAATCCTACTTTCGCAGGATTCGTACCCGCTGACCTTTCGAGCAGCGGGCGAGTAGCAGCCAGTGTCCTAACCACTACACCACCGGCACCCCCTGTGAGAATTTATTGCTAGGATTTTCGAAAATTATTTTTCTCAAAGGAATGCGGCGAAGAAATTCGATATATTATATAAATAAATTAACTTAATTCAATCCTCGCTATTGATGAAGCGATTTGAGTGAAGACCAAAATATACCTCTTACGTTGTCCCTCAGGGACACGGATCTTTTCAATCCATTTCCTGAATCGCTTCAAGCGAATAACATGTAAACATGGTCAAATATACTGTCAAATATAAACGATTGCTTCTCCACAGATCGCGACTAATAAATAACTCCCTGCATTGTAGTCGGGTAATTTGCACAAGTTCAATCAATCAGCGTCTTTATTGGTAATTAGTTATCGTGGTAATGTATTCGCGGTCCGTGAAAAGAACAAAAGTTAACTTTGAAAAGATAGACAGCGGTGGACGGGCGATGAATTATCCGACTCAAGTGTTCTTGATCGGTTTTGGATTCGTGCCATTTACGGCGGTCACTCGCGGTTCATTGTTATACCTGTTTCAGCAATAGGTTACGTAATACCGGAATTTTTGGTTTATTTGTAAAGTAATGACTAATACTACAAGGAAATTAATTACTCCTTTCACTGGAGATTTTGTTTTGTCTTAAAGAACTAAACAAAGTTCGAAAGTAGCGTAGAGGGCCATTTTCTATCGAGACGTGAGGCAGTGACGACGAAAAGGCCGTTCCCACCAGCATCAGTGTCAGCCGCGGTCTTAGTATGAGTAGGGAAAAACGACACCCACCTAGTGGACGAAAACCTTTAAAATGTTAAACAGATGATATTTAAACCAGTGGTTCCCAACCTACGGCCCGCAGGCCTCATGCGGCCCGCGAAAGTATGACGAAAAAGCAATCCGAAAAATTTAGTACAAAAATTAATGCATTTTACTTTTACTATTGACATATTAACCATATAAAAGCCTTATTTAGGTCTGATTTTCACTTGGCATCTCAGAATATGTCTAGGTATAGGTAATTTATAATTTAAACTCTAATCCGGCCCGCCGAGGAATTGGCAACTTCCGAAGCGTTCCGTCAAAGGATTCGCAACCGCCGATGCGGCCCTGCGTAGCGAAGATTGGGCACCGCTGCTTTAAACGATTAATTTTTTAAACGAAAATTTTAATGCGGATGACAACATTTAGCAGTAAGCTTTTCGAGAATTTTTCCGTATTGATTTGTATTCGATAGTTACTGATATATAGCTTTAGAAGAACACTCACTACGTTATAAATTCGATCGTCCGGAACAAATCTGAGCGCAATTTCTGAAAAATAAATCTTTCAGGCATCACGGGGAGTCTTCAGTTCCTTCAAAACCCAATATTATAGATATGAAATACTATGAATCTTATCAGCGGGATCCTTAAAATAAAACCTTTAAAGTGAAATTTTAACCAATCAACTTTATTAAACGAAAAATTTGTCGAGGCTTGCTCAAATGTAGCAAATACAATGAAATCGTCTTTTATATCAGCTGAAGAATTTTTCGTTATCGATTTATATTCGATAGATTTCGGTATATCGCCTTTGAAGGATACTGCATTACAAATGTGACCTTTTGGAAATACCTAAGGGTGAACTCCATACCTCGGAAAGAAAAAAAAAACGTTTAAGCTTTGCAATAAATTTATAATTACTTCGGAACTCAACAAACACTGAAGTAAATGCATCGGAGAGTTTACTCGAGCGAAAAAAACTGATTTCTATTTCAGTCGCTTGTTTAGACAAAAATATTAGAATCTTTAAGAGTTTGCGCCCATGGCAACCTTAATGTCGGTAGAAAAAGCTCTCTTCTCACAATTCTTCTACTTCCCTTCTCATCACTTCTCTCAGGCACCGGCAGGGATGAACCGAGAAAAATTGCGAAACGTTTTTGCACCCATTTCCTCGGCCGGGCGAAAAATAAAGTTTCCGCCGTAAAATACATGGTTATTTGTCAGAAATCGCTTGAGGAGACGAAGGCTTTGCATTCTCCCCCCCCCTCTCTATTTATCTATATCTCTTTCTATCTCGAAAGAGAGAATGGAAGAGGAAAAAAAGAGCGTTATATACATCTTGGCAACCGATCAACCACCAGCCAAGCTTTCCTGCATCCGCTGCTCCTCCTTTCCACCTCCTAAAGCCAATACGGCAGTTCAGTCACGGAGACGTAAAAACATAATAAAAAATAAATAAAAAATTAAACTCCCGGAGGCTAGTCTTCCACGTCCTGATCCCTCCCGCGCAGGTGCCCTTCGGCCATTATATGAACCCAGAAAAATAAACGGATAAAAAAATCGCGGAACCCTTTTTGACCGGCCTCTTACGTGCCCGCGTGTGTGTGTGCGCGTGAGGGAGGACAAGATTGCGGTGGTGCGTGCGTGCGAAGAGTGCTTTTCCTCTTTTTTTTTTGGCCTTTGCCGACCTACGGTGTGAATGAAATTGTGGGTTGTTGGGAAGGACGGTGGCTCTTTTCTGCCTCCGAGAAAACGTGTGCGGGGAGAATAATTGGAGGAATTGTCGCGGAGTGTCGGGGGAGGGAGAAAAAGGGGTGGGGAGAAGGAGGGAGGGGAGGAGGAGGGAGGGGAGGAGGAGGGAGGGGAGAAGGAGGGAGGGGAGGAGGAGGGAGGGGAGGAGGAGGGAGGGGAGAAGGAGGGGAGGAGGAAGGAGGGGAGAAGGAGGGGGAGGAGAGTGGCTTGGTGTGTTAGTCTTCGGCCCTTAGTTGTAGTAATGGCTCGCGCGAGAGGGGTCGGTGGGGAGGTTAGTTAAGATATGGCATTGTAAGTGGGTGGGTTCTATTGAGGGAGGATAAAAGGGTGTGGGGGAGCGATAGGCGTGGCGGAGGAGGTAATGGTTCCCTTCTCCTTGGTCCGTGTGCTGATGGGGTGGGAGGAAGAGGCAGTGATTGTCATTGGGAGGGTAAGAGAGGAGAGGCGTTATGGGAGGGCTGGTGGCAGTGGGGGAGGGGAGAAGGCAGCCCTAAAGCACTGCGGCATCACGGCCAATTACTCCCTCTACCACACGCTCTCTCTCTCTCTCTTCTCCTCCTCATTATAACTAACTTCTCCCCCCATTCCTCCCGCTACTCTCCGACTCTTCTCTCTCTCTCTCTCTCTCTCGCTGCTTACATAATATGTTAAACGGGAAGAAAAACTCCTCCTCCATTCTTCCAACCCCTTTACAATGACATTCTCACCCTATTATTATTTCTTTATTTTCTTTTTATCACCTGTAGTTTTGCTCTTTCTCTCTCTCTCCGACCTCTATCCATCTTTCTTCCTCTACCCGCCTTGAACTTTCTATTATCTTCGCATCATTATCATCGTCTACTTTTTGCTTTCGCAGAGTTCAGTCGGCACACCGTTTCTAATTTACTGCTTTTGCGTCTTCTCGAACAATTTTCACCCTGCCACGCTTACCTCTGCTGTTATTTTTTTGATGGTTTCTCTCTTCCTCGGCGTTGATATAAGCATCTGTTCTCCATGTAAGGACTAACAAACAAACTATGGGAACGAATTCATTTAACGCGTTTGATTATTTAATCGAGTATATTTCAGAAGAGATAGAGGTGTTTTAATTTGAAAATTTCTTCGTATTAAACCTTTAGTTTTGACCATAATTTCAATGTTTGTGAGTGCGTGACGGACGTAAAAACTAACGGATTTAATGAAAGAAACCGAATTTTAATATTACATAATATATGGCATCACTTTACCAATATATTTCGAGAAAGTATTACTTTTACACCTTCAGATTTAATAGGTGAGCGACTGGCAGGAAGCACAAAGTGAAGCCATTACTGCTGATAAATTATACAAATGATACAGGGCACATACACAAATGTCACCACTCCGCTACACCTTATGCATATTGAAATATGATTGATCGAGCTTATACTTATCATAACAAGACAATGGTGAAAACAAGGTGTGCATTTCTTTGGAACCAATGATCGATCGAAAAATTGCCGCCGAGGAAAGGTGATTCATTTGCAGCCGGATTACCTATCTGGTTTACTGTAGCGTTTCACGGCTATATTAATTTTATTTGTTATAAATTGGAGTTTTCGATGCTTGCACACTGCAAGCACTTAAAAAATTACTATACACCATGATCTAAACTCGTAAATAAAACAACGTGATCTTCAGGGCAACAGCACTTCAGCCATGTGGAGCCTATATGTATTGAACAATAAATTTCACGAGTTTTAGCAGAATATTTATAATTTCCGCGAAATTTAGTCAACTATCTGTAATTTACAAATTCTCGTGCAATCGAGTCGTGTCCAAGTTTTCGTATTTCAAGTTTCGTGACTCAGATCGACCTGCATGAGCAATAAGAATAATCATCATTAAGACAATGCACTATACACTAAAATTATAAAAAATTGGGATATTTTGTGTTAAGATTATGGCATCATCACCCGTGCCTTTAGCACGTATTTGGATAAAAAAAATCGCAAAATAGGCAGGACACCATTATATTTAATAATTGAAAAGAATTAAAATATCTCAAAAAACTACGACACAACATTAAAATACGTTTCCCGTTTTACTAAATTTCGTGTGCTAGTATAATGACGTCATCGTAAGTTTACTTCGTAGTTTAAAATCAATGGCATAATCATTATATAAATAATACAGTAATTTACATTTTCCTCGAAATTCAGGTATCTATCCGTAATTTCTAAATTCTCTGGCAATCGGCTCGAGTCCAAGTTTTCAAATTTTCGGTTTCATGCCTTAGAGCGCTCTGTTTCAGCAATCATCATTAAGAAAATAGCTTTTATGTCACGATAAAACGTATGTAAAAATTAGGATATTTCTTGTGTTAGGATTATGGCGACATCATCAGTGACTTTTAGTTCGTATCCGGATAAAAAAATTAATTTAAAATTATTACGTCATCATATGTATACGTTGTGGGCTGAAATCAAATAGATTATAATGCAGTATTAAATCAACGTCCTTGAAGTATGGAAAAATCAATTCCCATTGAAAGGTATTAGAGTCGTTGCTATGGTAGTTTATATTTTTCATTGTTGAAGACCGAGAAAAATTTCATAATTTTATAATTAAAGTCAAATTTTTACGCAAATGAAGCATGGATTTGAATTCGGTCTTCAGGAAAAATGAACTTCATTCTTTATTCCACGGTATGCTGTATGCCCCGACTTTATATCTTAATTTTAAATAATTTTAAAAAGCAATTTTATATGGCCCTGCAGTTTTCAATGCTTTTCTTATGGGTTTAAAAAAAATAGACATTCTGAGAGGAGATTCATTCATATGTAGCCATTGATGGCGGCTAGGTTGTGGTTTAAATGTGCTTGTGAATAAATCAACCCTCATTTGGCGATGGGTGATACATATATAATTATTCTAACAAAAAATCGGAGGATGCGCCTGATAATTTATTTTTGAATGAATGTGGTTGATATTTCCAGCGGTATTCAGCGATAATATAGCCACTGAGGGTGCTATCCTGTCATTTGAACGCGCTCATAGACAAGTATTTGAGCATTAATGATGCATAGAGTTCATTATACACAAATCGTTAGATGAGATCGATATTGTATTTTTAATATGAATGCCTGTACGGACATATACTTCAACCGTTCTTTCCTCCTCATACTTAAATACTCCCTTTTTCCTTTTTTATCGTCATTTTTGTCTCTAAATCTCTCTCACCTTCTCTCGTCATTTCTTTTTCCCCTCTCCCGTTTTCTCCTTCTTCCTGTCTCCATGGCACTCTCTCTTCTTCACTGTCACAACATTTCCCTCGCTTCATTCCTTCTCCGAGCCGCCACCGACACGCACTCTCCCAATCCTTCGATCTTCCGCATTTAGCTCTCCTTCTCCATCTGCCCCCATCCTCCTTTCTTTTCCCCCAACTTCTTCCTTCCTTCTCCCTTCCCATCATCCCCTCGTTTCCTGCAAACTCCCTTGTAAGTCCCATTAGCGGGCGTGAAGTGGCGTTAAAGCTTTGGCATCCGCAGATTCACTCTCTCCCCCATCCGTCTCTCTCTCTCTCCCCTTCTCTTCCTTCGCTTCCACGTGTGCTGTGTGAGCTGCAAGTGATGTGTGTTGTGCCTCTCTCCACTAATCATCTTTCCCCTAATTACGCCTCCAAAAACCCCTCCTGTCCATCCCTGCGTTCCAACGCAACAAAACCTCTTTCTGTCCCGTACTCTCTCTCTATCTCTCTGTTGCTAGGTGAAATTATCGATCTCCGCCTCTTAAAACAGCTCTTAATGAGACTTCAAAGTGAATACTTGTCGAGAAAATTACTCAGTTGCCTAGGATTTTGAATTAACAGAACGAAGGTTCGCAATGAATTACGACGCCAGTGATTTTATGGCAAAGACTGGTCTTGTCGTATATTCAGCATCATTAAGACTTATTTAAAAAACTACACAAAGAGATAGGAAAATCAGATGCGCATTTTAGCCACAAAGCAGGAGTCATCAATGGTGAATCGCGTGTCTTCTTTTCCCATCATTTCTATGGATATTGGAGAAACATGTTGTCAGATTTGATTTCAGCCATAAGGTGAGCTCAATAATCCTTTCCTGGTGGTTTTGGTTGATTAGGAGCGTTTCATTTCAGAATAAGTATAATATTTGTGAATCCCTAACAGAAAGAGATGCTGAAATTTAATGATTATGTAATCACATGCCAATTGGAAGGTTGAAATTCGAGTCTCGTTCTTCTGTCCTGATTCATCTATCTAAATCTAGCGCTTCTATGTCCTAAAGGTATGATAAATATGGTGCAGTGTGTCATCTTCTGCTAATCTAAAAAAATATCATCTCTCTAGCTATCAGAAATTTAAACTACGTTGAAGCCTTTTGAAAACTTTGTCTTAACATCCAAACACCATAATTAATAGTTATTCTGCAAACTTGAACTTTATGTTTAATTAGTACGCTTTTTAACTTGTTCCATTGCGTTGATTCGGGTTCTAGAATGTTTAAAAAATGGGCACCTTTGATAAAATGTAAATTAAGCGTCTTATTTACTTCATTTAATATCATAACTCAGGTAAGCATCTTGCTGTTTCATCCGTCTGCATCAATTCGGACTCTCTAATTTTCTCTTACCCGCTCAAGGGCTTAAAATTAAAACAAAAACTTAACTAGTTTACTTTGATAGAATCATCCCAAGACTACTGATAATGATTCGCTCTCAGTATATACTTAGGAGGCAAAAAATACATCGTGAAGAATGAAGGATCAATTTATAATTTTCTCTATATTCAACAGAGAATTATCAAGCTCGTCTTATGCCTGAAAATTTTCAAAAACAAGCATTTAAAGTCAAAAGATTAAAAATGTACTATTCCAAGGTATCTCCAATAGTTGCAACGAAGTTATGAAAAATCAGATGTGCAATAAATTACCACTGAAGACGGCTGCTTCGTAGCCGAAATGCGCATCTGGTTTTTCATAACCTTCTCTTGTGGCTATTGGATATAACTGAGAGAAGTACTTCTTTAATCTTTTGATTTTTTAAGTATTTGTTCTTGATTTTTTCGCTCTTAATTCTGAATTTAGTCTGTTATTGAGCGTTATTTGTCAATAATCTAATGTTGGACTCATGAAAGCAGATTTAATTTAAAACGCTCGGTCGGCCGATCTGCCTCGTATTTCAAACCACTGAAGTGCCTTTTAAAATGTCGCGTTTAATGACCTAAACCAGGGGTCGGTAACCTATGGCACGCGTGCCAAAAGGTGGCACGTGGAGAGTTTTTGCATGGCACGATCTTTCAGATAATAATTACAAAAAATACGTATTCTCAAATTAATTCTTCTTTAATTTCAATTGCAATCCGTATTCTAGTTATACTCCATTGTCTTCAGAATGTTTTGTTATATAAGAAACACTTTTCGTAAGGGTTTCGGATCAAATGAAGTTTAGGGTGGCACGCGCGGACTGCCACTAATTGTGAATATTGGTAGAGTGGCACCCGAGAGAGAGAAAAAAACGTTGCCGACCCCTCGCCTAAACGCTTGTCAAATGATTACCGTAAAAATTCGGAAAAAAGAAAAACAAATATTGAATTCATCACCAAGAAAAAGAGAAGAGCTGCTACCACATTCCAATTTTTTTAAGAAGAAAAAAGCGTGTTGAGTATTTAAGAGAAAAAATTGCTTCGAAGAAAGACGTTGTTCGTGGTCTAAGGTGTTACAAGAGTTAGAAATTTGCACCTGACGAAGCGCGCTAACATTTAATAGCCCCACCTGTATTCCTCTCTTCTCCTCCACACCCCTCTTTCTCTCTCTCCTCTTTATTCACGCCCTCTGCTCTCCTTATCTCTCAAATATCCTCTTCGTCGCTTCGGCGGCCGTTTAAACCTTTTCACTTCCTCCCCCCATTTTCCTCCACTTACCTCGCGGTCTTAGCGGTTCAATCCTTCCTAGCCGCCCATTCCTTTATCTCGCCGTTAAAATCTTTAAACGAGACTATTTATCTTCCGTATATGTTAGAAAGGCCACGCCGAGCTTTTAATTGAGCGCTTTTTTATTTTATTTTTATTTATGCTTCACCGCTTATTGTGACAGCCCTAATATATTTCCACCTATTTTGCTTTCGGGTTTCATTATATTTTTATAAGCGGGGTTATATATATATATATATATATATATATATATATATATATATATATATATATATATATATATGTATGTATGTGTGTGTGTGTAATTTATTTTTATCGAGTTATATTTATTTTTCTATCGAATTCCTTTACGTATCGTTCGTTTAATCCTTCGCGTAGAAGAAACAGCACAGAAAGCGTTGCTTCCCAATCCTTCAGTTAATTTATCGTTTTTGACGGTAGGTGCCCTGATAGAGCCGTTGGGTTACGTAGTGGGAGAGGAGGAAAAATTTGTTTTTTTATTTGACGGAGGAGGCTGCCAAAGGTGGTCCGAGAATTTAGTTCCCTACGGAAATCTCCAGTGAAAGCGCGCCGTGAAATTTTTCCTACGTATCTTACGAGATGAAGGGTCCGTACAAAAGAGTTCGATATTAAAATATGCCGGGGAAATAACATTTCTCGCCTTATCCACTCGAGCACTGCGAGTGTATAGGTAAGAGAAAACCTCGTGTTTTTTAAATTGATGAATGATGAATAAATAAAAAATATTTTTATACGAGTGAACGTTTATAATTTGCCCTTTCAAACATGGCATCAAAGAGTTCATAGTTTGCGGTTAAATTTTCAAGTTGTTCCCATTTTATGTTTCTTATAGATGGCGAAATTTGAGTGGTTTGTTCGGATATTTAAGTAAAATGGGTGTAACATGGAGGCGTCATGGCAATCGTCTCCAATCAGGTTTGAAATCATTAAAAAACTTAGGATTGGAAGCAAGTTAGATATTTTAAATGATATCGTCGCGGTCTGTTCCAATAATTAAGATACGATTCGGATTAGTGAAATTAATTCCGTTTGTGAATAGATTCGGGAAAAAATTAAGCGATGGAATAAAAACCGAGTAATTTTTCACGAAATTAATTTTCGTTCTAAACCATCATGAATTTACGCTGGAATGATACGTGAAAACTCGGTGCCTTTCTAGATAAAGCTATATATCTATTTCATTAATCATGGTCGTTCGCTCAGAATTCAGGTTCATCAATTATGAAAAGAGGAAAAATATATGCACTCGTGCTTAAACTAAAAGATAATTTTTATGAAGCCATGTCTATAAGTTTTTATAAACCCCGTCATCTTAAGTCAAATGGATTAATTTAATTTTTTAAGCATAAGGATGTTATATTCCTCTGCTGCTTGACACTTAAAATTATAGAGTGAAACCCCTACTAATTTTAGGCCATAATAGCAGCCTACGCTTGTGGAGTGCTTATACATTACCTCTGGGAAGATCAATTTTCGAATTTCCGACGATATTTTCACATTGAGCAGAAATTCTATAAAAATGCCACCTCGATATCGTTTGATTTGAGGCAAAGAATTCAGCTCTTACGTAAAATTTATTAGGAAGCAGATGAAATTACTGTGTGGATATGTAAGCGGCGATTCGTCCGAAAAATATAGGGAAAGGCAACGAAGTTTTTCAATGGCTTCAAGGCTTTCTACCGGTATCTCCGAGGCATGAATGGCTAACGAATTTGTTCGGAACGTATATGGCCTTTGGTTTTAATTTTACTATCATATTTTTTATGCATTTGATAGCAATATTAGAAATCAAAGTACCTGCTAAGGATTTCGCAAATATTACCACTAGGAACAGATGAAGCGAGTGGATCAAAATACCTATTCCTTAACACAAAACAGGCTATTTGCCCCGTAGCGATTAAAGCGTAGCTGGATCTGTTGAATGGAAAATATTTTGTATTGTATTATTTTACCAGAAAAATGAGTGCGGAATATTAAAAAATGACAAATCCACCGATTTATTATTCGAAAAGAGCGCGACCTGGGTTTTTAGCAGAAAACCCATAACATCAGCATTAGGAGGATTTTTTCGTTGGTACCTAAGGTCACCCTGAAATTTATTTTTAAATCTGAGAATTTAATTAAGTTAAAAGTTTACATTTTTCATGAATTTTTAGTAAAGATTCCGACATTCCCGGCTGCAAACACCAAGTTTTAGATTAATTTATCTATTACCTTGGGTTATTTAGTATTACACTGGATATACGTATATATATAAATATTTATTTATTTATTTTGACCTATATGAATATTTTGAAAAAAACATACTTTGCCTTATATAAAATTCCAATACAAAATCGCTCAGCGGGCAACAGAAGTTTATCGGATTAAAAAACATGAACTTCAGTGTGAAGCGAACTGGGAAAAGGCTCTCCGCTCCTGCTCTATACGTAGGGAATCTATCCCCAACTCTCCCGCTTCACGTTTCCCGCCACTCCCACCACAGTCTCGTCCGCTCCCATTCGTTGTAAACATGGATGTAAAGGATCACGAAAACACGGGAGCCCGGGCTCTCCGTGCAGCCGCGGTCTTCACACAGGGAGCTGGAGAAAAACGAGAGGGGGAGGATGAGGGGGCGTGTGAGGAGGGAGGCATCGGCTCTCCTCTCTCGCCAACGCACCAGGCGGTCTGCCCGCCTGCCTGCCTGGTCGGTTGAGGCGGGATACTCATGTGAAATATTTTTACGTCTCTTCTCCTCTCACAGCGGGTGTGTGATTATGTGATGCGTGTGTGTGTCTGGAGAGAACGGTGGAGAAGAGGAGGTAGGGGAGGTTTATGAAGAGGGATAGTTACGGGTGTTGCAGGAAAAGGGGTTGAGAAAGGAATGGAGAGAGAATGTGTGGGCGGCTTGAGACGGACAGAGAGACGTAGATTAACGAGGAACCATAGCAACCGCACTCTTCCCCCCCCCTTTTTGGAGCCTCGGGGAAAAATCCTTTCCGGGCGGAAGAAATGTAGAGATAGACGTTTCGATTAGTTTCGGCCGTTCTGTTATGAGATTAAAATTACCCCAGACATTACTGTTATTTTTTTGACCGATGACTTTTTATACGCGAGAATTATTAGGAATTGATCGTCATCGCTCTGTAGCGACGCACACGCGCGTACGTACGTATACAGGAAAAACACAAATCAAAAATACCCTACACAATTCCCGCGTTAATCAGATGGTGAAGTAAAACGCTCTCAATACCTAACTCGTGCCCTTATCGTGCGCAGTGATTATTAGCCAGATCTTTAGCCGTCGTGCCGACGAGACAAGGGTCGAAATCGATTGAGTCGAGTCGAGTTTTTTTTTAGTTCATATTGGTATTGAGTTTAAAGCATTTTCTGTTATTCGTTCAGCATATTAATGGTATATAAGTTTTTAAACTTAATTGATTGTTAGAGTTTCAGGCTACCAATGCTAAGGATTTAAACCCTGCCGATGACATACGTGATCGTCTCTGTTATCGTTACCATATTCATTGTATAATGCCGGTTACGGCTGTTTAGGAGGTTCTCCTAATAAATTAATATCAATATTTATAAACACACACCTACATACAGAAAGGCATCGTAAAATTCTTCCAAGAGGAATTAAGATTAGCCTGAATTCGTTTATTAATATATCTGTGGACTGTTTTATTCGTCGCAGATAATACCACTCGATTCATATTCATCAAGAACATAAAGAAATTTTCTAAAAATATAATTTACGCAGATTTAAAGCCCTGTAGTATTTAAACGCTCAAGTAAACCTGCATTTCAATTAATGAGTAGTTTTTCCTACGATGAATCTGCTATACTTGATTAATTAATTCCGATTCAGCAACAATTAGGTTAATCGTGGAATTGTTTTCGTGCTTGAATTAAACGGAAGTGTCAGTTAAATATATACGAGCGATTATTGAGATCGAATAGCATTGGTTTAACTTAAACAATTCTTGAACGATAGAGTCTCGGAATCCATCTCATTCAACGGTCTTTTCTTCGTCTCCTTAAAGCCATCCGCTTTAGTGAACTGAAGGAATATTATTACGGAATTTTAAAGATAAGAACGCCTCGCTAGAAAGTGTGATAACACCATCAAAATACCTAGCCATTCCATTGACTGTTTTATCTTGAAGGGAGGTGTCGTTAACTGCTCTCGTGATAAATCGATAGTTCCAATGTGTTTACGGATTTTGACATGGGAATGAGGAAAAAGAGAGATATGGAGTGACGTAACGAGATGGAGCGATAGAGTAAGTGGACGCAAAGAAATGACGGCGCTCGAAGGTCAAACGATAATGACTGCGGTATGTTAAGTATTTGGGTCGAAATCGATATAATTTCACAAAAGCGAAGATAAAAGTAAAGATATCAAATCTCTAATTTTATTTCCATCTCCCATTGCATTCATATGATTTTTAGTTATTTTTTGGATGAAATTAATCTGGATATTTTCAGCCGTTTTTACTAGAGCGATATGAAGTACTAACATTAGCATAGCTAAAAATTAACATGAAACAAATCCGTGTATTTTTTGCATATGATTATATTATGCTTATCACTTTTAATAAACAAAAAGATTAGTATAAAATGTTTGCAAAGATATTAGCTTTTATGTCCTGGTCAGTGCGTTAAAAAACGGAATCGGTAGTTCATAACCCTAGCAGTTTTATTCTTGCGGATACCGATACACAATGTGAAATACAATTATTTGGAAGTTAGTAATTAATAATCAGAAACTTAGGCCTTTGTCAGTCGTAAACCCAAAATAATTTTCACGTCTTGCACAAGACAAACACAAATCGAGAAGATTAAAGGTTACTAAATAGATTTCTTAATTCCTTCCATTTGATTGCCATTTTAAAATTCGAGAAAAATTCCTAATACCGTTTCTTCCTACTAATTTTACGAGATGAATATTTCGTGAAGATACGGCTGCATACGTTCCAGGATAATATACGAGACTAGATATCTCAAAAATGTCATGACAGATTCTATTCCGTCTTATTGAAAATCACCGAAATTGAAAATTTAGTCCTATAAATCTTATATAAAATAAAGACAAAATACTTATATATACACAGACAAACAGGCTGCGCGTGTGCAATATGTATGAAATTTATCGCTTTAAAAAGTCAAAGTTTGGAGATTTTTCTTTTTGGGCCGTGAAATGTATCACGTTCAACTGCCGGCGCTGGTAAATAAATCTAATGTAATTCAAAGTTAAGATTTCATCGTAAATTCTTACGCAAATAAAGTGGTGTAGATTTTTTTCTCATAAACAGTTCAGGAGTTCTATTTCCGATTCTTTGGGGGACTGACTTCAACGCACGAAAGCAAAAGCTGATCGAGATAGGCCATCTATCGATAGAAAAGGCTATCTATAGCGTCCTCACGAGTGGCGATTCCGAAGTCCATTTCTCGGAATGCGATAGGATTTCTTCGAATAAAGAAAATTCCTTTGGACTGATTAATAATGTCCCCCTATTGTGACATTGTATCCCAGCACGAAATCCTTATCGACTTTTCTTGTTCTTACGCCGCAAAAATTCCTTCGCACGACTTAGAAATCAAATGAAATCCATAAGAAATTTATAAAACAAGTAATAGTGTTTGATGAAAACCATCAAAACAATTCAATCATAAGAAGCGATGCAATCAATGAGTGCATTACTCAGGATTGCTAAAATCCACTTTTTAAATTGAGTCCTTTATTTTTTTAAATATCGCCAAGAATTTCTTAATTTTATATAGCTATATCGGTAGAGCATTAAATATCCATGAAGTGGTTCATTCCTTACCAGTGACTTTTAATTTAAATGGCGACGTACTTACTATCTTTAACATTGCAATAACCTTAGTGACACGTAAGTGAGAAAGACAAAAATTTTCTGGCGTTATAAAAAACCCATTTATCGAAAGCTATGTATGCACTATCTACTTCAAAGGGAGGTTTGTATAATAATCGCTTACAAAACAAGTGTAGAACTAATAATGATATAAACACGTTTTTGCGGGAATGTGCGTTAGTTTTTTATTGCCCAATCAAGCAGTGCCAATTAAAGCTGCCCAATGATAAACGTGGAAATCGAAAAATCACGCTAATTATTCAGGATGTCTAGATTTGTAAGGAAACAGGCTTTACAGGTACTTAATCCATACACATTTCCGATTCTGTTTTGCGGAAGTTTAATCGACTATTTTATCTTCGCTTAGAAATCGCTGTTTTTCGACTCTATTCAGTCAGTAAGCAATCAATCAATCATGTAATGTGCTCGATATTTTTCCTTCCTCTTAAAAATATTTGGATCTTAGCAATCAATCAGAAATTTCAATTATGACTAGACTTTTAAAATTTAATCTAAATAAAAAACAAAGAACAGAATATTCATCGTTCAAAAATCGAATTCTGGAAATTATCCATAATTATATTGGGAAAATGTACAAGAATACGATTTTATTTAATTTTCAAAATGAAAATGGAAAATAAAGAGAAAACATTTCAATGCAATTATAATACATCGAACCACAATATATTATATCATTGTAAATAAAACAATACAATACATCTCTTTAAACGAAATATATAAATTTTACGAACTTAAGTATCTAAGTGCTTGTGGTTTTGATATGGTTGCTGGCACGATTCTCTTGGCATATTAAATTTCCTAAAAACTATGAATACATAATGTAATTCTGAATGGTTCTTTGGAGTTTCCTTTAAATTAGTCTAATAATACTAGTACTTATTTCTTCAGTCCATTTTTTCACAGACTTTTGGCTAGTTATTACAAAAAATAGATTTTACCCTTTAATGTGAATATGTAATGCATGAACGAACCAATTACATTAATTTGATATAATTAAAGGAAGAATAAAATTGAGAAATCTTTCTGTGCTACTCTGAAACTGGCTATAATCTGAGGGTGTTGATTTTGTATATATATATATATATATATATATATATATATATATATATATATATATATATATATCTTTTACGGAAAAGGAAAGTTAAAATGGATAAATGGATGTCAACAAGGTGTTGGGATGAGGAAACCCAGTGAGCACTCACCAATCAGACGACTTCAGGTTGGCGAGGCCCCGGGGATGTCGAAGCGACACACGTAAAAGTACACTAAAACACAGAAAACATCACAAACGTAGAAGCTTTCGGAACTGTTCCTTCATCAGCTACAGAGAGAGAACATCTAGATCTATTTGTGCTATTTTCGTTAGGCGATAGATCTATACCATTTCCCCTCGGAGGAGGATTTGGAAGATTGAGAAATTCCTTATTAATGAAATTGCAGATAATTTTAGGATCATTGATGAGGTCACCCCTGCTATCATAAATTTTTGGAATATATTTAGGTGTATCCCTCCCAAACTCATCTTTAATTATTTTCCAGGTTTCTTTGGTCTTATTCAAAGCATTAGATAATCTGTCATTGTTATAGGACTTTTTAGCAGCTTTTATTGAAATATTATAAATTTTTTTGGTAAGTAGAAATTTGGAACGGTATTCTGATGTATTGTATAATTTATTATAATAAGCCATGCCTTTTACTGTCCTTGAAAGCCTTATGATATCATCAGATAACCAACTTTTCCTCTTATGTACCATTTTGCCGGTCATCACATTAATGATAGGAATAGCACAATTAAATAAATAGCAGAATTTCAAATAAAAAGAGTTAAAGCCATCATTAAATGAATTGGTTTGATAAATATCATACCAATATTCACGTGTTAATAGAAAACAAAGATTAGTAACATTAGCTTTGGAAAAGACTTTGATTTTTAAAGAAGAGACAGGGTGAATTTCTGCAGGGAGATTTAGTTTGAAGGTTGTTTTGATTGCCAAGTGATCAGATAAACCCAGATCAGAGACTCTAGAAAAAGTTTTTAGTGGGTTATAATTGGAAACCAGATAATCTAATTGAGTTTGGGATGATAAAGTAATGCGTGTCGGTTGGGAGATGAAAGATTTCATACCATAGGCATTGAAAACATTCAGCAATTGAGCTCTATGAGGTGAATTAGAAAGAATATCACAATTGAGATCTCCTGTAATAATTAGAAATTGATCATTTTTATAAACAGAATTCAAAAGGTGATTAAGTTTTTTAACAAATATACTAAAATCACTTGATGGAGAGCGATAAAGAACAATTATTATAAAAATATGATTATCAACTTTAACAGAACAGGCAGCACACTCAAAAACTTTTCCAATGCATGTTGTAAGTTGCACAGTTTTGATTTCATAGGTAAGCCTTTTATTAACTAATATTGCCACACCACCATTTTTAAAGGACTTACTGGTAAATGATGACAATACAGTAAAATTATTTAAGTTGAAAACACTTAATTCAACTTCAGTTAACCAGTGTTCACTAACGCATAAAAAGTCAGGTTCACTGTTTTTTAATGATAGTTCCAACTGTAGGGATTTATTCCTCAAACACCGAATATTAATATGAGAAATAATAATTTTCGTAGTGGCTGAAGATATCAGCCCTGAGGAGCATTCGGTCGAACCTTCCGAAAAAAATACCTATTTGCCAACACATTATTTGGCCAAAGTGTAGGATTAGACACAGCCTCATGCAATTCATAGTCAACTGACACTCTGAAAGAGGCATAATCACCCTTAGTTATTAGTTGATCAACTTCAATATCGTCAGACTTAACAGATAATTTTTTACACAAATAGTTATGTACCTCTTCTTTAGACGTGTCTTTATGAAATCTCCACACATGCAGATGGATTTTTCTTGGTGCCCAAGATAACGAGCACTCGGTGTTAGCAATGGCACAACCGATGATAGGCTTACTCCTCTGTTTCCTTTTGTAAGATACAGTAGTAAAGCCATCATCAATCCCCCTGGACTCTTGAGTACTCGCCTGGTATGCGCTGTTTTGATCATGGAATGAAAAGGGGCCAATTTATGTGAGATTTGATGATTGGAATTAGATGGGTCTATCAGTGGTTTTCCTACCTTTTCTCCCCATTTTTCATTGTGTGTCTCTAATTTTGAATATTACGGTTAAGGAGTTAATTCCATTTAACATATTTATTCTTGTCGAGTGTGCGTTCTATGGCGTAGCTCAAATAATATAATTTGAACATTGTTCTTCCTTACGTAATTGAAAATTCTGCGAATGGGTCATCGTCTTATATTCAGCTAAATACTTTTTTCCTTCTACAACTACCAATTTTTTGGAGGTCGTATTATATTCAAATCTTCGTCATCATCATAGGTAGTCTGTCCGTAGACAGGTCCGTGATTATTCTTGGTTAAACCTGGTTCTCCATATACTCCTATTTTCCGCTGTCCTCTTTATATCTTGATAACTCTCTTTCCCTTTCAAATCGTCTATCAGCTGAAACTTTTTCCTACCTCTTTCCCTTTTCCCATCTAGTTTCCTTCTAACAAGTCTTTAATCATACTCTCTCTCCTCAGGTAATGTCCAACCCAGTTAGCCTTCCTCTTTCTGATAGTCTGTATAATCATTCGCTTCTCTCCTATTCTTCGTAGCTCTTCATCGTTTTTCATCCTATCTGTCCATTTTATCTTCAACATTCTCCTCCAAGTCCACATTTCAAAGCTTTCCAAGTATTTGATGTCATTTTTCCTTAGCGTCCATGTTTCTGCCCCATACAATGCTATACTCCAGACGTAGCATTTTATCAACTTCTTGCGGATATCTTCCCTTATATTCCCTGTAAGTAGTTGTTTCTTTCTCCTGAAAGCCGCTTTTGCTTTTCCTATTCTAGTTCTGATCTCATCCGTACATTTTGCTTCTCGTGCTATGATGCTTCCAAGGTATTTATATTCTGAAACTTGTTCTAATGGCTTTCCCCCAATACTTATGTTCAGATTCTCTTCTTTACCCGATATTCTAATGACCTTGGATTTTTCTGTGTTTATTTCCATACCGTATTTTCTACCTGTTATCACTAGTCTATTTATCATTTTTTGTAGCTCCTCTTCCTTTCTTGCTAGAAGTACTTGATCATATGCGTATTTTACTGTTTTTATAATCCTTCCTCCAATTTTGAAATCCCCTGTGCCTTCTAAAGCTTCTTGCATTAGACTTTCTCCATATATATTGAATAGGGTTGGCGATAGGCAGCAGCCTTGTCTTACTCCTCTACCGATATTTATTCCGCAGGTGTCCGCATTCTCAAACCTGACCTTTACAACTTCATTCTCATATAGATTCCTGATCAGTCTCCTGTCTTTCCAGTCTACACCTATATCTTTTAACATCTTCATCAACTTTACCCAATTTACTCTATCAAAGGCCTTCTGCCAGTCTACGAAACATGCGCAGATATCTTGACTGTACTCTATTGCCCTTTCTGATATGATTCCAACTACTCTAACTACTCCTTAGCATCTTCGTATATTCGGATAAATGCGGCAATTCATCAACGAAATTATCTCTTATATTTCAGGAGCCCACCGAATAAAGCGATCCGGAAAAGAGACTCCGGACGAAGTGAATGAAACAAGGAGGAATATAATTTCTTCGACGAGGTGTAACTACTCTCCATCGAATCGTAAGTTATTTTTTTCAACAATACTTCCGTCGTTTACATGCACGAGTCGATCGATTAAAAATTTGTCCGTGATCGTGTTGCGCGGCTCTCGAAAAAACGCGTCCATCGAACGAAATTCGATAAAAATAAATAAACACGCAAAAAGAATCATCGACAAACGACTACTGCGTTCTTTTATTCTTTCTCCATCACGCGTATTCGGATTAATTAATCAAAAGCTCTCGGCGAAACCGCGTCACGAATGTTACAGCGACGCATTGATCGTCTGGTTCGAAGATGGCCCCGTGACCGTAACAGGAGTCCGTGCATCGGAATATATGTATGTCGCTTTTGGGTCGGGAGGCAGAGGAACGGCAAGGTCACGCAATGGCAGGGCAGCCTGGAGAGAGACGGAGAATGTATGTGCGAGAGGCAAAGGAAGAAGAAAAAAACGATTCGCATAATGCGAAGGTGAATAAATAAAAAGGCGGACAAAAGAATGGATGTGTGTATACATTTATTCATGCAAATTTCCTCGAAATTCGATGTAATGCAAAAACTCCCTTCGCGTGCCCGCTGGTTCTATGATGCGTTTGTCTACGCGTCCGTTTTGTAAGCGATAGAAATCCTAGCGAATCGAACATTATGGCGTCTTCTATGTCTCCGTCTCTCTCATTCAAGATTTTTTCGTTCTCGTGCGTTGTTAATGGCGTGACTATGGTAATAGTAAGCGTCGTATTACGATGCTAAGATGCGGTTTGGAACATAAAAATATCTCTCTTTCCATATTTCCAAGACCACGGCCAGCGAAATCTCGTCAGGTTTTTACTTTCTCATATACTTAGTATATAGAGCAAGTACTGTGCAACCTCTTTAATCCGAACCCACGGTAATCCGAACTCCCAGCAATCCGAACTGTTTCTCAACATCAGGTGTAAAGTGTCGGTTAAGCGAAGCGAGCGTCGGAAAGTGAAATTTGAAGCTTTTATTTTGTAACAGAGTCGAACCCACAGATGTCCACTACTAACGCCTCTTGCGGCTGTATGAATTAGTGGTGAGCAACACACGGCCCACGGGCCGTATGCGGCCCTTAAGAACGTTTTATGCGGCCCGCGAAGCTATGACCAAAAAGAGATTTAACCCAAATTCATATCTTATACATTCAAATTACGAAAATAAAACACTTAATATTGAAATTTTAACCCTAAAAACATAATTTTGACGTGATTTTCACTGATGTGATCCTCGAAATATCTTGTTGACGTCCGATTTAAAATCTAATCTTGTTCGCCGAAGAATTGACAACTTGTGAATGCGGCCCGCCGAAGAATTCGCAGCCACCAATGCGGCCCATCACGTAGAAAAGGTTGCCCACCACTGGTATAGATGATTCTTTGAAACATTGTTTTAAAAGGAATGAGCGTTATCGGCACCGCCGCACAGTGGTCAATTTGTTCATTTTTACTTTGAATTCTCTTTTCTCAAATTTTCGTATTTAAAACATTTTTTGTTGTTAAATGCTTTTGAAATACAATGCATAATAATAAATTAGATTGAACATAATATGTACTCATATATATAATATCTAATATACTTTTAACATAAGTGAAATACAAAAAACAAGACCACGCTATCATTCCAAATCTGTTTCTGAATAGTCAGATTCTTCCATATCAAATCTGGTATTTACAGTATGAACGTTGGTAGTTTTTATCGAAGACAAAACTTCCTTAGACATTGTATGTATTTTTTTCTATGTAGTTCCCTTATGCTAGATGTCAGAGGATCAGAACTAATGAGTAACATATGTAAGAGTTCTTCATTGGTATCCTTTCGCGACGTTTTTCCCGTATAATGTTCTCTAAATTTCCTATAATCTTTATGTCTCGCTTCCTGTACATCTTCTCATAACTGGCCGATGGGTAAATCATGGATTCTATCACGTCTGCCCCGTGTATCAATATTTTATGAATGGTTGCGAGCATGTAGAACCATTCGTACAAACTTACGTAAATTTTAGTCATTTCCTCACATATTCCCTGAACATTTTAGCATTAACATCAAAACCACTTGATAAAGTTGTTAAAATAACTGAAAATCGTCTTATTAAGTATTCATCAAAGCCTGTGATTTTTACAGACTTGGCAGGATTTTCGAAAAATCCGCGCAAAGTATTTCCGTCTTTGGTTGTCCCACTCCCGTGCTTCGGAATATCCATACGAAGTGTGTATTCGGAGAAAGTGATGTGATGGTCAACAAATCCGAAGTGGAAAATTCGATGAATTTGGAGGTTGTAGGTGCTGCCACTACCTCCAAAAACGTTATTTGGCAATCCTGTCTGTCTGTCGGATTCGTCCGTACGAAGCTCTAGAGTGGGATGGAGAGACTAGGTCCCACGGTCCACGTCAGGCCCGCGGGATTATTTTATACGGTCTGAAAAAATGAAAGCGAACCGTGAAATGCAATGCGGATAGTTACGTTTTGTTGGTTAAAATTAGGACAGGAAAACCTTTCCTTGTATGGTTTTGACGCTAAAATATTATATGTTATCGATTTTACTGTTGGAATCCTTCAATTCAATTCAAAATTCTTTATTTTCTTAATTGTATTACATGACATATAGCACGAATCTTACATTTGTTTTACAATTTATACAATTTTTTAGACCATATATCGTATTTCTTGAATAATTGTTTGTTTTTTTATCCTACATTGATGATTACTTTGTTAGTTTCGGGGGAAAAACTTTAGCTAAAAACCCCCTTTTCCTTGGTGATAACACAACAAAAATAAAAATGAAAACAAAATAAAAATATAATGGTCAATATATGCATGTTTACATATATTTACATAGATGACCAATTTGGAGATTAATTCTTTCACTGAACTATTAAGTTTGAGTTGTATTGTTTATTCTTGTATTGCGTTTCACTTCACTCTCACTTTTACTCGTCTTTATTGATGCAATGCCGATTTACCAACATCTCCGCTGTAATGCCAATATCAGTGATGGAAAAACGGTGGCGGTAAATAGGAGTTTCACTATAGAGTCCCGTCTGGGACAGAAACCTCAGTCATTGAAATGGACAGTATCGCTTGGAGGGTAGTTTATTTCTGTCGATTTTTACTAAATGTCAATTTACTGGAATAATGTCCGCGTGAATATTGATTAAATGTTGTCCGGTGGCATAACTTGATGTCATAAACAATAATGCATAAGCGACATTTCTCAAAATGTAAGCATATAGCGTCTTGTGACATTAAAACATATCGGGGTTTACATCCAGCTACCGCGAATCCCTTCCTGCAAACTGCTGCTATGAGACAAACTGTGGGTATAATCGTATTAATGTAATCAGTGACCTAATTAAGAGAAAGTTTGCGCAGTGTTTGTTGCGCCGATTTCTTGAGAAAAATATCAAATAGTCTCGGTAAAAGTAACCTATCGATAATTTTATTTAATTAACAGTTCATTAGCTAAAATAATAATCTTGTGCTGCGTATTAACATCAATCTCTATAAAAGTATGTATGTATGTGCATGTGTGCGTGCGTTTGCGTGTGTGTTTCTATAACTCGAGAACTACAGAACGTAGAAGCAAGAGAATTGTATCATTTTAATCGCAGTGCAGAGAAAGGTGGTGTCGTAGGATTTTAAAACCGATTTGATTGACCCTTTTAATTTTAAATGAAAAAGATACTTGTAAATTTCCTCTAATAGACAAACTTACAAGTTTCATTTTCATTTAAATGGGATCTTTCCACAAAGTGGAGCCTCCCCAAGTGGACTTTGCCTTTTAATTTTTTTAAATATTTTCTCTTCTCATTTTTCCCATTTGAATAACACGGGAATGAGTGTAGACAGCTTTTAATTTGGACTTTAAAATTACTAATAACCAAAGAACGAGTTCCAGACTTAGACCCAGGAACGCAGAAATAAATGAAGTTTTGTTTTCCTACCATCGAATTTCAAATACCGACCAAAGATTTCTTAAATTACACTTTTAACAGCAAAATTTCGACATTTTTAATCGAAAGCTTATGGTTGTCATGGATATCCAATTGTTTCCGACTTCTTGAACTAGGAAGAACCGCGCATGCGAGTTAAGTAACTTTAAAACTGGTTAGATGAATTGTAATTGATTGGGTGAGTGGTTAGCGGGAAGGATTTGCGTGATGAGGTGTCTGGGTTTGATTCCGTGCGAAAATTGTTGAAAAAAAAGAGAAAAATGGCACATGGTGAACTTATTGTTGGATGCTCCAGAGTCGGTAGTAGTTACAAACTATTTATATTTGCTCCAAAAGGAAAAACTAAAAATATTGTTTTTAAAGAGGTTTTGGAGAATAAAATCATAATTTGAAGTTTTTTGTTAAAAGAATATTTGATAAATTTCATATATTGTATTAATACAGGACGTTTATGTAATAGAAGGTTTAATGATTAACACTCAAATATATCTTATCAATATTGAATGAGAAACCCGAACAACGTTGAATTGTGTCAAATAACTTGCAACTTGAAACTACTTCAAGTGTTTCTGTATACTCTGCATTGATTATTTGTTCTTAACCTTAAACCCGAGCAACGCCGGGTACTTCTGCCAGTTACATATAAATTTAGGTATAAAAACTTTGAAGTTTTAAAAATTACGGTTAATCGAAATTCCTGTCCATAGAAATTTTGGTTAATCGAATCTCCGGTTAATCGGAATACCGGTTAATTGAAATGCCGCTAAATAAAAATTCTTGTTAATTCTGGTTAGTCGAAATTCCTGTAATCCTGTGTGGGGGAGTTTACTGTGTATCGTCCTCATTACATCGTAGCTATAGCCCATCTATTTTTGCTCTCCAACAGGAATGAAACGCACGTACACGCGTGTGGGAGAAAACCTAAAAAACAGAAGATCGCGGGTATAAACTCGAGTGAAACGTAAGCGATTACTCGCTTCCGTTTGATGGAGTTATATAGTGCTTTTTTCGGGCCATGAGAAACCCCACGAGAACTGTTCACGTTCGCCAAAGGACTCCCCGAACAACCGATGCCTTGAATGGCGGTACGTGCAGACTCAGAGACTCCACAAGGAGTCGCCGCATACATTCTTAGCGCGTAAAGCGACCCTTCTCTAGACGCTCCGGACTCTCCTTCTCTTTCTCTCTCTCTTTCTCTCTCTCTCTCTTTCTCTCTCTCTTTCTCTCTCTCTCTCTCTTTCTCTCTCTCTCTCTTTCTCTCTCTCTTTCTCTCTCTCTCTCTCTCTCTCTTTTTCTCTCTCTCTCTTTTTCTCTCTCTCTCTCTTTCTCTCTCTTCTCTCTTTCTCTCTCTCTTTCTCTCTCTCTTCTCTCTCTCTCTCTCTTTCTCTCTCTCTTTCTCTTTCACTCACTTTCCCCTTTAAGCCTTTGCATTCTCTTCTACTGTCTCCATCTTCATTTTCTTTTATTAAATTCACTGAAGGAACCAGGACATGCACGGTAAATGAAACTCAGGAAATTATTTAATCTTCGCATATATTCCTGCCCAATAATTTTACGTTTATCGCCATCATCAAGCCGTAAAAACTGAAGTTGAAGGAACTTCATGTACGTATTTTAAAGACCCCACTTATTCTGTCTTCTTATCTAAATCCGTGTTGGCTTCTCTATTTCTCCCATCTTTTCTCACTACTTTCTTCCATTCTCCATCTGTATTTTTCATGTTTTCTTCCACTCTTTTCCCATCTCTCTTTATTTACTTCGTCTTTTTTCTCTTCGTAAAAATACAATCAATTCCTCTTCGATCTCGACTTTATCTCTTTTCGTTCTATTGCTCTAGCCCTCTCCGTTATTGCCCTAATTTTCCTCCTTTTAATGTTCCACTTCCACTCTCTTTCTCCCTTCTTCTTCTTCTTCCGCTCTCTCCTATTTTACCCTCTCTTTCTCGTCCTTTTCTCTCCCTTTCTCCTCTTATCTACCTCTCTCCAACCTCTCCTTTTCTCATCTCTCTCCCTTTTCACATGCATTATTTCTTCTTTTACTGCCATTTTTCTCTACATTTTCTCTTGCCCCCTCCCCCACAAAACACCCTCTCTTCTTTCTTTCTCCGTATCTCTCTCTTTTACCTTCACCTCCTCACGCTCCCGGTATCTTCATTTGTTTTTTTATACGCTTCCACTTCGTGGGCCTCGCTGTTTCGTTCCGGTTCTACTTCCTTTTTTTTTGGTACCGATCCTTTTCCTCCTTCCATGCCCCGAAGAAGACGTTTTTCGACTGTCATCCCATCGCTCCTTTTTTATCTCGTTCGATTGTCGTGGTTTGTTCGCGTTTGATCCTCTCTCACGTCCCTCATTTGACCCCCATTCCCGAAGAGGTCGCTTTATTTCAAACAGGGCTTCTTAAAAAAATCGTTGGGAAGACGGCCTTGGTTGCAGCATTTCGTATGCACGTGGATGCATGGCCTACTGTCCGTGCTTGTTTGTTTTTTTCTATATTGGATAGGATCGTTTTTCCCTGAAATGTTCCATCGCGATAAAATATTTTTAAACTGTAAACGTATTTCAATGCAATACATATGAACCATACATACATACTTATCGTCACATTTATTCAATAAAACATATTATCCTCAACAATGTGAATTAAAAATGTACTTACCGAGTTCAAACTACCTTGGTGTAATAAAAGTTATTTCCCTAACCGATTCTTTAAAGCAGTATTCGTCGTCAAAGTAAACAAAACAATAAGCAAATTCAATTATTAGAGGTTGTATTAGGTGGCGTTTCTTCCACGCCTTAGAAAGGGCGCTGCAGTCTAGCGTACCTGAAATATATATTGATATGTATGGTACATATGTGATGTATACAGATTTAAATAACCATTATTCTAAATGGAATCACATTGAAATTATCCTGGCGCGTAGATTTTAGAAGTTGCTCCTAGATATGAACTAGACTTGTCAGAGCCTGGTCAATAACTTAGGTTTTAAAAATATTCCCTTTCGTAAGTAGTTGTGAGGTATTAACGATTTTTTCCGTTGTAGATCTTCGAGCGCTTAAACTTTGAAAAACATCACATATTTGTGGAAATGATTTGCTTCTCTGTCTGTCGTAAATATTTCTCTTCGATATAGTTCACTTAAGACACTGCGGAACTCAATAATTGTACAAACGAAGATGATCCAAACGGAACTTACGATGACTACTTTCCATTTAATCATTTATTTAATACTAATATTGTCTTTAACAGCTTTAAAATCACCGGGGTTTAGTTGCTCTTTGTGTTCCCAAATTTCATAATTTAGCGTTATAAAATATTACAAATACATTCGAACGGAAAACTAAACTGATCGCGCGTGTTTGAGTGTCAAAAATAACGCCTGTATGCATCTACTAGACTATGACGAATCCGAGTCCAACAATAGTCGTTGCCATGGCAACACTCTCGTAATGAGTGAGAAAAGTGCATAAACGCCAGTATTTACGCGAAATTGGAATAAATACGATTGGTGAGCAAAATTCTACGATAAAAATCAGAATGTCCATTCCTTTCCTCGGAGAATAGTAGAAATCCCGCACCGATATTACAAATCTAAGATATTTTAATGTGCAAGAGAAAATTACCCTGCACGACGGATTTCACAGATTTCCTATTTAAATCAAATAGGAAGGATAATTCCTGGAATCGAACCCGGGACTTTCAACATATACATATACTATCCTCGGGAGCTCGGTCCATGTAGCAAGAGATTTTCACCAAGTATCATGAAAATCGGTGAATTGGTTCAATAGTTAATATGGGGGACGGACAGACAGGCACAACGACGAAATTAAAAGCCGATTTACATTCTGGAGAGTAGGTTGAACACACGTGCTCTAAGGGTCGCTTTTATATCAGAACACGTCTTCTTTAGGAAAAGGGTGCCTTGTCCTTATTATTCTTTGTAAAAAAAAGGCTCATACACTTTGAAAACAGGTCAAGCGAAAATAAGTTGGTAAAATTGTCCATGAGAGACGCCAGCAGTTTAAATTTTTTTTAAAGCGTTGTTTGATAACGGATTAAATTCCGACGTCGTCTTAGAAATAATTTTCGTGTGTCCATAAAAAATTATACGCCACCGTCCTATATGTCTCAGGGTCGGTCTCTTTCATCAGAGATGCGAGGTAAGTCATTTTCCCTCCTCGAACCATTTGCCGTGATGTACTTATGTCACTGTTTCTCCTATCCGTCAAAGTCTCATTCTCCCATAAATATTCCCGCAATCGCATTAATAGGCATCGGACGAAATTGCCAATCAACCTACTGCTCAAATGCATCTCCAGTCAGTAAATCATGCCAATCGTCGAGGCATTAGTCATTGGGGGAAATAAAAATAAATGACGGCGTCGACGCTATTACTCCTCTAGAGACTTCCGAACCGTCGCTTCGACGCGAGAAAAGAATACAAAAAGGAGCGACTTTATACTCCATACCTTCCAACGCGTTGCAATTCCGATGTTAATCCTTTTTGCTCGAAAAATACCTCATAAGGTTAAAAAGGAGATGAAGTTAAGGAGATGTTGCAACGTCGCGGATTTTTACTCAGCCGTTTGCGCTCACCCAGGCGGCGCCACCGTCCACAGCTTCCGGTTTGGTTCCTTTTTCTCGACAGTGGATTAGGAATCGAATTTAGTTGTTCCGGAGCGATCGTTTTCTTTAAAAAAAACGAACGATTGCCGTAACGTAAGTTGACAAAAGAGCCGTGAGCACGCGATCCATCCCTCATTTGTTTTTTTATTAAAAATAGGGGGACGTTGCGATGCGTATCTTCTCTCTCGCTCACTCTCCCTTTCTCTCTTTATCCTCTCTCCCTCTCTCAGCGGACCTTGAAATGGTTCCACGCCCTCCCAGCCCGTTTTACGGCCAGTCGTGATCTCTCTGGCGGCCAAACGGAGGAGGAAGAGATGCATGGAGATAAAGCGAAAAGGAGGTGGGGTGGAGTGGGGGTGGGGTGGGGGTGGCCGGAGGAGGAGTGGGGGTGGAGTGGGGATCTGTTGTAAGATGTCAGTAAGGGTTAAGATATGGATTGATAGACGGGAGGGAAAGGGGGATCGGAGGAGTTGTTTTTTTATTGTTCTTATTGGTAGGAGATAACTTATCTCTAATTTATCACGGGGGTCTACATGCGAAAAAAGTTCTGATTTTTAATCTAAAATTAATTTCCTCGTGTTAAAAATTTCGATCGTTGCCTCCACACATAGTTCCAAATAGCCCGATAAAAACTGTTTATTTATTATAACATTTGAGGTCTGAATAACGAAGTTAAAGCACATGGATGGCGCGATTTCGCTTTACACGGTATCGGTTCAGAGCCGTTTTCTGACTCGCATTGCGCGGTCATACATTTCGATTTAGCTCGCTTTTGATATGTTGTCCTGTCATTAGAAAGCGTAAAATGTTTCAGTTCGACTCAGAGGTTGCAAAAAAAGATAAAAGGAAGAATTCTGACTGTAACTTTAATAAAAATGTAGCAATGTTTCACGCTGACTCAGGACGGCGTTCAAATGTAACATCATGCGGAAACCTATCATCCCCCATCTTGTACGATTTCGCTTTACACGGTCTTTTCATGAAACATATTTACAGAACAAATCGAGGGATGGGATTAAATAAATTTCGCAATTTTATTTTCGGAGCATTTACATAGTTACATCCCATTAACCGGAATTATGTCCGAACAGAGTTCAATTTTGAATGAGTTTACAATTTTCAGCCAAATTTGAGTTAAAAAGTGCGAGTTTTTTATTCCTGCAACTAAGATCGTGTAATGGACGTTTTAAAAATATTTTCGACTTTGTCTGAGATGGAAAGACTTCTGCCTAGTTTTCTGCTAGTTCTTTTCTCGCTTTTACACGCGTCTTATGCCATTGCAAACCTAATACGACACAACAGAAAGAAAGAAGAACGCGTAGCGGATTAGTTCGATTTTCGGATAAACAAAGGAATGAAAACGTAAAATGACCCAGCGATATAAAGGGTAATTCATGCACTTCATATCCTTCTCTTTAGCATTCCTCGCCATTAGAGTTGACGTTCCCTTTTCATCATTTATTTTCCCTGTCATTTTTACGGCATGTATTTCGCTACCTGTACCTCACGTCGCTGTATGGCAAGGGTTCCCAACCTGGTGCTCGCGAGCACCGCTGTGCTCTTTGGCAGCTTAATTGTGCACTTCTGCCATGCTTAAATCGCGTTTCCTAACATCAAAAGAGCTCAAAGTTTCAGGGAGAACAAACCTCGCTGGGCGCCGCAACGAACCTTTGCGGACGCCATGGCGTTCTGGGATGTAGTAGCTTGCTGCTTGCTTGATATACCTGATCTCGGTGCTCACCACATGGCAAAGATTAGGAACCCCTACTGTATTGTATCGAACAAGTATCGTTCGTTTGATAACGGAGCGCCGTAATGGACATTTCAAAAGTCTGCTTTTGCAAAAGAAATCGAAAAGAAACAATCAAAAGAAAGATTGAAAAAATATGAAAATGAACTTCGTTATTCTGAGATCCAAACGCAAGAAATTTCTTCATCCATTTTTCGGAGTGGTTTTACCATAAAAACCATTTCATTTGCAGAGACCGACGATCGACATACGATAACAAATATAGAGCCATTTTCCTGAGATAAAAGAGAAATTTCGCGAATATGGCTATTTCCGAATGCATATCCTTTGTAAAAGTGCTTCGTCGCCATTTTTCCGACTTCTTTTTCAAGTATCTCTCTTTTTTTATGCCTTATTACCGGAAATTAAATTAAAATTTTCAACTACCTAAACCTAAAATACAAATGGATTAAATTTTAGATTCAGATATTGAGTAGAAATTTAATTTGCATTACGATACACCTTTAAAATAGTTTTCGTTCAGAAAATTCGATTCCTCTCTCCACCTTGCTGGGAACGAAAAGGCGTATTTCCACACGCAAATCTCATAAATGCGCCTAATTTTTGCTACAGTTTTAGCGTGAATTATTCCTACCCGTTGATTTAGTTTTACAGTATTTTATATTTGCGAACGAAAAATATAAATGGCGTACTCGGGGAGAAGAGATGGCAATGCCTCACTGGGGAGGATTTCGCGCGGATCTTGTTAATCGCAAAATATTACCTCGAACGGCGTCGCGGGAGGAAATTAAAGTCTGTGAGACTGGAGAAAGAGAATAAAGAAAATTTTCCAAATCCGTAGTGTGCTGAGGAGAGGTAGAATATCTTCATTTGCTTTTTTCCATCTCCGAACGATGTTGTGTCGAAATTCGATCATTATTTTTTGCGATACTCTTTTTTGGTTTATTTTTCGTAGAAAAGGGAAATTGAATGAGCAGAATAGAATTTCCAGGAGAAGAAGATAAAATTTTATTTGGAAACGAGAACTCACATTATATCTGTATTAATTTCCGACGTGATTATTTTCGCTATCCATTTCATATCGTAAAATCAGTTTATATCGAAATTCTTTAGCAGAATGACCGGAGTAAAAAAATCGAAGCAACACCACGATAATGCATTCTCCAAAAATCTGATGTGGCCAACACATGACTTTCTCCCTATGTAGTTGATAATTTACGAGTTGGTGGCGCTGAAATCGCTGTCAATATTGAACTGAAATATCTCCTTAACAATTGACTTTAGAAAAAATTATTAAATACAAATTTTGTATTATCTATAACTTAGGTTATTAAATACGATTACGTTAATGAAGAATTACAGGAGATATTTGACACAAACGGAAAAATGACAATAATAAACATCCATTTCCGGTCGATCGATTTTAGCTAAAATCTAATAAGTTCTTTATTTTCTAATAAAAATGCTAAAAATGAAATTTTATGCGGATCGGGATATTAGTTTTTGAGTTAGAGCGCTCACAAAATTCTGGTTACAGACATAACCACAGACATCATCGAGAAAATATGCGCATAATTTAAGTATGTGGCGGGATTGTCTACCACACACACACACATTTTTTTCTTACTCCAATTCTACAGGTAATAAATAGTTTCTTAGCATATTTATGAATCGGATGATAACATTGCGTTAATTTGTAATTAAGAAAAATCGCCATGCCAAAACAAATTGTAACACCCGGTTTTTATTTACATGGTATCATTCAATGGGTTCAGCTATGAGTTTCAAATTTTCACTCGAGAATTATAGGTAAACATACTATAATACATACAAATTGAATCATAATCGTTCTACAACTGTAATTATTTCATCTTGTAATATTGGGCCTCCTTTTTATTGGCTAACCCTGTAATTCTATTTTTTTAGAGATAAAAAAACCTAGACTTTAGCCATGATCGCTGAATATTCCATAGGAGGAGGCGGGGATAGCAGCTAGAGAGAAGGAACGCCGAGAAATGCATTTCGCAGAAGTAGCCTCCCTTGCGCAGAACGATTTCCGCGATGCGCTCGAAATGAATCGACGCGTTGATTAAGCGGAAACTATCGCGAATGGAATGCTCGTTCTATTTCGCGAGAGTCTAATTCCAATGGGCTCTTTCATTTTTTTATCCGAGATCTACTTTTCGAGAGAAATTCCGTTAGTTTTTCGAGATTCGGCGCGTCAGTCGGTTCGTACGAATTCCGATTCACGCGGACGGAAAAAGATCTTTTTTTAAATTCTTCTTCTGCCGACGATGGCGCTAGCCTCGCGATTTTTTTTAACGCTAGCGTCAGCCGGCGACGGAATGCGCTCCGTCGCCCATAGTAAACAGACAAAGAGACTTCGCTACGAAGAGTCGCTATTAATTTCCCGGCGTTCTATCGCGCCTACGTGCTATTCTATGCCGGTGCATCTTCCCTCGCAAGAGTTATTTGGAAATGAAAGCAGGGTTTTTCATTAACAGAATCGGCACGTAATAAGTACTTAGGCAGAGCACGGAGAGGGATAATATGCGAGTAGAGTAGAGGAGAGTCTAAAAGAGGAAAGAGCCTTTCTAAATGGGATCTGATGCAACGATATATTTTCGCAGTATAATAAGACGTCGCAAGATTTCAGCATCGACAGATATTTAGATATTTCGCCCTGAAATACTCACTCGCTGTTATTCGACTCGGTCGTAATTTCGTGTAGCAATGAAGAAATAATAACTTAAGTGAACATTGTTTTCGTGCTTTCCTCAGAAATTCTATTTTAATAATTACTTAATAATATATAGTTAAAAACCTTGCATCGTTCGCAATCTTGTGAAGAAATTTATTTTCATGTAATTACCGTGTAATAGTCATTCTACAATAATTATTCCGTGATAATGTTCATGGAAACTTAATTAGCTCGTTCCCAAAAGACAGTGAAACAGGCGACATAAAGAACATTCATGAACATGTTCTTTATTGAATTTTCATTTCCGGATCAAAATCGGTGTTTTATACATGCGATTCTCCAAATTCCATGAAAATACTAATTTTGCATGGAAGTTCATGCTTAACTTTGAGGATTTTGCCAATATTCATGGTCTTGGTGTTGAAGGGTAATTTGGCGAAACAGTAAAATTTTGTACAGAGAGTAAGTAGACATGATTTAACATTCAATTGAAACGATTTATATCTCATTAGATCTAAAAAAACACCCGAGTTGAGGTAAGGTTATATTCAAATAATTCGCCATTTCAAGTTAACAAATTCAAAAAGTGTGCCATATGTTCAAACGAAGATGATCCAAACGGAACTTACGATGACTACTTTCCATTTAATCATTTATTTAATACTAATATTGTCTTTAACAGCTTTAAAATCACCGGGGTTTAGTTGCTCTTTGTGTTCCCAAATTTCATAATTTAGCGTTATAAAATATTACAAATACATTCGAACGGAAAACTAAACTGATCGCGCGTGTTTGAGTGTCAAAAATAACGCCTGTATGCATCTACTAGACTATGACGAATCCGAGTCCAACAATAGTCGTTGCCATGGCAACACTCTCGTAATGAGTGAGAAAAGTGCATAAACGCCAGTATTTACGCGAAATTGGAATAAATACGATTGGTGAGCAAAATTCTACGATAAAAATCAGAATGTCCATTCCTTTCCTCGGAGAATAGTAGAAATCCCGCACCGATATTACAAATCTAAGATATTTTAATGTGCAAGAGAAAATTACCCTGCACGACGGATTTCACAGATTTCCTATTTAAATCAAATAGGAAGGATAATTCCTGGAATCGAACCCGGGACTTTCAACATATACATATACTATCCTCGGGAGCTCGGTCCATGTAGCAAGAGATTTTCACCAAGTATCATGAAAATCGGTGAATTGGTTCAATAGTTAATATGGGGGACGGACAGACAGACACAACCACGAAATTAAAAGCCGATTTACATTCTGGAAAGCAGGCCAAAAATACGCAGAGCTTTGGAGTATTTTCACTGTTAAAATGACGGACTCTCCTTGATAACGAATACATAACGTCGTTTCACAAGGATTAAAGAAACAGTACGTTTCTCCCCAACAAGTTATTGCCGATTTAATAACTAGAGAAACCCAGAGACCTTTCAAGTATGGAAAAAGTTCTTCCAGTTCCTCATTACCTATTTTAGAGTATCTCCCCTTTATTGAGGCCAAGAGGAGCTCTTGGTGAAGTAGGAACTCTTCTCTGCACGACGATCTCATCAATAAATCAGGGTATCCAGAAAGTTCACCGCCAGCAATTCATCGCCAGCAATTCATCGCCAGCAATTCACCGCCACGGAAAATTCATCGCCATGGGAAATTTATCGCCTTGTATGGATCATGTTGTTAACAAAGGCTGTATTAAAAATGCGTGTGCGAATTCTACTCCTACAGATGAATATAAGGGTAAATACTCCTACTATAGCGGTTTAAATAAATACGATGTTTCATTTTTTGACCGGGGACGAAATGAAAGTAATCCACATTTACAAGTAATATGCCAACAATAGACCGATTTTCATGAAACTTGGTGGAAATCTCTTGCTACATGGACCGAGCTCCCGAGGATAGTTTTTGATGTGAAGATTGAAGTCCCGGATTCGATTCCAGGAACTATTCTTCCCATTTCATTTACATGGGAAATCTGAAATCCATCGTGCAGGGTAATATTCTCTTGCACATTAAAATATCTTAAAATTGTAATATCCGAGCGAGTTTTGTACTATTCTCTGAGGAAAAAATTAAAATTGTAATTTTTATCGTAGAATTTTGCTTATCGATTGTATTTCTTAGAATTTCGCGTAAATACTGGCGATTTTGCAGTTTTTATCACTCATTACGAGTGTTTCCATAGCAACAACTATTGCTGGACTCAGATTCGATATATCCTAATAATTACACGCGTTATTTTCGCCGCAAAAATACGCGTGATCAATTTAATATTCCGTTCGAATGTATTTGTAGAATTTTATAACGCTAAATTATTAAATTTTGGAACACAAAGAGCTACATATCCGCGATGATTTTAAAGCTATTAAAGCCAATATAAGTATTAAATAAATGATTAAATGGAAAGTAGGCATCATAATGTCTGTTTGCTTCATCTTGTTTCTCTTCATACTCTTAATTGTTGTTAAATTCCTAGTTGATAGATATCAATATTGCCTATATTTGATTCCTAGTTGAATGGTATCAATATTACCTATGTTTCATTATAATTTCTTACCCGTCCCCCCCCCCCCTCCTCCTCCTCCCTCCGCACGCTTCTCCGTTTCTTCATTACATCCTCCTCCCATTCCCCCCTCCCTTACTCTTTGTTGACTTTTTCTGCATATCATTATTTAAAAAATTCTCATTCGTTTGTTATTAACAATTGGCATATTACTTGTAAATGTGGATTACTTCCATTTTGTCTCCGGGCAAAAAATGAAACAATGTATTTTTTAAAACCGCTATAATTGTATTATTTGCCCTTATATTCTTCTGTCGGCGTCGAGTCCGCACACGCATTTTTAATACAGGCTTTGCTAACAACATAATTCATACAAGGCGATAAATTTTCCATGGCGATGAATTTTTCCTGGCGATGAATTTTCCATGGCGGTGAGTTTTCCTTGGCGATGAATTGCTGGCGGTGAATTGTCCTAGACCCATGAATCAGATGTTTCGCGCGGCGTCTTTAAGACCAAGGAAAAATCATCCGCTTTAATTCTCATCTCCTAGTGCTAAGCGAGTTTGTAAATCTAGGCTATCGTGTCTGCGGTTTCACAGGTGTCCTCCTTCTCTGTCGGGATGCAGAGGGAGCGAGGCAATCAAGAGTTTTGGGAGTTGTGCGTGTAGGCGATTTTCGGCGTGCGTGTGTTCGTGTCTCTTTCTCTGAGTGCCCGCGGTGTGTACAACGCGATTTGGCTCTCGAGAATGATACTTTCTGGTGGGAAAATTATTTGGAAAATAAGTCGAGTCGAAATAATTTGTCTTTCAAAGTTTTTCTCCTCATCTCTCTCTCTCTCTCTCTTCCTTTCTCAAGCACACATGCGAACCATCCATCCTTCTCTCTACGTAACACTCTTTCTGTCTGTCCCACGCTCAGTCCGTCCGCCTCGCCTCTTTTCCGATAGCTTCCGGGCTTCGTAACATCACGCGCGCGACGAGAAGCAAGACGGGAAGATTTCGTTATTCCACGTTCTGTTATTGTTTTCTTTGTTTTTCTCTTCCCTCTGAATACAAAACACAAAAGGAGAGTAATAAGATATCCTCAAAAAAATGTTTCTTAGGTATCTCAGTAAGGATTCGTGAGGCGTGATGAACAGGAGGGGAAATCGAAAAAGAAACGGGTGATTTGTGTGCATCCTCCGTTTTCGTGCGATTTGTCTTGAAACATGTGGACATATTTGGAGATATTTTTTATATCAGGGTTATTTCTTTCGCTCGGCAATACCTATCTATATTCGGAATTTCATTTCTTAAATTCATAAAGCTTTTTCTTTTCGCTAGAATCATTTGTGCTAATGTATTTCATCCAGGTCTAGTTCTTTTTCGCTTAAGTCGTTTATTATTTGAATGAGTGAGGTAATACTCAAACTTGGAGTTTCGCTGGCATTTCAAATTCGAAAAATTTTCGAATTGCTGTGACTGATAGCTTAAAACTATTTTAAATTCGGAATTACTTTTAAATCGAATCGGAAAGTTGAGAAAAATATGTAATTGACGAAGAGCTCCAATTCGTTGCGCGCCTGTGGCATAGTCACCAAATGTGGCGAGTGGCGACGGTCCAGCGTCCAGCCTTTGCTCTGTGAAATATCGAGTTTTACGACCAGCTACAGTCGAAAATGACTTTCTAGAAGAAGCGCTTTTTTCACAAGGCAAACTTCGTGAACTAATTTTCCGCCCGCAAATATTTATTAACTAGTTTAATTTCCCATAAAAAAGCGGTTATGCATGAATAATAATTGTAATGTAATACAGCAACCCCCCCTTCCCAAAAATATAGCCTATGTTACTCGCAGGGTAAAATTATATACCTATGCGAAGTTTCGTGACGATATCTTTAAATCGGACAAACAAACAAACAATTTCAGATTTATGTGCATACTAGCTGGAGTACCCGACGTTTCCCGGGATTGTTTAAAGCCAACGCCAAGTGTAGTTCACCCGGCTTCTGTTTGCAGCACCCGTCACTTTCCGGGACCATTTTAAACCACAGCCAAGAGTAGTTCACGCGGCATCCGTCCGATAACAAAAACGTAGTTAACGCGGCTACCGTTTGATGGCTCTGACATCTATCGTAGCGTAATCTGCAAGGCGCTTATAGTATAGCACCCCCGTCCATATGTTTTTATCGCCATATAGCCGATGTTACCCGCTGGGTAAAATTATATATCTTTGCGAAGTTTTGTGACGATAGCTTCAAAGGTGTGAATTTGTATTTCGGGCAAGCAAACAAACAAACAGAATTTCAGATTTATATATTAAGATTAAAATTATTTCCCCTGGATGTTATGCCGTCAGTGGTGCATATATGTGAGAGTGACGGAAAAATCCGCTTTTTTATCGGGATGTAATCAGTGATATTATGGACTATAAGCAAACGGACGTGAGAAAGTTTGGAGAATTTAATAAGGCCTTGAATGAACTGGTGAAACTAAGATGGTATGAATAACAAGGGTTGCGTTTGCGGCTATGTGAATCAAGTGGCGAAAGTACAAAATAACTCTTCATCCATGTAACATCGATATAAGCCAGCCTTTGAAGTCTACTAAATCCATCCGTTAGTATTACATCTGACCCATTTTCCCCCACGGTTACCAGAAACCGCAATTACTTAGACGCCGAGGCGCGGTTAAAACTTAACTCGAATCGCGAGTGCCTTGATGAAACTCGTCCCACGGAACATGTCTGAACGCCGTTGAGTGGCGTGGTCTGCACGGAATCCCCTGAATTATGGACCGAAATCACCCCGAATGACGCCGTAATCACCTGGCCGCGGTTTCCCCTTGGAAACCGAAGAGTTTTCACACCTACCTCCGAAACTCGCTCCATTAGGAGGCGCGAAATTCCCCGTGTGATTCCTTTAGCACCGCCACTCCGCAGAATTTTCGATTTTCCGAAATCACGCCCGAGACGCGCCGCGCGAAGATGCGATTTGTCCTTCTGAGTGGCGGCTCTCACGCGTCACCGACGCGTACCGAAAACACGTGCGGCTGATTTTCCTTCCATCCTCTCTTTCCCCTGTCAGTGCGCGCGGAGTCGTTTACCTTCCATGCGTTTTTTACGCACGAGATTCAAGAGCTAGGTACTGAGGATCGACGTATTGATGAAGTTGACGATAGGCGAGGGCCGATATATTAGCACTTCTGATAATCTTAAAGCCCACAGCAGTGCTTTTTTTAAAAGTAAAAAGCAATAAAAATTGGGAGAATACACCGCAACGGGCTGCGTGGGATTACCCGCATCGTGGGGTTATTCAGCCCTGAAATTATTCTCATTCTGATAATTATAATATACGGGGTTTTAAATTCATCCTACTCGTATTCTTGGTGTAAATTAATAGTCTGTTTCCTATGTTCTCTGGATGGCAATGCATATAAAGCTGCACTTGTACTTTAGATCGGCTGGATGCCGATATCGTATCTCAGTGAGGAAACATTAAAAAGCGATCATGGCAATATAAATGCCCTTCACCAGTCCCTCTTGAGGGTAATAATCTTTAATAAATTAATGATACTTTGGTGACAACAAATGAATGTGATATACGTATTTATACATATAAACATCATTGTTTTAAGGTGAGGAGCCACGAAATTCTGTTTATCTTTGAAAGGGAACGACTGCTCTTAGGTCATTCGATGCAAACGCTATTTATAAACAGATGAGGAGTAACAGAATAGACGAAGCTTCGAAGTTTTGCAGTTCCGATGGCGAACTCAGGAGACAAGTCCGACAAACATCCTCCTCCTCGACCTCACTCAACGCACGCTCGCCCGAATCTCGCCTCATTCCGCTCGTAAGCAACACCTATCCATCCCCTAACCTCCCTCTTCTCCCCCTCGGTCCCCTTGTGCTCGCTCGCCTGACTCCCATTTTCCGAACACCTCCCTCCAGCCCTAGTCCCTCCTCCATGGCCACTACCACCAACCACCCCCTCCCTCTCGTCCGGAGGATATATCCCGCCGCACATAACGCCACCACAGGACGCCACAATAATTCGTCCGTCCTCTCTGCGTTGCCAGATTTCTCGCTATAAGATGATGGGGCTGCTCAGAGAGGGAGAGGGTGAGAAGAGGGAGAAAAGATATAGTGGAATGGAGAGAGAGGAGATAAGGAAGGAGAGGAAAGAGCGAGAGAGTGAAAAAGAAAACTGAAAGACGGAGTTTAAGTAGATAAAGAGAAGAGAGAAAGAGGGAGGCTAAGGAAGAAAAGAGATAATAATAGGGGAAAATGTGTCGAGAAAAGGCAGAAGTGGAGAATGAGAGATAGAAAATGGAAACGAGGAGAAATGGGGCGAGAAGAGTAGAGGAATGGGGAGAAATTGAGTAGGGAATCGAAAGTGAGAAGGCGCAGAGAGAGAGAGAGGGAGGGAGGGAGAAATGGAGTGAAGGGAGAGGAATGGATAAAAAGGAGGGTAATGAAAATAAACAAAGCAAGTAAAAATTGGAAAAAAGATGTTACATTAATTGCACAAAGTTATTATAATACCTGCAGTTGCTTTACTAGTTACCGTAACGTTTATTATGTGAATAAAAATATATCCTCGCAACTACAACCGGTGTGGGGAGAGTTGGACAGTTACTGGGAGTAAAACTCGGCGTATTATAATGTCACCGGACGTTATATTGTTATTTTTGAGCTCATGGCTTAGGCATTATGGTTTATGTCATCAAGCTCTATAGCCGGACGAGTTTTAATCAAAATCTGAACGAAATCTTTTGAGAAAATCGACATAATGCAAAAATTGACCAGAATAAACCATCCGCCATTGTTGCGCGGTATGAATCATTTCAACAAGGCCACTGTTCCGGATAATATCACACGTAAATACAGAAATTCGTCAGATTTTGTGGAACGGTTTAGCTCCTAGAGCGGCGCTAGGAAGGCGAACTACAGAAAAACGGAATTTTCAGACTCGGGGGCATCTGTAATGTGCACATTCTCTAAAATCTCAGAGTAGATATTTTACGATCACAATACTTTCTGTATTCTTCGTACGTGAGGAAGTAATAAGAGAATAGGCAGAGAAAATGATAGGGGATGGGAGAGAGAGAAAACGGAGGTCGAGATGAGAAATAAAGGGAGGATAAGAGATATGGGAGGAGAAGCGATGTTGTGGATGGAAGCGGCTGACGTAAAAGTCGGTTTTTGTTTCGAATAAGATGATTCTCTCGGTATTCCTTCCAAAAAAATAACACCACCCACCCTCTGGTTACCCCGGAAACAAGCGGTGCTTTTTTTTCTCTCTCTCTCTCTCATCCCGCGTACTCTCTGCTATAAGGGATCTCCCCCTACCTATCTCCCTCCCTATGCCTCTCGCAACCATCCGTAGATATATATCTGGGAGGAAAACTCAGCGGCCGGGCCCATTTATTAACTCCGACCGCTTGCACCGTGGTGAGGGTTAACACCGCCAGGGGGCACCTATTTCGTCCTCGGCGTCCGTGCTTTATGCTCAAAGCTTTTTAAGCGCCTTTTGTCCGTCTATCGCCGGTCGGGGGCGAAAGGCGATTGGGACGAGGATGTGATCGAACCACCTCCCAACCCTCCGACCCCCGCCCTCCCTCACACCGCTTTATTTTATTCCTTTCGATCCCTTCCGTGCAACATCTCTCTGCCACACATTACCGTCACCTCTTTTTCTCATTGTCCCGCTCCCTCGTTCCCTACCTCCTCCTCCTCTCTCTCTCTCTCTCTCTCTCTCTCTCTCTCTCTCTCTCTCTCTCTCTCTCTCTCTCACGCCGTTTAACCTATCGACTTCTACTTACATCTACATTTCTAATACCGCTCTCTCTATCTCCCTTCCTTCCTTCTTACCTCTCTCTTTCCTTCCTTTTCTCTCTCTCCCGCTCTCTCCGTTCATCTCTCCTCTCATTCTCTTCTCCGTCCATTCCTTCCTCTTTTTCATCCTCTCTCTCTCTCTTCCTTTATTCCTAGCTCTTTTCTCACCTCCCTCCTATCTCTCTCGCCTCCTCTCTTCGTACCTCCCTCCATCTCGCCTCTTCTCCCTCCTCACATTTCTCTCCTTGTCTCTCTCTGTTCTTTTCTCATTCGCTCTTATTCATATTTGCATCCCTTCTTTTCTCTTCCATTCCTTCTTCCTTCCTCTCTCCTTTTCTCTCTCACATCCACCCTCTCTCTCTCTTCATCTCACTCCACCTCCTCCCTTTACATCCCCATTCCTCTCCCCCCCACTCTCCATCCTCTCCTCCGAAAAAAAACACAAAAAATAAAAGCACCAAATCCCTTCCCATAACCGAAACATTTTGGCCATCTGCGCTGCTCGGGCGGGTGGACTCGTTCGGTTTCACACGCACCGGCACGCATGCGCGCCCGCACAAATCTAAATCAATTGGTTTTAACGTCGCTTCGATGCTTCCACGAGTATCCCCACCTACTGTCTCACATCCCTTGTATCAGATTGTCCCTCTTAAATCTCATATCACAGTCTGTTCTCGTTCGCCGAGGTTCCCGATTACATTCTCCAGGCCGCCCCGAATGCGTCGCTGCAGCCGCAGAGACCGAATTCGATGCATATACTCCAGAAGAAAAAGGACTCTTTACTTCTTTTGTCTCAACCTCCCCGTCTGTCACTCCCTCCCACCCAACCCTCTCTCCCTCTTTCTTCCCTCCCTCTCTCTCTCTCTGTACCTCTGAAGTCAAGCGTGTCTCCGTGTCCACAATCCCAACTCGAGTGAGGACGTTCCATATGGAACGGAATGGTAGAGTATATGTGGGTAGTTTTCGGGGCGAGAGGGGGAGTGGATGAGGGAGAAAGGGGGAGGAGGGAGGGAGAAAGGGGATGAGGAGGGAGAAAGGGGAGGAGGAGGGAGGGAGAAAGGGGGAGGAAGGGGGAGGAGGGAGGGAGAAATGGGGAGGAAAGGGGATGGAAGCTTTTGTTGAATAAGGAATCGAGCTCTTTTTTCCTCTCCGTCACGTGCGAGCAAGGAATAGATGACACGAGGAAGGAATAACTACGCTCTTTTCCTTCCTTCTCCTGCTTTTTCTTTCGGGGACGCCGAAATGGTTATTCCGCGGCGAACCTCGAAAGATTTTTTTAGCGTGGCGGTATTGTTTTTTTTCGTCCCGCGTCCTCCAGGAGTTCTGTTTTCCATTGCCTCGTATGGCGGTCCGTAAAGTACGTGAGGACTGTTTGGTCTGCGGAAGATAGATATCCCGACAGCTATTCCATACGTAAGCTTTTTAAGTAGTTTATTTGGGAAATTCGTCCGAGGAAGTGGTTTTTGATGTATTACGTGGAAAAACTCGAAAACTGCCTAACATTTTTTGAAAATTCGTATGTTGTATTTTTACGTTAATTTGCACAGCTTTTATCAATTTACAATGAAGCTTTCGTGGATGATATTAAAGATTCGTAGCACGAGGTCTAATAGAGAATTCTTCACACATTTACCAGCTTTCATTAGTTTTTCTCAATGTACTGCAGCTGTGGTGCCAAAACTACGGCCCACCATGAGTTTAACAATTAAAGGACACAATGTAGCAAAATGAAAATAAAACATTATAAAACAATATATTTTACCTTTACCGATTTTTTCCCACAAGAGATAAATACATTTAAAACGAATCAGGTAGTATTGACCCACAATAAACTCTTTAGTTTCCTTAAATTATTCTTCACCTCTATTTTCCGCTGGGTGTGGCCCGCCAAGTGGGCAGAAATGAGCTATGTGACTCGCAATGAGTGCAGCAACGGGCTATGTGGCCCTCGAGCCGTTACCGCTGTAGTACAGAATTCTATTCCATGACACGCCCAATACAAAAGAAGGATAGAAATTGGATTTTTTAAAATTTAAATTTGCATATATTGCACAAAAATTCCAATTAGCATTGACTGGTAATGTCTCCATATGATGATATTAAGTGTTGAAATAATTCTTTTTCTACTTATAAGAATAAAATAAAGAACATTGGCTTTAGATGCAACAAAATAGATCTCTTTTATTGATAGTCGAAATTGTAAGTTCTAATGTAGTGAAACAGCAATCAATGAAATTCCTACCACACACTTGGGAAGTTTAGGAAATACGCTGCACATCGGCTAAAACTCCATCTTTTTTATTTACTCATTAGTAAATGACGATTTAGTCCAGGTATGGAAATCCAAAATATCCCGATGGAGTTGAAATTTCTGCCTCGTTTCAAGTTTTTCAAATAAAATTCATTATTCAAGGTTTCACGGCAAAATTTCGTGTCATCTATCTCGCGCGCGAGATAAGCAGCCCCTTATAACACGTAGATTCCCATTCCGGAAAGCTTGATTAGTCTTGTTTTGTCCTTCAACCGAAGACATTCTCCCACAATTGACTGCGGATGTGGATTTTTATGATGAAGCAGACAGCCGAAAGACCCGGCTACCTTGGCGACGATACTACGCCTGCCCTTCTTACAATTAGAGCCACCATTTTTTAGAAAAGGAGGAGGAAAGAGACGGCTACATATATTTTGTTAAGTAAAACTTAAAAATATGTCTATAAGTTAAACTCGTGAAATTATATTTGATTTTTCAAACCGATATAGGAGTTAATCCTGCATCAGTTGCCACCCGATACTACGCAAATCGTCGCATTGTGTCTGTCAGATACACGAATTTTAGTGGATTTTCAGTACATAGTTTTCTTAAACCAGTATTTTCATTCACTTACGTTTTGTATGTAGTTATGTTATTTGTAAATTTTTACCCAAATTCTGTCAACAGTTGTATGAAAACTGACTTAAAAACCAAAATGAACACATTTAGTCAATTTATTTCGTATTGATCTATTTATGTAAGGAAACAAAAAATTAAAGTTACCACAAAACAAATTTTTACTCAAATAATATAATTAATCGTATTGTAAATCATCAAATTCATTTTAATATCACTTTATGCAGACCTTTTTAGCATGTTCTAGGGAAAACAATCCACCAAAAATTTTGCGTGATTCTTTGGTAATAATACTCTTCGCATCGCAGTAATTGCTTGCACGCCGTTTTCTTCTGTCATAAATATATGTTCTCTTACGGTATTCTTCCTGTGTGACCTTATTTGTTGTATTTCTGAAGTTCCACGCGTTATCAATCTTTCTGCTCATTTCTTCATACATTGAATTCAATGTTATCTTTTTGAAAAATAAATGTTATAATGTTATCATTTTATATTGAACAAGAATTTCTAAAACATCAGTTATCAAACAATTTCACCGTTCATATTGTGTTTGCCCCTTTTGCAGATCCTTTGACTCATAATGAGTAAGTAGGTTTTGGGATCTAGCATCCACATTTTGAGTTTTGGTTTATTCTCACTTTTGTAATCTGATCCCTAAAATACTTTTCTGTCACGTTCACTTCAGACGGAAGAAAAGACTGTCTAGTCTCACTCTCGCCCTAATAAAGACGTTATCTGTCTATTATCATTAAATCATTCTCCATCTTCCTGCGTTGTGTAGGAGTCTTTCGTTATACAACATGATCTCTATTTGTATCCGTTTCATCGTCAAATTCTTCCTCGCAGCCTTCATTATTATCGCAAATAAGGAGGATTTGTATAAAATCGCTCTCATTCGAGTCATACGGTCTATAACGAAGTTGATTTCCATCTGTAATTTAAAAAATGATGCCACAATAGTCGAAATGTATATGCTGGATACTGAGTAAAATCTAAACGACTCTTAATGATTACGCAAATCAATCTGACGTTGTCGTTTCTTTTGTATAACGTAAGGAATAGTGAGAGACAGGAGGGTAATATGTCCCTCTAGGTCAAAATCATTACCATTACTCATCAAATGTGATAAATTAGATGTCTCGTATACAATTGATACATTGCGACCAACGCAGGGTTAACTCTCTTAACTTTAGAGCCTCGGGAAAAGATTTTTTACCATCGAGATAAAGTATTTATAACCCAACATCTCTTGCCAGTTTCGCCTTCGATCGATGATCGACTTGTAATATGCGATCACTCGCGAGTTCTCTCGCGAAGCAAGCAACTTCGGCGGGATAGGTCTCTTTAACCTCCCTCCTTACCCACAGTCTGGCTCAAACACGACAACCTCTTTTGAATAATGTACGCACGCGGATTCAGCATACAGAGACGGCTCATTTGTTTGATGTTATTCGTTATTTATCAAATGGTAGGAGAGGAGAGAGGGAGGGTCTTTTTGAGACATGTCCCGCAGGCGTTACCTTCACGCTACTCGGCTTCTATTACGTTTGGCAACGTCGGAACCAAGTATTTTACTCTCCTCCGGCTTCCTCTTCATCTCTCTCTCTCTCTCTCTCTCTCTCTCCTTCGCTACCTCCTTCTCCCCTTCCTCCTCCTTCTCCAACCGAATCCTTCACACCCGCCAATCTAACCAAACACAAACTCGAGGAAAAATAACCTCCAAGGCATATATGATTTCCCTTTTTCACTCTCTCCCTCTCTCGACCCCTCTCTCCCTCTCATTCTCACCCTCGGGTTTTTTTCACGAGAGGTTGAAGGGGAAGATTGAGAGAGCCGTGAGTGAGGGATGAGAGGTGCGTGTATATGTATTTCTTTCCGCCGTCCAAAGGCCGAGGTTGGGTCCTCGGACAAATGATCCACCCCCTTTTCGAATTCTGTATCCTTTCCACCTTTATCCCCCGCCCACCCTTTCAGACGCACGACGCCACGCACTCATCCCCAAATAATACAGTCGGCATACCTCGAATTCTCGCCCGTTCCGATCCGAACTCCACAGACCACCAAATGTGCCTCGCCTCCCCTCAAAAAGCCCCCGGAAAACCTTCCTTTCATTCGTGAGGGAGGTTGGTATAGGACCGAAACCTGTTAAAATGTATGCGCACGGCGAGTCGAAGTTTTTAACAATTGAGGGAGGAATTGGAGAGCAGATTACATAAGGCGCTTTTTTTCTTGCTACAGATTTAGGAAGTCATCATAAGATTACATCTTTGTTAGAGATCGACGGCCTCATAATATACAGTGTATAAATTCCTTTTTAAAGTATTATATCAATGCTACATTATAGTATGTTTCCTATTTAAAAGCAATGGACTCATTGCAATGTCAGTTGTTAAAAACCGTAAAAATTTTCCCTCTATTTTGGATTAAAAGAAATTCTTCGTTCTCGTTCGATACGGATTTGAATTCCGTTTTTAAAATATGTAAATGTTTTGTCTTTCGACTAAAGAACTTTTCATGTCTCCAGCTTATATCTTAATTTTAACTAATTTAAAATTACAAATTTATATATATCATGTACTTCTAGCAAGAAAGGAAGAGGGGACAGGTAAAAAATACACATTGGAAATAAATACAGAAAAATCCAAGATCATTAGAATATCGGGCAAAGAAGAGAATCTGAACATAAGTATTGAAGGAAAGCCTTTAGAACAAGTTTCAGACTATACATACCATGGAAGCATCATAACAAGAGAAGCAAAATGTACGGATGAGATCAGAACTAGAATAGAAAGAAACCAACTTACGGGGAATATAAGGAAAGATATCTACAAGAATTTCATAAAATTCTATGAATGGAGTATAGCCTTGTACGGGGCAGAAACATGGACGCTAAGAAAAATGACATCAAATACTTGGAAAGGTTTGAAATGTGGACTTGGAGGAGAATGCTGAAGATAAAATGGACATATAGGATAAAATACGATGAAGTGCTACGAAGAGTAGGAGAGAAGCGAATGATTATACAGACTTATTAGAAAGAGGAAGGCTAACTGGGTTGGACATTACCTGAGGAGAGAGAGTATGATTAAAGACGTGTTAGAAGGACGTGTTAGACGGAAAAAGGGAAAGAGGTAGGAAAAGGTTACAGCTGATAGACGGTTTGTAAGGGATAGAGAGTTATCAAGATATGAAGAGGACAGCAGATAATAGGAGTAACCAGGTTTAACCATGAATAATCACGGACCTGTCTACGGATAGACTACCTATGATGATGATGATATGTCATTCTTTTCTTGATTGTACGACAAAAGAGTCGCTTGCTCTTTTGCGACTTGCTCTTTTCTTATGGGAGCATAAATGAAACAAAGGGGTCGGAAAAAGACACCGATTTCTCCCCAGCAGCTGCTCCTAGATCCACGAAATGTTTAACATATCTAGCGCTTATATTGACTGCACTATCCTGATAATTTAGCTGCTCCAAGTTGCAGGATTCTAGAAATATTTCCTAAACAGACGGACAAACAGACAAACCGAATGCAAAAGCAATTTTTTAAAATTAAAAATACAAGTAGACCTCCTTCGGCACTGGTTCTCATGAGACAGACAGACTCGCTAGAGCACGGTTTGTCTTTTATAACAAAAATTTGGATGACGCTGATTATGGTTCACATTAATGCATTTCGGGCGTGGCATTTCAGGTTGCTGAGCGAGGAAGAAACATTTTGGAGGGTCCAAATGATTTCTATATAAGCTAAGATAATCGACAACAGCACTCTATTTGTAGATATGTGCATCAAAGAGAAGTCTAGGAATTTTGGGTCTGGAGGATATCTGAAGTGGTATGGAACACAACCCTCCTTTCACCATGTAAATCTACATAATGCGGATTCACATTACACGGCACTTTTTCAAAACATATCTCCCGTGTTACAGGATGGTCGCGTGTACTATGCTGTTCTGGCGATAGGTGCCCCCGCCAAGAATATGGTCTCCATAGGAAGAATAGATCGGCATGTTACCGTCAAAGTAAGAGAAGCGTGCTACTTCACATTTACATGATTACCCTGCAAACTCGAAATATACATTAGCCTATCGAAATTCCAATAATCTCTACGAATTTTCGACCTCTCCAGTTGGGTCGCTGGACGAATACGCGCCAATCACATGGGCTCCACGCGAGAATTTCGGCATAGTTGAGATAGAATTAGTCCACCAATTAGTGTAAATTCATAAGACGAATATGCGTTCTTATCCTGATGATATCATTAGGAGATTTAAAGTGAGTATCGTAGTAGACACTTGGAATGTTAGATTAAAGTATTTAGAAAAGTTTAGGGCCAAGGGATTATAACTGATGAAATAATGGGAATCTATTCAACTCAAAATGAATAAATAACGAATAACTGGGCGTTCCTGATTGTGGCGATAATATGGTCATTCGGATTCTTTTAAATTATCTATCTTACTCTCCGTAGAACACTATCTAAAATTTAAATTCTAACTGATTTATCCAACTTTTTTAGGGCGTGTTTAAAAAATTGTCCCGAATAAAGGTTAAACAATCCATTTCTCTGAATCCATTTGTGTTTCTGCGGCAGAAATCGACGAATCCGCGAACTAAAAAAGTATTCCTTGGGCGACCCACTGCACCTCCGTCGATCGCTTAACTCGAACGTTAAAATCCGTCGCATTTAGCGATGCTTCATTCTTTTTATTTCACTCACTTTTTCAGATGTTTATTTTTTGGCAGCGCTACATTCGAGCCCGGAGCCGGCGTTTATTTTCTCTTATACCCCTGAATCGAGTCCCTCCAGCTGTCCCATTTGCTTGTCGCGTCGATATTACCTTCGACATACGCATTGTGGCACCATAGGGAGCAGAGGGAGAGATGGCGAAGGGGCACAACCATTGCAGGTGGCGGTGTATGGTTGGTTTGACCGTAATCGCTTCGGCGAAAAGGATAATTCTTCCGTCAGGAAAACGACTGAGCGTGCGTGCGTGTGTGCGCGCGCGCGTGTGTGTGTGAAGGGTATTGCACGTACAGTGAATCGTGGTGAATCGCTAATGCATTCGAGGACGAGCGATTGTTCCCCAAACGATTCCGTACCGTCGTCCTCTGATTGAGAGAAAGAGAAAGGGATGGGGAGGATGAAGCGCCATCTGGACGAATCCAATTCGGTCGCCATTATGACCATCGGTTGTAAGTCTAGACATTGGTCCTGTGCTGCTTGTCCAGGAATCCTTCACAATGTTGTAACAGCACGAAATGTTTGACTTCGACGTAGAAGAGAGTGAACGAAAGCCTTCAAAATATGGGTCAAAATACATTTTTCAACCGCCATTCTTATTGTTTAGAAAATGATGGGTTGCAAATTGTCTTAAGGGATATCTTCCGTTTGAAGATTTTTATATAGTTTCATTCAAATGTTCCAATCTATTTTCCCAGCCGTGGCGTTATTACATTTTTTACTGCCTATTTTATTTCATGTTTTAATAAAGTAAGTTGCTATTCAACAAATTTCTGTCTTTCTATGATGAATCTCCTATTATGCGCATTTTATTTAGTTCCCGAGAAAAAGATTATTTTTTTGGACGCACAAAGCAGCTCGCAATTATCTGGAATTTTCCTTTCAAGAATGAGATACTGGCTTAAACATAGTTTTTATTCCTCACCGAATCTATGTTTCATCATTAAAGGTTGCCCTTTTTAACGATTTTCTATGAAATTCATCTCTGTGAAGTCTTTGAATCGATAGAAAAACTTATAGAAATTGTACAAATTATGATTCATTATTTTTAGATGAATATTTAAAAATTTCACCAAATAAGTTAATGCGAATCGTTTGATGTATTCTAAGTCGATGTTTAATGGTAATTCAAACACGAGGCCTCTTTGCGTTTCGCAGTAATCGTCTCGACAAAAAGTTTGCTCTTCCACTTCACCACGCGCATTTTTATGTTTAGATCTATTTACACAGAGAAGAGATCTTAACAGCTCGTTCATTTCTTCGCTTCGCCCTTTTATTTACCTTTGCTATGCAGTTTTTCCAACCCGTCGACTCCGTATCGAAGCGATTGAATAGATCCATCTTCGGGACGAAATTTCTTGCAATTCCGTCTTATATACTTACACGTTTTTTTTTCTCATGTTAGACTCGAACCGACGATATAATAATGAATTCATTTTTTTTGCCGTTCCGAACCGAATTTTCCGATGATATCGTAATCCAGAACTCATACTAGATAGAGATCTTTTCTCTGAAAAGCCTTTGCCGACAATCGCCGGCGGCAACGCGTAGAATATGCTCCGGCTTCCTCGACGGGTTTCTCTCACTCTTTTTACGCTCCGACAGAATGAGTTACAAGTTTTTCCTTGCCCCGAAAAAAAGCTTTTTATCCGCGATTTTTTCGCTCGGGAGGAGTTTTTAAGGGGTTAGGTGGGAGAGAGGAGGATCTTCAACTCAGCCGCCTATTTGCACAACCTGTTGTTGTCGGTGACCGCCCCTCATTGCGTGCAGGTGGCGAACTTTTTTATCTCTCTCCGCAAATCGCTTTCGGAACGGGGCGCCGGAATAGTAATTCAGGCGCGCCTCGTTAGCCCTAAGGGGGAGGAGGATGGGGTGGAAAGAAATGCAGATGGATAGTGGGGAAGGGAGAGAAAGTGAGGGAGACAGAGAGAAAGGGAGGTAGAGGGAAGTAGGGAGGGAGAGAATGAAGGAGTTTGATAGTGGAAAAGGGAGATGGTGATGGTGGGAAGGAGAAAGGGAGAGGGAAGGAGATGAGTAGGTGGGAGGAGAAAAGGGAGAGAGCGTGGAGGGAAAGAAGAGAGACAGACAGACAAACGACTTTATTAGGGCGAAATTGAGACTATGTAGTCCCTTCTTACATTTAACCCTTTCGTCATATAAGTAATTACAATATTTACAAAATAAGAGGAGTTAATTACATACAGATTTTAACAAAATACAAATTAATTACAAGTTAATATATTTGTTAGTAGATAACAGAACATTACCAAAGAATGTTAGTTTTGTGGGTCATAAAAAACTGTGTATCGGTTATGTTTTAACACAGAAAAATTCCCACTGCGGAAAACACCTACGAAGAGAAGAGAGGTGTAAAAAAACCGCGAAAATTCCTAAATAGTTCAGGGGAAGGAAAAAAATCAATAATATGAGAAACAGAGAAAAAAAACATTCATAAATACAAACATATGTACATACATTTATATCCATATGAGGGAGGGGGTGAGAGGGGAACAGGGATTGTAGGGTAAGGTATGCCTGGGAGATTACATCGTCATTATGATACAGGAAAAATAAATAAAATAAAATTATAAATTTATGCCTAATAAGCGCATTCTTGTGACAACCTGAAAGAAAAGATAGTGTGTGGTTCAATGCATGGGAAGTGAGAGAAGATGCTTGTAATACAAGCGTTTAAAAGTGCTTAGAGATAGAGAGTTTGTTATTACCGTTGGAAGGCCATTCCAGAGTTTACAAGCAGTGACAGTAAAGGATTTGTTGTAAATTTCTGTTCTATGAAGTGGAGTTAGTAGTTTATCACATCCTCTGGTATTGCAATGGTGAACTGTATTAATGGTGACAAAATTAGATGAAAGATAACAAGGGATGTTGTTATTTAGAATTTGATACAATAGAGAGAGAAGGTGAAGGTTTCTTCGGGAATCAAGTTTTAGCCAGGAGAGTCGACGGAAGTATTCTGAGACATGGTCAGATTTTTTAAGATTAAATATGAATCTGATGCAGGCGTTATGAGAACGTTGTAGCTTAATGGCGAGTTCCTTTGATAAGTCCTGGTATACAACATCACAATAATCGAAGTGAGGAAAAATTAGGGAGGTCACTAGCTGCATTTTTAGTGACGAGGGAAGAATGTTAATGAGAGCGAGTAATAGAGTGAGAGAAAAGGAGGGGCGGAGGGAGAGGAATAGATAGAGAGAGGGGAAAGGGGGGAGAGCATGGAGGGGATGGGGTAGAGAGAGGGGAAAGGGGGGAGAGCATGGAGGGGATGGGGTGTGAGAAATAGAGAGATGGGGAGAGAGGGAAGTAGGGGAGGGGTATATAGAGGGCAGAGGAGAGAGAGAGGGTAGAGGGAGAGAGAGAGGGGGTAGAGGGAGAGAGATGGTAGAGGGAGAGAGGAGAAAGGGAGAGGGAGGAGAAAGAGAGAGGAATAGAGAGATTGCGAGGTATATAAGGAATCGGGGAGTGATTTAGGGAGCAAGTTGGCAAAGTTAAGGAGTGGTGGGTGGGTCGGAAAGGAGGTGAATTGCGAGGAACGGAAGAGAGGTGGCGAAAAGAGCGTGGAGTTGGAGTTAGAGGAAATGGAGAGAATCAGGGAGGGGGAGAGCTGGATGGAAAAGGGAGTGGAGTACTGAAATGGAGATAGGAAGAGAGCCCGCTGCATTACGGATGGTATCGAAGGGAGTGGTGAGTCGGAGTTGGCGGGGTCTTCAGAGTGAGAATTGGGTGAAAGGAATGGAGTGAGGGATAAGGAGGGAGGGAGAGAAAGGGTCGTGTTGGCATGACTCCGCTTCGACCACACACCTCGCCAATTTCTAAAACCCGAGGTGAGCGCATCTTTCGTTCATATTCAAACTCATTATTTTCCGCGTGTGCGACGCACGGACACGGGAGGACGCCTTTCTCATTTCACGCGTGATTAAGTCGTGTTCCGTGGAAGGAAAAAATTTCCCGGCGACGGCGGTGGCTCTTCATATTTCTCTCTCTCTCCTCCTTTTGTCACGCCTTTCCGTCCGTCTTAAGAGGACACTCAACTCCGGAGGCGAGAAAGGGGATTTGTCGCCGAAACAAAAGAAATATAACTTCGCGGAGATAAAGATGATAGATGAACGAGCTTCGCGCGAGGGTCATAAAGACGCGATTTAATCTCGTGGGGTCCGAGGTATCGCACGTTAAGAAATCTGAACTTTCCTCCAACTTTATGCTTTGAGTTGATCCCGCCTCCGTGGCATCCTATCGACTCCAAACCATTCGTGTCAGATGTCGACAAAAAAGACAACCGACTGCTACAGATATAATGTAGATACCTTTCATATAGCTTTTCTGCGTACACATAGACTAGTCAAATTATACATTTTAGGGGAAATAATTCGTAAAGTTTTGAAACTTGGCACATTTGTCCGTTAGGGCAACTTAACTAACATACCAAAAGTTGACATGCCTGACGTGTACGCGTCGGCCGCTATGGCGCCAAAGTGGCCGCTGGAGCACGGCCCGCGACTTGCCTTTCGCGAATAATTCAGAAACGGTCAAATATACGGCAAAACCGTATATAGACAATCTTGTAGAATATAAAATTTCCTACAAGGAAGGTTCTTTGCAATTTTTTTGCAACTGCGATAGTATAGCAGAAATGAGCGTTTTTTTGCAGAACGCAAAAAACAAGTGTTGTGAGCTCGTTTCCACACCACCAGCTGTGGTAGAGCTCCAGACGCATTTTTTATAGTGGTATCCTCTTTAGCCACTAACCCACTGTTTATTTCAATTACTTAATATAAGTAATAGTTGTCATAATTATTCATTCACTTTATAAGCGAACACCACGTCAGCTCTCTACGCCAAAGGGAAAAAGAAGTGTCAACCTGAAAAATCGTGACGATTTAAATTACGTAATATCTGTTTTTAACAACTCTTTCTCTAGGCAAGATGAAATTGCAAGTGCCGGTGAGCGCAATTCTGATTCTGAAGTTGAAGATCAATTCGAAAATGAACAAACTTCGATTGAAATGCTAAATGATTATGACACCTATTACTTATGTTAGGTAATAGAAATAAACAGTGAATTGGTGCCTAAAGGGAATACCACTATAAAAAACGCGCCTGGAGCTCTACCACAGCTGGTGTTGTGGAAACTAGCTCACAACACTTGATTTTAAGACCGCGCGGCCTGCGTTACGCAAAAAACGCTCATTTTCTGCTTTACTATCGCCGTAGCAAAACATTGCGAAAAACCTTATTTGTAGGAAATTTTATTCTCTACAAGTTTGACTTCGTACAGTTTCGCCGTAGATTTGACTGTTTCCGAGTTATTCGCGGGCCGTGCTCCGGCGGCCATTTTGGCGCATTAGCGGCCGACGCGTACACGACAGGCATGTAAACTTTTGATTTGTTAGTTAGGTTGCCGGACAATTGTGCCAAGTTTCAAAACTTCATGAATTATTTCCTCAAACCGTCAAAAAGTGTCTAATTTGACTGGTCTAATATTTGACATTCGCGGCATATAACAGGCGGCGTCATGCGTAGCTGTCGATACATGAGCAGTGGGATTGTAACATTCGCGGTTCTAACATTCGCGGAGGTTTCCAGAACCAAATGCTGAGGGCCTACTGCAGCGTTTGGTTTGCGAGTGTTAGAGCGCTTACTTGCAGAATGCGTCGATTCATATTTTCGGACCATAAAAACAGACGGAAAGGAATCCTTATAAGGCGCTCGTATGTTTTCGAATAAAATAATTACTTCCTATTCTTTTCAGTTTTACTCTCCGGCATCTCGGACGTCCGGTCACGTGACTTAATCGCGTGCAAAAAGGTCAACTTCATGAATGGACCTCGGGATGAAAATCAACGCGGGAATCTCGTTTTAAATTTGCTAGCTACAAGTATAGAGGCGGAGTCTTCTAAAAAAAAATGAGCGACTAAAAAAAACAACGCACGATAAAAAATAATTTAAAAAATGCACGCATTTTGATGAGCGCTGAGGTCGCGATCGCCTAACCGGTTCCGGGTTCGATTCCCGATTAAGGTATCGATAGTTTTTTTGCGCACCGTCCCTCTGTTCTTTACGATCTTGTTCTTATTTCGCGTCTGCGTGTGCGCCATTCGTTCGAGAACGTTCGAAAATGTTTTTCAAAAAACGATAGCCGTTCTCAATCCGGCGATGCCTGTCAAGTCTATGCGGCATAATGGACGCGATCCTGCCCAAGAGAAAACTACCCGTCGGTCGGGTAATTTTATTCTCTGCGAGTTTATGTTTTCCTTTCTTTCTCTGGCAAGAGAAATGGTTTTTATTGAAGCCTCATACTGATTCTATCAAAGAACCTCTTGCGCGATTGAGGTATTTCTCAATCGGTTTCTCAAAGCTACTTCGCGTGTTATTTTTACATTTATGCGTTCATGTTGGGTTCAATCAAGCAGAGAAATTTTCACACCATAGATTCATGCCAGTCAACGGGTAATTTTTTTCAACATAATGTCATTAATATTTACTTTGTTTTAGAAAAAAAATCTTTGTGGCTTTGAGTTTAGTTAACTGATATCCGAGTCTTGTTAGTTTTCACTTAATCTAAGTGGCCTGTTACCAAAAAGCTTTCCATATCAAAGTCGTCATCACGTTTAAATGCGTCTCCAAAATGTGAAACATTTTGGGGGAATTTGTTCACTTTTGACATCGTGTTTGGCATGTCCTCAAGAGAATTGAAAATCGAAAGATTTCATCGCTTGAATTGCAGTGCCTAAATCCCATTGCAGCCTGGAATGAAATCTGAAATGAAAATTAATATTTGTCCCTTTCATTTTTTTAATTTATCCAAGTATATGAATATGGTGGATAGTTGACGAGTACTGTCCCTCCAATAGTCATAAAAATTTAGAAAAACCAGATGTGCATTTCGGGTACAAAGCAGCCGTCATCAGAGGTGTCACCGATAGTGGATCCCAATAAAGAAATTACTATAGCTTCTTGGTATCCGAAATGTGTGCCTGATTTTTATGGCTGTTGGGTAGACATGTTGCATCATTTGATTTTAGCCTTAAGGCGAGGTCGAGTATTCGCAGTTGAATTTGTTAGATATTTTTACCATTTATCGCGAAAGGAAGTGGACAATTTAAAATTAAAACCCAAATTTCTCAGAGGGTCACAAAGCGTCAAGATGTTTTCTATATATAGAACCGACAAAAAGATTCGTTTTTGCTCGGCAAAAAACCCACGAATACCGCGACGTCAATTGCTTTACTTTTTTACAAACCATAGAAGCCGTTCTCTCTCGCTGCTCCGACTCGTCCTATTCGGTTTATAGCACAAAACGTCTTCAGATGTCGTCCACCGCAGACAATTTTATTAACTCGAGAAGGTTTTTAAGAGAGCTAAAGTGATTGCCATATCAGAGCGATCTCCTGTCGCCCTCTACCTATTTCTCCTTCTCTCGCGACACCATAAAAGCGGACTTTATGTACCCTCCTCCCTCTCTCTCTCACCCTCCCTCCCCCTCTCTCCCTCCCTCCTCCTCTCTCTCCCTCCCTCCCCCCTCTCCCCCTCCCCTCTCTCTCCCTCCCTCCCCCCTCTCTCTCCCTCCCTCCCCCCTCTCTCTCCCTCCCTCCCTCTCTCTCTCCCTCCCTCCCCCCTCTCCCCCTCCCTCCCTCCCCCCTCCCTCCCTCCCCCCCTCTCCCCCTCCCCCCATCCCTCCCCCCTCCCTCCCCCCTCCCCCTCCCTATCTCCCCCTCCCTCTCTCCCCCTCCCCCCCTCTCTCCCTCCCCCCTCTCTCCCTCCCTCCCTCCCTCTCTCTCTCTCCCTCCCCCTCTCCCTCCCCCTCTCCCTCCCTCACTATCCCTCCCTCACTCTCCCTCCCTCCACTTTTCCATAACCTACGCAACCGCGTACCTCTCTGCCGCCAACCAGTCTGCCGTTAATGGCGACCTATCCTATTCCTCGTTCGGTCGTGGAGTCATCGCCTCTTGCCCGCAAGGCCACCAACCTCCCTCCATCTCCCACGCTCTCCTCCTCTCTGCTAACCACCGGTCGCTCCTCTTAAAAACCCTCTCTCCCTCTTTCTCTCTCTACTGCTGCTCCACACCCCTCTTTTAACAAAACGTCTGCGATGCCCTGTCGACCGCGCCCCAATAGGGCTTGTCGGAGAGACCTGTAAACCAAGGATATACTGAAAGAAGGCCCGGCGCACCTATGATATGCGGGTTGCCAAATAAAGAGTCTTCTTTTGTTTTTGTTTCGGGCTCATTTTTTTGCTTTCTCTATACTTCGCTTCGTTTCTCTCTTTCTTCCTCTTTTATCCCCCAATCTACGTATATATGTACGTCTTTTTTCTCTTTCTATCATCTTCCGCTCTCTCTCCATTTCTCCATCTTTCTCTCGCCTATCCTTTCTCCCTCTCTATCTTTGGTTTAGATCAGTGATTCCATACCGGTATGCCGCGGCACACTGGGGCGCCGCAGCTGATTTTTAGGGATGCCGCGAAAAACTCGGTAAATAAATCAACGATTTGGATGTGTTTATGGGTAAATTGGACAATAATGTTTTCTCAAATCAATTGATTACGGTGTGGTACAAACGAATGGATACGTCCAATGGTTGTAATACTCATACGTAAAAAATGTAAAAACCTTGTTCCTAGGCTTTAGTGACGCAAAATTGTTTAGTTCTAAAAGACTTCCGCATCTTCAAAAATGTTGGCAACCGCTGAGTTAGAAGAAGGAAGAGGCTGTCTAGTCTCAATCTTTCCCTAATAAAGACATTTATCTGTTTATATATCTCTCCTCTCCATCTCTCACTTCCTCTCCTCTCTCTCTCCCTCCCCTCTCTCTCTACCTCCCCTCTCTCTCTACCTCCCCTTTCTATCTCCCTCCCCTCTCTCCCTCCCTTCTCTCTCTCTCCCTCCCCTCTCCCTCCCCTCTCCCTCCCTTCTCTCTCTCCCTCCCCTCTCTCTCTCCCTCCCCTCTCTCTCTCCCTCCCCTCTCTCTCCCCCCTCCCCTCTCTCTCCTCCTCCCCTCTATCTCTCCCTCCCCCTCCCCTCTCTCTCTCCCTCCCCTCTCTCTCCCTCCCCTCTGTTTCTCCCTTCCCTCTCTTTCTCTCTCCCCACCTTTCTCTCTGTCTCTCGACCTATTTGGCAGCGTCATCCATCAGTCTGAGTTCTCTTTGCCGATCGTATATTTTTTTAAGATTAAGGGACGTTTGCCATGTTTTTTTTGTTCTTCGCGCATTTATAAGTAAGGTATATATGGTATGGATTTCGACCTGTGTACCTGTAGTTCTCTCTGTTAACGTTTTTTAAACTAAATACAGGTTTCCCTCTCTTTATACGGGTTCGCTTTATGCGAAGTCGCTATTATGCGACAAACGTATTGCTACCGGAATTTCTTTTTATGCGTCTTTGATTCGCTCTTGTGCGGTTACGCGGCCAGTGCAATATAAATGCAAGAGAGGTCTCTACTGCACCACAAGGCGACAATACTCTCTCATGTCTCTTATGTTTTGCGTACTACGGTAAAAGAGACGAGAGTGGAGAGGATATTGTCGAGTTGAGATGAGACGGAGATTTCGTGTGATACTGTATGAGCACACTTGAGAGGTTTTGTCTCCTTGCCCGTGGAACTTGGGTTGAGACAAGACAACCCTCCAGCACTTTAAACCCGTTATGTCACTCACAACAGTCACCACTCGTGCTCGTCTGCTTCCTTTTATGGGCTAGTATAATTTACAGTGTTAATTGCCTTAAGTTTGTATTTAGCCTATAAGAAGTCGTTATGGAGCGAAAGAAGAGCGTCTTGGAAGGGAGTGATGATAGCTTGTGGAACGTATCCCTATCTTTTGCGTATAAATATGGGTTCTGTTTATGCGAAATCGCTTTATGCGTCACTTTTCTGGAGCGCAACCACAGCACAAATAGAGGGGGATACCTATAACTCTAGCTTAATGGGCGAAGTTTGGGAGGAGATTACATTACGGAGGTAATTTCGTAAAGATTTTATCATTTTGGAATTTTTTAAACTAAAAGTTACAAGAAATCCTTAAGGTAGAAGATTTTTATGAACAATGACGAGCTTCAATTCAATAATTTTCAGATTATGTTGTTATTTTTAATTTTAGAATAATAAATCATAATCCACTCTGATGAATGAAAACTTTCTCGTCGGAAGAAAACTCTTCCACATCACTAAGTATAGTTGTACTCGAAACAACGGAGATAGATGAAACGAAGTTCATTTCCATTCGATGTGAAAAATCTCATTAGGCGGGTCACGCTGGACGGTTTATGGAAATTCTTCATGAACTTACAATATCTATAATAGACTGGTAATTTTGCATTTTTCTGCAGTTAAAGTTCAACGACATTGATGAAAGATAACAAGTTGAAAAATTCTTTTTAAATTTGGACTTGATTTTACATTCCCCGTGTTCAAAGGAAACCTGTATCGGACGGGCGGAGTCCGTAACGGCCCAATTTCCTCGGAGTTTCAATTTCCTACGCAAATAATGCGTCTGACAGGTGCGTTCGATCGCTTTATCCTTGACGCGACCACGAACGGCTCGATAAACTTCATTAGGTCTCCGAATTATCCCTTAAGATGAGACATTTACGAACGGAATACGATTTGAATATTTTGCCGTGTCTATGCTGAAAGCTGCTCCATCTTTATTCGCATTTGAGCAAATACATTTCTTTTTGTTCCCTTTTAAAAAGTTTTAATTTGAAAATGTATGATAATGGTGAAAGAAGGCGAGTAAATAAACAACCGTTTAATGAAAGATGGACATATCACTTTTATTAATAACTGACGCAGTATCATTAAGTGTTGCGCACCCATAGAAACCGCTCCTAGCTAATCGAATTGGAATTTAATGGCGGTAACATTAATAATCAAGATTTTTAGGGAAATTAATTTATCGTTTTAATGTCGTGCTTATCTTTATGTGACTAAGAAAAAAGTTTCTATTCTAAATATAATGAGAGAAAACGCCATCTTGCAATTTAAATTTAAATTTTACTTGTAAGCGTTCCACTCAGATGATTGAATCCCTGAAACTTTCTCGTGCAAGCATTATAACGTATAAAAATGGCGAAATTATTACGTAAATGTCGTCAATCGGTCTTAAGTCGACTTTCGCCCGGTGTTGTTCCAATCTTGGCCACTGCGCACGGCCCTCGATGTAAAAACGTCACTTTGTAATATTTTTAAATGTCGATCGGAACTCAACCTAAATAACAATCTTACTTCTATCATGTGAATGCTATTGAACATAATCTTACTAGAAAATATGTTCCGCGAAGGACGAGCGTCAAAATATACCTGTAGAACGGCTCGCGGTGATGAAATTCACCGCTGCAAAATTTTGTTTGAGATTTTAAATTCAAAATATCGCCCGCGTCAAATTTTCACAGTAATTTTAAGTGACGTATTCTTGAATGCGGTGTTATTTGAACGCAGGGCCCTGTCATATGCAATCGGACTTAATACATAGCCTTTGGTACCAAAGCTCGTATAGAGATCTTTATTAAACTCTCCGAGGATTTTCATTGGTTGCCTGATACTGTATTTTGAGTGTATTTGTATTATTTCATGCTTTTTTATTGTTTCAGTATACTTTTTTGAAAGAGAATCATAGCCGGGTTATTTATTTTTGTTGTTATTTTACTTGAATATAGCATTTAAAAGTTTGTTCATCCGAAATTATATTTTATGTAATTCGTATGTGCCATTATTTAATATACCATTCTTATCCGTTGGTATGGAAATAGTTACTGTAATACTGGTCGAAATAAATAGCATTCTGCGTCAATTTGCCTGACGTTTGCCTTATAATGTGCAATTATTGAAAATTTTAACGTTTTCATCCAAGAAATAGTGAATTGATAACTTTTAATTTTTAATGAAGTAATAAGGTTATTAATGCTGTATAAATATCGATCTTATTTTACAAGCCTTAAAAAATTATTTGTTCTCATAAGCCAAGAGCAAAAAATAACGACGCAAGTATTACGATTAAATGTATAAATTAAAAAATTCTACTACCTCGTAGCGTTTCATAAATGAGTTTTCCTACTTTATAGTTGAATCACGGGACACTTTCATGGACACAATCCCAATTTACGCCATAGTGTTTAAGAGGGCGGGATGCAAAATTAAAATAACGTAATATTTCGTCCTTACGGCCCGAGGAAAGATTAAAAAACCGAAAGACGGAGAGTCGGCGAAAGGATTGAATGAAAAAATATCCCTCGCGAAAAAATGTTGATCCGCCAAGAGGTAAAGGGCGAGTAATTCGAGGACGCACCCGAAATAAAAGAAAAAAGATTATACAGTGTTTTATGGATGATTTACGCAAGGAGAATGTGTGCGTTTATTCACAGATAAGGGCGCTCAGTCGATGCTTCAGTATTCTAGCTTGGATGAAAATTGAATATAATTTTTGATCATGTCGCTTCGGAAAAACTTCCCATTATAAATAGAAGTATTTTAATTGAGGTTTATATATTATTATAATAAAAGCCTAGATGGTGGAGTTTGTGTGTAACGCTGACGTCATCAATGGCACTTTTAACTCGTTTTTAACAAACTTCCCGATTAGGTGGAAGGTTGAAATTTCGCAGGAAAGTTAGATTCAGATATAAAAATCAATTGACAAAACAAAATTCGAAAAAAGTCTCGGGTTCGATTCCAGAGGGCGATTTCCATTTTACGTAAGATAGCACGTAAAAATCGACTTTTTAAAGTGCAGACTTTTATTCTTTATCCATTGGCTGCAGCTCATGGGTACAATTACTCGAGAGTCACAACAATGTCATTTCATGTTTATCAGCATCTGCAACAATATTTGCATCGAGGTGTGATTTTGCACCATCGAATATTAGAATAACCCGGAGGTTTAAATTATGCAAAATGTTCAACCCATTTAACAAAAGTGGAGCAAGTCATACTCCCCTTTTCAGTCATAAATGCTTTGGCTCCAGGTGGAAGATTATCTGAAAATCAGGTTTATTCCTCTTCCCCTTAAACAAAACAACAGGAGGGATTATTTGAAAGGGCATTTCCACAAGAGGCGGTAGTTACGTTTTCTGCGTGCTCAGGAGCAACTTACGGCACTCGCTTAATTCCTTTGCGAGTCTGAACTTTTGGTTCCTTATGTAAAGTTAGTTGACATCCCTTCTCATCTATGTTGAACATCAAGCGAGGCTTATCCATAACATCTATCCCTGTCATTACTTCTTTTAACTTTTTGAAATAATCATCAACAATGAAGTTATTTAGTTTTGCAGCCCGCCCTGGGTTCATATTTTGTGAACTTCTACGTGCGACCTCTGGATGTCGTCGTAAAAATAGTTTCAACCACTTTCTCCCAATCAAAGAAGATTGATGTTCGGTGGGTGGAATTTCTACGTTATTTTCTAAACAAAAAGTGTAGACACTCCTTCGTAAAGTTTTACATGTAAGGGGCATTCCTATCCCAGCAAGTCTGAAAATTCGGGAGCACAACAAATCTTCTTGTTCCTTACGTAGGATGTACTTACGGCCTAAACGTTTAACTGCAGTGCCACTTCTTACATGCCGCTGCAAAGTACCTCGTGGGATATTGAAAGTTATGGCCTCTCGCTTTATTTTCATTCCGGCTTTAATTGAAGCAACAGCAGCTCTGAGGTCTTCTTCGCTCCATTGAACTCTCTTTTTTGGTGCCATTTTCTGAAACAACTAGGAAAAGCACTTCTACAAGAAATGTGCAATAACAATTAAGTAAGATTCATTAATTTAAATAAAACAGGTGTGATATTCTGTCGAAATATGTAATTTCGAAGGTGAACCAAATATGGGCACCCCAGTAGTAGCAAGCCTAACGCTTTGGATATTTCCGAAAAACATAAGCTATACGCAAAATTGAACGCAAACGGGAGTTATATGACTTAAGTGTATAGTTAATTACCTTTAAATTCGTATGTAGTAATAAATATTCGTGCATTTTTACCTAAAAAATGAAAGAAAAGAGCTTACCGAGAATTACACCAGCAGTTTTCACGTGCTGTTTCTCCCTTTACTCACTATAACAGCGCGCCTAGCGGCTGAAAGATGAACTGCTTGTAGCTACTCTAGGAATTACCCACCACTGCACAAGTACGTGCTGGTATCTTCAGTTAAAATTCAAAACTACATAGTTTTCCGGCCCAGTGCCCATATTTGGGGGACTGCCCATATTTAGGGGACTGCCCATATTTAGTTCAGGTACCTTACATATGGTGAAAGTAAAAATCCTATCACATACAGATAGACAGACAGACAGACACAGACATCATCGCGGAAATAGCCAAAATGTGTTCAGGGAACCTAAAAACTTGAATTTCCGTTGAAATCTCGAATTCGAATTTCTTCATAAAAACAATACTTTCTCTATACTACGTATATGGAGAAAGTAAAAACTAATTCTGAGATATCTCTGATATCTATGAATTGGACCGGGAGGGTCCATGGAGATCCGGAGGGAACTGGAGCATATGTGAGAGGAATCGGATTTCGAGTTCAACAATGCAATCGGTTGGCAAGGCGACTTTTCCTTAAAAACAAAAAATTTTGTCAAAATATGACATTAAAACGTTAAATTTGAGAGGTTTCGATTCTAAATAAATCTAAATAAACATCAACTCAGAATACACGTGCTTTCTTCACTAACGCGCGAAAACTTTTGCTTTTGGTAGTACCGCAAAGAGTGGAAGCATGGCGATATTACGTCCTGAACAGGACAATCGGGGAGGCAGAGAGGAAGACGGTAGTGGTGTTTGAAATGTGGTGCTACCGTATAATGTTAAAAATCCCCTGGGTGGACAGAGTGACCAACAAAGAGGTGCTGAACAGGATTAAGGAGGAGAAGCCGTGCCTGTGGGATACGGCACGGAGGAGAAGAGACGTCTGGTTCGGGCACCTCATAAGACACGAGGGGCTGGTTAGGACGATCCTCGAAGGTGCTGTGGAGGAGAAGAACGCTCGGGGCGGACCGAGGATGGAATATATTAACCAAATCATGGAGGATACCGGCTGCCCCACCTACACAGAACTGAAGAGGCTGGCTGATGATCGAGAAGTTTGAAGAGCTGCTTCCAACCAATCCTAGGATTGAGCACACAAGAAGAAGAAGAAGAAGAAACAGGACTTCTCCTGTCATCTATACGCGAAATTTCAGCCTTTTAGAACTTTTGGTTAGATGGTGAGATACGATTGAAAAACTGTCACGAATTTAGCAATGCCACAAAATTACCAATGTTTACCCTAATTTATATAATTTTTTCTTCAAAAGGGTTCAGATCCGCAGATCGTGTGTCAATTCTTTCTAATTTTACTATCAAAAAGAATAAAGTCCTGCACGTCGAAAAGTCGATTTTTACGTGTTATTTTATGGGAAATGGAAATGTCGAACACAGGACTTTTCTCGAAACTTTCTTTCGTCATCACCTTAAAATATGAAAATCGAGTATTTCATCCAAATTTCGAACGAGTATCTCGTTCCTTTATTGAGTAAATCCCATTCATCACCGTGACGGAGGTCAACAAATTATATATAAGATGAGAGAAAATTGCGGCCGAAGGCCACTTTCGGGGATGTCTTGCAGAGCGCGCAACCTCTATAATTTGTTCATTTTCGTTATCGTCGTATTATTCATCGCAACCTATGTATTGTTTAAACTTCAAAACAGCGTCGAAATTTCGTTCCTATAATTTGTTTATTTTCTTTGCCGTCGTATTATTCATCGCAACCAAGGTATTGTTTAAACTTCAAAACAGCGTCGAAATTTAGAAATTTAAATAGTATATCGGCATTGTGACTTTTTTCCTGTGACTTTATGCAACACTCCACGACTTGAGAAAACTGTACGGTTTTGGAACGAACACGCTCCACACTAGCAGACTTGCCAGTACACCGTGACAGGACCGAGCAAAAATCAAGCGGTGACAGATTTCGTTCGTTCCACTCCATTCTTCCAGATTTGTCCTCCACACACTCCGTTTTACCCGTACAGTTAAAACTGCTAGAAAAACCGAGAGTGTGGAGCGCCCTTTGGTAGGTATAGAATTAGAAAAGGACGGGAGGAAAGATATAAAGGAGACGAAGAAAAAGAGGGAGAGCTATGGATTGCGACAGGAGGGAATGAGAGAGGGGTGAGGTGGGAGAAAAGAGAGGCAGAGAGAGAGAGGAAGGGAGGGAGAGAGGGCCGGAGAGAGGGAGGAAGGGAGGGAGGGAGACAGAGGGAGGGAGGGAGAGAGAGAGGAAGGGACGGAGACAGAGGGAGGGAGGGAGAGAGGAATGGCGCGAGGAAGGAAGGGAATATTATTATTTATCCGTCATATGACGGGCAATACGCTAGTGTTGTATTAATACGCTTATTATCCCCACCCTAAACACCCCGATTGATTCACTAACAATGATTGGCTGTCGATAATCGATAGATCTGCACCTAGCGGTATTAGAGTGAACTAAGTCAGGGTTCTCAAACTCAAATTGCATGATTTTGAAATAGATGGCGAGCTGCATGTGATAGTTTCACTACATATGACGGGCCGCAAGTCAAAAATGAACCAACGCATTTTGTTGAAATTTAAAGCGACTCAAAATGGTATAATATATATTTTTATCGAGAATAAATTATCATACAATTCCCAGTTATTAAAGAATGTTATATTGTTTCGTCTTTTTGCTGCTCCATTATTGGCTATTCCACGCTCTTAGGGTATAATCAAAGTAATGAGAGAACCGCTATTTTGAGGTCGCCGCTCTAAATCATAATATCGAGAGTCCAATCCTCACTCGCTTCAAGTGGTTTTATTTCGGTGTTTTTTTCGAAACAATCTTGGAAGAAATATTTCTTATATTTTATTTTAAGAAATGTTTTGTCTTTTTAGCGTTTTACTTTTACCTAGATGTTAACGTCCGTTTTGACTGTTGTCACCCAGTTGTACTGTTTATCTAACGAGGAATACTTTATTCTGAAGATTCATTGTTGCCTTAAGTTTTATTTACTGTTGAAACGAATTTGTCACCATTTTCGCAAAATTTCCAACAAGTCAAGATTGATTGCGTATTGATCTTTTAATTAAATAAATACGTACAGTACTGAACAGCTATTATAAAGAATTTTGCCTTTATACTTCAGTCTGAAGGATAATACATGTTTTCCTATTACCCATGTCTACCACTACTAGCGGGCACAGGTAGCCGAGATTTTACTGCACTCAAGTGAAAGATATGCAAATAAATTCGCCGTTTCACCGATAGAAGCCGTAGAAGCATTTCCTCGCTTTATTTGTTTTTGTTTATAAGAGGAATTGGTCCGGTGCATGTATCAGAGAAAAGGTATGGAGAGGCGGGAGGAAGAGAGGAGGTTGAGAAGGAAGTAAGGCACAGCGATAACGCGAATGGAAGCTCTCCGATCGATATTTAAAGAGACGCGCGAGTAATTGGATGATGTCTGAATTCCGCGCTAATGAAAATGGTCAACATTGGAATTCCGGATCGGAATTAAAAAATTAAAATCAGGAGAAAGATGAAACCGCGTCCTTGGATATGTCATCCGATATTTCGATACATATTTGTAAATGTATGTCTTTATCCGTAGATCTAAATATGCATATACATGTTCATAGACACACATATACGTACATATGAGTACACATATGTACCAGAATAACGAGCTATATACGTATCTCTGTACGAATATAATTTTATGGGAACCTACACATGCACGCACATCACTCATCCCCTCCAACATCGAGAGAAAAGTAACCAACAATTTAATAGCCAAAATTCATTACTCCCCTTTCCTTTCTTAAATATACAATTTTCGCCTTTTTCGATCGTAAATGTATATTTCTTTTAAATTCTTTTCAAAACTCTTTCGTTGATTCATGTTCTTATTTTTTCCTGCAAGCGTCCGTCGCCACTCGTTGTTTCCGAGAATTGAGAGAGAGAGAGATAGATAGATGAATGTCTTTATTCAGGCGAAATTTAGACCACTCTTACATTTAATCCTTCGTCATTGTTAAGTTACATTATATTAAAATACCTCAAATTACATCAAAAACGATTTAGATAATAAAATGCTAATACAGACAGAGAGATATATGGGTACATATTCAGGAAAACCTCTGAGAAAGGCAAGGTATTTGTGGAAAAATTCCAGTTAGGGCCTGGCTTGGCCAACCTAGTAAAAACACATGCAGGAAAACACGCACAGAGTGAAGGAGGGTGGAAGAAACCTGCAAAATACCTATACATATAAGAACAATATGAACACAATAAAGTGAAAAATAAAAATAGAGCCGAAAACAAATGATGTTGGTTGGGTCTATATCCAATACAGCTGTAGGCGTGATCAGGACGATTTGAACGGCTACAGTACTGCGATGTGGAAAGCAAGAGGGAAACTACCACATTACAAACCCTAGTAAAGATTATATGGTTGGACAATATGAGTTCTCTCGAGGTAAAACAATCCGGAGGTAAAATAGTCCCCCAATCGGATCTCCGGGCGAGGACTGCCTGGAGGAAATAGTGGAGAAAGGGGAGTAGCTCAGGTACTTAGGAAAGATATGATGAAAAGCGTGACAAAGATAATAGCAACGAACGATAGACTGATGGCAATAAAGCTAAAAGCAGTCCCAGTGGACATGCTGATAATCCAGGTATATATGCCAACGTCAGCTCATGACGATGAAGAAATAGATGAGATCTATGAGTAAATTAATGAAATTTACGAAGAAGACGGAAGAGGAAAGGTAAACTGCATAATAATGGGAGATTGGAACAGCATAGTCGGAGAAGGACAGGAAGAAAATGTTGTCGGGCAATACGGACTTGGGAAGAGAAATCGAGGAGGGGAGAAACTCGTAGAATTCTGCATCAATAATGACCTTGTAGTGACTAATACATGGTTCAAAAACCATAAACGAAGGTTATACACATGGAAAAGCCCAGGAGATAGAATGAGATGCCAAATAGATTACATCCTTGTAAAACAAAGATTCAGGAACAGCATAAAGAACGCCAAGGCATTGCAAGGAGAGGACATTGATTCAGATCACAGCCTTCTAATACTTGACGTGAGTACAAAGCTCAAACAAATAAGAAAAACGAGAAGAGAAAGACAGACCTGGGACCTAGAAAAACTGAAAGAAAGGCAGGATGTCGTCAGCATGAAGTTAGAAGATAACCTAAGAAAGTTGGAAAACAAACCGAAGACCGTTGATATAGAATGGGATGAAATTAAAACCAGTATCAAAGATACCTTGGATAAAGAGATTGGAAAACAAGAGAAGAAAATCAGAAAACCATGGATCACGAAGGAAATGCTGGAGAAAATGGATGAGAGACGAAAATGGAAAAACATTAACAGTGAAGAAGGTAGAGCCAACTGTAGGCGTATAAACAATGAGTTGAGAAGGGTAACAGATAAAGCTAGAGAAAATTGGATAAAAGGAAAATGTGATGAAATAGAACAAATGGAGAAGTTAGGACGGTACGATATGATGTACGCTAGGGCACTGGAATTAGAGGATAAGAAGTCTAATGGAATTTGTGGTAAAGGAATTATGAATACGGATGGGAAGATAGTCTCAGAAACAAAGGATGTAGCACAGGTATGGGAAGAATACATTAAGAATAATACAGCAAACAGGCAGAAGCGGCAAAAATAGAACTGGAAAATGAGGAAAACATTGAAGAAGACAACTTAGGACCAAGTATTATGGAGAGCGAAGTAGAAAAGGCGATAGTGGAACTAAAGAAGGGGAAAGCCACGGGCAGCGATGGAATACCGGCTGAGATACTTCATAGTCATAGGATCAGAAGGACTAAAAGCGATCACGAAATTAATTAATAAGATTTACGACACGGGAGAGTGGCCTCAGGATTTCCTAGAAGTAACAATGATCCCTCTAAAGAAGAAGACAAAGTGTAAAGATTACAGAACGATAAGCCTTCTGTCACACACATCGAAGATCATCACGAGGATTCTTAATAAAAGGCTGGAGAAAAAGGCAGAAGAAATAATAGGGGTAGATCAATTCGGTTTCAGAAAAGAACGAGGAACTAGAGGTGCTATAGGAGTAGTTAGAATCATATCAGAAAGGGCAATAGAATACAGTCAAGATATCTGCGCATGTTTCGTAGACTGGCAGAAGGCCTTTGATAGAGTAAATTGGGTAAAGTTCATGAAGATATTAAAGGATGTAGGTGTAGACTGGAAAGACAGGAGATTGATTAGGAATCTATATGAGAATCAAGTTGTAAAGGTCAGGTTTGAGAATGTGGACACCTGCGGAATAAATATCGGTAGAGGAGTAAGACAAGGCTGCTGCCTATCGCCAACCCTATTCAATATATATGGAGAAAGTCTAATGCAAGAAGCTTTAGAAGGCACAGGGGATTTCAAAATTGGAGGAAGGATTATAAGAACAGTAAAATACGCAGATGATCAAGTACTTCTAGCAAGAAAGGAAGAGGAGCTACAAAAAATGATAAATAGACTAGTGATAACAGGTAGAAAATACGGTATGGAAATAAATACAGAAAAATCCAAGGTCATTCGAATATCGGGTAAAGAAGAGAATCTGAACATAAGTATTGGGGGAAAGCCATTAGAACAAGTTTCAGAATATAAATACCTTGGAAGTATCATAACACGGGAGGCAAAATGTACGGATGAGATCAAAACTAGAATAGGAAAAGCAAAAGCGGCTTTCAGGAGAAAGAAACAACTACTTACAGGGAATATAAGGGAAGATATCCGCAAGAAGTTGATAAAATGCTACGTCTGGAGTATAGCATTGTATGGGGCAGAAACATGGACGCTAAGGAAAAATGACATCAAATACTTGGAAAGCTTTGAAATGTGGACTTGGAGGAGAATGCTGAAGATAAAATGGACAGATAGGATGAAAAACGATGAAGTGCTACGAAGAAAAGGAGAGAAGCGAATGATTATACAGACTATCAGAAAGAGGAAGGCTAACTGGGTTGGACATTACCTGAGGAGAGAGAGTATGATTAAAGACGTGTTAGAAGGAAAACTAGATGGGAAAAGGGAAAGAGTTAGGAAAAGGTTTCAGCTGATAGACGATTTGAAAGGGAAAGAGAGTTATCAAGATATAAGGAGGACAGCGGAAAATAGGAGTATATGGAGAACCAGGTTTAACCAAGAATAATCACGGACCTGTCTACGGACAGACTACCTATGATGATGATGATAGCAATAGAGAGAGAGAGAATGAGAATTAGGTAGGCTGACTGATATTCGGCATGCATTTGCTTCTTATTTTCTTTTACGATCCCGTTGTATTCCCTCTTCCTCCTTCCCTCTATCTTCTTCCCTCTTTCTCTTTTCTCTCTCCTTCTCCCTTCCTTCTCTCCCGCACACCATTTTCATACCTCTCATTTGAATGGAACGGAGGAATCGGGCGAGACGGATCGCTCCAACCCCTTATCCCGGCGATGCATCAGCAAACATCAACGCTTTTAAGTACGACGAGACGCCTCGCGGGTGACGCGTTGGTTATATGGAGGAATACGAGGAGCGAGGCGATTATTAAATTCGAGGGAATGATAACTCTTGGCCGTTCCCATCTTCCATTCAAGGAAACGGAGGAGAAAAATATGGCGCTTTTTTGTTTCCGATATATATATATATATATATTATGGATAGATAAGAACAATTTTTCCAAAAAAAAGCGCCATATTTTTCTCCTCCGTTTCCTTGAATGGAAGATGGAAACGACCAAGTGTTATCATTCCCTCGAATTTAATAATCCTTATTAAGGTTAACGCCCCCTTTATTATTTCGCATAAGGATTCGAGGCTTGTTGTCTTCTTAGAGTCTCTCATATATCTTTCAAAGGATCTGTCGTATTTGTTTTTAAAGTAACTTCTTTATTCTGCCTTCAATTCGTTCATTGATCCACGTTTTACAAGTTGTTAATATTTTATTTTGTTAATACATATTTAGGTGCATAACGTCGTTTTTTGCTATTTTAACTATAGGATTTCTTAAAAAATCATTGCAAACAGATAAAATATACCACGTGTAAATATTATTTATTGATCGTTGCGATGATGTGAATTATAACAAGGTTACGTCAATAACTGTTTTTTTTTATTTATTTGAGGTGAAAAAATTCAACTTCAAACTGATGAGTTTTTTAAAGTTAAGTTCAGACTTAACATTTTTTAAATTTAAGTATTCGTTGGTTTCAACGAAGTTTCCTCTTGACCCTACTGGAAGTTAAACAAGATGTATTTTTGTATTTTTTGAAGCCGTTTTTGTTTATTTACTATTTTATTATTTCACCGTGTCTCTCAACTCTCCCTATTCATAGGTATATAATAATTTGCTTCTGTTTCTCTGTCCGGAACGCTCTTTGAACTTGAATAACTCGAAGACTAAAGAAGCTTTTGACCTGATCCCTCTTGCAATAGGTTTTATTTATCAGCAAAATTGAGGGGGGAAAATAATTTGCAGTAAAATTTTCCAAAAAAATTTCCGACCGATTTTCAAAATTTCTGTTATTTGGGAAAATATCGGCTGACAACATCATTGTTAAGCCTCGAGAGTCAATTGTTGTCACAACCCGCATACGTGTAATATATACGAGTGCATAGATTACCTTAAATTATCGTAAGATTTTTCGCGAAAATACGTAATCCTAATGGGACTGGGATTTAGTTTGGAATCTTTTGCTTATATAAACGACTATATAGATGTAGAGCAAAAGAGAAGGGGATGTGGGGAGGGAGATCGGAAGGATGTAGAATGGAAAGTACATAGAGAGTAAGGGAGGTATAGAATTAGAGAAGGACGGGAGGAAAGAGATTAAGAAGGAGACGGAGAAAAAGAGGGAGAGCTATGGATTGGCACAGGGGTGAATGAAAGAGAGGGAAGTGGGAGAAAAGAGAGGCAGAGGGAGAGAGGGGGAAGGAAAGGGAGGGAGGAAATATTACTATTTATTTATTATTATCATTTAACATATCGTACTGATTTTTCATATCGAAATCAAATATAGTTGGTATATTTATATCATAATCCCTTCATATTTGACCGGTAATTACGCTAGTATATTTATAATCGGGCTCAAATACTCGATTTTGTAATATTAATAATAGCCACGATGGAATTATTATTTTTACGTTCTCGTCAAGCTCAATAAATAGGGAAAAGAAATCGCACAAACGGGATAACCTGCATGATATGAAGGAACTCTTCTCTTTCTCTCTCTCTCTCTAAATCAGACCGATGGAAATTTTAAAATGGTGCATATTTCAGCCGTAGTTTCACATTCGTCCGTTGGAGTTATTTTTAAAGGAAAATGAATTTTCTCAAATTAAATTTGAATCCGTTCTAGGAAAGCTAATGGGAAATTAATTCTGAAGCCACCTTACACCAAAACTGAACAATTGAACGCGGAATATCAGGTTCGGCCTTTCCGACGTTTTTATCCTCCTTTTAATATTAATTTTGGGTGTTCGTTGAAATGAAACCGCTCACGTCTTTTTTCCCTCTCTCATTTCCGAATATTAAAAAAGATATTCCCTATTGAACGAAGCCGCGTCAATTATCTGTTCACAAAGGGAGAAAAATAAAAAACCGCGGATTCTATTCAAACACCTTATCCTGTTACTCTTTGTTTCCAATTTGTTTGAAAAGTAGTGGATTGATAATCGGATATCCCGACATTCCCCTCGAGCGCCATTTCAATTTAATAGTAGAGTATTACGATCTCTTTTTTTTTAACGATGAAGGGACCAACCTAATCCTAACTGATTGATGTTATTTTCAATGCGAAAGGATCATAATATATGTAATTAATAAAAATCTCTCAGGCGTGGAATTGAACGCCTTGTATGGACCTAGTTTTTATCGTTCTTTTCTGGACCTGTGTGTAAGTACTATGTACATAGAAAATAAAATGAATATACAAGGCCCACCAAAATAAATGTAGTGATTTAATAACGTTACATTTTCTCTGCATTAATTAGAAAAAATTTCTTTTACTACAAAAACATGCATCAAAAACAATATATAAGTTGGCAACTAGTAGTTGAAAGTGATTGGAGATAACCAGCGGACACTTACGCACACGGACTCGCAAATGCCCACTCATTCTCTTTCACACACACACGCAAACACTCTACCTACCTCCCGCGTACTCGCGAATTTCCTCACACCAACTCCCTCACATGTACGCGCTCCCTCTCTCACACACGCTCGCAGGTACACACGCACGCACGCACTCGCACCAACTCCTATACGCACGCACTCACTCTCCCCCTACGCACTCACTCTCACTCCTATGCACTCACTACCACTCATGCACGCACGCACTCACTCTCGCTCCTACACGCACGCATTCACACTCCTATATGCACCCACCCACTCCAACACGCACTCACTCCAACTCTCACACATTCCCATACAGCGCTGTAACTAACTATTATAGCACCCGGGGCAAACTACCAAATATGCGCCCCTTCATAAAAAATTCTCTAATACCTATATGGATTTAGGGTTAACAATTAACAAATAAAAATAAACTATTAATGATATAATTTCTTACTATAAATGTACAAAATTTAAATACATAATTATAAGTATAATTACATGAATAATTACACATACAAAATTTAAATACATAATTATAAGTATAATTACATGAATAATTACACATACAAAATTTAAATGCAGAAAGTATAAATATTTTAGTATGTGATTTTAATGCAGCAAACTCATCATCGAAATTTATAGTTTCTGCTATGCGTAATGCCTGGAACAAGTATAGTAGTGAAATCTCCCCTGTCCTTGCCTTTAACAATGTTTGCGCCCCTTCTTAGTTAGCTTAGTTAGCTCGTTGCAAGAGAGGAGAGAAACCTGGTGCCGGCATTTAGCCTGCTCTTAACGACGAGCACCAAGGGGGCCAACGGCTTAACGTCCCTTCCGAAAGACTCCTCATTTCTCCTCTCTTTTTCTCGTTGGTTCGTTCTCGGCTCCTTAGTTCCAACACGCACAAATAGGTGGCCGGGCGTCTTCAGAAAAAATCCTATAAGGATTCGAGCCGGGTGTCACTTTTGCTTCCTTGGCAATTACAGTCACAAACTTGTACTAGTGGCTTTCCACCAATCAAAAATGTTCAAGATTTCTTCTTCTTCCCGATATTATCATGGTCTTTGGTTTTTCCGTATTTATTTCCATCGCTCATTTTCTACCTGCTATTACCAGGCTATTTATCATTATCTGGAGTTCCCTTTCCTTTATTGCCAGAAGCAATTGTTATCATCATATAATTTACTGTTCTTGTAATCCTTCCTCCAACTTATTAACCTTTCTCCATATATATTGAATAGGACTGGAGATACAGCGGGGAAGGCGACAGCTCGACGAAAGTCTGGATACAGAGAATGCCATGACATAGGTAACATCCTTCTCTTAACTCCTCTCCCGATGTTTACTCCTCTGGTATCAGCTTTCTCCAATCTGACCGCCACAACTTGATTCACCTACAGAGTCCTAATCCAATCTACACTTATATTATTTAATATCTTCATCAGCATAGCCCAATTTACTCTATCTAAGGCCTTCTGCCAGTCGAGGAAACATGCGCACCAATCTTGACTACACTCCATTGCACTTTTTGATATTATTATCATTATTCCGAAAGCGTCTCTGGTTCCTCATCCTTTTCTGGAAGCGTATTGACCTTCTCTTAGCATTTCTTAGGCCGTTTTCTAGGCCGTTTTCTTTAGCCTCTTAGTGAGAATTTTTGTGATGATCTTTGACACGTGCGATAGCAGACTTATCATTCTGTGATCTTCACAACGCATTGCCTTTAAAATCTTCTTCCATCCATCCCCGACAATCGATATTCGACCCTCTCAGTGGAATTTCGAGATATTTTTGTCACGTGGGAGAAGCAAATTGTCGCGTTTGCCAACGGATCCGATGTGAGACGTAGAAAGGCATTACTCCATCTATGCTCTCGCGTTTGATCTTTCATCTCCAATCTTAAAAATACATTTTCCCGGTTATCGTTAGCTCATAAATATCACTCGCCGCCTTTAGCAACTAGCTCGTTAGGATAAATCGTGGACCATTGCGAATGCCAAAGTCAACAGTAGAGTAAGACCTCTTAACCCTAGTATTTGGAGATATGAGCACCCACCTGTCTAATACGACCGGAAATGAACTTAACGAACGAGGTCGTTACTAGTAAATCAACCATTCATGAGAGAATTATCGTGCTCGGCCTTATTGCTGAAATCAAATCGGCAAACTGAGCCTCTCTGATAGCCGTATTTAGTTCAACCTTGATATCGTGAGGATTTATAAAATTCATGAAAATAACGAGTGCTCGTAATATCCGAAAATTTAATTCCGCGTATGTAACATTAAGAAATGTACGGTGACGGTGTATTCGCTCGCTATAATGAAGTTCTCATTATATGCAGTACTCGTTCTATCGACGTTACACTATGCATACGAGTATAATGGTTGAGAAAACCGGAGGTGCATTTTGACTGCATTAACACAGATGATGGCTGTCTCGTAACAGAATCTCGCGGCTGGTTTTCTATGGGCTTTTGGTGCTATTGGAGAGACATAGTTTGTTAATGAATTAACAGCTTTACTATGTAATTAGTCCTTCAATAATTTCCCTCATATTGGTTTATGTTTAATTCTGCTGGTGTGTAGCACAAATTTTCCATTTGGTACAACGCTATATCGAGGACCAACCGTTCAGCTGAATGGCGTCTGTTCCTTACGGGATCTGGAGAGCATGGTTCCTAATTTCCATGGCTGATGGGCAGAAAGGGAGCTAGATAAATGAGAAAACTTCATTTAAAAGTTTAATATATTCAACAAAATTCCCATTTAAAGTGGTTCAGGCATGTAATATCCTCCTGGAAAATCAGAGTTCGATTTCCGGTCATAGCAGATTCTTTCTCCTACTTCCAAAATTATCCAAGCTTCTTTTCAGCAAATATATTTTGAAACTGTAATCAATGATGAATCGATTTAAATTTTCACACGTTTTAAATAATAAATTTTATAAAAAATTGATCGATTTTATAGTAATCATCCCTGATTTGTTGGACTTGTCCTCTTTTGCCACAGCCATTGTTAGTGCTCTCAGATTGTTTTTACCGATTCCGACATATCAGGAGAGCTCACAAAATTATTTCTTTAAAATCTATCCTGCGAATTCTATCCAAAAGAACTATCGAGTTTGCCTTATGATTTGTAATCTAATTAAAAAAACAGGTAGCTTCGATAGACATAAAAACTTTGAGAAAACCAGATGCGCATTTCGGCGAAATGCCCATCTGGTTACCTAAAACTTTTTATGGCCGTAGGGACCACCTAATTTATCAACGAAAATTATTGCTTAGTTTTGAAATCATATCTACTTACGCATTACGAAGAGCATCATCATTTCTTATTTTATTTTAAGTCGGCATAAAAGTTTAAATAGTCTTAACGAGCAGTCGGAATTCCGTCATCGTCTAAAATTTACGTACCAAGTTATTGAAATTGACATTTTATAAAGCAAGTTTTCCGTCGAATTTTCTTTCTTCATCGAATTCTGCGATCAAAGTTTCGCCCTTCTCTTCGACTCCATCTATTTCTGGAAAAATCCCGTGAAGAGAAGAAAATTAACTCCAGTTATTTTCGAGCCATTTGGGAACGGAACCGGACGGAGAAAAGTGAGGTCTTTTTAACAAAAAAAAATCTCCTCCGGACACAATATATCAATTAAAACGTCATAATGATACATCTTGCACTCGCCTAGTTTTTTCGTTAATTTTTGAAGGCTTGTTTCCGTAAGATTATGGGATACATCTCGTACCAGTTCCCACCTCATCCGTTTAAGTCTTTTATTCGAAGGGAGATTCAGTTTCGTGACTTTGGCACGCTTCGTTACACTTAAGGCCGGGTTTTTTTAACACGGCTGTAACACCCCTTTCTCTCTTTCTCTTTCCACTCTCCCATCCATTACCCCCAAACATTTCTCCTTTTCTCTCGTCAACTCCCCTTTATGCCATGCCCTTCGCCAGTCCTCCCCCTTTATTCTTTCTTCTCCACACCCCTCAGCTTCCTCTTCCCACCCCTATCACTCGAGTCCTCACCTACCATCTCAGACGACTCGTCGTATAAAAAAAACAATCACGAAAAAAATAAAGCGCAAGGGTGGAAGGGAACGTGCACTCGTGTGTTTAGGTGTTTTCAAAAGGAAAAGGAGGGATTGTTTTATTTCTTCTCGTTTTTTGTTTACGCGGGTAAAAAAAGAGCCCGCTCGACGAGAAAAAACCGCTAATTTGTTTGCGCAACGGCCCGGCGTCTCCCTTTTTCCTAACTTCTTTTGTTTTTTTTTTCCCGCGCGCGCGCCGTTATCTCGCTTCTCCAGTCGCAATTTTCGGTCGTTTTCGAGGCCGCGGACGTCGCGCTTCTTTTTTTTATTTCCGTTTTTTTTTTCGGTTCGCCTTTGTTGGACATATATTTTTCGCCAGCGTCGTCGTAAATGATTGGATGGATATAAAATGTTCGTTTCTGTTCAGCTTTCCGCGTATCGCTAATTCGCCCGCCGCAAAAATGAAAACTTCACAACGTTTTACGTATGTCGTTTGTGCTGAATGGCGATGGATGAGAAATCGAATAAAATATAAATTCGAATTTTTTCCATTTAAACCTACATGCGGCCCTTCTACAACACGGGGGATACATTCGAAAAAGTGCGTGTAATGTGAATCCGTGTTGTGTGAACTTAGATTTATATGGCGAGAGGCGGGGGTGTGTTCGATAGCCCTTGAGGCGCCCTCATCCACACCCAAAATCTCCTTCCCCTCTCTCTCTCTCTTATGCACATATTGCACAAACAGAGCGACGTTGGATGTTGTTTAAAGTTCTATAGCAGATCCTCCAAAACATCGCCTCCTTGCTCAACAATCGGAAACCTCGCGTCCCTGGTCCGACCAGACCGCGGCTTGTCTGGATTTTTGGTGTTAAATAACTGTTGTAGGGAATCCGTTTTATAAGGACCCGGTCTGTAAGAGACCAGGTATCAGATATAATAATCTCCCTTCTCTGTATTTCTGCAATGTGTATAACGCTTGGAAGCGCTTTCATTGGCTGACTGAAAGCCAATCAGAGATCGGGAGGAAGTAGTGAAGGAATATTCTTGTCAGTGACGCTCGACTGCAGCGCCGTTTCCAAGGCGTGGAATAAAACGCGAACTAATAAACGAACGCTAATAAATGCGTTTGCTTTTTGTTTTGCTTACTTTGAAGACGGAGACTGTTTTAAACAAGTGTGGAAAGGTGTACTCCTTGTCGGAGTACAAAGAGTTTCCAAATGCGTTCTTTGAGATCGACAAATTTTAGTAAAACTGCCCAATAGCAAATTTCATCAAAATACGTCCTCCGGTTCCTTAGTTGAAACAGGTACGTTGTAAACTACATGTAGATATTCATTTAAAGTGGTCGTTATTATCGTCCGATTTTAACCAAAATTGGAATCGGTCGACAAATTTTAGTAAAACTCCTCAATAACAAATATCCCGAGTTGAAACAGAGGTGCATTGTAAACTACATGTAGGTCTTCGTCTAAAGTGATCATAATCATCGTCCGATTTTAATTTTAGGTCCTCATCTAAAGTGTTCGTAATTATTTAATTTTAACCAAAATTGAAATCTGTCGGCAAATTTAACAAATCTCCGCAATACCAAATTTCATCAAAATACGTCCAGCGGTTCCCGAGTTTTGACATGCGGACGGACGGAGACGCCCTCCCCTATATGCGTTCACTTCGAGAACGCATAAAAATTGGTTCAAGTTAGGGAAATGACTTCTATTGAATCGAAGTATCTCGGTAAGTACGTTGGTCATTCGCATTGTTGAGGATAATTTGTTATATTGAATAAATGTGATGATAAGTATTGTATATTGCATTGAAATACGTAAAAAGTGATAGATTCGTTATTTACTGATTTTTTCTGAAAATTTTATTAATAGAATAAATGTGATGACATAATTCGAACTTATTTACCGCTTTTAAATAGGATATTTTACCGAAGTAAAGTAAGTGATATTAGGTGCTTCTTAAAATTTATTTCATGGTCATCATCATAGATAGTCTGTCCGTAGACAGGTCCGTGATTATTCTTGGTTAAACCTGGTTCTCCATATACTCCTATTTTCCGCTGTCCTCTTAATATCCTGTTAACTTTCTTTCCCTTTCAAATCGTCTATCAACTGAAACCTTTTTCTATGTCTCTCCCTTTTCCCATCTAGTTTTCCTTCTAACACGTCTTTAATCATACCCTCTCTCCTCAGGTATATTTTATTTATTAGTGAAATTTAAAATCATAATCTTTTCTGAAAGAAAGTTTTTTCATCGTTTTTAGTAGCTTTAAAATATGAAACTTCGTGAAATTAATTCCTTTGCAAAGGTGTCCCTTCAAAAATATAAATGTAGCGTATTTATTTACGATATCGACATTTTTATGCTTATACCTTTATCAAGAAAATACCGTGAAGCCTTGAAAATTGCTTAGTGAGTGTATTTTTTCCTTAGATTGACAAGTAATGATAAAAATAGAAAAGTGAAGTGTGATTAAAAGTAATATAGTGATAGAAATATAACTTAGATATTAGAATAATTGTTGGTAGCTCAATAACTTTGGCTCAGATTATTAAAGATTAAGTACTCCCAGTCACTGTTGAGACAGGTTTTGCCCCTGAAGATGCCCACCTTGTGGGCGAAATGCATTGGGTGTTGTAACCCTCTAATTGTTTGGCTAAAGGAGTACTTTACCTTTAATTAGATATTAGAGTTGATAGTTGATAAGTAAGGTAAATATTCTCTTAATTGGTTTATTTAATACAAACTTCCCATATTTTTTAAAGTTTGTACATGAAATGGAACATCTAGAGGAAAGTGCTGGTGAATGACGAATGACGAGAGAAGGAAATTATCGTGCAAGGAGGGAGAAAAACAGCAAGAGAGAGAGGGAACATTATACCTAGGTTTTTGCAGGAAACTAAATTACACTACTTATAAAAGAGCATTTTCTATTAACCGTGCGTTATCGAGGTTTAGCTGTATAACTTCTTTATCATTATTATTTTAATAGGCGCGTAAAAATACGTAGATCAGGGATCTTCCCTTTTTCATATGTTCAGCAATAGCATTGATTTATGAGAATTAAACCAAACACCCAAGCGTACTGGCAACGGTAGATTGGTTTTCCCTACAATCACAAAATCACTAAAAAAATTGATGTGATGGAATGAAGCGATCCGAAGATCCTATGCAGACAGGCATAAGCTGTAATGTTGGGATTAATTTTGAAACGAGAAAAAAGTCTGCTATGACAGGCAATTGAACCCGGGTCTTCCACTTCCAAGCCAAGCAGTTTTATACTAGCTTGGCTAGTTCCGTCCCAACCAAGAAATATCCGCGTTCAGAAACGAGAAAATTGATCTGCTACGATAGTTCAGTGGTAGAATATCCGCCCGGCAAGTGGAAGACCCGGGTTCGTTTCCCGGTCATAGCAGACTTTTTTCTCGTTTCAAAATTAATCCCAACAAAATCACTAATTGGATTTTTACGTTTTCTCAACAGAAAATCTGCCTAGATATTGCCAATATTATAAATTTCCTAACACGACAGAAGGATTCTCGCCGAACACTTAAACATATACACTTGTCTAATTTTTTACTTTCTCCGTACGTAGTGCTCATAGGGGAAAGTATTGTTTTCATGAAAAAATCGATTTCGAGATTTCAACGGAAATACACGTTTTGAGGTCCCCAGAACACTTTTGACCATTTTCTCGATGATGCCTGTGTGTGACAGTTTTTTTGTGGGTGTTCTAACTCAAAGACTATTAATCAGGTCAACGCGAAATTATATATTTAACATTTTTATGAAAGTCACAAGAACCGATTAGTTTTTGGTACAAATGGTCAACCGTAAGTGGGTGTTTACTTTTGTCACATCCGTTATTTTGAAATATTAGATATATGTAAAAATGTATTGGAATAAAAGTTGTTGGAAATTTAATGTTCTACTACCTTTGTTTGACATATTTTCCCATATAATGCATTGTTTAAGAGATATCTTATATTTTTAGCTGCCACCACCACACAACCTACCCACGACTATTGTTAACAATTGGCGCTTAATTACATCTTACAATTTTTCTTTTCTTAATTGTTGGAGATTTCTGGCTATATCCAATATCGGAGGGCTACGGTTTGAGTTTATTTCTGTTCTCTGTAAAGTCTAATATTTTCTCGCAGTTCCTTAAAGTATTTATTATCATGTAACCTATTTGGAATTTTTAGAAATATTACAGGTATGGAGAAAGTCATGTGGTGGCCACATCAGATTTTTTTAATTTTAAATTTGGACCAACTTCCCTCCCATAGAACGTTCCTTCGCCGTGAAATTTTTTCCATTGAATTTATTTTAGTCGTAACGATTCCCAAAACTTGAGCTTCCTGATGAATTAGCCAAAAATATTATTCATTTCAGGTATTTTGGTGAAAACTTCCATTTTTTAGATAATTTTTCTCCTCTTGCCCAAGGAAGTGAGTCGCGTAACGAAGCGTAATGAACCTTAACGTCGAGCCTTTCAAGGATATATAATACCCTGAGAACCACAAGAAGTGCACTCAAAAGATTATGTATCTCGGAAAAATGCAAATTGTATTCCTCCCCCTCCCCCCTCTCTCTCTTCTTTCCAAAACATTTTATCGTCATCTTTCTTGAAGCGATACGAGAAGTTACCGGTTAGCATCTCGGAATTCAAATTTTATGCCCCGTCGTAAAAAATATACTCTTGAGATTTCGTATTTTGTTTATGAATTTAGATATGGGAGGAAAAGAAAATGAATATTTTATTTTAAAAGTGAGCTCTTTCAGCCTCCTTGGTTATATAAAATGTTTTTTAAGTATGCGCTGCCGGTCTCTGCGCTTTTTTTAACGCTTATACAAACATTTTTACTTTCTCCATACCTAGTATAGGGGAAAGTATTGTTTTCATGAAAAAATCGATTTCGAGATTTCAACGGAAATACACGTTTTGAGGTCCCCAGAACACTTTTGACCATTTTCTCGATGATGCCTGTATGTGACAGTTTTTTTGTGGGTGTTCTAACTCAAAAACTATTAATCAGGTCAACGCGAAATTATATATTTAACATTTTTATGAAAGTCACAAGAACCGATTAGTTTTTGGTACAAATGGTCAACCGGAAGTGGGTGTTTACTTTTGTCACATCCGTTATTTTGAAATATTAGATATATGTAAAAATGTATTGGAATAAAAGTTGTAGGAAATTTAATGTTCTACTACCTTTGTTTGACATATTTTCCCATATAATGCATTGTTTAAGAGATATCTTATATTTTTAGCTGCCACCACCACACAACCTACCGACGACTATTGTTAACAATTGACGCTTAGTTACGTCTTATTGTTAGTAACTCTCCTTTTTATTTTCTTAATTGTTGGAGACGGAGCGCTGAATTGGCGCGGTCTTCTCAAACCACACAAACGGTGCCGGGCGACCTTGGTTAAAATCCTACATGCGCAGGATTCGTATCCGCTGCCCTTTCAAGCAGCAGGCGAGTAGCGGCAGGGACGTAGCTAGCCTCCTAACTGTGGGCGGGCCAACCTAAAAGACATGAATATTTGGGAGGGCACACAAAAATATGAAAAATTTAATTCAACTATTAGGCTAGACCTGTATTTTTGTAGCAATCCTTTTTCTTATATTATCAGTAAGCTTTTTTTCTACCTCTTTAGTTTATAAAACCGATGTTTATTAACTGTTTGCTTTTACTCATAAAAATTGTTAATTTTTATTGATAATTTTAAATACATTTTTTTGTATCATTTTAAGAATGATATTTTCCATACAATGGATTGTATTCTGCTGTTATAATTAAAATTACGTTTCTTATTTTGCAAATTAGAACAATATTTTTTTAAATGTTGACAAACATTCCCATTTCTATTATAAATTAATACAGTGTTTCAGACATATTACATAACAAATATAATAACACAAGTAATGTAAATAGGCAATAATTTATAACTATAATATAAAGGCTGTATTTAATTGTCTGTATACTATAAATATATAAATTAAAAAAGTAAAATATTTTTATTTTAGTAGCTGAAGCCGTCTACCTCCAGCTTTTTGTGCAAATATTTCTACAATTAAGTCTAAATCAATAGATTTAGTAATTTTCTTTTCAATGTGCAGTACAGCTAAATGCGTTAGACGTTCTTTGGCAATTTTATTCCTTATAAAAGTTTTAATTCGCCTCAAACTTGGAAACGATCTCTCGCACGCTGCAGTTGATACTAGTATAGATACAGCTATTGTACATAATTTGTGAAATTCGTAAAAAGCTACTTTGAACTTGCTTATCATTCCTAATAATAGAAACAGATGTGTAATTTTAGTTTTATTTTCAGACTCATACCTTTTAATGGTTTGTGGCAAAATTTGTAATTCGTCCTTCAAATTCTCAATATCAATTCCATAATTTAAAGCAAAAGGTTTTATTTGTTCGAAATTTAGAAAGTTTTCATACAGCGGATTTAAGCTACGTATACCTTCTCAAAATTTTCTGTTAGTAAATCTTGCATTTAATTCTGCTATTATTCTATCCGGATCAGGTATATAAATTTGAGTACGAATTTGATCTTTCGTATCGATATTACGTTGAAAATTACTTTCCTCTGTAATAAAATAATTTGCGTATTTAGTTGGAAATTTAGAAATCGTTTGAATTTTCATTAATTGGAATATTAATGTTATTATTTGTTGCAATTGTCACTGATTCTTAGTACATTTTACCAAAATTAAATTTTGAAATTGTAAAGTTTTCATCTGATCGCACATCGAAAAAAATATCTGTAAAGAATGTATTTATGTTAATACATTTGATAGATCTGAACTGAACTGGCAGATTTGAATTTTGTTAATATTTCAGTAAACATTCACAAATTAAATACAAATTGAAATTCAATTGCATTAAGCAAACGACTGGCTTCTATTCTCCATTCACCTGCTTCATTTGCAATAATATTTAATAAAACTAATACGGCCTCGGAAGTATTTTTCAAAGCTGAACATGCAGATACCTGGGCTGTCCACCGGGTATAATAAATTCGTTTTAGTTCTCGTAATTTGCTATTCGGGTACATATCTTTCTGTAGTTTTATAAACCGGGAATGAATAGCTGACCCAGAAAAAAATATATACAATTCTTCCAATGTAGAGAAAAAACCGTCTACATGTTTTACCTGTTTGCAAATATGGACGATTACAAGGTTCAGTCGGAGATTGAAACAGTGAACATATATACAGTGAGGTACTTCATCCCTTATTGCGGTGACACTTTGTTCACATAGTTGGGATGGTTACTAACAACAATATATAGTTAGTAAACAAACTTTCATATTCGTGTTGAAGTTTCGCTAAATTATTGGTAAAAATAAAAAAATAAGAAATCGAACAGTACAGTAAGCTTTACTATGTACGGCACGCTATAGGTTTAGCAGCTACTGTTTAAAAGAAAGTCTTGCAATACAATATTAATTGAAATTATGATGATAAATATATTGGAGTTTCATTTGATGATCGTATGTCTAATATTTAATCTTGAGTTTAGTCCATTTTAAGTTAGTACACCACATTAGTAAATCTGGAATAGATTATAATTTGTTGATTCTACGCTTGCTTACGTTTTACACTTACTAAAACATTGTAGTCTAATTGTAAGTTGGTAGATATACTTTAATTCCATTTAATTTAGTAGTTTAGTAGTTAGCTTTTGCTGAACTAAAGCGGTGACAATTATGGGGATTTAGGAGACCACCCTCACTGTAAGGGACGGTTTTTTAGTTGGAGAGAATCATTTAGAGATTTATTGGTGCGACTAACCCTCAAGACCTCGGTTAAAAGTGAACAAGGATGTATTTGGAGTATACTCTTTCCTAAATGGTAGGCCACTGTTAGCCCATCGCGACCATTTTCAAGAACTGAGTGGAGACCAAGAGAGAAACGTCTCAGATGTGTGCGGAGGACGTTTTGGTTTTTCCCGTTTACCCTCATCCATTTCAGCATATGGTCACCAAAAGTATCGAAATACGAGGTCGGGTCCTTGCTTGCCTAACTATTAGTAAAGGTTTTTCAGTAATAAATAAAAAATACCAAAGGGAAGTCGGAAAACCGTCCTTAAGAACTCTGTGACTTTTGTAACTATTCGTGAAATCCATTGATTGCATTCAAAGTAGATTAAAGGGGGGGCAAGGGGGGGCCGATGAGATTTTAGGGGGGCCGATGAGATTTTAGGGGGGGAATTAATTACACTATAGAGAATATATTACGGCATTTTGTATCGGATTACTTTTCTAAATATATATCTCGTTTTGGATTGCATAAGATCAGTGATGAGAGTACAAGTATAGTAGCAATGTAGCCAGTTAATATATTCCAAGTGATTAATTTGATTCGATCAAAGATGAATTTATATTAATCAAGTGTTTATATTTTTAATTTTAAATACCGTATATCTCAGCGTATAAGTCGACCTTTTAAGCTAAAAAAATTCGATAACTTAAAATCGACTTATACGCCGAATATAAAATGTGACCCTTAAATGACATATTAAAAACATTGATATTTATGAAAATATTTGATCTTACGGCGTAGGTGATCGCCATTTTGAATCTGCTGCTCCATTGTTTACATATGCTGTCATTTATTTTAGAAGATTTAAGATAATTATTTTTAATAGTTAATAAAATTTAATTTTTTCACTTGTTTTTATTACTGAATCTCAAAAATATAAACGATCTATTTGCAATTACAGAAACGAAGGATAAGTAGAAATACATTCCGCCAATAGATGGCAATACGGTAAATGACTGATCTTTCTTAAATTAAACAAATGATTTAATAACTCAAAAATCAACACTGCTTTTTTTGGAAAAGGTTACATTTAGGTTTTAAAAACCATAAAATTCCTCGTATTCTTCATTCGAAGCTTTTTTAGCGAAAAAGTGGGGGTCGACTTATACGGCGAATAAGTCCAGTCGTGTATTTACAATCTGAAAAATTGAGGTCGACTTTTACGCCGGCATATAAGGTAGTTTTCTCTGGTACATACATACTATTTTAACTCCGCGAATCATTATTTATACACCTAGATTTCTGTAAATGAATTAACTTTCATACTCAGCTCTATATTTTTATGCACACAGATTAGAGCGGCCAACTTTTCATGAATAGGAATTTCAAGTTGATCCTTTTCATCTTGATAAGATAAGAATGAAGATTTTCGTTAGCGTGTAGATATGGTCCAATGGCACCCTCTTCCAAACATTTGGAGCGACTCACATGGCATTAATCTAAACTCTTCTTCTGAATAAGGATACAAATTTTGCAGTATCGAATTCTTCTGCGAGTATAAAAACGATTTCTCATAGTTTTTAAGGCGAATGATTTTGTTTTACTTGTCCCGAAGCTTTGTTTATTGACTACTTTTAATTGAAATTGTTTTCGCGATGTAAATATACACCTCTTTCATCCAACTTATAGACTTTCTGCCTCAGAATACGTCATATTTTTTTCGGCGTTCCTCTATATAATCCAGCAAGTTTCATATAGTCAACTGCTCAAACAATTAAAGTTTTTTTTCGTCCGCGTCCTGCTTTCCCCTCGAATTCGTCGGTGGTCCTCCTGGAAGACTTTAAAATTAGATCTACGCTGCGATACCTTGCTCATTCATACATGAGCCAACGTGCTTTCAAATCTCCCTTTTTCGGAGGAGGGGGGAAGCGCGATTGATTCCTTGCCCCAAAACACGCCGTATGTTTCCATGGAGGTCACCCTGGGCATATCTAAATTGCATTTAAAAAAGGCTTCGGATCTATTGTGGGTTTATCAAATCCGCGACAAGAACTTCCTCATTGAATATTCATGTGCTCCTGAGACACATTAAAAGGAAGGGCGTATGTATAATGCGTTCTACAAAAGATTCAGGTTGGCTCTGTTCCATATTTTTCTCTTTTATACAATAGCTGCTAATCCTCTGCGTATGGAAGTCTGGATGTATGGCGAATTATTTGGCTTCTTCTACCCATTGTTACGCCACTCTGGGACAAGCCGATTCATGGAACGAGAGGATAAAATTATCTGTCGATACAGAAGTCAAATTGAAATCATACTCCCACGATAACGTGAATTCTTCATGGATAATTTTCGACTGTAAAACTCTCCCAAATCGAATTTGATCGGGTGGTATTGAAAAAGACTTTTATTCGACGTTAAACCGTTAAGCAAGACGAAACACACTATTAACGACCGATGTGAAAGTTTTTAATATCGTACTTTCGTGAACGCGTAAGTTTGTGAAAGTTTTTGGGTTCCTGAAATTTTACCGGAACCACATAACCGGTGCGTTATTCAATCGATAAAAATTATTCCTGCTCGGGTTTCATTTTTTGTCTGTTATACCCTCTTAAGAAGAAAATTATAAACTTTAGGAGCAGGAGAACCTTCCATTCGCCATACAAATGTTTTTTTCTAATCCTCGCATAACTTTGGAAAATTAGTTTTAAGCCGAGTGCCTCTCGCACCAAAAATTCGAAGCGAATTTCAGCGAAATATTTTCTAACGCATGGCAAAAATTCTTTCGTGAAACTTCTGCTTGGAAATTTCTGTTTTGAGTAACTTTTAACGTCTGAACTCGATCAACAAGATTGGAAAGGTGCATTGCATGTCGGAGTACACAGAGTTTCCAAATGCGTTCTTTGAGATTTCAAAATGTTCTCCTTATTTTTCGCTCAGATAAGAATTTAATGAGAAGCAAGTGAGGTGCGTTGTAAAATGCATGTAGGTCTTCATGTAAAGTAGTCGTAATTATTGTCCGATTTTAACCAAAATTGGAATCGTTCAATTAATTTTAACAAAACTCCCCAATACCAAATTTCACCAAAGTACATCAAGCGGTTCCCGAGTTGAAACAAAGGAACATTGTCAACCACCTGTAGGTCTTCATGTAAAGTGGTCGTAATTGTTGCCCGATTTTGACCAAAACTGAAATCGATCGACCATTTTTAGCAAAACTCCCCAATACCGAATTTCATCATAATACGTCCAGCGGTTTCCGAATTTTAACATACGGACGGACGGACGGAATCGACCTCCCCTATATGCGTCCACTAAGTGCAAAGAACGCATAAAAACTATAATCCTCGATGGAATCCTTGATGTTGTGGAACTCCATACTTCGGGACAAATGAAACAAACATTGTGAAAATTCCGCTATATTGCTCAAGAAAGCTAAAATTAGTTCAGTATGCATTCAATACTGCTGTTTTTCTTTCTTATCCTCAGTTTTCTTACATTCTATCCCAGTTCCCGTAAATCATCCTACATTCTTATTTTCCGATTACGTTTACCTTTTCTTCCCGTCCGATGCCCAGTATGGCTTATGACAGAATTTTATTCGCAAATGTCCTATTCTCTGGTCATGTAACTTAGCACCCATGGCGCCAACCTACTTTTCCCTTAGGATTGTTTTAAAGTGCCAACAGAATTTAATTAAGGATAATTTTTGTTTTGTTTCAGCTTACCGGGAAGAATTGCTGTATTATTTGAAATTTATGCTTAAATTCTTACATTTTTTTATTATCAATAAATTAATAAATGCCATCATGGATTACCACTTAGATAATACTGTATTCAAACCATAGCACAAAATCTGGTTATAAAATCAGCATTAACGCTATTGACAACACAGGGATTCTTTATTTTACGTAATGATATTTATTTTTGGTGACTATAAGAAAAATTGCTAAAAAGAAACTCTAGGATTGTCATTCGAACGTCTCCCAGTGAAAATGTACTACGTAAATCGTGGATTTTTTTACACAAATTTTGAAATGACCATCAATCTAAAACGGAAAAATTATCAATGATATCTGCCCCGATGTTAATAATAATCACGTAAGGCGGAGGTAGGGAGGGAGAGAGAGAGAATGAGAGGGGTTGATATGTTCGTACAGGAGAAGAGAGAATTAATTACTGATAGGTGTCGAAAATTTTATTCCAGGCAAAGGAAAAATTATATTTGTATGTGAAGCGGGTGTGTGCCAATGTTGATGACTAAAAGGCCTCTATCGCTCTTGGAAGACATAAACTTCGTGAAATATGTAGTTCGCCGTGGAATGAACTTCCAGCCTTGAACTCGAGGTGTGTGTGTATGATAGAAGCATATCAAGGACTGACCCCTAAATCTTAATCTTATCCTTAAAAGACTCCCAAAACGGATTAATTACCGGTACAAATTAATTTTATTTAGCTCTTATCTGTTTTCACTGTTATTCCCAAATTGATAGCTAGGCTGCAGCGGTCAGACGTGATAATGTTAAGTTTAGCAAATGTCTCGTTTTCCGGCGGGAGTACGATGCTCTTGAGATCGCCAAATGCCTCGTTAACCGGTCGTGAGAAAATCTGAAAATGGGGAATATTTATGAAATTAATAATTCTTTAAATTATAAATTTTCCCATACAAGATATGTACATTTCGTCGCCTTCTATATCCATAATTGCTCTATTAAACTAGTTATAATTAAGTTACGAACTTGAGAATTGGATGGTTTTATAATCGAAAAATCTTAGCATATATATGTTGAAGAGAGAATCTAAATCTATGCTGAATTATCTTACAAATTCGTTGTATACCAGAAAAAGGAGGAATTTTTTTAGATTTTTAGCAATGCTTTTAAATGGAAGGGGAAGAGACAAGTAGTGAGAGAGTTAACAAATCGCATTTCATTCCTTGAAATAAAGAAACTATGAGAGAAATTGAAAGCTATTTTTATTGTGAATTTATAGCACGATTCGACTACCTATTTTAATATGTTACATATTTTTTAAAATGTTATTTCTTAAAAATAAATATTTCCTGTAAAGATTATTGTTTCTTAGCCCTTTTCCCTATGTCCTTTCACCATTACATCCAAATTAGAAGCAACGCTGCTACGAGCAGGCAAGTACCTACATACGAGTATAATGAAAGTTATTGTACATTGCTAATTTTTCTGAAATGTATTCAATAGCTATATTTGCATTGTTTTTACTTTCTCCATACGTAGTACCCTTAGGGGAAAGTATTGTATTCATGAAAAAAATTGATTTCGAGATTTCAACGGAAATACACGTTTTGAGGTCCCCTGAACACGTTTTGACCATTTTCTCGATGATGCTTGTGTGTAACTGACAGTTTTTTTTGTGAGTACTCGAACTCAAAAACTATTAATCAGGTCAACGCGAAATTATATATTTAACATTTTTATGAGTCACAAGAACTGATTAGTTTTTGGCAAAGATCGGTCAACCGGAAGTGGGTGTTTACTCTTGTCAGTTATCCGTTTTTTGAAATATTATCTTTAATATTTGATTAATGTAAAAAAATATTGGAATAAATGTTGTAGGAAATATTCTACAACCATTGTTTGTAACATTTTCCCATATAATGCATTGTTTAAGAGATATTTTAAAAACTAATTTTTTAGCTTTCACCACCTAACGGTGACTGTTGTTAACAATTGACGCTCCTTTTTATTTTCTTAATTGTTGGAGATTTCCGGCTATATCCAATATCAGAAGGCTACGGTATGAGTCTATTTCTTTTCTTTGTAAAGTCTTTAAAATTTTCTCGCAGTTTCGTAAAATATTCATTGTCATTTAACCTATTTGGAATTCTTAGAAATATTACAGTTATGGAGAAAGTCATGTGGTGGCCACATCAGATTTTTAACGAAATTCTTTTTCTTCAAAGTTATGGCTCCCGACGAAAATTTACCAACGAGAAATAAAATGACAAAATTGACGCACTTAATGCTACCTATCTATAAGTTGCAGTGGACCATACAAAGATGGCACTGTTGCAGTTTAGAACCTCCGATGCAATCAGTTTCCACAGCTCTTTTCTTTAAATTTAATTCCAAATTTTTATTTTCTGTTGTTACATGTTTGTTTGATGAACTTTACCTTTTCGTCCGTGGATAACATGAGTTTTGAATTTTCTTCGACAAATAGCAGTCTTAAAAAACACACCTACGATAATCTTATGATTATTATGAAAAATGTTCTGTCAACAAGGGTGGGTCCAGAACACCGAAAAAAAATTAATTAAGTAATAAAATGATAACACATCTAAGAAATGTTACTTGAGTGTTATTTTTGGTGTATTTGTTTCGCTGGACAAAATGTTATCTATTTCCTTCCTACATATTAACACCTTTATGCTTTTGAAGATATTTTCAAACAGTTTATTTTTCATCTTTGGTTACTCCTCCCCCCTGCTCCGAGAATGAAGCCTGGATCCGCCCTTGGATTTCAAATTATGTCGTTTGCTCTAAATAAATAAAGCCTCGACTTTGTTATTTTCATTCCTGCCACATATTTGTAGATACAATAAAATCTTGATTGTCCTTGTATAGATTAATCGTGATACCTGGAGTTCCGAAATGTGTTAGGATATTTTCTTTGGAGCATCTTAATACTACATTTGTGTTATAATTAACTGGCATTTTATTAAATTTCTATTCTTCAGAATATCCGTGCTTATCTCACTCCCAATCGAGATTTTATTGTACTTAATCGAAAGATACGATTGCAAAAATCGGCGATTTTAAGGTTTACGTGTGTTGGAAACCAATCTACGCAAGGTATCCCATCAGCCATGTGATGTTGAACGTAATTATAAAGGGACTACAAACAAAAAAGATAAATTTTGCTGCCTAACATTATAAGTAATTTTTAAAAAGTATACTTTCGAAGTGTTTTTTTTTTCGAAAAATATTTAATCGTTCTCCAGCTTCTTCCGCAGGATTGTCGCGCTATTTGCGAACAGACGCGTCTGAATAATTTCATCGTCTCGGAGGAAGGCACCATTAAAGAGAGGTAAGCCAGCATCGCTTAGTAGCCTCAAAACCCTTCGCGGCGCAGCTTAAAAAACGACTCTTTTTACTACCTTTAACGCGTTTTTTAGACGCCGTTCCTTATCCTCATCGGAGACTTCATTGTTCCCAGGTCTTCTTCTTCTTCTCCACCGCTCGTTACGCAGGAATGCCAAATCGCGGGAGTGTTTTGTTTCTCTCTCTCTCGGTGAAAGAAGGGAGGGGATAGTGGAAGTAAAAAGTTTCGCCATCTTCTCGGGGTATGGGAATGCGGCTCTTTCTTGCGAATCAACCTTGGGAAGGGAGAAGAGGGTCCGTTAAAGGCGTTCTCTAAACAAGAGTGGAAGAGAGAATAGGTAGGATGAGGGCTGGAGAGATGTAGATGGTCGGCGCATGCGTCTACCACACCTCATACTCCTCTTACTATATTCACCTTTTCTCGTGCTTTTCTCACTCTCTTAAACTCTCGTCTTTTTCCAGTTTGCTGTAACTCTCTCTCTCTGTTTTCTTCCTCTTCACTTCCACATATTTCGCTCTTTGTCTAGATTTGCACCTATTCGCTCTTCCTCTCTATTTCTTTTTCTGTTATTCTCTATCTTATTCATTTTTTCTTTTCTTTGCCAGAAACGATTTCCTCCGTCTTCCCTTTCCTTCTGTTTTCTTCTTTTTCTCCTTTTCCTTCTCTTTTCTCCATATTTTCTTATTCCTCTACCTTTATCTCTTTCTGCTTTTCTCCATTTTCTACTCTTCCTTCCTAATTCATTTTCCTTCATCTTCTTTCACCTCTGATTTCTTCTCTTTCCTCCAGCTTTCTCATTCTTCCTTCTTTCTCCGTTTCAGTATTTTTCCTCCGCCTCCTCTACTCCATACTCTTTCTTCTTTCCCAAATTTTATCCCTTCGTCCATGTTTCCTCCACTCTTTCCTCCATTTATTTTTTCCCATCATCTTTTTCCGTTCTTCCTTCATTCTTACCTCCTATCCTTTCTTCTCCACCCTTTATCTTCTCCCCATCCCGTCTCTTCATCTCTCCGCCTCCCTCCCTTCCTGCTCCTCTCTCCCTACCTCTCCCTCTCTCTTCCTCTCCACCCTTTATCTTCTCCCCATCCCGTCTCTTCATCTCTCCGCCTGCCTCCCTTCCTTCTCCTCTCTCCCTACCTCTTCCCCGTCTTTCTCTCCTCCTAACTCGCGCATTCCCTGTCTTTTCAACCCCTTCCATCAGCCTCAACGCGAAAAAACCGCTCTCCCTCCTTATCACCTGGTGCGGCTCCTTATCGTGATATCCTCATTACGGAGTAAGAGGAATATTCTCGGTTCTTTTGCGAATAAGTGGTCGAGAAAGAAAAAATTCATGTATAGGTAAAGATATGCTGTTAGGACATCGTCAAGGTGATCTCGATTTCCCGCTAAATTCTCTTTGAACGGGAGAGTGATTTTTGAGATGGGGTTTGGAGGGGGAATGCCGTTGGTTTAGGGAACTGGGGTGGAAAATGTTCCCAGTTGAGATAGAAGCAAATAAGGAGTAAACGGGTGGAACGGAGGAAGATGCTGGAGCGAAATGGAATTTGAGTAGAGAGACTTAATTGGCGATATTTGAAGATAATTTTTGGACACACAAGCTCTTTGTTAAATAAGGATTTTCGAATTACTCTGCTTCAACTTTAATTTTGACGGGTAAGAAATGATGCAAAGAACTGAATGGATTTAAAAATTTCGCGGGTTTGTGATGAAAATTTGTTTCGAAAGGATACTTGAATTACTTTTTTTTATTTTGCGTTGTTGAACTAATTGGATTTTTTTGTTTCAAACAAAATTAATTTTAAATGGAGAGATTCTTATACTGTTTACTTAAATTAATATTTTTGACGATTTGTTACTAATTTTCTCCGATATAATCACTTGCGGCCCCTCGTGTAACTTCCTATGTGGACCATAATGCGGCTCGTCTAGGCACTCGCAACCGCCAATGCGGCCTGCCTAATAAAATGTTTCATCCTCCTTTGCGACAGTCTCCCGGAATTAATGTTATGTAGTTTCGGTTGACTTAATTGGATTTGATTAGAGTGTTTTTGGAAACCAGTCATACAAGTACAGCGTAGAAGAGATTCAACAAGATTGTATAAAAACTTAACAAGTGCAGCCGTTCCCCTTATAACACGGGAAATGCGTTTTGAAATTGTATGTGAAACCGTGTTAAATGAAACTGGCTTTACATGGCGAAAGCGAATTGCGGTCCATATACCTTCGGGCACCCCCCACCAGTCACAAACTTCCAAAATCTCTCCTTGATGCACATATATGTACAAATTGAGTATTGGTTTCGGCTATCTACGCTTATATACAAAGCACTCAAGCCCTCCCGCTCAGCAGTCAGAAATCCTATTTTCCTAGTTCGACCAAACAGTGAGTTATAATCCGCGTTGTATGCATTTTCGGTATACAAAAACCTTGTTTTAGCGTATCCGTGTTATAGAAGGGACAGGTGTAGTGATAGTAAAATTTCCAGCAAAATATTTGTTATAAGAGGGAGTGGAATAGAAATGAATGAAAGCGTCGAGAATGAGTAGAAATTGTGAAATCGAGAATGGAAAGCATTTCCTTAATTTCCATGAATAAAGGAAAGTTATCTCCTTGCAACTCTCATGATCAATCTCATTCAATTAGCATCTCCGTTTCAAGTTCTCCGCTTTGAAACTGTCAACTGCATTCATCTTCTCCGCAGTTTTGTGAAGATTTATGTGGAGCTCTTACCGCGACCAATTATTCGCAGCGGGGCGGTTCGAGTGTGCGCAGATGCGAGTCCTTGGGGCACTCTTTGTCGCCCGCGCATTTTTTTGCTCCTTTCCGCCACTTTCACAGTCACATTCCCACGATGCTCGAGTCATTCGCCGCCTTCATTTTCTTTTCCCCGCAATCGCGGATAAAATGAGGAAAATCGAGGTAGGATTAAGAAAAGCGAATAAAACGGAAAAACCGAGGTTGGATTAAAAAAGAGCGAATAAGACAGAAGAATCGGATGGAATATTTTCCTATCCGTTCCTCTGAGCCACAAATTGTTTTTGAATACATTTTAATTTTTATTCCGTTTTGTGTAAACTTCGATGATCGAATGACCCGATAGTGAGTGATTTGAAATAATATCGCACTATCGCGGTACAGACGACTGAGTTTGGTTTCTTCTTAAACACGCAGTTTCACTTAACATAAATATCATTGCAGGGGTGGTTTTGCTGTGAAGACACCCTCGCTCAAAAGTTTTATTAATTTAAAACAACATCAAGTAGGGATGCGCACGGGTTTCCCGTTGTACAGAAGTGCTTTTCGTCAAATTCGCCCTAGTATAATCTTATACTAATGCATTTTCGTTGAAATTATAAAATTATTTTTCCTTATATTGTGGTAGCCCTGCTTTATAGATACACTCGAAACATGTCCATTTAATTTTGCCATTCTATACTCGCCCTACAAGCGAAATTTCATTTTGAGATCAGTTCAGCTAAAAACTTCCAAACTCATTGTTACAGAATAGTTTTAACCTTTATATTATGGTAGCCCTGTTTAGCCGACCCGGTTGAAATATGCTGTTTTGGTTATTTATTTATATGAAGATTATATGTACCATATTGGATTAAAATTTATGCTGCCAGTTCTCTATAAATACGTGTAAACATAATTTTACTTTTTATTTTGGTAGCCCTGCTCTTTTTCTCCGCTTTAAACATCTTGATTTCATTATGGTATGTTGTACAAATCTTATATACAGAATTTAGTTGAAATCTGTTCAGGCAGCTCTTTCCAAATCCGTATTTACTGAAAGAATTTAATTTGTAAGTGTGGCACCCCTGTTTAGTTGATGCGGTCCAAATATGCTATTATGGTTTTGTATATATGTGTATATTATAAATTTTATATTTGGTTAAAATTGATATGAACAGTTCAACACAAATACTTAAGAATTTTTTTTATTCCTTGTATTTCTATATCTATACTAAACATCTTGATTTTATTATTTTATGTTGCACGGCTTCTTCGTACAAAATTTCTTGGAAATCGGTTCTGCCAATTCCTTCCAAATTCATTATTACCGATAAGGTTAATTTTGCAATTGTAGCACCCCTACTGTGACGATCTGGTCTAAATATGCCATTTTGTTCCTGTATTTATATGAAGATTCTATGTACCAAATTTGGTTGAAATCGGTTAAGGCGATTCTTCCCTGATATCTGCGTGCGGACGGACGGACTTTACGAAGTTGCTTTTCAACAATGACGAAAAGCACTAAAAATGAATGAATTTAAAACATTATGGTACAGCAAAGTATAGACAACTGAATTTGATTTATTTTTGAAACAGTAGTTTCAAGATCCATAAATTTTAATGCATGGGTGGTTATGTTGAACTTAATGGTTTAAATAATTTAAATGTAGAACGTTGGAGAAGCATCGTTTCCTAAATGACCAACTGCCGATGTAGTGATTTCTGCGAATGAAATAGCGTGCGGAAAGGCCCTGGTTTGTTCCGGTCGGTAGGCTCGATTCTCGGTCCATTCCTTTCCGATACGAAACGAGCCATATCGATTATTTCCTCCATTAGAAGCGAGCGCACGTGCGTGTCATCCCGTGACCATTTCGTGACCATCTTTCTCCCATATCTCCGCCCTTCTCCCATCTCTCCTTTCTTTCTCCCATCTCTCCTTTCTTTCTCCCATCTCTCCACTCTTTCTCCCATCTCTCCACCCTTTCTCTCTTCTCTCCGCTCTTTCTCTCTTCTCTCCGCTCTTTTCCCCATCTCTCCACTCTTTTCCCCATATCTCCACTCTTTCTCCCATATCTCCACTCTTTCTCCCATCTCTCTACCCGTTCTCCCATCCCTCCACTCTTTCTCCCCACGTGCATCTCATACCTTACTTGCCTTTTTCTCCTCTCCATCTTGGGAGGCCCTAACAAAAGAAAAAGGAGAAAAAATCGCTCAAGTCTTCCATCTTGGTCCATGCTCTACATTCGCCTTTACTCTTTATGGCTACGGAACTTGTTTTTTGCGTTCCTTTCGGCTTCATTCTATTTTTTCTTTAGTTTCCAATCCGCTTCCTTATACACGCGCAAGCACGAGCCTAACCGTATTAAAAACCCACATTATTCTGCTCTTCACTCTTTCTCTTTCTATCTAATTTTTCGCTCCTCGTTCTTTTAAAAAAACTTGGACGGATCGCTCTACTCTTGCTTTTTACTGCCTTGTATAGAGAAAGTATTGTGATCGTGAAATAATATGACTTCGAGTTTTATATGACGCTTAAAAGTTCGAAAAAATGGTTCTTGCGAATCCGTTTGCAGTCTGTCGCCTGTAGCGACTAAACGGTTAAACAGAATATGATCAACTTTCCTATTTATACAGGGCATAGCCCGGGATAGAGGGAACGACGGATGGAAGTTGATTCTTGTAGATTTATTCAAAGATGGCTGAAGGGGTATTGATCTAAATTAGTCCATTTATAGGTCTTTATGTCATAAAAATTTCACATTGGCCACATATAGCGTCCAAATATATTCTAATAAAACGAGTTAAATGGCAAGCTACTGCCAAACTGAATATAATAATGTAATTATTGACATTATTCTATGAATATGAAAAAGCTTGTGCAATTTATACTGCGCCGAGTTTTTTTATTTCTCGCAGAATAAAACACAGGGCACGTTCTTCACGTTCAAATCTCCTATGCTCTTCGACGCATTCAGTTTTCAATAAAAAATTTTCCCCGTTGCAGGGCTGTTTTCCTTATAATTTTAACTTTTAGATTTAATGGCCTACTTTTTACTACAAGCGCCCGTTTTGCGCTTTTTCTTTGCGTTGAAATTTGGAATCATTATTCAAAACGATCTGTAATCAAATTATTTTTGATAATAATGTCATTTTGAGCCGACGATAAAATCTGAAAGAAGCGATAGTTCTTAAAATAACTTGTGGTAAGTAATTACGCGACATCCAATTTGGCATTTTTTCGATTACTTATAATTGGCGCGTTTTGTTTATTTGTATATTGTTTGTTTAAAATGTTTTTTACTTGAGAATTAACCACTTTGTAAGCGTCACACTACTTTGGTTCGGTGTATTTGACCGGTTTCAGGAGTTTCTCCATTACGCTTCGCTATTTTTCAAAATTGCCGTAATTAAGGTTAATATTAGGTTTGAAACGAAACCATCCCACTCTATCCTGCCCGAACAATTTCGCATTTTTAATAATCTTAATTTTCTCCGAGTTACGTTACTAGCTTTGTACCCACGTAATATATTCTACTATGCTCCAGATTTGATTAAAACTAACGTGTTTTATTAACCTTTTTTTCCATTAATAGCTTATAATTTTATTCAAATGTGTGGTCACCTCCTAAATTTTACCCACAGCAAGGAAGGTCAAAGTATGCTAAAATTAATACAGTGAACATTAATATCTCCTTCTCGGCGTTATATCCTTCTATTTTCCTCTTATTTTATACACAAGTATTCTTCTTTCATTGCGTCCTATCTCTTGATATATAATTTTTCGTTGATCCCTTTTTCTCTCTCATCCTCTCCCCATCTCTCGACATCAGGTGTGCAAAACAGCAGATAAGATTTATCCGAAACAGGTATAGAAAATGAACAAAGGAGGCGAAGGGGGATGAAGGACAAAGTGTCTCTCCATATGGCTTTTGAGAATTCGCACACGTTTTGTTCTGTCCAAAAAGACGCCGTATTTTTTGTTTACTTTTTATTTTTCCTCACTTTTTTTCTTTTAAGGCATTTAGAGCGTTTTTGATTGGTCATTATAATCGTTCGGTCGGCTCGTTGCCTTCTATAGAGCGTTTTCATTTTTCATTTTTCGTCGGAAGTTGGATTTCAGGAAAGGAAAAGGTAACTGTTCGTCTTAGGGGAGTTCCTTTTTTTTCTTCCTTCTCCGAGAGCGTGGAAAACGAGCTCTAATTACTCGATTCTCTTTCGAGAAGTCCCGGAGCGACGAAGTGCGCAGAAAGAAATATAAAAGAGAAAAGGAATGGAATGAAAGTCAGAGTCGTTCTTTGCAATTAAAATAAATTCCAAAAATGACCCTTTCGATTTGCCGTATACATTTCCGTTTTTATTTCAAGGCGTAAACAATCCAGTTTGTTTTTAAATAAGATATTTGCCAAAACATTTTAAAAGTACGACTTTTTGGGGTAAAAAATCTGATATACATAAATGAATAGAAGTGATTCTTGTTCAGTAATCCGTAAGGAGTTTATTCTGGCTTTCTGAATGCGTAAAATCAGCGAATTGGCGAGGCGGCATCGCACAAAAAACTGCTTTTTTATTGGCCGCGCTTGTTACACCATGTTCTCTCGGCTCAAATCAAGATAAACCAAAGCCCTGGGGGAACGAAAACTCGACGAAACGAGGAATTCAGACTATGAAAGGAGGATCGTTCCGATTATTCTGCCTCGAATGCTTTTATTTTTCCCGTCTCTCGCTGCCGAAAAAATAACGAGATAATTTCGAGGAGAAACATGTTTAAATCACGTAGTTTAACGGTCGTTTACAAGTTGACGGAATAAAAATTTCAAAAAGTCGAAGAAACCAGAAAATGAGTTACCGTCCTCGCCGCACGGCTTCTGTCTAGGAAGTGATGCAGCCTTAAAACAGTTGAATAAACCACATGTTCATTAAGTCGCAGACTAACCGTCCTCGGTGGCAGATTAACTATGTAAGAATATAAAAAGAGTCCGCTAGGCATTCTTCTTTGTAGATTAAGTGTTTATAGATAACTGTAATGTTTTATGGTTATATGCTTCACTTGTTGTTAAAAGAAGCTGTTCTGACACATTTCCTTAGAGAAGCGATGGGCACTTTAGAAGAAACAGTATACTCCCAATTATCCGAGGTTCCGTATTATCCGAGGCGCATGAGAAATAAACGGCGCAATATGCATTGCACAAACTTTCTCATATACGTTTGATCTTACTACACTTTTTGCCCCGAAATTTACTCTCCCTTCTGACGCGTGCGCTGAGCGTCTCGTACAGAAATAATGCCACTGGACGATATATAGTAACTTTTTGGAACATATAGCTTAGTTAGTACTATTTGTGACATCAGGCTGTACGTTTGGATGCATTTTAAATCATTAAAGCCATTTTGAGTAAATCGAATTTTGTTTCAAAATATCCAATGGTAAAGTACCCTTAATTGTTGCGCAATATCATTTATCTCATCAGAATGTCTTTTATGAATGATATTATCCATAAATATGAGTTATCATTCGATTTAGTTTGACCGTAAGGCTGTAGTAAGAGTTTGAATGGATCGTGGCGGAGGCGTGACGTCAGAAGGCTTAGGTAAGGTAGCTTAGCGTACATTTTAATGTCACTGGACGGCATATAGAGTGTTCAAGATATATATGGCTTACGTAATATTATTTGTGACATCAGGCTCTACAATAGATATGATTTTAATTGAGCCATTTTTGAGTAAATAAAATTTTTCATAAAATCGCCATGAATAAACTAACCTTAATTTTTGCGAAATATCATTTTTATGACAAAAAGGTCTGCAAAAGATAATATATTGCACAAATACGAAATATCATTCGATTTCATTTACGCGTTTGGGCTCTAGATTGGCGAACAGACCAACAGACAGACGGCATGGCGAAAACCACTTTTATGGACAAAGGGACACCTAAAACGTGTATTTCCAACAAAATCTCGAAGTAGAATTTTTTCACGATAACAATACTTTCTCAATATACTTACATAGGTATATGAGAAAGTAAAAAAGCAAAATATCGTTTTGAACAGTGGCGGCTCGTGTATAGGCACTGCGGAACTGCAGCACCCCCTATTTCCACTTGATATTATCGATAACATTTAATATAATGAGTCCTTTTTTCTTTAATTCTTTCTTTATTTTTGTAGTACAATATATATTCCTTAAGCTTAATGTCAGTACTTCAGTAGCCATCCCCCAGTTTATGAAAAAGATACAAAAATCTTTGTATGGAACTGTGCGCTTCACAGTGCCAGCGACGTGGTGTTTGACTGTTGTGCGCATGCGCACATAGGAGGGGGGTGGGGAGGAAGGCGGGACTGCCAGGTAGAGAGAGCACTGTTGCTCTCGCAGTGCCGGCTCTGGCGTGATGGTGGAAGGAAGTTTTTTTTTACTCAGCGTGTGTTGTGCTTAAAAACCGTGTACCATATTCTTGAATGTGATAAAGTGTAGAAGAGTGTAGAATTAGATTATTATTCTGCTTCCAGCTATTCTATTTGATTCATTTTTTTTCGGTTCTTTTATTTAACAGAAAACTTTAACCATGGCCTTGCATCCCCAAGAAATAAGTTCTGTGACTGTAAGTGAACTTCAGCAGCTTAAGTTTTCACAGCTATCTCTCCATGAGAAAGTTACAGTTAAGAAAAGAGGTCGTTCAACACCTGATATTCTAATATCTCAGCCAGGCAAAAGCAACAACAAGAAATATATTCGTAGCTTTAATTCTGAATGGTACCAACGGAAAAGTTGGCTTTGCGGCTGTGAAGTAAAAAATGCACTGTTTTGCTTCCCGTGTTTGCTGTTTGGAGGTGATGTACCGTGGACAAAAGATGGTTTTAGAAATATAAACAAAATGAAAGAAAAAACTGGAAAGCATGAGAAGTCAAAGAAGCACGTTGATAATGTTGTTTCACTGTCACTTTTAGGAACCGTAAGTATTAAGGAGAAACTTAGTGAGGCATACAGACTTTCAATCAATGAGCATAATATAAAAGTTAAAAAGAACCGTGAAATTTTGTCCAAAATAATAAACTGCATTTACTTTTGTGGAAACTTTGAAACTCCCTTACGTGGACATGATGAGAAAGACGATTCAGTAAATCCAGGGGTATTTAGAGGATTAGTAAATTTTGCATCTAAATTAGATTCAGATTTGAAGAATCACTTAGAAACCAGTGCAGTCTTCAAAGGTGTTTCTAAGACCATTCAGAATGAGATACTTGACTGCCTGCTACAAATATACCATGAGGAGATAAGGACGGAAATTAGAAAAGCTTCCTTTGTAGCTGTCATGGCTGATGACACAACAGATGTTTCGGAACACACTCAAATGGTCCTTGTTCTACGGTACGTATTGAATTAAGAAATATTTGAGCGTTTTTGGGGATTCTTTATTCCAGAAAATCAAACTGCAGATGGCATATCAAAACGTATTTTAGAACAATTGGACATAAACCTTCAAGGAAATGGACAAAAACTGATAGCTCAGACATTTGATGGTGCAAATGTCATGAAAGGCAAAAAAGCAGGAGTTCAAGCAAAAATAAAAGCAGTTTATAGTAATGCACATTTTATTCACTGTTATGCACATCAACTTAATTTAATAATGAGAAATGCAGCAAGTATTACACGAAACGCAAGAATATTTTTCTCTAACATTCTGGCTATTCCAACATTCTTCTCAAGATCACCACAACGTGTGTCCATTCTCAAGAAACATATGGACATCAGCATTCCACGTCCATCCTCTACAAGGTGGAATTTCAACATACGGACCATAATGAAAATTTGCAACCTTTAAAAAACTGCCTTACTGAAATTCAGTCAACATCAAATGCAGATCAAACCATTGCAGAAGCAACAGGAATTTTAAAATACCTGAATGATGATAATTTCAAGTTTTGGTTAGAGCTTTTTCATCAGATTATGCCTCATGTTGAAATAATTTACAACCAAATGCAATCTCGAGAAATTAGTGTGTTTAAAGTTAATGAATATATAACAAATTTCAAAACTGCTATTTTAGAATTGAGAAACTCAAAGTACTGTGAGAATCCTTCAAAGACACTCATGGCAGAAGCTAAGGAAGTGTGTGACTATATATGTGTTGATATAATGGACAGATATTCTTCCACTAAACACTTAGTAGCTGCTAAATTGTTCAACAATATATGCTTCACTAGATTTAAGAATGAACATCCCACAAAAGAGATAGTACTGACCACTGAAGCTTATCCCATGATTGACAAAGAAAAGCTTGAAACTGAACTAAAAGTATTCTATTGTAGGAATGATATTCATGAATATTGCAAATTAATTGAGCTGCTGAAATTTATCTTGGAAAATAATCTAGATGATGTTTTTAGTGAAATTACGAACCTGATAAAAATCCTCTTGACAATTCCCATGACTACATCAGAGGCAGAGCGCTGCTTTTCAACATTGAAAAGAATAAAAACTTTTTTAAGAAGCACTATGAATTCGGAAAGACTAAATGCGCTTGCAATACTTTCAATGGAAAAATTTCCTCAATTGTCATCCAGAGATCAAGGAGAAAATTATTGAACTTTTTGCGCAAATTAAAACAAGAAGAATGGATTTCATTTTTAAATGAATAGATCAAGCTTGAACTGTAACAATTTAAGTTAAAGTAAGTAAAAAATGTTTGGTTTTTTTGTTAAGATTTTATCAAGTTCCTGAATAAATTTTCTTTTTATACATGTTTTTTTCCTTTTACACAATTTTAAAACAAAGGCTAAAAATTTTCTGGAGCAGCACCCCCACTAATTTTAGCTACGAGCCGCCACTGATTTTGAAAATTTGCGATTGAAAAGTGTCATATTCAATACAATTGTATCAAAGTGGCCACATATAGACCTACATATTGAACGTAGATATCGGGAAAATAGGCGACGGCTTTGGTTAATGATATATCTTCCGATATAGGCTCCGTTCCGTATGAGCCGAGTTTTTGATTATTCGAAGTGCGGTCCCATCGGCCTCTGATAATGGGGTCTCTACTGTACTATTAGGAAAGTAAGGGAAATTAATAACTGACTACTTCAAGACGGACACGGTAGTACCAAGTCATCGGATGGAGATGATATGAAGAGTGGGATATTGTCGTGATGAGACACCTTTGGCAACATGAGCATCGTAATGAAGTATACGCTGAAAGCTTTACTTATAACTAAAAATTAATTAATATTTATTGCAAAATCCATTGACCGCGTTATCCTTCATTCTAAGTTCAAATGTTTGATTTTTTAAATCACACGTCGTAGATTAACAAATGAAATTGCCTGTCCGAGCGCTTTTATTGAGATCAAAAGCCTTGACTATTGTTCAAATATACTTTCGACTTCCTATGGCCCTCTTTGAGTGCGGGAGTAAACTGTGAGGCTCTCGATCCAAAAAGTTTAGGAAAGCTGCATTAAAATATAAGCGTAATTAGTAATTGTCCGCATGATCTAAGAATGTAGCTCGGGAGTGTTGTCTGTGCTAATCCAACCATTCCAGCAATTCGTTTTGCCGGCCGTCTTAATTCAATTCCCGCGACACTTTATTTCACGTCGCCAGAATTAATGCGCTCGATTGAGAAAACCCGCCGTATTATCACACAAACGGAGTGCTCCTTCGTGTTTACCAATAAACATCCCGAGTTTGCGAAAATATTTTTTTCCATTTCGTTTTTATTTTATGGGGGAAGGGGGCCTTTAAAAAATATTCCACGTCTCTCCTGGGTCCCCGCCTTATTTTTCATTCGGGCGGAGGGAGATTAGCCTATTTTCCGAACGCCACACTCGTACAGTGAGGGATAGAGTGAGTGAGGAGAGGGTAGGACATTATAAAGAGTCGAATTTATCGCGCTTTTCTCTCTCTTTCTCTCTCTCTCTCTTTCTCTCACCCTTCAAGAAGCTTCGCCCTTGAGCCCTATTGCAGATGCAACGACCCTCGCCTCTCTCTCTCCCTTTATCCTTCTTCGGAGAGAACGTGTTTTGAAGGACCTTGGGGAGAATCACTCTCTCTCTCTCTCTTTCTCTCTCGCCCATTCCGAATGGAATATTCTCTCTCTGCTTCGTGTTGCTGCGCCTACTTTGTATGCTCCTTAAAAAAATCTCCTCCATTTCTTCTTCTTCTCCTTCCGTGGTTAGATGTCGAACAAGAGGTTTTATTTCATGCAGCTCGAGGAGCCGATCCCCACGGCGTGATGCGTGCACGACATTAATGTATGTAGTACGTACCACCGGAACCTCCATAACGCGAATTATTCAAACCTCAGAAGAAGACCTTCTTACCTCTCAGTGTTTCCGCGTATATTGAATTTATTATAAGTTTCTTGGCTCCAATTTTCCGTTTCTCGATGGTCGACGAAAGGGAAAGTAGTTTATTTTTGTTTGGGAGAAATGGGTGTGAATGGGTTGGAAGGAACCGTTTCACACCTACTAATGTGGCCATGGGAGAAACCAGGAGAAATGTTGATAAAAAAAGTGTTCTAGCGCACACACGCACATACACCTGGCACATTCACACAATAAACCCTCGTCCAGCGTAGATTTAATTATACACGGATGTATAAACACTTATTTATTCAACGTTTACAAAATTTAATCTCTTGAGTGCCCACAGATTTTAGGTTTATGTGACGTTAGAAACCTACGAACACGTGAATTTTCCTCGAAGTATTAAATTTGCGCAATGGAATCTCGCGTAAGAAGGTACGTAACCTCTTCGTTACACAAGGCACTGCTGGGTACGTATGTGTGTATTCTTATCATCAGCGTTTATCGGTCCCCTGCTGAGTGATGGCCTCCGTATAAATCTTTCAAGAATACATATCCATTTTCTTACTCCTTCATGCAACAACACCTGCAAATTTTCGTATTCTGCCTGGCCTTCTTTCTACTCTTTCTCTCCCTTTCCTTTTTTCCTCTCTTTCTCTCTCCTGGGGCTTACTACAGTATTTCTTTCGTCCATGGACGACAGTTATGACCACGTGCCCCGTTTATAACTTATTTCGATTTTTCGCTCGATCGTTCACATCACAAATCCGAGTTTGTTTGTTTGTTTGTTTGCTTTTATCATTCACGATGCGATTACCATCATCCTTGGCTCTCATTGGTCGCTGTATCGTTTGCGAATTTTGTGAGGTTACTCCGTCCATTGTCCAAGTTTCTGTTGCCTTGGCGTGATCTTTTTAAGTGGTTTACGATTTGTATGATTAACGAAAATATTTATATTCTCAGACATTTGCGCACATGCCATTACTCAAGTGATCAATTTCTTTTTCGAGGCCAAATCAGCGAGACTGTCGTTTTTCTTAGTAAAAATATAAAACAATCTTCGGTAGCGTTTGGATAAGTTGGACAGGTCTGCACAAACTAAAAGTTAAGAGCATCAAATATGTACACAAGTTCGAAAATTAATCGCATTAATTTTTGGGCAAATCCTACGACGAAAGTTCAATCGATGATCACTTTAAACTTCTCAAATAGCTTGGAAAAAGCTGGTTAAAATAAGATGGGCGGAAATCGAGTGGATTAAACTGGCTAAGTGACCTCATTAAGGCAATTTATTTTTGAGTACGGTTGTTCACTTTAACTATAGCCCGCACACGCGCATGCGTGTCCACAAACGTACGGATATATACATTTATGCATTTATATTTACACAACGTACACACGCGTCGTGTAACTCACGAAATATTCCACAATGGGTGCAGAAACGAAATTTTTAAGTTCTTTCAATCATGTTTTTTCTCAATTTTTGTCCCTCTCTCTCCACTTCTTTACCTCTCTATCTGTTTCATAGAGAGCATTAACTTTTCCACGCACGAACCGGTTAACATTTATGTCATATCGCCTTTTTTGGTGGCCGCCGCCAAACGGACACCTGTTTTGATCTCTTTTTAAGGTCGCTCCGCGGCGCGACTCCGTCGAAAAAATCCCTACCTCGAAAGAAGTGCCCCACTGTCCTCTCCAACCCCTCCAGCCGGATTCTCGTGTGGGTTTGAGAGACGGGAATTATTAGGCAGGACTGGGTTAAAGGAAAGGGGGAGGGAAATTCTAAATTTATTGAATTATTCTAAAATTATTGAAATATATTTGTTGTAATTCCATCGTGGGTGATACCACTGAAACAGTCACAAATACCACAAGTCCCTCCAAACCTGTTGACATTTAGTTCGATTATACAAAAAACACGACAGATATTAATTTTTACAATATCACAAGTGAAGGTCAATACAGTTAGGCTTTTTGAAGATTTATTTTGCCAAGAGTCCTTTTTTCGACGAATTTTCTTCGAAGAATATTCCGCAAAACAGCCTGTTCTTTTCTTGCTCTAACTTACTGCTCCCTCTCCTTTCCTTCAAAAAGAATAGGATAACGCAAGTTTTTCGCATGACGTGAATCAGGCACGCCCAGTCACAATTTTCAGTCTTTGGTAGCAATTTACTCTAAGAACCAGTACTGTCTGGAAATATATTGTACCTACTTTTGTTTCTCCAGGCAAACAAAACCATTTTTTATCAGGCTAAAATTTACGAGTCAATGCAAAAATAAAAAGTATTTTTTTATCCTCAGTAACTTTCAAACCCCGATTGTTATTTTCATGTCATAGTTTAATAAAAATCACGACAGAAACTTTCAATTAAACGCTCCTGTGTTATAAATGCCTACATACGAGAAAAATGACTGTTTAAAGGGGATTTTTATTTCGGGAATTGAAAAATCAGAAATTTCACGCGTATATCTTCGCGGCAACAAAGAAAATATATTTAATAATTTTTTAAATGATTGAATTAAAAATCCATTAATGAGCTCACATAATGCATGCAATTCTATAATTGAATTCAATAACAATCGCCATAAAAATTGCTGAACAAACCAGATTCATACCGGCTACAAAATAGTCGACCTAAGTGGTAAAAACACCGTTTGTTGTTCGTAGAAAACATGACAAAAATGCGTTCGAACATTATTTGGTAGAGGGGTGGTTAGTGTAGGTATCTGGCTGACAATGCGAGTGTCGCGAACTAGGAACATGACGGGAGCACGATCTTCCCAATCCTTTTTTTCATGTTGATATCCTCACGAGAAAGGCCCCAAAGCGCTGTTTTTTGAACTTGATAAATTAAATACAAAATTTCTTCCACAATTCTTTTTCGAATTTTTGTAGGAGATATTTTGCCGAGAAATGTAAGAAGAAAATGAATTTTCGTTCCCAAAACATTAGCCCGGTTGAGCTATCGTACATGTAGAGGAATGCTTAAAAGCGAGTTTTTATCTCTATCTTGTTAAGGCTGGAACGATAGGAGAGTTTAAAGTTACGGGATATTCCGGTTTCGTCCGTGTAAGGATTTCATACGATGCAAAATGTATCGAACGTTGAAATGTGACTTGTTCGGTTGATAGGTAAAAATCGAAAACAACTTAAAGGAATCTCTCTAAAATGTCTCCTCTTTTCGTTTCCTCTCTCTCTCTCTCTCAGCTTTTCAGTTTTTTGTAAAATAAAGGCACCTCGTGGCTTCATAGAATTCCTCGACTCTTTAGCGCGCTCGTACGTGCGTAGAGATATTTTTAGCCTCGCCTGTTTCCTCTGATTTCTCCTTCTTAGGCTATTCCTGCCATATCCTTGAGAGTGGCCGTACCCCTGTGGTTTTGCCTTCGCTTATTCTTTTCCTGGGTATTTTTGTTTTCGATGTCTTGCATTAACTCCTCGTAAAACGTAGGTGTAAATTTATGAGAAACCGCGAAGGAATCGAATGTCGCGCAAGTTGAAGTAAGAGACATGCATAAATAGTTCGTTTATTGCTCAGCTGGAGTCTAAACCGCCAGTAATTCGTATTTTTACGGTTGATTTCATACGCAACCTTCAAATCGTTTCTGTTAAAAGTTAATTATTTTTTGGCCATGAAAACTTGTTTATTTGATGTTGTTACTCAACTATACTTCGTGATATACCATTACCTCGCCTTAATAATTAAATTCAGGAATAAATAAAGTCTTATAGCGATTTAAACAATAGTGCGAGTGGTTCGACATTGAAATATACGGCCGTTTTAAGTTTCATGAATTATGAGAATGAATGATAAGACACGCCCCGTTATAATGGGAGCAATAAATTAATTCATATAATATGTTAAAGAAATAATTTCACAAGCTGAATAAAGAAACATCGCCTTCTCAATCAGAAATTTTCTATGATACTTTGTAACGATACCACATAAAATTTCTACCCACCTATGATAAAAGTTTTAATGCTGAGAATATCATACCTATCTTTTAAACAGAACGAACTTCTCTTTTTCTCAGTTTTAATTTCCCGAAATCTTTGAGTATTTGAAGACGGCACGTGACGCTATAGCCCTTAACATCTAGTTGCTTTACAGAAGGAGAGTAAAAATAAAACAAGTTCCCCTTTTTGATGCTGGATTGCCTCCTTCCAGCTTCTTTGCGTGAGTGGCAGCTCATGTTATATTCATCGGCACACTTTGCCCTCTCCCTTTCCTCCCCCGTTCCCTCCTCCCTCCCCTCTCTCCCTCCCTTCCATTCCCTCTCCCCTCACCAACCTCTCCTCCTCACGCACGCCAAGTGACACTTATAACGCTCGGTGAGTTATCACCCCTCTCGGTAATGGATCTTGCAGTCAATTTTCGGAGCGGCAAGAATGACGCCTAGAGGGTGAGTGGGGGAGGAAGAGGAGGAGGGATTATATAGACGTATTAAAAAGAGGAAGAAGAAAGGAGCGCGAGTGCCAAAATAAAGTCCCTTTTTACGAGGCATTAAAAAAGCGCCGCGGAGGAGAAAGAAAGACTTCTGGTTTTATTTTTTTTATTTCCTCGCTCTTCTTCTGTCGATTGAAGCGCCGTATCAAACGAAGCATTCGGATCTGCGTCTTCTTATTTTTATTTTTCCTTTCGTTGGATTGTTGGTATCTCTTTCCGTAGTTGTTGAGAATGACCGTTTTTCTTGGATGGCTCGCTTAATTTTAACATTTTTTTAAACTTTCATTAACTCCCAAAATAAACACCGTAGTGAAGTACCACGAAGTGAATATCGGGAATATCCCGTTCCTCTTTTATTTATTTTGAAACGCTACTCGGATTTGTTGTCACGTCATCACAATCATGCCATTCAGCTATACCAGTATGGAATTGCAAAAGGAGTTCATTGGGGGATGTACTCGAACATTTGGTCTCTTTTACTATAATCGGTGAAACACTCTTAACCCTGGAGTGATACTTAATTATCTTATCCAATCACACGTATTGCAATTACATACCCTTCAATAACTAAATTAATCATTCAAAAAATTATTTAAAATGTTTTCTGCCGGTAGATAATGACTGAGAGTTGTTTTTTGACCATTAGTCTCTGTAGACTTTTTAATTTTAAGAAATTCAGGAAGTTTTCCGCGAAATTTTTCGTGCTCAGCCATTTAAGACGGTATTGTAATTTTCCATTGAAATTGTGTACAGCGGAGAAAAGATCTAAATCTCCAAGGACCGCAGATTTCCGCATGTTAAGTTAAACCCTTTCACACAAGGGCGCACGTGTTACCTAAAGCGTTCTGTTTCCAGGAGGCTCTAACGATGAACATTCTCAAACAGCGCGAAGGTTAAACGATCTTCGGAATCATCTTAACCCAAAACAAGCCCTTCCTTTCGAGCATGGTTGAATACCGTAATAGCGTGGAAGGAAGCTTTCTCTCGAAAAAAGAAGAGTAAACGAAATAATAAAAATCGAGGCAAAATTTCTCGCGACCTTTTTCGGTTGGAGAAATTTCGTCTCAGTTTTTACGCCTTTTTTAGAAAACCAGTCCAGGAAGAAAAAAATTCTTTAGTGAATTAGGATGAAAAAACAAGATGATTCAAACAGAATTTAGGATGCCTGCATTCCATTTAATCATGTATTTAATACTTTTATTGCCTTTAATAGCTTTAAAATCACCGCGGATATGTTGCTTTTTGTGTTCTCAAATTTCATAATTTAGCGTTATAAAATACCAAAAATACATTCGAACCGAATATTAAATTGATCACGCGTATTTGTGCGGGGAAAAAAATATAAAAAAATCACGCGTGTACGTATTAGAATATACCGAATCTGAGTCGAACAATACTTGTTGCTATGGCAACACTCTTGTAATGAGTGATAAAAACTGCAAAATCGCCTGTATTTACGGGAAATTCTAAGAAATACAATCGATAAGCAAAATTCTACGATAAAAATTACAATATTCACTCCTTTTCTCAGAGAATAGTACAAAACTCGCTCCGATATTACAACTTTATGTGCAAGAGAAAATTACCCTGCACGATAGATTTCAGACTTCCGATGTAAATCAAATGGGAAGGATAGTTCCTGGAATGGAACCCGGGACTTCAATCTTCGAAACAAAAAGTATCCTCGGGAGCTCGGCCCATGTAGCAAGAGATTTCCACCAAGTTTCATGAAAATTGGTCTATTGGTTCAAAAGTTAATAGGGGGGGGGGACGGACAGACAGACACCATTCTGGAAAGTAGGCTAAAATGGGAAGGTCGGGCGAAGGAAACGTACAAAACGAGAGTTGTATCCATAGAGTCCCCGTCCGACGAGCATGCCAGACAAGGACAGATGCTCCATTATAGTCGCTAATCGCAGAGATGAAGGAGGGCGAAGAGGGCGCGGGAAAACGAACCGAAGAAAATAAAAGAAGCGGATGAGAAAAAAGATGTGGCGAGAAAAACAAACGAGCAACATACGCGCGCTCCCCCTGGCAGGAGGCGCCGTAATAATTGAAAAAAATGCACGCTGGTTTTTTTCTCGACTTGAAGTCTCGACGAATTTTCAGCTCCGTTTAAGTCGGATTGTTTAACTCTCCTTTTCTTTTTATTTTCGTGTCTTTTTTTCGTTTTGCGAGCTCTTTTCTTCTCAAAGGCGACGAAAGGTCCCCTTTACTTTTTGAATGGTCGTGAGTTAGCGCTGACGGATCCGCGTTTTAGTGAGTCTCGATTTCTATAAATGGTTTTGAAGGGCGCTTCTTATGAGGGTTTTCGACGTCGAGAGGAATTTTTGGAAGGAGAGTGGGTGAGAAAGAAAGGGAAAAGAAACTCTTCTCGGTTAATAAGCATTTATGACGAGATACAAGTACTGAGCAATAAATTCTTTGTAGTTGTGGATTACTCGAGCGTCTGCGATGGGGATTTTATGTAAGCAAGAGTAGATATTTTTCCCAAACTCATTCATATAGGTCAGAGTTTAATGGGGACCATACACATAATACCGATCGTGGACCGCACTGTAATGGGTCTGGCTGTCACTTTCATTCTTAGTTCACACCGTTTCATGTCAAAATGTCACTCAACGAACGCCTGGTCCATGTACCCCTTTTCACTTTCTTACAGTAGAATCTAAGTACGTTCATCTCTCGAACTGCAAGATTTCGCTTCACATGTTTTCGGTTTGATACGGTTTTCTTTTAGAGAGCTATCTCGATTTGCGCTGTCATCAATTTTGTTTTAGCACGGTTTTGAAGCTGTTTCCATTGATTTTAAAAGCACAAAACATTTAATTTTTATTCGTAGATCATAATAAAGGCTAATGGAAGCAATTTCGATTAGAAATCTACTAAATTTCTGCAAATTAAGATAAAAACACGCCAAAATGTAGCCATATTAATCCCTATGGAGAGACGTGCCCACTTTTCACGGTTTCGCTCATGATGAAGCCGCGCTTATTGAACTGGTGGGCCGCGTTTTTTAGCTTACTTCTTTCCCAAGCGAAAGTAACTATGGAGATAATAATTTTTAACCACATTAAAACAATTCTTTATATAATAATTTTATCCACATTTTGTTTTCGCCTCCTATCTTCGAGAATATGAATGAGCGAGTAAGAAGGGAGCATCTGATTGAATCAAGGAACCAGAAGTCACGGTGAATGGACCCTGAAGAGGAGGAGGGCATGAAAAACAAATGTCAGCGGAGAGGATCTGGAGAAAGGGAGATGTAGGAAGCAAGATGCTCAAACATAAAAGTCGGAAGTAGACGAAAGGGAAGGAATTATTGCGGCAAAGGAGATGAAAGATCTCAAGAGGTGTAAAAATAGCGAATTTAGAGGTCGGGGAACAAATAAAAAACGTGAGAGAGAGAGAGAAATAAGAATGGGAAGAGAGATAAGGGGGAGGAGAATAAATTAAAAAATGAGGCGAAGGAGAGAACATTAAAAACGGGAGAGAGTAGGGGTAAGAGATTGAGGTGTATAGATGAAAGGGAGGGCAAAATTTAGGAGAGAAAGAAGCGGTCGGAAAAAATAAGACGAGAAAACCGAAACCAAAGGGAAAGAATAAAAAGATTTAAAGAACGCGAGATGGAAAGACGAGAAATAAAAAAGGATTAGGTCGGAAATTATTATGGAGGGAATGGGAGTATAGCGTTTTAGCGGAGCGACACGCACAAAGAGCCGCGATCTCTTTCGGCACAACTCCTCCCACACCTCTCTCTCCCGCCATTTCGTCGTCCAACTTCCCCGCGTACATCCTTTTAATCTTCTCCTAACCGCCTCTTAACCTCCACCTCGCCACCAACATCGCTTCCTTTACTCCTTCGATCGCTGTCTCCGCTGGCGCTCTTATACTCCGGAGCCAGACGCCGCTACTTCGAATTACGACCTAAAAAATGTATAAAAAACTGCGTATTCCAAAATAGAAGCGGTCTCAGTCAGCCTCTTTACCTACTTTATAAAGAGACCCTCTTCTTCCTATGTTCCTCCCTCCTTTCTCACCCTTCTTTTTCTCACCGTCTTTATTTTCCGACCACACGCGTGCAATGTCCCAACTCGATTTTTGTAAGTAGAAAAACGCTCACGTTTTCCGTTCCTCTTTCCGTCTGTGAGGTACATACATACAATTTAATTTTCAGTGTGGCATTGCGACGTTTTTTTGTTCCGTCCGATCGAATTAAAGGGTATTAATTCGCACGTTTTGCGATTGTTGAAGTTTTTTCGGTAAATCGAATGAAAATGTATATACCTACGAAATGGTGGGATTCAAAAGACGAACGGCTAAGAACAAATTTCTTCCAAAAAGTGCTCAGCGAAACTTACGATTCAGTTTTTCCCCTGCCGTTTTGATAATTTCCAATCTTGATTTGAATTCCGTTCCATTCTACTATACGACGGCCGCCGAAAGAGTGGCTCTGAGTGGGAGGTTGGGAAACTAATACGCTCTCGTCGTGCCTAGAGGTGACTGGCTGCAGTATAGTCCCCCTTCTTGCTCGCGGAGATTTAGGGCATAATAACTCCTGGTAATTGTAAGTTCGCGATTAGCTTTTCGTTGTTTCTTTACTTTCTCTTGAAAAATTTCGCACGAGTATTCACCTAGCCAGCAGACCATAGTTAATTTTGAAAAACATTGCTTAAGATATTTGTCTAAATCATTGCATTACAATATTACATGTAAATATTTTGGCGATTCCCTCATGAATTTCAAAATCTGTTCCTCGTTCCAAAAAAGAATGGATTTCATAGGCGGATGTAGGCTATGTTCTCGCTGTCACCCTCACCAACATTTTTATTTCGCCATAAAATTATTTCTTCGCAATTGTACCGGCACTAAAGCAGTATATGTTACACTTATATTTAGGTACTAATTTCACAATCACAAAAGTAGCAATTTACCAAATCATTCGGTGGAGGATCCTTTAGTGACTGCTTGTATGCAATGAACTGTTCGCTTTTTATTCGAAACATATGTAAAGGTGAAAGAAATGCATTTGAAACTAAAACGCAACCATACGTAATTGCTCGAATAGTGGCAAACCGGTTTAAAAACTCACTTACTACATTAGTATTTATATTAATAAGGAGAGATAAAACGGAATAAAAGCTGATTTAAATATATGTAGATTTCTTTAAAAAAATATAAGTTTCGTTCTCTTTAGCATTCGAAAGCCGTCATTACGGCGACATTTAAATGCGCCGGGTTACTGATTAAAATCTATGATTCGGCCCAACGTTCTTTCCTGTCACTTAATGGCCGACAGCAACGATACACTTGGGATATTTGCTTCATTATAACGCGTGTCGTCAAATGGATAGTAGCCTTATTCCGTGTAGCTAAAAGGCGCTTTTCAGCTCGTATTTACGAATATACGACGTGATGTCATAGATCTGACAGCCTGATTCTCAATTTCTTCTAAACGAAAGGAATAACGAACCAGTTTAGACGAACTTTCGTGTGTGTTCCTAATGGGAAACATCTGGTAAAGTTATCGCCTCGGAAGGAGGTTTCATCACGACCTTACGTGAACCTTTACAAATGGTGCACTCCGTCTTAACATCTCACCGTGGTTCAAAAAATGTGGCGTACTTCGCATTGGTGCGCAATATGGGCCATATGACACGGCTATAATAATAATGATGCGAATCTTTGAAAATAATAAGCGTCCATATTAGCTAAACGGACACATTATTAAATGCAACAAAAATTGCATTTCCATTCAAGTTTTTTGTCTCTCGTGTTACTTCCTTATCAGCCGATTAAAACTACCGAGGAATCGTGAAAATTTGAAAAAACATGGAGGTCCGTTTTCTGTCCCTCTTGCGGTAGTTCCAGCGTTATGCCGTCTTCTAAAGCAATGTTTTTCAAAATTTTTGTATTGCGACCCAGTGAGATGTGTCGCGACTCAGTTGAGCTGATGACAATATGTAGAAAAATATGTTCTGAATTGTGTTTTCATTATCTTTACTAAAAAGTAACTCATACTAAAAGATTGGTATTTTATATGGTAAGAACATTGAGTTCTCTGTCATTTTTGCATACATTTCAGTCGGTTATACCATTAGAGTGCTCAGGTTTTCATCGTGAGTCTCGCGATGCAGCTCTGGGTAGCAGCGGCCTATACTTAGAATAACACCGTTCCAGAGAAGGGGTCGGCAAACTTTTGTGAGCGACGAGCCGTAATCATAGCGGCGAATGCTTCAGCATGCTGGTACCTCGGCGGTGTTTGGATCTTGTGTCACCTTCAAATTCTGCGGTATTATATCAATGAAAATCAACACTAAAAAGTTTACCACTGCTAAAACTTCGCCAAAATATGTTTCACGACCACGGTTTTAATTAGATAATATGAAATTGAGTGTTAAATTTCTCGGATCGCTTTAACTTCTGGTCACAGATTACCGATCCCCGTTCTACGAGGTTTCCCACGACTCTCCTATTCTTCTCGTCGCGTCACTCCCGTCTTCACTAGCCACCTTTCGTTTGTTTTCGATGTCGTCTCGTTTTGTTTATCCTTTCCGCCTTCCGCGCCTTAAATCTCTCTATCTCCCTTGGCAACGGTCCCTCGCTCTGCATTTCACTCCTCCTCGTTCTATTTACGCTAATGCCTTTTTGCGCCTCTCCGTATCGTATGTTTTTGCCACCGATGCCTTTTTCGTTTCGCTCTCGCTCCGCAGCGTCTTGTCGCGCCAAGGCGTCGCGGTGCTGGTGTAAGAGCGATCTCAGCTAATGAATCGTTAAGTGGGGGACAGGAAAAATGAGAGGAAGAGGAAATCCGACGTCTATCGCGGCTTCCCTGAGTTGAAATCACTGTACTAGGACGCGCATTCTTCAAGTGCGATCCAAGGTTCGGTTTACGTCATCCGTCGAGGGAAAAAATAAGACGCTGGGTTTTTCGGCGCGTTCATTCGAGAGGGAAGAAAATCTTTTTGGCGTGTCTTTCCCCGCGATGGCGATGTAGATCCGAGGACGAAAATGTTTTTGGCGTGTCAAGTGACTGTGGTTCTTTTGATACGGATGACTTCTTCACATGAAGCCCATTTCTAATGGAAGTCTAAATGCACGTGGAACTAATGCAGATAAACCGCGAAATATTTTTTTGGCCATGATGTACAGTCAAACTTCAAATTAATGGATGCCTATTCCGACTAAGCGGATGTTCCAGTTGACCGATATGCCTATTTGCGCATAACGTTGTAAACAGGAATGTAAAAAACAAGTACTAAATGTTATAAAAATACAGGAAAGAACTTAAATAAAAGTTTCATTTGATGTTGTCATATATAACTTTTTCAGATAAACTCATACTGCATGCGTATTGACACTCTTCGTAGGTGCTATATATGGCGGGCATACGTTAATTAAGTATTAAGTAAAATTTAAATAAAAATTAATGAAACCAACTTCTATAGGCACTAAAAAGTAAACAATAAATATAAAATTCACACAATTGAGTGTTCCAGAGAGTAAAAATAGTTTTGGGCAAATAAAAATTGTATGACAAAGATGTACAATACTTATGCTTCCAAAATTATTTTAAATTTATGGAACATTTAGTTTTCTCTCTCTCTCCCTCCCTGTCTCTCCTTTCTTTCTTCCTCCATCGCTCTCTCCTTCTCTCTCTCTCTCTCTCTCTCGTATTAAAGCATTCAAAGCATGCATTCCTTACGCATATTGTATAAGGATTAAGGCGACAATACAATCTCGAGGTTTAACAATAACACGGTCGGCATAGAAACATATCGTTAAAAATACTAGATTTTTCAAATAAATCATTTAAACGTAGAACTTGAGCGATTTTTGTCGCAGGCAAAATATGACGATTAGAATAAATAAACTTTATTTGTTTCTTTAAAATGGTCCAGGTCCGAAGATTTTTAGCCAATTGTTTCAAATTTTAATTTTCAAAAGAGTAAAGGCTTGTAAGTCGAAAAATCGATTTTTACGAGTTATCTTATGGGAAATGGCACTTCCCCCTTCCCCGCAAAAATCAAAATTCTGGCCCCAAGGTGCACATCCTCGTGGTCTTATTAGTAAGTGTACCAAGTCTCTAGGTTTCTTGGTTTTCAAGAAATGCGGTACACACATACAATTAATATAGATAAATCAAACAGGTTAATACCGTAATTGTGTACGTATAGCGATTCCAATTATACGATATCCTATCAATCGGGAGTTGACTTTACAGTGGTTTCTTAGCAACTATTATCGTTAAACAGGAAGACTAATAGAGCCAACCTCAAATCTTTTCCGATATTAGTCTGGTGAAATTGTCGTCTACCTCGTTGAATGTTACGCTAATATAAAAATATGCAATCGATAATTTTATGAATTTTGGCGATGGTTAATATAAGAGACAAAAATCATTTTATTGCTCCAGTTGTTTGTGAAATTAATGATTCCATCGTCCATCCTGAAATATATTATGCATCCTAAAATGCCAAAAACTTGATAGTATTTTCTTTCATGACCACATATTTAAAATTTAACGTTGAAATACGGTTCATCTAGAAATTAAATCCCGCCATAGTTTTCAGTATTCAGTTTTAATGATGACAATTTTTAATTGCTCGAGAAATAAATATTCCGCTTAGTTACTGCCAGTTGTGCTGAGATTTTTTTGTCAGCGGGAATTTCAACTAAATTGTTTTCTATCCTTTCTAAACAAAAAACGACTGTGCCTGGAAAATGAGAACATCTGGAATTTCGGAAAACGATGCCGTTAAAGCGGAATACCGGAATTTGGTTCGTTTTTGGATCGTTCGAATAACGAGTGCCTCTCTAGATTATTAATCAGGCTGAGTGTATTGTTCGTCGAGTCGCACCGTACGCTCTATTAGTCACCATTCGCCACCAAACATCATCCAAATAAATCATCTTTAATCACCATATGGTCGCGAATCATACTCAAACAACATCAAAAAACTTTATATGAATCGTATTGAATGACCTTTTTAAAAAATGCATTTTCTTCCTTATCAATAAGTTAATTGGAATAAGGTTCTCTGCGTATGTGCATAAAATTTAATCGTAGGTAATCGCACATAAACGACTAATAACTGACTAGATATTCGTGGAAAAAACATTTGTAGAAAACTACCCCTAAAATAACCTTTTTGTTACATTCAAAATAACTGTAGAGCCTATTTTCAGTGGCGTACTTTTCCACTTGTTACTACTTATATAACGGCGCAGCTCCGTTTGGAGGGATAAAATATGAGTATTGAAGAGCTTCATTAAAATTAATCTACCAATTCATGTGACAATTATTGAGCTCGTCTTGAGGCTGAAAAAACTCAACAAGAACTTGAAAAAATGCCCATTTCAATTCTAAATTTAGAATCTATTTTTGGCGAATTACCACTGCAGACGGCTGCTTTGCGGCCGAAATGCGCATACGGTTTTTTACAACCTTGTCGTGGCTTTTGGAGATACCCAAGATAATTATCTTTTTGATTGTTTTTCTTGAATAATCTACCAATGACTACACTGGAACGCACGAAAATTCCAATTCTAGGCTTCGGTAAAAGTACCTTTCCGGCCAAAAGGAATTTGACGTCATTTTTGACAGGAAACTCTTAAATTATATACTTTAATCTTCACATAAATAGGATGGTCATGATTTAATATTGCCAGCATTAATAATACAATTGTGCGAAAACCTTTAAGCCGTCTTAAGTCGTACATCATTTGCATGAGTTGGAACAAAAGGCGTGTGTGTATATATATTTTTGGCTAATCAACCACTTGGATTATTATAGCCATAACTCCTTCCACACTGAACACGATGACAAGGGAGGAGGGAAGCCGGGTGTCGGCATTAGCCTACTCTTAACGAAGAACACCAAGGGGGCCAACGGCTTAACGCCCCTTCCGAAGGACGGAACGCTGACTTTGCGTCTCCTCAAACCACGAAAACAGGGGTCCGGGCGACCTTGAAACAAAAGGCGTTGATAGTATTATGCCCAATGAATTTTTCACAGGTTTGCATAAAAATAGCTGCCAACCCAGCACCCCTCTACCATTCTCTTCAAAATTCGTGATCTCAACGGCCCTTTATATTTTCCATCATAAAATTTCCATCCTTCTTTGTGTCTAACTGACGTCTATACAGCACTGTGATGAATTAATTATGCTAAGGAGTTCAATGACAAAATTGCATGAGCGCCCTCTGTCCCTAAGCTCATTATCCTCTGATGAAAAACTTCTCTTCCTTTCCTTTTTAGGCGAGTTTCGCTTCCAACATGAGAGCGCCTATTAGCTTCTGTCCGTCCTCATGTTCGTTCTTGGCTTCTACCTAACGGATTTTCATGATATTTGATATTAGAGACTTGCCGTCAAAGATAATAGGAAAATCACGTAAGCCAATCAGAGGTACCACTTTACTGGTGACAAAAAATGAACTTTCCGTCATATCTCCTAAAGCAGTGGTGCCCAAACTACGGCCCGCGGGCCAAATGCGGCCCACGAAGGGTTTTTGTACGGCCCGCGAAGCTATGGCGAAAAAGGAATTCGAAAAATTTAACCCAAATTTTTTTAAAGTTCGATAATAAAACTTCAAATGTTGAAATGTTATCCATGAAAACCTTATTTTGACTTTATTTTCACTTATGTGGGACCTCAGAATATATAGAAAACTTCCAATTTAAACTCTAATCCGGCCCGCCGAAGAATTGGCAACTTCCAAGGGATTCGCAGCAATTGATGTGGCCCGCCATTAGAAAAGTTTGGCCACCGCTGTCCTAAAGTATTGGTCACGTGGAAATAGCTTTAAATAAAACTTGTAGAACTAGTCGAGTGTTTACTTTTTCCTATACATTTTATCGTAGGAGTAGGCGTTTGTCAATAAAACCAAGCAAGGAAGTCTTAATTCGAGTTTAACCGAAAATTTCTCGCATGGTCACTTCATCATCGTTGCTATCATAAATAACCAGTCTCAAGTTCAAAAACGTTGAATCATTTCTTCCAAATACTCCATTGCACGAAAGGCGCCCATTTGCGACACTGCGCCATCCATCGCACGCCTTGCCAACTTGTTTTCTATTTTCCATCTCGTTCATTTAGCGAATCGCAGTTCTCTTTCCGGTCCCATTTCCAAAATTTCGAAAATATCTTTCTTCTGTCTCGAGGTGGGGATTCTGCATAGGAGAATCGATTACCGCCGAGGCATTATTAAAACGGAGCTTGAAAAATAAACGGAGATAAATCATCTCAAAAATTAATTGCGATGTTTTTCAAGATACATCTAATACATATTAAAGAGAATTCTGTCCTTCTTTCTGTGTGTTTCCACAGTTGCAGCACATTTTTTATTTGCATTTTAAAATCACTTTGAATTGTTATTTGAATACGGGACTTGAACCAAACGACGCCTAAAAGAACGGATATTCATTTTCCAGCATTGGATTTTCGAATACGCGTCGAATCGTTCCACAAATTCGTTATTAACAGGAAAATTTGGCTAAATTGTAGAGGAAAAAATTTCGTCGTCAAGGCGACGGCATTGTTGCTGATCTAGCAAAATTAAAAATGAAAACTTAAAATATGAGGTAGGAGAATGGAAGAGGGAAAAGGAGGAAGAATGGAAAATGCCTTGAATTTAACATTTAATCCACGCATACCCGTCATATTGACGGGTTTTTATGGTAGTCAAATATTAATGAAACCAAGCTAAGTGATGGTATAACAACCTCAACTGCCGTCCGAGTACTTTCGCGTCCGCCATGTTCGTTTCCAGCACTGCAGGAAGTCGTAAATACAGCGAAACTTTGATTGTCCATGCTGAATGGGACTTGAGGGTGTACGGGTAGCAGCAAAGCAACGAAAATGAATTCATGTTCATACCAAATTTTTCTAAAAATATCTTGTAAATAATGTAAAAATGTATTTAAGCAAAAAACAAGTCATGTCTTTGCAGGAAACAATTATGCTTTATTTAAATATTGAGATGCATGCAACATGCAATAAACTCGCAAACAAAATAATTGAACTCGTTGTGTTTGGTATCAGAGAGATGTTTATGAGCCGAAAGTAAATAAATATGATACGTAGACAAAAGATTGCGAGAAAATTCGCGTATTAAAAGTTTGCTCTAAATTTACATTATCGAGGAAAATATTCAACGTTCTTTAGAATTCCTGGTCGCTAAGTTGATCCGCACACGGATAATCGGGTTTCTACTGCATTCCACTCCAAGCGGAGGTGCATCTCTCTTCTTTCACTGTTCGTAGCGCCCCGGGTGGGAAAATTTGCAGTACTCGGTATTATGTCTCTTATTTTTGTTATTCGCCGAAGCGTAACAGTATTCCGAAGGAAAACGACAATTTTTTTCGATAAAATCATTACCTTCCTAAAGCAGGTAAACACTCGCTTTCGGTTCTCTAATTACCTTTTTAAAAAATCAGACGCTCGAGGTGGAATTCAAATTAATTCCTAGGGAGTCGATGCCAATGCGCACCTTGCGCTCCCGTCTTTTCATTTATTTTTCCGCGTCACGCCGCATGCGCACGCCGTAATTTTCGATTAATGCTCTTAATTTTTCAAAAATTGATAGCTACGGGAAGGAATTTTAATTTCCTCCCCGATGAGGCACTCTCAATTCGCGCTTTGGATGTGCATTTTTTTAAGCGTTTCATTCTTTTTTGCTTGCGCAATATCGCAGTTTTTTTGTTTCGTTTCCTCCATCGCAGTTGAGTCGACCCTCGTTTCAGGGCTTCGGCGGTGAGATATATGGTGATAGAGAGAAACGACCGGCGTAGATTAAACTCGGTTATTGCTCTCTCGTTGTCTTGAACCTTTAAAAGGACGATAGAATACTCAATTTTCATTAATCAGTTTTATCCAATCGCGGAGGATGATTGGAGAGTCCGTTTTCCGCCGAAGAAATAAATTCAACTTGCTGTTTTTACCTGAAAAATGCGTCTATGAAATAATGGAGGTGATAAATATGTCGGGAAATATCAAGGAAAACTGCTACCGCAAAAGGCGTAATCTTTAAGCGAGCTCAAAGAAAGCCCGAAGCAACAAGCTTAAAACGCGCCGATTGACTATGAATTAGATTCCGGGTTTTGTTTTAATCTCTTGCATTACATCTCATTCTTTATTTTCTTGGTAGGATCGACCGTGTGGCTCTCCCAGACTTGGCGGTATCTTCCTGAACTATACCTGCCTATATTTTAAAGGTAATGTGCAGAATTATATCATGTTTGAGCCGTTTGATCGATATCCTTTTTTGCTCTCTCCATATTCGAAGTACAGAGAAAGTATTGTTTTCATGAAAAAATCGAATTCGAGATTTCGACGGAAATGCATGTTTTAAGGTCCCCTTGAACACGTTTTGACTATTTTCTCGATGATGTCGGTCTGTCTGTCGATCTGTATGTGATAGGCTTTTGTGGGCGCACTAGCTCAAAAACACTCATACCAAATTTTATATTTAGAAAGAGTACATACTATATAATGGAGAGCTGATTAGGTTTAGGCAACAATGGCTCAACCGGAAGTGGGTTTGCTCTAGTCATGTTTTGATTTTCGGCAAATAACTCTTTTAAATCTTCATAAATGTAACTGTTGTTTATTATAAACTTCATATATAATATTATTCTCAATAACATTTGCTTGAAACATTTTTCCGTAGAACGCATTGTTAAGGAGATATTCTATTTATTTAATATTTGCTTTAACACTTGATGAATGTAAAACAGTACAGGAATAGGAGTCGTAGGAAATTTAATTTTCTACAACCTTTGTTCGAAACATTTTCTCATATAATGCATTGCTGAAGAGATATTTTTAAAACTACATTTTTAGCTGCCACAATTACACCACCTACCGGCAACTTTTGTAAACACTTTACGCTCCTCTTTATTTTCTTAATTGTTGAAACTTCGAGGCTATACCCAAATTGAGTTTATTTCTGTTCTTTGTAAAGTCTTTAAATGTTTATCGCAGTTCCTTAAAATATTTATTATCATTTAACCTATTTAGAATTTTTAGAAATATTGCAGGTATGGAGAAAGTCATGTGGTGGCCACATAGGATTTTTTCTCTGTGTCTTTGATGCGGTTATGTATCAGTACTGTCGACTGTTTTCCATTGGGCGTCGATGGAAACAATTCGATCTCTGTTTGTAATTTTGATTAATTTTATTTCAATCCTCGGCAAATTTATTGCTTTGCACAGTATGTCGTTACAATAGCCATAAAAAATTAGGAATACCTTAATTAGAAAACACTATCGGAAAACAACACTGATGACGGCTGTGTTTTCCTACCCTTTTTCTTTAGAAATATATTGTGTCGATTTTATTTTAGCTGTAAGATGAGTCTGATAAGTTTTTCTTGATTAAATTCTTTCCCATCAACAAGGCCATTATTACTTGATGCATCTTTGTATGTTTTTCTACATACTAATGTCGATGTATCTAAAGTTCCCTGAGCTGATGATGGATCGATTCTGTTATGGATATTTCCGATTAGGATATCTAGAACGTGATGTCTCTAGCTTATTGACATTAGTCGACGTCAATGAAGACACGTTTCAAAGATTCATAAATTACCATAAGAAACTATGTATTTGGATCATTTTGTATGAAATTATAGAATTTATTCGAGCGAAGTCTCAATTCATTCGCGATTCAGTCCTTACCCTTGTAAGAATTCAGCTTTCAAAATTTTATGGGCCGATATCGATGCATAATATACGGGAAAATGAGTTATGCTTGGATTCAAGAACATGGGCTTTGCGCAGGTGGCATTTGAGGAATTTATGCGCGTTTTATTGCGTAAATGTAGTATTCTAACTCGACAGATTAATTTACTTGATTTATCAGTAGACGAATGGGGCATTTCTATTAATTACTGCTTCTCCGCCTCGATTGCACTCCAATCGAGTGTGGAAAGTTGTTCCTTGACGCGTGAGCCTATTTGTCATCGGTTCGCCTTCTCTTCCGTGAAAACCGCTCCAATTGGAAAGAAAGTGGCCAAACGAAAAGGGTTTTTCCCCATTAATAAATAACGAACCGGCGGAAAAGTTTGGCAGGGGCATGAGTGAAAGGAACACGTCTTATTTTCAGAAGGGGATTTTTCTCTCTCTGGAATATTCCATTTGCCGATAGAATTACTCTCCCCGTGCTATCTACGTTGATACCAAACAGCTTCTTCACTCTGCTAAAAATCAAGCGACCCCTCTTTAGAAAATTGAAAACCTTTTGTATTATACACTCCTTCCATAAGAACCATATTTTAGCGGGATATATTATCAAATGAAATGCTTTTCCTGCCGTTTTAAAAATAATTTCTCCGCTGAGAATTTTTAAAGAAATTCCACCATTTAGAGGAACGATATCCTACATTTATTGTGAGAATTAAATCAGCAAGCGATATTTTCGATTTTTAAAATAATTATGGAAGGCTTTCTTCTTACAAAAAAATAGCACCGCTGGCGTTGCAATAAAATCGGTGGATTTGAGGAAATCGACGATCTCGTTACTAGCAGCACTGAAGCGCGCGCGAATTGATCTTTAGCAAAGGTTTCTCAAGAGGAAGAAGTTTGAAATGCACGAGGGCAAAATACGTAGATAATTTAATCGAAAGAATTAATAAGTATAAGCATTCTCTTGGCTTATAGACATTATTTTTCAATAATATTGAAACCTAATATCTAATACAAATATCACAAACTCTACGAGTGCTAAGCATTGTTATTTCGTTCTCTCAGTTGCGTAACGATCGCCCCTTTCGCTTACTTCCGATAGATTCGGAGCAACTATTGGCGCTCATTAAATGAGCCGGTGGTTCGAATGTTTGAGGTCTCCGGATTAAGCTATCGTTACTATAGTTTGTTAGAAGAACTGCTCGTGATCCCCGATGTTATTTGTCAATGGGATGGATTTAAGTCGCGTATTTTTGCTGAAATTTAAGCCGATATCAACAAACACTTCTAATATTTGTTTTTATAAACTTACGATATTTAAATATATCATGTTTACAGCAATAAGTGCGAATCACAAAGGCGATTACATCAAATAGATTTTAAAATAGGGCGAAAAGGTTGTGCCAGTCAAGCGTTGAGTAAGCCATAGATTTCAAACCTATTTTCATTGGGGCCACATTCACAGTTATGAATGTTTTGGCGAACCGTGTTAGAAGTTTCGATATCTTCAGCGGGTTCGATGAGTACACATCGAGATCAAGAGATTGCGAGTTATTACAAAAGTGAAACAATTTTTAGTGCCAAAACTTCGCCAGAAGGAACTCGCGGCCATAATTGTATTTAAATATAATATTGCCCATATTCAGTATCGCAAGCATTTCTGTCAAAGCTACGCGGGCCTTTGGCCGCGCTCACCTGGAGTAATCCATTATGAGCTTCATTTATCTCGAATGTCAGCGCACTATAGCTAAACGCGGAAAGACAGGTTATTATATGGGTTATAATGGGTCAATGACGTAGGTGACCCAAGGACTTAATTTTCGTTTGTACGGGCCGAGATGACCAATAATTCGAATAATTGCGACCGAAATACACTTCACTCGTAAATAATCGCGCTCTGTAATTAGAGTAACCTCGCTACGAAATCGCTTAATGTAACGCAGACTCATAAGTTTTAAATGCGAAGCACTTCCGCCACGCGTCCTCGTAAACTTTCATAAGAATCATTTTTGTCGCTAAATGAAGATGGCGAAGTGAAGAAAAAATATTTTCTTTGCACTAATTGTATCACGCACTGTGATTGAGGGTTTCATAGATATATGTAATTGTCACGTAGGTAGTACTGAAAACCCAACACGACGATTAAATTTTGGATATCGACTAAAGGAAGGGGCGAATAGGTTTGTTTTTCTCCAGGACTATTATAAGGGATCGCAATAGCAGTGACGGAAAAACGGGAAAAGTATTTTAATGTTATGTTTCGTGGTTTTTGGAGGAATTTTTACTTTTCAATTGTTAAATATAATGGCGATATTCGCGATATTTTTATCCAAAGAGTGTTAAAGACATAAGTGATTATGCAGTAATCTTAACGCAAAATATCCTAATTTTTCCGTAATTGAGTGATGATGATGATTATTCTTATTGCTCATGCATGGCGATCTGAGTCACGAAACTTGAAATAGGAAGACTTGGACACGAGCCGATTGCCACAGAATTTGAAAATTACGGATAGTTGCCTAAATTTTCACAGCGGCGGAAAATAAAAAACGATAAATAGTAAAAAAATGTCTACGAACTCACGTCATCTCCGAAAACTCTGCCATTCCATATCGACACGATTTCCTGCCTCCTCTTGATGCCTGAAGAGGAAAAAAGAAAAACTTCACCTCCATCGTTTTATTCAAGTAATTTTTTCCTGAGCCATCTTCCGCTCGGGCGCCGCTATGAAATTTTTAAAGGGAACAGATCTAAACCCTTTAACTCGACATTTTCTATGGGCCGCACGTGTTCAGTGGGAGAGGTGAAAACGGTGGGATGGAGGATGATAGGAAGGAGAAATAAAAAGCGATTGGTGAACTTTTCCGGCATGGAGAGAAAGAGGGAGAGAGAGAGAGAGTAGGCGATGGAAGGGGGAGGTAAGTGGGAGGAGGGAAAGGGTATAGAGAGAGAGACCTTGCCAAAAATTTTTAACGAACCCTACAGCCTGGAAAGCAATCACTTCCCTCTCCCGGCTCCCTTCCTCTCCCGTGTGGTCTTTGATCGGATATCGATCCCTGCACCCTTAGGTCGGAGAGAAAGGTTTTGACCTCTCTCTCTTTCTCTCTCACGTTCCCCTTTCAACCCACCTTTCCTGACCACCCGCTTTTTATTGTGCTACCTCTATTGGAAGGGTCGTTAATGTATTTGATGGGAGGTGCAGATAGGACGGGTTACGCTTAACTTTTTTTCTGCCGCCGGAAGACAAATAGGGAGAGAGAGAGAGAGAGAGAGAGGGAGGGAGGGAGGGAGGGAGGTAGGGGGTTTGCAGGTAAGGGATCAAAGTTTTACTAACGAAGAGAGAGAGGTATTTTTCTGACGGCCGTTCCATAAATTGGGTGGGATTGGTATAAGAGTGCAAAGAGGCTGGGTGTGCCGAAGAGGAAAAAACCGATGTTATTAAAAAAAAGATAATATCTACGAGTATTGATCTTTCTTTTCCGTATCGGGAAACACGATTGCGATATTTTTGTTCTGGACGCCCAGAAAAAAATGACCTCACGCAATGCATGTGCACTGTCAAATAATGAGTTACGGCGCACGCCTCGCGGCTTGTGCCAGATAAGTGATGCGGATAACTTATTTAACCGTAAAATGCCTGATTTAAACCAGTTTTGGGTTTCAACTAAGAATTTTATATTCCCGGGTGGTAACTCGCGGATCGTCGACCTGAATCTACCGAGAGAGGATAATTTTTGGTGTTTAATTACATTTAAAATTTTTGCAGGTTTATTTATGGATTTGTGCCGATTAATGATGGGCATATTACAAATTTTTCCATCCGCGTGTTCGTTTCAGTTCAGCCATAATGTTTTTTAACAAAGATGGTGATCATAGGATTGAATTTCAACCTGGTTCATGTTTTTGTATGAGGAGCTCGTTTATAATTTAGAATTTCTAACACGAAATACTACTTGTTGCGCTCATTCTCCCTGCTTAGAAAAATTCTGTTTTTTTTACGATAATTTAAAGACCACAAATGCATATATACATTGGCGACGTCTACTTTTTAATTTGAAATTCGCACATAATTATCCCAACTGTTTTAGACATCTGAATTAGTGTAAGTTCCATCATGAAATGTCGCTTTTACGAGGATTCGCGTTCGTTGCACCGCACTATTTTTCTAGGAGAATAAGTGCATAAGAACGCATATTAAACTATGAAAAATATGAAAGGAGAAAGAAAGAGACTCGTGGAAGTACGGAGGGTCTTAAAGTGGAATTTGCAGCAAGTTTTCTTCCGAACACGAAGTCGGTCCGTGAAGACCAGCCTATCTTTATCAACTGAGTGTTTTGAAAAGGGCATTTAGTAGCATCGCGTACTTGTTACATTCCTCCATGAGGCATCTCGCCTTAGCGACCTTCGACGGTGGTATGAGTGGCAGTCGATAATGCAGATTCAATTTTTATACAGTGTGCCACTTTTACAAACTGAGAAAGGTGATATTTTGACAATAAAAGATGTCGGGTTTCTTATGAATATTTTATAAACTCAAGCGTGAAATAATGTAAGGAATATTGTGATGTTTTCAGAGTTAAAAATAAATATTTTTAGTTCGTAGTAAAAAGCAATGAAATAGACAGCAGTAATTCGTGGGAAGCAACTAATGAATATTAATAACTGAAGTTCAGTTTTTTAATGCTTTATAACTAGAATTTCCTAAGAAATTAACGCCTATGGACTTCACTTTTTAAAATTTACTCGTCTAAAAAACATACAAGTATAAACTTTGTTTATACTTCACAAAAAATATAACAATGTACTACTGTACTTTCGTTTCACTGCAGTGCCATAGACTGATGACTTAAATAAATTGTAATATTTTTTGTGAAGTTTGTGCAAATTTTATTTTTAGCTTCATTTCAGGTGATGCTTGTGAAAGGATTCATTTAACAGAATACCATATTCTATTTAAAAGAAAACGCAAATATGAGAAATTTTATGAGAGGAAAAATTCCTTTTAAAAATTAAACCAAGCCGTGGGTTATCATAAATAATTATCTTATGAGAGATGAAAGGACATGCTCTCAGTAACGAACCTAATTGAGCCCCACTTAAAAATTCACGTCTTATTTTTTCCCTCGAAGTGGTTCCCGACGCGATTGGAATGGAATAATAATAATGATAATAAAAAGAGAAGGAGGAATGACATTCTTGCTCCTCCCGCGATATCATGACACCTTCTTCATTCCCATCCGCTTCCCTCGAGGCCGCAAAAAATGAGAAATTCTGCCACCGCCTTCCCATGAGGACCACCCTCTTACTTAACTCTCATCATCCTCCAAACCTCTCTCCGGGAGAGGCGGCAGAGTGGAGGAGGGGAGAGGGTGAAGGAGGGGGGAGGAGGGTGGAGGAGGGGGGAGGGTAGGGTGGTGGAGGGGAGAGGGAGGCGGAGAGGGGAGGGTGGAGGAGGGGGGAGAGCTACAGACCAATTCCCGGGTCACTTCTCAGTGTCGCTTCTCTTATTAAAAGACGTGACACACAATCCTACTTATTACTTATCGTCCATTTTCTTGCGAGGTGCAAGTCTTGAGTCGGGGAATGGGAAACGCTTCGAAAGGATTTTTAATACACTTTTTTACTTCTCCTACATACCTTCCGACCCCCCCCCCCCCCCCCCAAGCCTCCGAAAATTCTCCCCCGCCTCCTTACCGCCCTCACCCTTTTTTAAAAAAACCCACTCGAATTCCACCAGTCGGAAGATGTGACGTGCGAAAAGGTCAATTTTATGCATGGACACGCGCGCCTCTTAAACCCACCAATCAGCGAGTGGGGGCGACATCGTGGATCCCACCGTCATCCCTTCCCCCGCCCCTCCCTCCCCATTCCTTCCCCTCTCTCTCAACTCTTCTCTTTCCCCGATCCAAGGTCTTCCATTCTTAATGAGGCCAGGGGGGAATGGCGGATGGAAGGAGAAGAGGAGGGTTTTGGAAGGGGAAAGATAGGGCGTAGAGAGAAGGGATAGGGGAGAAAGTACTCGAAATTCGTTGTTTTAGTCTACTTTCCAGGATGGAAATCTTATAATATATTACCGTTATCGTCGTAATCTTAAGCGAACTTTTTGGTAGGTTGGTTATACCCTATTGGGAAGCTTATATCTCCGCCGCTGTTTGGGATATTTTCGTTATCTATAATTTGTAACGGTACTAAATTCAACCGTAAACGTTAAATACTTTCTTTTTTAATGGAGGTTTTCAGACACCCCTGCACTCCATAAGTAAAGCATTGGAATCAGTTTCGGGCATTATAAAATCGCGTTTTAAAATTAGTTAGAATCAGAATACGAAGTCAGGACCTAAACGGTTGTGTTGGATAAAGAAAAACGTTCATTTTGGTTAGCGTGAAAATTCAATTACGTTCCGAGTTTCGCGGGGATCCGTTTTTAATACGAAAGAACGCGACTTTTAAACAATGCGAATTATCAGTACCGTGGCCACCTCATTTGAGCGAGTGGTAATATCGCGAGCCCGTTGCCGGTGTTTTTTTTGTTTGTATTTATGTTGATTTATATCTTTATTTTGAGCCTGGTTGAGCCTGTTTATTCTGTAATATTTATGAAGAATGAAGTTAAAAAGAACTTAGCTAGGTCAGTTATTTTTAAATATCACATCACTTGGAAAATTAAAAAAATAAATTAAATAAAAATTAAATTATACTTATCCTTAATCCTAATACAGGTTAATAACAAATAGAATCTTCTATTCTATTTACGAAGAAAGAAGTTTACATCTTTTATCAAATAAATGTGTCTGAACAAATTAATTATTTAAAAAATAAATATCAACTTAATGCGACAGCGAAGCGTCACAGGCTCTCTAGAAGGCTAATAGTTTCTTCGGGGTCTTGGACATCTCGGTGCGGCCATTTCGCCGCAGCACTCTCACCGCGGGGACCTCTCGCCGCGAGGACCTCTCGCCGCGAGGACTTTCTCCGCGGCCGTATTGCTGCGAGGACTTTTGCGGCGGATATTTTTAAGTGTATTCCGAAGTTAAATTTTTAAAGGAAATAGATAAAAGTTTAGTTATGAAATAAATTTTTACCCATGGTATTATCCGCAGCACATAAAATATTCAGAGCATATAAAATGCATAGTATCTGCTAGTTTAATGTTTTTACTTTCCTAGAAGCGAGTCTAAGTTGAAAAACATGAGTATGTATTTATAAATTGAGACTAGTAGCTAGTTGCATTACTCTGCAAACATATTCTCGTCGTTTGTTAAAGTAAACTAAAGGAAAACGAATGTATCCGCCGACGATAGCGCCGAGACCACGAGCCATTCGCAGGCATTCGTGTAAACATTTATGTATTTATGTATGTCTATGATGCACCGTTTCTGAGAAACAGGGTTGGACAGACAGACGGACTTTTGGCAATTAATATGTATAGATTATTATTTTAATTATTAGCGAAACCCGTGCGAATAATTCGCAAAAACGTTATTATTGTATCTGCGTTATTGATTACATCTTTATATTTAAAAACTTTGATAAAAAATATAAGTATCACAGAATTGTATAAGTAGGTACACAAAAAAAATTGCAATAGACTCAGACATCTTAGAAATACAAAATATATTTGGGTAGGTACACATTAATCATATGGGATAGAAGAGAGTTTATTCATTTGTAAAGACAAACAAAAGCCTTGTTTTCTCCAGAAACGTCTCTTACTCGTTCGATAAAATATTTCTTCAAAATACTTTTTCTGTGAGCAGTTAACATTTAGAGTCCACTAAGTCTATCTTCAACCATTTTAAAGTCTTGTTTTCACTCTGCCGAAGTATTTAAATGATTATTTGATGGTACACGTTATTGCAGGTAGAAGTAACGGAATTTACGTTGCTGATTTTTATGCATGGTAAAAATGTACATTTATCTAAAATTTCGCTCAGTTAACATGGGAAGCATTGAAATTTTTACAAGTCATTGTGATTTTCTTTGATAAGGGAAATTAATAAATTCCGGCCTGTTTGTCATTTTCATCTCCCTTGGCCGTAATTTATGCAACTTGAATGTGATATTAAATAGGTTTAGAGGTCTATTAAGTAAAAACCCTCGTATTTCAAATTACAAAAAAAATTCAATATTTCCGGGGAAGGGAAAGTCCACCCCCCGCCCCCTCCCCCTCCCCCCCCCCATTGCTCCCTTCAGCGGACGCCCATGGCGTTTTCTTTGTATAAAATTTTAGTAAAACGCGGCTTTCGTATGTAAACACACTTAAAACGTCTATTTCAATCTCGAATACGTCAACATTCTATTTACAATTTTGATAATTAGGCCACATAATTGAGTAATATGTTTATACCCTCACTTCTTAACGTAAATACTTTAAAATACTATTAGGAATGTCGTGGTTAGGTTTTTTCTCGAATATATCTATTTCGGAAAGATTCGTTAATATTCATTAAACGTAAAAAACATTAGTTCAAAATGCTAAATACAGTGAACTCTCGTTCTAACGTTTTCGCTTCTAACGTTTTTCCGCATCTTAAGTCGAAATTTTGAGGTCCCAGCTAGAGCTCCATTTACTTCCATTATATCTTTTCCCGCTTCTAAAGTTTATCGTTTGTAACGTTTTTCCGCATCCTAAGTATCGAGTTTCAACTCCCCGTCTAGAATTACACCCGCTTATAACGTGAGAATAAAAATTACGAAAACTGGAAAAGGTACATAAACGCAACACAACCTCTATTAAGTTAATTTGTATTATACATACTTTACGATTAAATCAATAAGGTCAGTAAAAGTGTTTCTTTTGCTTCCAGTATGCCATACTTAGTTACAATCTATGTACAGAAAAATGTGGCTATGCAGAGTCGACTAGATTTCACTTTCATTAAATTACCATCAAACTTTGTCTACATACATTGTAGCATCTCTACTCTGTCTCCACCATCTAAACTTTCTTAGTGGCAGTTCTTTATCAGCCGTCGTCTTCGGTACGCAACAAGCCAAATTCAGTCGTCTACCGTTGGAACTCTGCTCGTTTGTCTGATTGACATAATACAATCAGTGCATTCTATGTCATTTCTATTTTAGTTACAGTTGCGCCTCGTAAGTTGAAAGCTGTAAATTTACGAAGTTTTAAATATTTTAGAGAATTTTACTCTCAGTGCTGTTTAAAAGTTTTTGTACTCCACCCCATATATTTCTAATGGCATCAAAAAGAAAGGTTATAACTCTTGATGAAAAAAGATTAATAATCGAAGAAGTAGATAGAAATCCACATCTGAAACGTGTTGAAATGGCAAGGCGATTAGGGCTGGCAGTGACATCGCTGAACACAATTATGGCTCACCGAACATCGATCCTCAAAGCTGTAAACGACTGCGGTGTGGCTGCGAAAAGGAGGAAGAACTCTCGAGCATCACCATACGAAAGAGTGGAAGCATTGTTACTCGAGTGGTTTCAGCAGGCTCGAGCTTCCAACATCCCGATTAGCGGTGTTATAATGCGTGAAAAGGCAATACAAATCGCAAATCAACTGGGGTTTCCTACTTTTACGGCATCCAGCGGATGGCTTGATAGGTTTAAAAACCGTCATGGTGTAGTTTATAAAGTCGTTGCAGGAGAGAGTGCAAACATAGATCTTGCATCAGTGAATCATTGGATGACAGGAGAGTTACCCGAGAAAATAAAGAACTATGCACCATGCGATATTTTTAACGCCGATGAAACAGGATTGTTTTATAATTTGTTACCAGATAGAACCTTAACTTTTCGAGGAGAAGCTTGCCATGGAGGGAAGAAAAGCAAGGAGCGACTGACAGTTTTGCTGTGCTGCAATGCAGACGGTAGCGAAAAACTCCAACCACTTGTGATTGGAAAATTCGCCAAACCGCGATGCTTCAAGAATGTGAGGACACTCCCATGTAAGTATAAAAACAACTCCAAGGCATGGATGACATCAAAATTATTCATGGAGTATTTGCAAGAGTTTGATGCAAAAATGGGTTCCACCTCGAGAAAGGTGTTGCTGTTTGTGGATCGTTGTGCAGCTCATCCACAAGATACTGCCAATCTACGGAATGTTAAAGTTATTTTTTTACCAGCAAATTGCACAAGTCATTTGCAACCATTGGATCTAGGTATTTTACACAGCTTGAAACAGCAGTATAGAAAGGCGCTGGTATCCAAAGCAGTGGCAATTATGGATTCCAGCAAAAGTACACTGAAATTGACAGTTTTAGAGGCCATGCATTATATAACATCAGCTTGGAAAGCCATTAAGACTGAAACGATAAAGAATTGTTTTAGAAAAGCTGGGTTCTTCCGTGATGCCGTTGCTGACTATGAAGAACAAGATGCTCTTCATGAAGTCGATAATGATGACTGGAAGCTGTTGCAGTTTTAAACAAGCTCTGGAGGGCTTGGTTACCATCAAGAGATATTTGTGGTCCCGTATTGGGACGGAACACCTTCTTGAAGGGACTGATAAACTTGAAAAGGGACTCTATGGTATTCACTCAAATGAAAGAAAGCAACAAAGTAAAATATCCGACTTTTTCAAAAAATACTAAATTTTATCATTTATATTTGTATGGTTTTCATTTGTAATTGTCATTCAAAATTAGTAGTGATCTTTTTTCTTCAAATAACATATCCTAAACAGATATGGTATGTACCTTGCATTTTTTAAAAACTTTTAAATATTTTTTCCTTAAAATCTCTCCAATCAATTTTTTACGATTTAATGTCTTAATCTCTTGGTTTTCCTTATTTTATCCATCCGGAAAAAACATTTTATTCAATCGACGCATGCGCACAAGACTTACTTCCGGCGCTGTGGGTTCACCATTTAGTTTTGATCTTCGATATTCAGCTGTGTGCACATGCTAATTTTGTTCCTGTTATGGGTATGATATTGGAGGTTAACCAGGTAAGTTGCTAATACCTTTTCTCATGACTTATCTAGAGTAGTTTTCTTCGTTACAACTGTAGTAGAATCTTCATATTCGGTAACGGTAACACTTCTACCTTTTAAAAACGTGAGAAGAGAAAATTTCAATTACCATTTTTTAATCATTCAATTCTTACCATGGTACTGAGTGCTTTTGATTTTATCTGAATGGTTCAGAAATGTATAGAAAATATCCCCTTACCTTTAAAGACTGACATATTCGTGTTTAATTAGAATAAGAACGAGAGCAAGAATTTGGAATACAATTGAAAATATAAATTTATTTGCGATAAATTAGTACGAAGGCTTCCACGACGTGCTGTTGGCATGGTGGTGATTTCCGAGATTCTGCCGTGTTGATCCATTTTCTGGACAATATTTCGCCGGCGTTCCAGTCGGCTTCTTCAGGTCACTTCGGACCTGAAGAAGCCGACTGGAACGCCGGCGAAATATTGTCCAGAAAATGGATCAACAAGGCAGAATCCCGGACATCTCCACCATGTCATTTATTTGCGATGTTTTTCTTATTATAATATATTTGTAAAAACTTTCACTTACGAAAATACAGGATTTTACGGGACAGTTGATGAAATACAGGACATTTTGGCGTCCTGTACAATAATTTAAAATGTACCGGACAAGGTACTATTATGTGCGAATATCATTATCTCCATTTCCGCATCTTACGTTTTTCCGCATCTAATGTCGATTTCCCTTGGTCCGGCAAAAAACGTTAAATCGGGAGTTCACTGTATATTGGAAAATTTAAAAACACCTTCTTTGGAACAATCTCCGTCGATGTTCATGGAATGCCATTCAAAAATCTTCTAGTATAACCTCTTCGTATGGATTGGAGTTATTCGCAAGTTTAAGACATCAATGGTTAATGCAAAATAAAGCTACGAACTAAGGTAAATCGTCGCATTACTATGGTTGATAGAGGAACGTTTCGTAAAAGACGACGTATAGCTGAGTTCACAAATTAATTATGTCTTTCGGGATAGAATTATAACGATTCGTCTAATTTACACTTAAACATTACATCTGCCTATCAAGCCCATACATACATGCATTTTAATATATAAAGAGCAATACGTTTTTGCGTCCGACCACTATGTAAATCCCCATAAGAGAGCATTTACAAATTCCTTTTTTCACTTACAGGCTTTTTTCTTTTGCAAAATTAAATTAGAAATAATTGACGCACGGCATTCGGATAGGGACCATTTTAAAGAAAAATTCTTGTTTTTGTCCTGTAATTTTGCCTTCTGCTCGAAATCGTTCCAACATTTCTCAAGAATTCAAAATTTCATCAAAATATTGCGTTTTTAGTGAAAGGTGCCCTTGGCGAGAGAATAGATTGTTGAACTCGAGATGATCATTGATATATGGCTTTTTATATGCATAATACGTTGTTGCGTTATGGACAGAGAAGGATTAAGTTTTTTATACAGGGGCGATTACTAAAAAGACGAAATTCAGTCAAAGAAATGAACGTCATGTTTTACAGAGTGAAAAACTCAATATTTCTCGCATGGGCCGTGAGATTTTTATCTATACCCACTAAATAAACGTATAATGTAAAATAAAGCTTCTATGAGCAATGTTAGCATTACTTTCTGTTTATTTTTAATCTATCACGGCGAGAAGTCCTCGCGGTAAGCCGGCCGCGGCGAAAGTCCTCGTGGCGAGACGACGGCGGTGAAATGAACCTAGGCGGTGAGACGGCTGCGGCGAGACGGCTGTGGCGAAATGGCCGCACCGATAAGTCCCATTCCCGTTTCTTCGCCGTGTCTATCTGTCCCCCTATTAACTTTTGAAACAATAGACCGATTTTCATGGTACTTGGTGGGAATCTCGAGCTCCTGAGAATAGTTTTTGTTGCGAAGATTGAAAGTCCCGGGTTCGATTCCAGGAACTATTCTTCCCATTTGATTTACGTGGGAAATCTTAAATCTATCGTGCAGGGTAATTTTCTCTCGCTCATTAAAATATCTTAGAATTGTAATATTGGATCGGGATTTGCACTATTCTCTGAGGAAAAGAATAAAGATTCTAATTTTTATCGTGGAATGTGGCTTATCGATCGTATTTCTTTGAATTTTGCGTAAATACCGTCGTTTTTGAAGTTTTTATCACTCATTACGAGAGTATTGCCATCGCAACGACTATTGTTGGCCTCGGATTCGGTATACGGTATTTTTCCACACAAATTCGCTTGATCAATGTAGTTTTCCGTTCGAATGTATTTTTAATATTTATATCGCTAAATTATGAAATTTGGGAAAGTAGGCATCATAGGTTCCGTGTGGATTATCTTGTTTCAACTCAAAACAGGCGAGGCTGCAAGCGCCGCTGCTAATAGCGCGGTTCATGGAAAGTCCGTGAACTTTGGTGTCCCCTTCCCGACTTCTAATTTGTATTAGATGTGGGAGATATTTAAATTTTTCTGCAGTTAGGGATTTTGAAACAGAAAGCGGCGTGACTGCAAAGGCCGAAGCTCGGAACGGCGATGTTAGTTGCAGTGCGCGTCGCCGGGGGCAACAGATTGAACTTTCGAATTGGATTTTGAGACTCTCGAATCGCAAAAGTCACGGCCACGGCAACTATTTGGTTCTATATTCTTTAGAATTTCTTAGATTAGTTTTATATTCTCTCAATTTATCCTTTTGTTTTGATGAGATAGGAACATTTTCGGAAATCGGTTGAAATTTGTTGCCATAGATTATATTGTGAAATGCACGGAAGACTTCAGTTCATTAACAAATTTTAATTTTTGGCATTATTAATAACTTATTTAAATATTTTTTAGAACATAACAAAACGGGAAATATCGGAAACGTGATTTACTTCGCAGTCATAGGGTTTTTTGGGAGTTATTGGGTAATTCATTCCATATCGCTCACAAATTTTATTCTCGATGATGGTGCACATAACCTTCTGAGGAGAAGATCAAGATCTCAAAACACAAAAACTAGAAAAGGATCATTTTCTCTTACAGTTAAAATAAATTACGATTAAATTTGTTTCAAGAGAATCTTCGGGTAGTGTTTTCAACAATTTCTCTATCGACTTACAGGCAGTTCTTGTGTGGAGCCGATCAGTATTAGCTGCCAAATCAATCTTTCAGCTTGGCTATAAGACTGTCGGTAGAGATTATATCGTAATAATGTTTGCCCAGCGGCAGTTTGTATAACCAAGGCGGGCATTCGGCTCGCCTGTTGTGTTCTTTTGGTGGTGGCATGTGGTCCGAACCTAGGGAGGCGATGGGGCGCTTGTAGCGATCCCAAGGCATAACCCTGATGTCAGCCAATGCCTTTATGAGCGGGAAGTTGGTGGTCCCGCTCCTTCTGAAAAATGTCTCAGCACTGTGAAGCAGAACCTTTGAGAGAGATTCATCGCCAGTTGTCTTCAACAGTTCCACCGTGGAGACGAAACTGCTCCATTTGTAATGTAGTAGCTTCCTCAGAGCGATGGTCTGCACTGAGGTGATGCGTTTTAGGAGATATGTCGCTGCTGAATCCCATATGGGCGAGGCATAGATGATTATAGGAAGCACGCACAATTTGTATATCCAGTCTGGTTTCGACCGCCTTCTCCTTCGACCAGAAGAGGACCTAACGAGCGCACCACTCCCATTTCCTCGCACTTCAGCGTCAGCAGGTGACTTTTACACCGGAGTCCCCTATCAAGGATAACTCCCAGGTATTTCGCTTCGCTGCACCAGGGGATGTTCAGTCCCTGCACAGTGATGTTGTCCGGCGGATGGGCAATCCCGGGACGGAGCGCAACTGCGACGGTCTTAGTGGCGTTGACAGCAAACCTGTTGTTGCTGTACCTCTCGCAGACCGTGTCCAGCGCTCTTTGAAGATATTTTTCCGCTTTTCCGACATCTGCGGCATCGTCGAAATAAAGGCCGATTATTGGCTCTCGCCCATGGTCCATCGGCAAACATGAGTGTAGAGATTGAACAGCACTAGGCCAAGGACGGGCTCCTGAGGCACGCCCGCACGCATCAGATGGGGCGGAGAACGCTCCTCTGCCAGAGCACTCGAAACACTGCCCTCCAGGTATGAGCGCATGAGTTTGATTATTTGCCGCGGCATACCTGTCCAAATTATTTTGGCGGGAAAGGCCGAGTGCCATGCTCGGTCAAATGCCTTGCTGATATCGAGGTACTCCGCAGCTGTCTTGTGGCCAAATTTGAATCAGTCGGTGATGAAGTTCGTAACTCTCGCAAGCTGGTGGACAGTGGAGTGCTGTCTACGAAAGCCGAACTGCTCTGCTGGGAGGGTGCCATTCGCCATCAGGTGTCATTGCAGCGATTTGAGCAGGATCCGCTCGAATATCTTCCCGATGTTGTTCAGGAGAGAGATCAGGCGATAGTTCTCAACCGCACCTATAGACTAGTTGACCTTCAGGATGCAGATGATCTTCGCCCTCTTCCACTCCAGATGGAAGTGTTCGTAGAGCGCCGTGAGGCATTCAACAGCCGCTATTGGTAACTGATTGATGACGATGGCACTGATACCATCATCCCCAGGAGCGCGATGTTTGTTTAGCCTCTTCGTCAAGAAGATAACATCCTTGAGTTCCACCAGTGGCAGACTGTCATGCATAGCCTCAAGAGCTTCCCACAGCAGTTCTGCCATGGCTTCATTACCCTCTCCATTTACGCAGAGATGAGGGAAGGGGGGGGGGGTGGGCTGGAACACCCTTTCCAGGTACTCGGCAACAACTGTTGCTTTCTCCCTGGCAGTGAATGTGTGGCCCGAAGAGGTGGGTGGTTTTCAGCGCGCGGCAGAGACGATAAACATCATTCATGGGAAGGCTCGAGAGATGTTCCCAGGCGTCAGTCTTGATCACTCAGACAGCATCCTTGACGTCCCTGTTAAGGCCGTCGAGGAAATGCCGGAAGTCAGCCATGCGGTGACTTTGTCATCGCCGCGGGACGTTGTTTCGTAGGGTGATTAGTTCCCTCACCGAGGCGGGTAGCTATAAGCCTGGGCGTGTCCGTCCATGAGATGTTTTCATCGGCGGCCTTGTCGATGACAGCAGAGATGTTAACAGCCATCTCACCTGCCTGTAGTGGAGTCGTCGGTTCTTCTGGCGATTCGGGTAGAGAACGCGCAACCGCTAGGTGGAAGGCGTCCCAGTCTGCATTCGCGAAATTCCGCCTTCTGATTGGAGGCAGCCTGACAGGCATGTTGCCATAGAACAGTAGTGTCGGAAGATAGTCAGACGATAGTTCATTTATTGTATGTATGTTGAGCGATCGCTGGACATTGCTCGTGATGGCTATGTCCAGGACGTCTCCAGATGTTATGAAGGTAGGGTCCTTTGGCGCAACAATCGTCAGCCACTCGTGCAGTGCCATTTATTTTAGGAGCCTACCCCGTCGATTAATGAGTTTGGAGTTTCAATCCGTGTGTTTAGCGTTGAAGTCGCCTAGCACTATGGTAGGAAGTCCATGGTCAGCAAACAGGGCGCGGATATCGTCTTCCTTGAGGGAGGTTCCTGGCCTGTGGTAGTCTGCTATCACTCTCACTCTGCCTGTGGTCGTTTAGATGTCTGCTGCTACCGCCTCCAGGTGAAGGTCTGGAGCAAGGTATTGATGGTGCTTGATGGAGGAATGAATGAACAAGGCGACCTCCCCTCCGGCGGTGCCCACTCTGTTCTCACGAAGCATGTTTCAGCCACTAACCCTCAAGGTGATGTCAGGTTGCAATTTGGTTTCCCCAATCGCAGCGACCAAGCCCCCCTTTTCCTGAAGTAGCGGTAGCAGTTCGTCAATTTTATAATGAATGCCATTGGGATTCCACCCCAGTAAGGTAAGACATCCTCGTTTAGGATGTAGTGCCATTAGCGGTTTTCTCTTTCGCAAGTTCTTCGAGCAGAGAGAGCAGAATCTCTCCTTACCTGCTGTTGATGTATCAGCGAAGAGTCCTCGCAACCGTGAGAATCATCGCCTATAACTATGCATCATTTCCTCCGGAGGCCAGTGAGGGAGTCTCGCGAGGAGCGGCCGATGGTGGTAATAGCCTCAGGAGCGACTGCCGTGGCTTCAGCCTCAGATGCGACTACTTTAGTGGCGGCCGTTGGGGCGTCAGTCACAGTAGCTGTAGCCGTGGTTTCAGCTACCACCGTCTTTACGGCGGCAAGGGGCTCCGCCAGAGGCCAATCTAGCAGAAGAGGTCTTCTTTTTCTGCCGCTTTTTCTCAGGCTTGGTTTATTCACGCTCAGCATGAGAGGGAACGAGTGGGACAGGGATGGCCGGAGCAGCTCTCCTGGCGAGCTGCATCAACCTCCTGTGTCACAGGTGAGGTTTCTCTGCGGGGTGTTTTAGCCACAACAGCAGAGAATGTTCTCTCCTTAGCGACGTTGGAGGCCTGCTTCCTGGCCGCAGTTGGAGCCGCTACGCGTTTCTTGTTAGCCTCCGCATTTTTGGAAGCGGACTTGGTATTGTAAATATCATGCCGTTGTGCAGCTTCCAGGTACCCCGGGCAGTCTTTTGAAGAGGAGGAGGCACCCATTGGACATATGTCCAAAGCGCTGACACTTATAGCACTGCAATGGTCCATTTGTACCTCCACGAAAGTACTCAATCCAGACGTTTGCGTGGCACAAGTTAGTAACTTTATGGAGCGATCGGCTACTAGGAGTTTTGTCTAAGCTCACAATGAACCTTGGGGCTGGGCGGGGTTTCCCTATTCTCGATTCATTCAAGGTCAACATCTGTCTGTCCCCGCGAACCAGGAAGCCCTTTGCCGCAAGTCCACTTGCTACCCTTGCGGCTGGCATGTCAACAGGGAGGCCAATTATCAACACCCTAGATGTTATGTTGACCTCAAGTGGCTAAGTATAAAACTGCAGCTTCTTTGCTGTGAACGCCGCAACGGCCTTCCGGTGTTGTTCCGGCGTGTTGACAGTAAGCCTGGTGGACGATTGCCGGACGGAGGCCAGGAATTCGCCTTTGAGGTGCTCCAACAGGTCAATGACCTCGGTGCCAGAACCATAGACGGTAATAGGAGTTACCCTGATCGGTTTCGCTTCAGTTTGTTGTTGGGCTTTGATATGCCCTTTATTGGAGGAAGAAAGGCTTCTCCCCGTTCACAGCACGGTCTCCCGTGCTCGTTCCAGGTTGGGGAGAGTAAGGACGGTCAGCGGTGGCCTTCCTCTTGCTACTGTTGGTAGTAGGAATCTTCGTCTCCATGACAGAGTGGCTATCCCTTGCATGGTTCTGTGAAGAACCTTCGAGGGATGCCTCCGCTACTGAACTCAGTGATCGACACAGAATCAGATCTTTCAATTATATTCAGTTTCGTTTTCCTAATCTTTTTCTAAAATAACCCAAATGCCCGTTGATGCAGTTATCTTTATTTCGTCAATGACTACTGAAAGGGACACAGAATGAGGCATTTTTGTGTTCGATTTTTTGTTTTGCCACGATAAATTGATTTTAAGCAGGTTCATTTGTAGAAAACTCCCGGGCTCTCCTTGTAATTGAAGGAGTGTCGCCACCTCTGTCGCCAAACTGAACTAGAAGGAAGTTTCCACGACAAAATCGCGAACTGGTTCTTTATTCGGTCAAACCATCGAAGCGGAAAACGTGATTTTTACCCATCTCTTCCTTCATTTATTCCAGAATTTGTTTATCTCCCTCGCACGTTTCCTTACTATGGTAGTCAAAGGCCGACAATCCGGTTTTTTCGCCAGAGCCATTCGCCATCAAATACGTCATCCTCGCTCTCTAGCTAGGAGACGAAGACGTAACAAAACCGGAAAGTTCTTCTCTTGAGTTATTTTATATTATCTTTTGCAAACGCTCCTTGCGCAATGTAGCTCTCTCAGGGCATCAGTTTTAACTTGTGGATCGAGGTGTAAGATACATTTTATCAGTGTTGTCGAATGTGATGAATTGTCTTATTGTCGCCGTATCCAGAGTCGGAAGGAGAGAGATAATCTTTCTCGGTGGAAATTTATGTGGAAGGCGTAATATACCGGAATCGGCCTCTTTTGCACGACAAAAGCGAAGAGTAGAGGCGTTTCCAGGTGTGCAATGTTTCAATACGTTTCCTGGTTTTTGCTTGCTTCGTGGAATACACAAGTGGCAACGTAGATTGAGGGATTTTTTTATTCTCTCGTTAGAAATGTCAAATGACGTAACTTCCTGTTGAATAATTAAAAAACTCGATTGTGTTATTCGCTGTTAGAATCTCAGAAAGGAATTAGACTTTCTCTCTTCCTTTCCTGAAATATTTCTGCAAGCGATTTCGGAGTGAAATTTGCAGTTAAAAGTGTTACAATTGGTGGCAACTATCTAATGCGAATAGTTTATCGTGATAATAGATATATAAGAGAACGACTTACACATTTTTCGTTTGAAAGTAAAAATTTTTTAAAATGTAAAACCTGAAAGTAACGTCTAAAAGCAAAATTCATTGCTTCATCAGGTTCATTTATTGTAAAATTGTAAAATCTCTTTGCATTTCATTCCATGTAAATAAAGAAAACGATGTTCTGAAGGCGGTAAATTATCGCTCCATAAAAGTTAAAACGCTAATTTATCATTGAAGAAGTTGCACAACTATAAAGAGGAATATAAATGGCTCCCTATTTTAATTAACTTTCGAGAATATATTGCATGAAATTGAAGCGAGGAACTGCAGAGTGCACAACCGCTAAGCGCTTTATGCTTGCACTTTCGCGAGCGTTTTAATTATAACTTGGAGTAATTAGGAAATGATAAAGGAAAAGAATTAGGCGGCGAAAAGATTTCAAAGTTGGAATAATTTTACAAGTATTTTCGCATACCATCGTCACCGTAATAATAATTAAAGCCATCAGCGTCGTAATAAATGTCGAAAAAATCTTCCTGTCTACTTTTACTTTCCTCGACCGAGCTTGTGACCCATATAAATAAGCAACCCCCTTTCACGCGTTGACTAAGACAGAGAGCGAGGGAATTTCCTTGACCCTTGGAAACCCCAAGCGTCCCAACTCCTACCTCCCAGCGTCGTCTAACTTCTTTCCCCGCCCCTTTACCTCCCGAACCCCTCTTCTCCTGTCTCCCTTCTCTCTCCCAACTCTCTTTAACTCCTTTGAGACTCCTCTCTCGCCGACTATTTTTAAAGGCTTCGGAAAACTTTCTCCTCCCCTCATGAATCGCCGTTAAAAATTACTTCTCTCTCTGCAGCTCACCTCTTTATGGCTCTTCGAAGAGGTCAAAGTTCGAATCGCTCATTTCTCTTAACCTTTTCCATTAAAAGATGTCCGCCAGCCTTCTCATTCAAGCGCTTCTCATCCTTTAACTACTCTCTCTCCACCGTCTCCACAGCCGAGATATAAAAAGTGGGTAACTTGCCTTTCTTTATTGAGACGCGGAAAAAATTTGCCGTCGTAGAAGGAGATCGGCGTTACTACGGGGATTTTTTGCGGTGAAATGTTCAGTTTCTGCGTTCGCGTTGGGAGACGACTTTTCTTCGTTTTGTGAATATTATTAAAGTGTAATAATAATAATTTTTAACACAAACAGGTTGCTAGAATTACATGCTCTAAATAATAACAATAAAAATATAATAAAAATATAAATTTAAAATACAATATATATCTTAACCCAAAGTTGCGTTATTGTTATGCTCAAGTATTTATATTTCTTTTTATAATGTTTAAAAATATAATTTCATTCAAATTAAATTCTTAATAACGTTGCAAAACGGTGTCTCGATGAAAATAGTCCTCTGCGTAGAAAATTAATTCAGACTACTGTGTGTCCATTTGGAAAAATATGCATTTGTTGGCTACATTATATATATAAATATTTTAATACGTGATCTTACGCCCAAAATTTTCCCTTTTTCAGGATCCATTTCGTATGTCATTATGCATTTGCCAACTAAGATGACAGAAAACTTTACATAAAAACGCATTTAACGTTCCATAAAAATTCTTTCCGACCGTTTAATTTTGCGGGAGAACGGAGATAATTCGACCTTGCCTCGGCAAAAATTAATGCACCCGTCGCTTCAAACACGAGACATTCTATTTATTTTCACCGGAAGAATAGCCTGGGCGGCGACCGTCTTTAACGTTTTTATCGCATCGCTTCGCGTCTTAAAAGGATCGCGAGCTCTTTTATTACCACCAGTTTTTATGACGTTTTTTACTCGCTCGCCAGGTCAAAATCCCGTAAAAAATCGAACTCGCATGCACAGAAAGGGTGGAAAAGAGATATATATGTAATCGCGTCCCTTTGTGGGTAAACACACAGACGTTTCGCATTCGCTCGTCCTTCGGGCGCGATTTTCTTTTTTTTCAATATGGCGGGATGCGACGCTCTTTTCACTCCCTCCACGTGTCCCAAAATGTATTCATTCCTCCGGCTGAGAGGGAGGAAAGGTAGACAATAAGAGAGAGATGAAGAAAGAGAGAAATGGAAAGGTATGAGCGCCCTCTTTGTTAGTTTCGCGAAGTTGCGTGATGAAGAAACACCATTCAAGCCGCAAAAAGTTTCTGAAGAATAGAGGAAGGTGTTTTTTTCCACCCGACCCTCAATTTTTAACAAGGATTTCGAATGTTAGAGCCCAAAAAGAGATGATTGGTTGCGTTGCGAGGTTGTGAATTTGTATGTTTTTAGTAAACACGCACATACATTACACTATTACAATTCCCAAATGTTAAACCCATGCAGTCGGGAAAATGTGATTGATTTATAGGAGATTGCAAATAGATGTTATGTTGATTATTGGGGTGTAAATAGAAGGAAAAATCACAATTTTTCTGGCAACCATTTGGCAGCACAATATCTAAAAAGAAAAACATTTCAAACCATTCATATAAATGAAGCATGGTTACCCCGTGTAGTTTTCTTGGTCCGTGGTAAACTATCGCTACTAGCGTAGTGATTATGGAGAACACGGTCATATAAACCCCTTAGGTGTTTTCAAGCTTTGATCCGTTAAATATTTTACATTATTTTGAAATTAGAAATTAATGGAAGTGATTTTTAATAACTTTTATCTCTTATTCCTTAGGAAAAAATAATTTTGACACATATACTCCAATTTAAATCAAATTCTTTAATAGAAATTTTACAGTATTATCTGCATCATGCAATTTTAGGAAAAAATTAAGTCGTCCTTAAGTAGAGGTACATTATTGGATGAACAATCGGCCGAAAGTTTGAATTTTCATCCATCTTCTTACGTAACATGCACAATATCACGTTTATGTGCTCAAGCGCTCCGTGCAGGAAAATTTATCAGTTCTTTGACAAATGTGAAATGAGTGGCATCGCGACCAGGCGACGGTTAAGGACCAAATCCTTTCTCTTTCGACTCTCGGCTCCCGTTGCCACGGCAAATTCAAGAATTAATAACGGCGTGCGAAGCGTCACAGACGGCTAAATGTATCATGTATGAATTAATACGACGAAGGCGGTGACATCGGTGACATTACAGTCATTCGATACGATTCTAATGGTGAGAAAAAACGTTTTCGCTGCAGAGGAAGGATATGATTTGTATCCTGTATCTTATGCAACCAAGCCAACAACTACCTATCGCTTTCCTTTCTTCGCATGTTTCCAAACGAATGACACGAAATGAAATTGAATTTACAAGACAAAACACGACGAAATTGTGTAATTTGCTTAATCAATTCTATACTAATAAATTAGTCAGCTCCAACCCGCAGACAAAATTGGGATATCCAGAGGCGCATTTCGATTACGAAGCAGCCATCACAAACTGGCGAATCACCGAAGATAATTTCTTGATACTTTCTTTAGAATTTGCTATAGCTGGGTCTCCGCCAACAATGGTTGCTTTGCATTCAAAATACGCGAAATGGTTTCACCAAAATTTGAACGGCGATTGGATCTATCGAATTAATCCATATGATTTCAGCCAAAGGCTAGCTCGACAATTCTTGTTCGAATAATTTCAATGTTTACGGAAGAAATAATACATGTACAAATTTTCAGACTGTATACTTTAATAATCCATGTCAAAAAAGTACCATACCATTGGGGAGAATTAGTTGCGACCATACTGAGTGAATTAATCATGGGAATTAAAGATCTTCTTACAGAATTGCTGGAAAAACTCTTCTAATTATTATGATTATGAACTTTTTGGCTTGTTTGAAACGTATCCATATAATCTCAAAAAGGTTTTAAGGGTAATTCTTTTATTTCTGCATTAATTAAGTGATTGAGTCCATACCTATGACCAAACAACCTAACCATCAGTGACGCTCGCTGGTAGCGTTTACAATCTCAGTTGTGGATTTTAGTGTGTGTGTGTGCGCGCGCCCGCGTGTTTGTGTGTACATACATACACACACATACAGATAAGACGGAGACTGAAAGTATGTGGAGGACCAGACAACATATAATCACGGGCAAGTTATTAATGATTACAAAAACGGGTATATACGCGACACAATTATATGGGTTTAAAAATCGATACGATATGGATAAATACGGAGAAATGAAATAATGATGTTTAAAAGGAAAGATAGATATACTTAGAGATAGGCTGAAAAGAGCTATGAGCTATTTTTTAATGTGAGCAGAGATTCCACGATCATCGTGTAGGGAGAGAATGGTGGAGAGAGAGAGATAATGGGAGCTAGTGAGAGAAAATAAAAAGTTTTGCTCACCTTCAAAGAGGGGATCCCACTTCCTCCTCCCTCTCTATCTCTTTCTTTCTCTCTCTCTCTCTGTCTCTCTCTCTATCTCTCTTCCCTGTCACGTACCGTAATGGGAAATCCGTGTACCGCTTGGCGTCATGGGAGTCCATCTCTGCCTCCTCCCTCCCTATCTTCCCAATCGACCTCTCTCCCCACACCCTCCCTCTCCCAATGAACCGAGCTAAAAGTAATCGCGAGTGGAACCTGCTGCCTCGGATATACAAAGCTCAGGAAAAGGATTTCGGGTAAATAGGCACTACCGAATCGCCCCATGGAGGGCACTTGATGTGGTGGGAAGATAGTGAAGGGGTCGAGAGGGGTTAAAAAGGAGGTATGAGAATAAATGGGGTTTGGGATGTAGGAACGAGAGAAGGTGAAAAGTTTCAAAACGGATAGGCAAATTTTTTTGAAAGTTGCGAGTACTTCAGCGGACCTCATTAAAGTTCATGTAGTAAGTTACGCGAGATACTGTGAGCGACACCACTATTAAAGAAAATCAGCAATAAATATTCTTTTATCTTCATAGCATAACTAGAGAAGGTTTTTAGGCTATAATTATAAGTAAAAAGTATAAATATAGCCTTTAATATTTTACGGTTCGCTGTCATAATGGCTTCGCGGACCGTATTTTCTCCACTCCTGATCTAAAATGAATTACCGAGTTCATGTTCAATATATTGTGGTCAAAGTAACCTTTTCCGTATTAAACAGTTGAGAAAACCAAATGCGCATTTCAGCTATAAATTATTCACCTTCGTTCATTTGGAAGATAACTTAAAATAAACGATCGTTTACTCACCGCTGAGGACAGATAATGCGTGGCCGAAATTACTCGTCTGACTTATTCAATCGTCTTGTGGCTGAAGTACTTATCCAGAGATAGAAAACAATTTTTCATTTTATTCGAATAGAATTGTCACTAGGCACTAGCAAAATTGTCTGATAGCCAAATAGCCTGATTGTCAATTTGTCTCTCCATCAGCCGTAACAAGGTTGGAAATAATAACGCCTTTCTTCATCAGTGATGACTCTGTCATCGGTGCGTCTCCACTGATGACGGCTTCCTTGTAGTCGAAAGGAGGCTATGATTTTCCGAACCTTGGAGGGTCTTGGTCAGTTTTATTTCGGCCAAAAGACGATCTCGATAATTATCTCTTGGGAACCTAGTGATCATATTGTAAATCGAAACCTTTGAATGTCTTTGATAATTTGGAGAATTATATCAATGCAAAGTTACTTTGTATTCTTCGAGTAAATTATGAATTTCCACAAAATTGGGGCTTCGAAATCCAGGAGGGTATACCTTATTGATAATAATGGGGTATTGAAAAGTTATTTTGTGTCCTTTTCATAATTAAATTATAGACTTCTACAAAGTTAGCGATTTTTTCAGCGAGCTCTACGAGAGTGACTTCATTGCGCAAGGTGGAAAGAATTGGAAAAGAATGAGCCAGAGGTGGATCAAGAAGGGGTGGAGGAAAGGATTGGAGAAGAATGTGCCAGAAGTGGATCAAGAAGGGGTGGAGGAAAGAATTGGAAAAGAATGAGCCAGAGGTGAATCAAGAAGGGGTTGAGGAAAGGATTGGAGAGAGGAAAGTGTGAAGGGAAATCCTGTAAGTGCTATTCCTGGGTCGCCACGGGAGAAAGCACGGGCAAAAAAACGGACGGACCAATAACAAGAGGTCTAGGACGGAAGTCGGCGGCCTCACTCATAAGACCGTTCTTTATTCTCATTCAAAAGGTGTTTTTCGAGAAAGAGAGTGGAAATTCTTCTCTCTTTCGTCCTCTTCTTCCCTAGGGCCGCCAAGCAAAAACAAAAAGGGGTGGATGGGGTTTGGAGGTGGTGGTCGCTCGCGTTTTCCACGGTTACTTGCTCCGAAGGAAGGAGAGATTGCTCGTTTTATTTTTGTGTAATCGGTCGCCGCCCTCGGTATAACTTGTCCGACTGGGAGATTTATCGGTGTTTCGCTCCTTTTGATATAAGGAAAAAGGAACTCCCTGTTTTACGAAAAAGAAATAACAACACTGCCGACATTGTGGCGTGCGGTTGATTTCGTAAATTGCTCCTCGAAAGAAGAAGAAAAAGACGGAAATCGCGGATCTCAAGGGGATTCGCGCGGCTAATGGGAGGATATTCACTTAGTAAATAGAAATTTTTTCCGTATAAGAAAGTCGTCTTTGGCTACCTTCGCACAAAATGAAAGCCTTCAGTAACCTTAAGGTTGAGTGCGTTCCTTTGAGGAATTTCATGGTAACAAAAGTTATGATGATAAGCTGATAGAAAGTTAAATTATACAGAAAGATCTTTATTGGCACTGCTTATTTCAATATTCAGTACTGATTTATTACCAAAAAATGTCTTATTCCTCCGACCATCAAAGACGATTATTCTCCCGACCGTCAAACGCGCTTGTTCCTCCGACCAAATAACGGGCTTATTGCTGAAATTCCAGCCCCCTTTGACCATCATTAGCGCTTATTTCTGAAATTCTGGGCAACGCCGACCGACAGACGCATTTGTTAGTATCTATTTTCAGTGAATCACCACTGAATATTGCTGCACTCTATGTATTGTATGCGTATCTGGTTTTTCATAACTTGGTTATAGCTATCGGAGATACCTCAGATATGTACTTGATTTTTCATTTTTATATTTATGTAAGGTAGAGCCAACTATAGGCGTATAAACAATGAGTTGAGAAGGGTAACAGATAAAGCTAGAGAAAATTGGATAAAAGGAAAATGTGATGAAATAGAACAAATGGAGAAGTTAGGACGGTACGATATGATGTACGCTAGGGCACTGGAATTAGAAGATAAGAAGTCTAATGGAATTTGTGGTAAAGGAATTATGAATACGGATGGGAAGATAGTCTCAGAAACAAAGGATGTAGCACAGGTATGGGAAGAATACATTAAGGAATTATACAGCAAACAGGCAGGAGCGGCAAAAATAGAACTGGAAGATGAGGAAAACATTGAAGAAGACAACTTAGGACCAAGTATTATGGAGAGCGAAGTAGAAAAGGCGATAGTGGAACTAAAGAAGGGAAAGCCACGGGCAGCGATGGAATACCGGCTGAGATACTTAAAGTCATAGGATCAGAAGGACTAAAAGCGATCACGAAATTAATTAATAAGATTTACGACACGGGAGAGTGGCCTCAGGATTTCCTAGAAGTAACAATGATCCCTCTAAAGAAGAAGCCAAAGGCAATGCAGTGTAAAGATTACAGAACGATAAGCCTTCTGTCACACACATCGAAGATCATCACGAGGATTCTTAATAAAAGGCTGGAGAAAAAGGCAGAAGAAATAATAGGGGAAGATCAATTCGGTTTCAGAAAAGGACGAGGAACTAGAGATGCTATAGGAGTAGTTAGAATCATATCAGAAAGGGCAATAGAATACAGTCAAGATATCTGCGCATGTTTCGTAGACTGGCAGAAGGCCTTTGATAGAGTAAATTGGGTAAAGTTGATGAAGATATTAAAGGATATAGGTGTAGACTGGAAAGACAGGAGACTGATTAGAAATCTATATGAGAATCAAGTTGTAAAGGTCAGGTTTGAGAATGTGGACACCTGCGGAATAAATATCGGTAGAGGAGTAAGACAAGGCTACTGCCTATCGCCAACCCTATTCAATATATATGGAGAAAGTCTAATGCAAGAAGCTTTAGAAGGCACAGGGGATTTCAAAATTGGAGGAAGGATTATAAGAACAGTGAAATACGCAGATGATCAAGTACTTCTAGCAAGAAAGGAAGAGGAGCTACAAAAAATGATAAATAGACTAGTGATAACAGGTAGAAAATACGGTATGGAAATAAATACAGAAAAATCCAAGGTCATTCGAATATCGGGTAAAGAAGAGAATCTGAACATAAGTATTGGGGGAAAGCCATTAGAACGAGTTTCAGAATATAAATACCTAGGAAGTATCATAACACGAGAGGCAAAATTTACGGATGAGATCAAACCTAGAATAGGAAAAGCAAAAGTGGCTTTCAGGAGAAAGAAACAACTACTTACAGGGAATATAAGGGAAGATATCCGCAAGAAGTTGATAAAATGCTACGTATGGAGTATAGCATTGTATGGGGCAGAAACATGGACGCTAAGGAAAAATGACATCAAATACTTGGAAAGCTTTGAAATGTGGACTTGGAGGAGAATGCTGAAAATAAAATGGACAGATAGGATGAAAAACGATGAAGTGCTACGAAGAATAGGAGAGAAGCGAATGATTATACAGACTATCAGAAAGAGGAAGGCTAACTGGGTTAGACATTACCTGAGGAGAGAGAGTATGATTAAAGACGTGTTAGAAGGAAAACTAGATGGGAAAAGGGAAAGAGGTAGGAAAAGGTTTCAGACGATAGACGATTTGAAAGGGAAAGAGAGTTATCAAGATATAAAGAGGACAGCGGAAAATAGGAGTATATGGAGAACCAGGTTTAACCAAGAATAATCACGGACCTGTCTACGGACAGACTACCTATGATGATGATTATTTCTGTAAGAGCTTATTCTTGAATTTGTTTTCAACCATAAGACGAGTTCGATAGTTCTCTAATGAAGCACTGCATAGATTTAACTACAACGAAATATCATCGAATGAAGAATACTTGAGTCACTATAAATTAGCTAATCAAAAGTTTTGGGATTAAAATTCATTGCTTGGATATTTTTATGCAGAGTGATATTGTATTGCATGCTAGACGCCTCGAGCATTATATAACCAGAGTTGTGTCAGAGAATGGTTACATAATACACTTAATTGGTAATCCATAAGTGGCAAAGAAATAAGTGGAATTACTGCTAATGTTTAGTTCTTCAGTTAAATTCATACTCTACACTTTGAGGTTTGTACTCTATATTGTGAAAATTATTTTTTTCAGTGTTACTCATGAGCTAACAGTTAAAAAGTACGAGATGAATATTATGAAGAGTAAGAGCTTATGCGCTTATACTTATTATAATGGCTTGGCTATAATTCCTGATGTAAATAATGAATTCCACAAAAGGATAGCTCTCGAGTGTGGAGAGGAGGGGCGATCCCTCGATCCTATGAAGAACGACCGACTCGGCTCCGTTTTCGTAACGCCTTTAGGAGAGACGGTTCGCAGTAAATGGGAGTCGAGCCTCGTTGACAATACTGCTCCATCCAGATGTGATATTTATCCTCTTTGCCTAAAACCAATTGGAACGAATACTAAAGTGAATTGAATATAGAAGTAATAAAGTATATCCTAACCGATGTAACCTTGAAAGTAGAAACCTTCAGGTTACAAGATTTAAAAATTCCGCGAGATTTATAGAACAGTTTACCTATCTCGTAGAGTCAGCGAAAGAGAATTCGTTGCTTATGTTACCAATTATTTATCGCCGTCGTTTGAAATATACGTCGTTTTGATCCTCATGCAAATTTTTGCGTTGGGTCGGATATAATTTTTCGGACGACCGGACTGAGCGGTCTCGTATTATTTGTCGAAATTGAATATTTATGCATAAATCGAGTCGACCGTTTTCATTTTAACCCGTCCGTGATTGGATTTTTATATTTCAATCGCAGAAATTGATACGTTTCGTCGTTATCCGCGTGTCACTCACTCACTCATCGGGGTTACGCGGTAGAGATTTCTTTTAATGGGACAGTTTCAAATTCAGATGTCAAAAAAACGAGCGTTTCCAGTTCAGGTCTCGAGGTTAGCGAGAAAGCTATCGCGATGCGATACAAAAACGCGAGTCACTGGGATTTCAAGAATTTTTTACTATATATCAGCCAAATATTCCAAGTGTCTAATTTAGTGTGATTTTATTTCCTCCGCTTGTTTATGATGTAGTAGTAGCAATAAATATATTCTGGAAATTCTGAATAGATTTGAAATCCTCATTTGACGGTATTAAAACATTGTCATGGTCATATAAAGGAAGCACATTACCCGGATAGAAGAAAGGAACTGCGTTGGAAAGCTAAATTATTTCACCGGCCTCGGTGGTGGCAGGGTAACGTCCTCACCTGCCAATCCGAAGGTCGAGGGTTCGAATCCCGCCTAGGTGTGTTTTTCTTCACCTAGGGCATGGATGTTTGTGATAGTCCTTGTTATTATGTTAATGAGCCCCTTGTAATAGGCCGATTACGGCTTGTTTAGGGGCCGCATGGAAATAAATAAAAATAAATAAATAAATGGTTTCGATGTGGGATTAAAGAATTTTTATTGTTATAACTAGGCAAACGACTAGAAAAACGAGAAAAATTAGGAGTATAATTTCATTCGATAATTTTTAAGGAAGGTGATGACGATTATGAAAGTATATTTATATAGAAAATTTGCTCATAACTAAGCAGCAAAAATAAAAACATCTGATTGCAATAACTTTAAGGAATTCTTCCTCCGCGTGAGGCTGGCTTTCAGATCAACCGTAGGTGCTTAAAATTATTGTTCTAAAATTTCGAAATCAAAATGAACTCGTTTTTCGTCGCCTAATGTTTTTAATGATCAATCCAATAGATTAAAAAATAATACAATAATAAAATTATTTTTTGGCAGATGTTTTTATCGAGAAACATCCTATGCGACAATCAGGAATGTTATTTTGCTATAGCTGTCAAATAATGTCAACATCACACCGATCCTTCGTTTCTCGTATCTGTCAATATTTTTCTCCCCCTCACATTGCAATGGATGTACCGAGAAAATCTCATTTTTCGCGTTGTTTGAACAACGCGGAGGGAAAATGTTATTTTCTGACAAGGCGTAATGTTTGTCGTATGATATTGGCTCGAAGATGTCTTTACGGGAGAGCTATAGAATCGATAGACGAAGGGAAAAGAAGGAAATACTCGGAACTTGGGGCATCCTTAAGGCTTCTATTTGGCTTTTTCTCACGATCCCATGCATAGGGAGAGAGTTGGAGGTAGAGAGAGGAGGGAATGGTGAGGAGAGAGAGAATGGGGGTAAAAAGGAATGCGATGTGACAGGTCGCATTTAATGCAAGTTTTAGGCTTTGTATTCAAATTCAATGAAAATAAACTATTGGTTAACTTTTTCCAATGTTGAAGAATGAATTTCTTTGTTTTTGGAAGGTTTTTGCGATACGGTCGGATGCCGGAAACCTATCGGTTTGTCGGAGGAACTGTTTACATTGCAAGGGGAGTGTTATGTGCGATATCGACAGTTGGAGATAGCAGGGATAAAGCGAGAGTAGAGAGTGAGGAGTAGAGAAAAAAAATGAAACATCGATTATGCTCTTATCGCTGAAATGAAGCCTTTATTTTGCGGGAAGAACGACTCGATATAAGATTTGTTAGTTCGTTGAGAGTCGTCAGACAGAAAATAATCATTACTAAAGCTAATGTCCATTTCCGTTGTGCACTCGATATTTACGGTTAATTATGCGTTTTTTCCAACTCGGATTCGTTTACGTGACGCGAGAGGAGTGAGAATGTGCACAGAAACATGCAAAACATCCGTTGTAATTGGAAAGACTTCTTTAAAATAAAATTTCCGCAAATTTCAATAGCTTTTATTGAATCAGCATACTTCCGTTTGCTAGTTAATTTTTCATAAAAGACACTTCGACACTGTCATAAAGGAAACGAGCGCTTAACAATGTTCCTCGAGGTAATCAAATTTTCATCTTGTCCATAATAATAGTGACTAACATTTCTGATTTGTTTGGTACTGTACTGATTTTTTCTGTTTTGTACTGGCAAAGTTTTAATAATGATCTTTGGACGATTTATGAATATGGAAATTTATTTCATTTTTGCCTTAGCTATAACAGTCATTTAATCATCGGTATTTTTGACACCTCGATTTCCGCCCTTTCTTTTATACTGTTTGGTGCCTATTTAAGAAGTTCAAAATTTTGAGTAATTCAATTTTAACTATAGAGTTTTGCAATAAAACCGCGAACTACCAGTTTGACATGCCGGCATTAAAGAGAGGAAATGTTGTTGTTGTTTTAGCAATAAAAGTACCGTTTTCTCTTATCTTATCTCCCGAACTTGTTGCATTTTATCTGCGACGATTCCCCACTTAAATGATTTGGGTTTGGAAAGAATGATCGTTTTATCCATAGTGGCTTTCAACAATAGGTGAATGCGTAAAAAAATAGCTTCGTTTGCATCATTTTTGTTACGAAGAATTGTCAAAAAATGGCAAATGCATGTGAAAATATTTTTTGCGAAAAAGATATTCACATGATAATGATCCCAGTTACAGCTTCAGCCTCTTCGATACTTTAAAACCGTCATATGAAATGATGAATTGCCGATAAAGGCCCTTTTTCTTTCGTGTCCTGTATAAAAACCCCTATCGCGGGGAGCGAGCTACGATCAATTTTTGGACAAAATGAAACCTTTTCTCATTTCCCACACGCCGCACGTTTCTTGGAATCGCATCGGAAAAAATATACGACCTTCCGATAATATTGGAAAGATTACGCGGGAACCGTAACAACCTTAACTGGTCGAGGATCCCCTATACACTCGTGTATAGCGTCACTCACAAACCGATACGCACGGAATGGCTCTCCATTCGTTAAGTACAACAACAACCGAAAAATCGCCATTTTTGCATGGTTAAACAATAGTCCCCGCGTTTTCATGGAAACTTCCGATTTTTTTTAAAAGGAACATGTAATGCAATTCATTGTTGTTAAAAATTAAATAATACCGACCGAGGCTCTCATATTCTGCATCAGTGCACGAAAGAGGAGAGAAGGTCAAACTAGGGAGACGGCTCCCTCAACCGCGGTGGACAACACTAGGATTCAACGCTAGTCACCTCCACTAAAAAACCCCTAGGAGTTAGGAGTGGATCACGGGGATAGAAGATAGGCTTTCCCCTCATTCACCTATGGTTCCTGAGGTCTCATTTTCATCCTTCTCGTATACCGGCAAGTTCGGGTCAACCGAGCGGTCCGCAGAGTGAAAATATAGTGGGTATTAGCGAGAACGTGTGGCGTGGAGCTCGTGGGTCGATTCCTCGCGAGGTTGTTTGAGGTTTGGCGGGTGTAAGTTTTCTTCTCCCTCTTCACCCTCATTTCCCTCCTCCTTTCTGTCTTTCCCCTACATAATTTCATATCCGTTCCCTTCTTTCTCTCGCCGTTGGGATTTCCGGTGATGAGCACGAAGGGCGTATCGCCTAGGAAATCTAAAGAAATCACAAATATCTTTTTTTATCCTATCCCTGGTAACCTCTCCCGTTCAGAGCACAAGAGGAACTTTCCCCTTACTTGTGCTGGCGCCCAAACTCTTCTCTCCCGAAGGCGAACCACGACAAATAAGCAAGGGGGCGACGTCACTGCTTTCAAAAGCAAGAGTAGGTGCACTCTCTCACTCTCTCTCTCACTCTGCCTCACTCTCTCTCTCTCTCACTCTCACTCTTCAAGTTCATCCCGATCACTCAATTCCAAGTGCTCCATGCTTTTCGAAAAATTAAATCTAAAGCTCAAGGGTCACATGGCATACCTACTGTCTTCATCAAGAAATTGATTCATATTATTCTACCAATAATAACTAATGTATTTAACTGCTCCCTATCTCAAGAAAAATTTCCAGTGCGATGGAAACGCGGTTTCATAAGGCCATTACCAAATAAATCGAAATCGACTGAAATCAACGATTTTCACCCAATTAGTTTTTTGCCTACCTTATCAAAAGCACTAGAAAAATTAGTACATGAACAAATCACGCTCTTTCTTAACGAAAATCAATTGTTAAATCCCTTTCAATCCTGTTTTCGTAAATCTCACAGCACCACCACTACTCTTGTAAAAATCACCGACGACATGCGCCGCGCAATGGACAAAAGGGAAGTAACAATCCTAGTACTACCAGATTTCAGTAAAGCTTTCGACTCGATAGACAAAGATGTCCTGCTGTCTAAACTGCTCGCAATAAATTTCTTGCCTTCGGCCATTAATTGGATATCTTCGTATTTAAGCGATCGTTCCGAACAAGTGATTTCCATTAATTCTTCATCTGACTGACTTACCAATGGGAGAGGCGTCCCACAGGGCTCAATTTTGGGTCCCCTACTATTTTCTTTGTAAATAAATGACTGCTCCTTGTCACTTAAATACTGCAACCAGCATCTTTATGCAGATGACTTGCAAATATACTCAAGTTCTACCGCAAACGATCTCGCGAAAACCCTAAAAAACATCAATAAGGACTTAGAAACACTAGAGGCCTGGAGTAATAAAAATTTTCTTAGTATTAATCCAGAAAATCACAGGCTATCTTAATTGGTTACCCTAAGATATTAGCAGCTATTAATCGATCCCACAGAATACCGATCAACATAGCAAATTCAACTATACCCTATTGTAAAGTAGTAAAGAATCTTGGATTGCTCATAGATGAAACCCTCTCTTGGGCCCCACATGTTAGAAATGTGTGTAGAACAGTAAACTCATCTCTTCACTTACTTAGGAAGCTAAGTAGTAGTGCTCCAGTTTCTCTAAAAAAGCATCTGGTAACTTCACTCATTATTCCGCATTTTGACTATGTCGATATAGCGTACCAAGATTTATCTCAAGAGTTGTCGTTAAAGATTCAGAGAACTCATAACGCGTGCATTAGATATATTTTTAACCTGAAGAAATCAGACCATATTTCAGATCCACTCGCCAAACTAAACTGGCTAAATTTGGAGTTGGGGTGGGGGGCTTTCTTTCCTTACTATATCAATTACTTACTTCTAACAATCCACATTATCTTGCAACGGAATTCAGGAGTACAGACACTGTACATAACATTAATACCAGAGGGTGCCATAAACTCCTTATTCCTCAACACAGAACGGTAATATTCAACAAGACCTTCATTGCAACTGCTTGCAGACTATGGAACGAACTTCCCCAAGCAATAAAAAACTTGCACTCGCTCTCATCATTCTAACGACACTGCTATCTATCTCTCTTATCCTTTCAAAGGAACAGTTAAACACACTTAACGCTTCAATTCTTTCTCAATCTTGATTTTGACAAAACAATATTCATTGTGCATGATTTATACTTTTTTATTCATTTATTAATTTTTTCTCTATTTTTTTGTTTAGTCATAACAGTGTTATTATCTGTTCATTTTGTCATTTTCATATGTTCATTCAATCAATTTACTCATTGTTCTGGGGTGTAAACTGTGTCCTGTTTTCTTTTTTTAGCTTTATCCGGGCAAAGTCCCTATCGCAAGGCAGGTACGAATGACCTTTTGTAGGGAATATATGACGAATATATTCAAATCGGCCACTCTCGACCATGTGATGTAAATATTTAACAACTGTGTTGCTGCGGTTCTGTGCAGTGCATGCATCCGTAAAAATGTATAACTATTTTACGTTATCACGAATGTGATTTGTTAGGAAATGGTGTAGCAATGAGAGTCTCATTAGGTGTCTTCTTACCAACTAGTTCGTTGTACGTGTACATAAATCCACGATCATCAGACACAGTGTATTCCAAATACATACAACGAAAGCTGTCTTGCATAAAACATTTCTGCCACAGGTATGTGGGGATATGGCAAATTTTGCATGTAGTCAGATACCACACACTCTGATGTACCGTACTCTAACCCTCCTTTTACCAGTGTTTTACATTCATATCACTATAAAACTTTCTAGCTTTGCATTTATGAAGACGAAGTTATTTTTTCAAAGACTCCCTGACAGTAGCCATCTTCTCACATTGAATTTCCAGTTTCAGTTTTTCACATAATGCACAAATGTCAGTTCTTGGAAGTCCAAAAGGATAGTTAAAGTTTTCCTTGTAGAAAAGAAGAAAGTATTCATATTTCATCTGAGGTTTGAAACTGGGAGTATCTAGTACTAGGTATGATTCAGGTTCATACTTCTATAAATACATATTCCACATCATTTTCACATTCAGATCTGAATTAAGATATCTTGTCTTTTTTCCACTTTTCCCAAAGTGAGCTACTCGAAATGGATAAGACATGATGTGATGTCTCATCTGTACTTTTAATACATTAGCCTTGCTCCACACTTTTCGTCTGCCGCCACGCTTATCAGTGGGAGAAAGAACACCTTCAGAAACCAAAGCAGTGATGCGCCTCAGTCTTGCTGGAGTTATTTATTCCATGCAAAGATAAGAAAGCTTTGCTTGCAAATGAGTTTTTCGAAATCCCCTATCTTCACCTAAAATGGAAATATAAATATGTTTTATTTACAATATAATAGTGCTTTATAGAAACTTCTCTTTCTAAAAGTCATAGTAGATTTTTATGATCTTATGACTAACTTGCAAGGAAAGTGACTGGTATCATACCCGATAATGGTAAACTTCAGAGCGGGTCTTTGTAGCCTCTTCAAGTTGTTGCCTCCGTCTTGCTGGTTCAGTAACTGATACCAAGCCAGCTAAATATGTATCCTGTGCATTCTTTGAACTAACCTCGTTGAATTGTGTAAATAATAGATTCTTTGAAGAATCAGAGAAATTCATCATACACTTTTTCCTGCATCTGAAATGACATATTTATGTAGTGAAGTGGTGAAATGCATTTTCAAAATATTTATATTTTCTATATCTTTTTTGCAATGTCTTTTAATTAAATACTAATATTTCTATTTCGTAAATGCACTATTGTCAGCGTTCATCAGCATTAATGTATAGGTTATGTGTGCACATTTTTACAATAATGTCATTTTTAATATCTTTAAGTACTTACTTGCAGTTATCACCAATTTTTCTTCCAGGTTGTGTAATTCCCGCACTTTTTACGTAGGGTTCCCCAGCTAGGCGCTTTCGTTTCAGCACATATCGTCCCCATTTTGTGGGATCTGATTTCCGTTTTGGAACTGGGACATCATCGCTTTCAATATCACTCATTTTATATACTCTTACCAGATAAACATAGTAACGTAAAACATCAAGTCGTCGAAGATCTTAAAGATCGGTACAATACGTTTATACGTCTTAGGTTATTAAACGAACGGAAAACAGAACTAAACACAAATATAAACACAGCTACGATCACGCGCTATCACCAAAAACAATAGACCAGAACAGCATATATACATGGACTTCTGATGTTTTGGATATAAATTAACACTGAAAAATGGCAGAAAATCATGGTTCTTCTGTTGTTCTTATTGTCATAAGGTAGTGCGAAGCGAGACAAACATAACGATACCAATATAGCGTCAAAATGTGGACTTGTGTTGTTTTGCAATTCGTGGCTTCAATTTCTGAAATGGCTTGATAGATACAGATAAACAGGTTTTAGTCAGCACTATCTACATCCAACGATCTGGCAGAAAATTTGGAAATTAAAAAAGAATTTAGAAAACCGCGATTCCGAATTACGAAAAAATGTCTAGTTATGAAATTGAGAATGAATTTACCAACGATTACAAGGAATCATTCAGGATTCATTTCTTTAATGTTATCGTTGATACGATTCGTGTGAGTGTTGAAACCCGTTTTGAGTCTCTAAAAATATGTTACTAATTTTGGATTTTTGTATTGTATATCAGAGCTTGAAACCATTGCAGAAGAAGAACTTTTACAACATTGTAAAATCCTCAAAATTATACTCGAATTTGAGAGCTCGTGTGATATAAATTACATTGAGATGTACGAAGAACTCGGTATGCTTTGCAGGATTCTTCCACCCAGCACAAATATAAAAGGTGCCTTGACGTTCATAATCGATAATGGTTTACGTGAGATTTACCCAAACGTGTGCATAGCGCTTCGAATAGTTTTGACTATACCAGTTACTCAGTGGCGGCTCGTAGCTAAAATTTGTGGGGGTGCTGCTCCAGAAAATTTTTAGCCTTTGTTTTAAAATTGTTTAAAAGGAAAAAAACATGTATAAAAAGAAAATTTATTCAGGAACTTGATAAAATCTTAACAAAAAAAACCAAACATTTTTTACTTACTTTAACTTAAATTGTTACAGTTCAAGCTTGATCTATTCATTTAAAAATGAAATCCATAAAAGAACCGAAAAAAAATGAATCAAATAGAATAGCTGGAAGCAGAATAATAATCTAATTCTACACTCTTCTACACTTTATCACATTCAAGAATATGGTACACGGTTTTTAAGCACAACACACGCTGAGTAAAAAACAACTTCCTTCCACCATCACGCCAGAGCCGGCACTGCGAGAGCATTGCCGGCTTCCTCCCCACCCCCCCCTCCTATGTGCGCATGCGCACAACAGTCAAACACCACGTCGCTGGCACTGTGAAGCGCACAGTTCCATACAAAGATTTTTGTATCTTTTTCATAAACTGTGGGATGGCTACTGAAGTACTGACATTAAGCTTAAGGAATATATATTGTACTACAAAAATAAAGAAAGAATTAAAGAAAAAGGGACTCATTATATTAAATGTTATCGATAATATCAAGTGGAAATAGGGGGTGCTGCAGTTCCGCAGTGCCTATACACGAGCCGCCACTGCAGTTACTGTTGCTTCAGCAGAAAGAAGTTTTTCTCGACTTAAGCACATGAAGACGTATCTCCGTTCTACCTTGTCTCAAGAAAAATTAAATTCGCTCGCAATTTTATTTATAGAAAATTATGAAACTAACTCCCTGGATTATTCTGAGCTGATCGAGGAATTTAGTATGTAAACTTAAGAGTAGAAAACCGCTGTTGTAAAAGAAGTGAAGATTTTCTAGACGGATTCTATGTGAAATTGCTAGTTGTAGAATTAGGAACCACGGCCAAATGTTGTTACTACAGTGAACCAACTGCCGCTAATCCATTTGAGGACTGGTCCACGATCGACATCAGAAGATCATCTTCTATACTGTAATTATATATCTAAATAAATAATTCAAAATTTATTTGCATGTTTCCTTCATTAAAATATAAACTCGTATTCAGAAATCGTAAGTTGTGCGCCTCGCAAACTCCAATTGCCTAGGGGCCTCGCCCCATTTATGTCCGCCTCCGCACGTGATAATATAATGCGACTCTCCCATTACTTTGTTAGGTGGAAGACAGCTAAGAGAAGGCAATGGAGCGAAATCCTGATACAAAACGATGTTCAAATCAGGAATCGTACGATATTTAAAAATAAATCGCTAAAATATATACCATTATCAATGGCATGTATAAGTGTCTGCGAAATATGACATGCGGCCCGTCATCTGTTTTTCCGCGTCGAAATTTGTGTTTGAGGCTTCTGTCGTAAAAGGCAAGATTCTAAGAAAGTTTAAAAGACTTGTAGAAAAAACAGGTATCTTTGATTGTTTTAGAGAGGAAGATGAAGAAAAGAGAGTTACATGGGGATGTGTGTACAAGAACCTCCCTAGAAGATATAAAACAGGAATTGAATAGAAAGTCGAATCTCGTCACTCATACGTGTATAACTCGAATTTTCGAAGAGTGGTAGATATTTATATAATTTGTATTGATGTAAAATAAAATAAAGTTCTATAACTCGAAGTGTCGATGGATCGAAGTCTAGAAAGTTGATACATTAAAGTCTCGATATCGCGAAGTTTCGATAACTCGAACTTGTCGGTATTTCCTCGAGGTTCGAGTTATCTAGGTTACAAGGAACTAAAAAGAGAAAATTTTTCTTTCGCGTTATAGAAAATTCAATTAATAGAAGTTCGATTTTTCAAGAATTCTGAACCGCACTAACTCTTTCGAAGCGGCCTTCTCAATGTACTGGAAGGATATACATACCGCAATGCCGCAACGACCTTCTCCCGCCTTACGCCCGCCCACCACCCGACGTCATCCGTCGAAGAGCCGAGGTCAGCTATAAGAGAAGGCCACGCTAATTCCTTGCGTCCGTTCATCTTTTAAAACTGTGCCACTCTCTCGCCCACGCCTCGGAAGAAAACGACGCTTGCCTCTTTCCGCTCCGGGCCAATGGTCATCCTTTTAAAGTACCATTTTTTCCTCCTCCCCCGACCGAGAGGGAGAGAAAAAGGAAAAAGAAGACGAGCGTCGCGGAGACGACTTGTTTATTGGTCGCTTGCCTCGATTGGAGCGGGCGCTCGACATCAAGGGACCTTTTGGTCTTTTTGTTTCGTTTTTTGGGCCCTTCGCAATTCTTTCTCCCCCTCCCTCGGCCGCGGAATGAAAAGAGTTTTTGGTACCGCGCGGTCGCAAAGAATGCGTTTTTGTGCGTGCTGTCGCATGGCAATGTCGCGATAGTTTATAAGAAATATTCGGGCGTTTAAAAAGAAGTGGCTACACACGTGTCCGTAGTATTTCGAATTGTGCTCGACTTCTTTAATCTCGTTGTTCTGTTTCACGCTTCCTTTTTTTCAGTTTCCGCGGAGTGTTTTTTTTTATTTCGTCCCGTAGATGTAACATCGTGGTTTATATCGTAAAACATTTTCATTTGTTTTTTATCATCATCAATTAAGATATTATTTTTACTATAAGCAGCCATTTCTTTACATTCTAAGACTGTTACAGTTCCTTTTTGCTGATATAAAAAACAACAACAACAACCCCGCTGGAATTTTTACTTTCCTTACGAAAAAATTAATCGCCCATTTTTAGTAAGACTGGCAAAAATGTGAATTGCTCGAGGCGGTCCCGGTAATTACAATTCGCATTGTTGAGAGTGTTAAAAAAAATATACGCGCGACTTTGAATTGTATAAGAAGTTTTAGACTCACTCGTACTGATAACAGTCATGAAGGAGAAATTACCTAATTATTTCGAGTGAGCGCAAGTCTTGGTGTATCATAAAACTGAACATGCCAAAAAAATATGACATCATTATGAGTTGCGCCATCTACTGGTGTTGATTGGGTACTATACGTTATCGGCTTAAATAGCAGTTTCATGATCTAATGATTCTAATACTAAATTATTTTTTCTTAGTGACAGAATACTCTTTTTTTAATCGATTCGTCTACGACTGTGGTTTTCAATCCGGGGTGCAGCCTTTGATTCCTAGGAATGCCATGAAAAACTGTAAAATAAATAAATCAACGATTTATGAAACGTAGCTAGGTCTTTTGTGCAACAATTATTACTTTAATAAATTGATGATAATATAGTGTCAACAAATGAATGCGTCCAAAGGTTGCGATGTACGTATGTTAAATATAAAGCGTTTCAAGGTTGTAATGCCACGAAATTCTGTTTATCTCTGAAGTAGTGAAGCGCCTAAAAAATCATTGGAAACCATTGGTCTTCGATATGCAGTGTAACAAATTAATGGCTCAAATATTTCTCTTCCAACTTCATTTGACAAATATGAATTGTTTTGCGTAGTAAAAGTGTTTAACGCTTATCCTCCTTATAAAACGTCTGTTCTGTCACTCTCTGTGTAACGTCTTTTAACGTGTTGTAACTGGACTATGTAGAATATTGAAACTTGGCAGAAATGCTTCAATCGTGCACCAAAGGGAAAAAAGGTTCCAGAAAAAGACCCGGGTTCGACTCCAGGATATAATTTCAGTTCCCCGTAAGATAACACGTAAAAGGCGATTTTTCAACACGCAGGCTTTCATTCATTTGCAAGCTAAAATTAGAAAAAAATTGTCCGTCGATTTTTGGTTCATAACGTTTAAATTAGGACGTTCAAATTTCCTTTCCGTCATTTTTGACAGGCATTTTGCTCAGCAGCTTTAATAGTCTCGTCGTGAAGGCATTGGCGCCATCTAGTCTTTACCTCGCATCATAACCACGAACGATCCCGCGGCTGCCTTTACGCTAAACTATCTCAGGAGAGCACCTTTTCCTAATCCGACGAAAAAAATAAATAATCGCTCCATTACTCTCGCGCGTGACTTTCACGCTTCACTGACATCATCGCGTCCGAGTCATTCCCGAGCACGCGCGCGCTCGCGTGATCGTATATATCCCCATAATTTTTCACGGCTTCACTTCTAATCTCCCTCTTTCTTTCTCTCTCCGGGATCATGGAACTACTTGTAACCTTTATTTTTTCGCAGACACCGACGGCGCCTCTCCGCAGTTTTCATCATCCCAACCCAACCAAGGACGTCGGCTGGTTCGTACGTTGCAACGAACAATAAACTCGCAAAAACCGCGCTCGAGCGAGGTACATAAAACATACCGACCAGAGACGGCACCCCTCAAACATACCCTCCGCCGTACATTAATTGCATCCATGCATCAAAGTCCCCGTGAAAACGCTTTATTTTTTCTCTCTTGGCTCGCCGGGACCCACTGCGGACTCAATTTCTCGAACTCGCATTAAAAACACTTACTTTCTTTCTCTCGCTATATCTCGATCTTTCATTTTCCTATCCCCTCAAGGCCAAAACAAACGCTCGCCCCTGTCTGCCGTCCATTGTCCACGCGCCCTCCACACGTGATTTCGACCCGTGCGGAATTTGTTGGGGGAAGAAGAAATGCTGCTCGCTCCGAGACAGTGGCGTCTCTCCCTTCTTGCCTCGCCGGGAATTATCTATTTGCGCGTATCGGATGTCGCTGCGACCGTTTTCAATGCTCTCTTTTTTGTTTTCACCAAGATCGCTGCGCTGCCTATAAAACAGTATAGCAGCGGGTTACAGTAACTATAGGAGATTAGACGCGTGAGAATCTCTTTACTCAGAGAACGGTTTTTTCTGACCAACTATGTCCCTCCAATAACAAGATAAGGGAGAATCAGATGCGTATTTCGGCTACAGAACAGCCGTCGTCAGTGGTTATTTACCAATGTTCTGAAATCAGTGTACAATGAAAACGTTTTCATATTTTGTGAGTGATGTTCTTATTATCTTATCAGTGTTACGCGTCTTGATGTAATTCTTTCACTTGTCTAATAGCATTATCTCATTGAACTGCATAACATCGACTTGTTGATCACTATTAGAAGGTTTATTTTTGGTCTAATAAATGTAATGAGTTCATTTTAATTATGTTGGAAATGTAGTTCGTCTTAATTAAAGGGAAGAACTTTTTATAGGTATTATTTGATGGCCCCAATTACTCTATTATTACCAACTTTTATGTTAACTTCACTTCATATGTGTGTGTGTTTTGGACCCCGTCTAATCTAAAGAAAACCCAAAGCTGCTTGCGGGGGTTCGAACCACCTCACCTCACTCCGCAGAAGATGAGTGATTTAGTCACATCGGCCACCAGATCCTTATCTTGGCGCTGCGATAAATGTGCATTTGAATTCATGTGGGAAGACAGACAAGCGTTCATCATAGCAACGAGATTAAACAAACTATTGTCATTGTTAATGCTGTAATATTTAATTGGTATTGATACGAGCATTCCTACGTTTTTTGAAGGGACATTTCTGCTAATAATTGTAAGTTTTTATTTATCGTATTTGTTATTGATAGTAAGTTTTTATTTATCTTAAATCATTTTTGTCTGTATTCACTATTTAAGATAGGTAATACTGTTGTAAAGAATGTTAATTTGAACAAATTTAAATAAAACATTTTAAAGTGTTGTGTTGTAGCTTAGCAATTCTTCAGATAACTATATTTATACAGTGTTTTTATATGGATGGTTGATGTGATGTTAGGAAAAGAACAATTTATTATTTTTGTCATTTAAGTTAGGTGACTAAAATATGAAATATTCAAGTTTCACTCCTACTTGTATCTAAAGCTGAATTACTCGGAACTAGCAGTAAACATTCGTTAACTTTAAGCAAAATGAATGGATAAATTAATATTTCCATTAATGAAACAAAAGATACTATTAAACTTCTTACTACTTATATAACAAACATTCTTACGTTTAATTGATGGAATGATATGATCCGAAGATCCTATGCAGACAGGCATAAGCTGTGAAAGTTGGAACAATTTTTGAAACGAGAAAAAAGTCTGCTATGACCGGGAATTGAACCCGGGTCTTCCACTTGCCGGGCGGATATTCTACCCCTGAACTATCGTAGCAAAACATTTTCTCTCGTTTCTGAACACGGATGTTTTCCTTTGTGGGACGGGAACTAGCCAAGCTAATATCAAACTGCCCCGACAGATGTCCTCAAAGAGGATCGTCGAAAGAAACTCCTTCCTCTCAAATGGTGAGATTGCCAAACATGAAATTGATGGAATGATATGATCCGAAGATCCTATGCAGACAGGCATAAGCTGTGAAAGTTGGAACAATTTTTGAAACGAGAAAAAAGTCTGCTATGACCGGGAATTGAACCCGGGTCTTCCACTTGTTTTTTTTTTCTCGTTTCAAAAATTGTTCCAATTCTTACGTTTGTCACTGAGTTCTCTACTTCTGTCTACCATTCTCACAACTGTAAAAAGATTAAAGTTTAAATAGAGAGACCCCACATCACTCAAGAGCTGGTAGACACTTTTGCAAATTTTTACGCTCATCCAAGCAAAAAGGTTATTATAATTATAATACAGAGTTTATTCATATTAAAGTATTAACTATATAAAAGTTGGTTATAAAAATTCATTTTTATACCTTTACTCGTATTTGATTTTCAGATGCGATTCTTTATTTTACAATTATATAAACACGTTTCAAACTATAGGTATCTGAATTTAGTTTTGATATTGGTACCTACAAAAATTTTTGCGAAGTCAGAAATGTGCATGTTTAAAATTAATAATAGCCTATTAGTCTTTATAAAATTAGACAACTAACATTTTAAATTTCATGTTTGTTTTTATAATCCATGTGTGCAATTTTAATTGCTTTTCCCTTACGAAAAGGGTAATATTCCAGCATTGAAATAAAGAAGGAAGATTTTTTTCTTTTCGTCAATCGTTAAAAATGCCCGAAGTCGACACGCAGTTTACTGAATAATAATAATCTGCAATTATTAATGTTGCAATCTATTAAGATTGACGTTGCTACAACTATAATTTCGATGCTTCATGAAAAGCGTGAAGCGAATAACGCAATTCTTTTGTCTATTTGAAGGCTTAATAAACGCTAATTCAATCGGAGTCAACAATGCGGGTCGCCTTGGCAACACCCGGAATGAGTACGAAAAAGCCATAAAATTTTGAAAAGAAACACGTGTCTCTGAGAAATTATTCCGTGTAACATCTAAACATTGCAAGAATAAGATATTTATAGTTTTAGCTGTCGAATAAAGGAAAAACGGAAAAATTCCGTTCATATTTACGTATTTTAATGAATGAAGGAATATAATCTTGCATCTTGAAAAATCGAAACTCCTGTGTAAACTTATGGGAAAATATAATCGTCTACCGGAGTCGAATCCGGGACACTTCCATGAACAAGAATAGTTTTTCCGGGATCTCCTAGTTGGCAGAAACAAAATGGCGTTTACTACATTTTTCTATGACAAACTGTTCAAAAGATAAAGGGGGGACAGACAGACGAACAGACATTGAGTAATTATATATAAAAGATTAGTGTTTGGTAATATAATAAATCCGTTCTTCAACCGCGTTGATCCTTGCAAAAGATAGGCTATTCCCAAAATTGCTCTAATTCCAATATTTTTTATTTTCAAACCCGATTTAACAGTCGTATTTTATTTTGACAAAGATTTGACAGATTAACGACAACCGCGACAAAATCGCGCGGGCGTGGAAGGGACGTTCGCTCTGCATAAGTCGGTCTATTGCGAGCCACTTCCAATTGGCAACGGAGCAATTTTTTCTAATCTCCTTGCCGAGAAGAAAGACTTTCATTTCACTCCTCGGAAACCTCATGGCCTTTTTCGGAAAGCTTTTTTTTGTTGAGAGGGAAAAGTAACGGAAGATAATCCCTCAAACAGTCTTCTCAGAATAAAAAGAAATAATAAAATGAAAGATATCCGTCTTTTCTTTCGTCATGTTTTATTTTTAGAGTTTTTAACTCCTCACGCCTATCTCTTTCTGTTGGTCTGTCGCGTCACCATGGCAACTGGGAGGTAGAAAAGAAAGGAAGGTTTGTGATGTGTTATGGGGGAGACAGAAAGAGATGGTTCTCTTTTTTATCCTTTTCGCACCCTCTATTTTTTTAAGAGATGATGTCTTTTTCGGTAGCGTGGTGCGTAAAAAAGGACGTCTTCGGATAACGGGGAGAGAAACGCGTTTTTTTACTAACTTTATTTTTTTAATGTAAGCCCTTATCGTTATTCGTGTTGCCCCCTGGAGGGAACATCGTTTAAAAATAAAGGAAGGGAGAAAGTATATCCGATGCTCTTTTTTTCATGGCCGCCTCATGCTCCTTGACATTTTTTATCTCCAAGGTGTCTTTCTTGCTGCGTTCTTTTTAGTCGTTTACATTTGTCTAGGTTCTTCATTGTTTTTAAGAAGCCAGTCTAATAGTATTTTGTTGTAGTGATTCTTAGGTACGGTTGAGAGAGAAATCAATCCGTTGCTACGCAAATGATCTTACGATGTGTTCGGTAACGGAACAGTTTGCGTCATATCGTGAGATAAATGCGAAGTAATTTTTCTTTAAGTTTATAAGAGACGACGAAACATTCGACGATTGCTCGTGAGAATTTTTGTTTTATTTCCTCAGAAAAGTTTCTCGCGAAATGAACCTTCCCTTCTGTATCTCATCTCACCCTCTTTTTACCGTCTGCAATAAACGTGTGTCAGCGATAGTATTTTTAAATCCGAATATAAAAAAACTCTATCGGAAATGAAAACTCGAATCCATTACATTGATTCCATTAAAGCCCGAAAGTTCGGATAATACAATCTGAATTATTCAGAACAAATATCATAATTTATATACTTACCTACATCAGGAAGATTTCACATTGTCGCCGAATACTATCTCTAATTCATTTCACGTATTTAATTAATAGTAGTTTGTACTTTGGAGAATTAATCTTTTTTGACAAATTATATCTATGAATGATAGGTTCTAAAGTTTCTTTGACAATCAGTTATCGGTGAACCGTCGCCGATGGCCTTTTCGTTTTAGCCGATCTGCTCATCTATTTTCCCGTCATTATCACTATTGGAATAAAATGGTTTGTAAATTTGATTTCAGCCATAAGGTGAGGTCGATAATTCTATTTTGAATTAAACCATTCTTTACTGACTCTTTCGCCGAAATACATTCGTTTACTTCGTACTTGAAATGGATTTCAATCTCTCGAGTTGGGAGGAGACCTAACGTCTATTGACATTCATCCAACTTTTCGGAAATGAAAAGCTCTTCGTAGTGGTAATTTCAATTCATTTGGTTTGATACCTACATTAATCTTCAGCACGTTTTAATTAACTGTAATAAGTTGAACGCCTGAAAGTAATCATTCGCGGCTTCTTATTTTCGAGATTTATATTTTTGCATTTTTTTAAATCGTGCTTGGCGCCATCTTTGTTTCGCACCCTCTTCCTCCTCCTCTCTACCGACCTTTGAGTCCGATGTATCTCTTTATATGTCTCGCCTCCTTCGGAGACACGCCCTCCCTCCCTTCGGCCACATCCTTACTTCGCTACACGGCCAAGACCATTCATCTCCCGACACGGTCATGTTTTCCAACCCCCTCTCTCTCCCCTCTCTTCCCCCCTTCCGTCCTCCTAGAGCCCGCCTTTGTTAAGACCTTCCCTTTTACCTCTACCACCCACCCCCTCTTCACCCCACGTATCACTCCTATCCCCCATCCACCTACATTCTCAGATTGCTAATTATAACTCGCAACCTTTTTTTTCTTCACTTCTCTCGCGTTCTCGCTCTCTCTCTCTCTCTACCTCTCTCTCCACCTCTCTCTCCACCTCTCTCTCTACCTCTCCTGCCCTCTTCTTTCAGCCGATCTCACCTTTCTCAGGAGAATGGAATCCTCCCCCTTCCCCTCCAGATAGGGGCTAAGAGCGGGGTTTTGTCGGAATACAAAACTTTCCAATTAAATTCGACGGGAGGGAGAAGAAAAAAACTCTTCTTCCCCCTCGTTCCGAGATGGCGTCTAGTGAACAAAAAAATTCGTCCTTTCGCTCCTTCTTTATTTTTTATTATTTCTTTTAATGGGTGCTCGAATTTCGTGCCAAGAGGTTCCTCGCAAAATCACGATCGATTGGTCTTTATTTAGTTTTTATTAATTTTCTTTTGTTTTTTTTTTAAATTGTGGGTCGCTTTTTAATGCGCTTGCGTCAATGGGACCGAGAAAGTTATCTTCCTAGATCAGCGCTTCTCGACCTTTTTTCCCGTCACGACACACTACACGCTATAACCCGCCGAATTAAAAAATGGAGTAATGTGTAATAATGAAGAGCTGAAGCCTCAAAATTGCTGTTATTGTTGTTAAAAATGACGAATGAGAAAGACAATAGATTTGCTTTACATGCCGTTATTAAAATTTTCGGCGTCCCGACTATTCGCGACACACCAGTTGAGAACCGCTGCACCAGATATTCAACTCGTATAGTTTCGTGGGGCTTTCTAAATGATGAATGGATAGTGGATAAACGAATAAATTTAAATAAAGTATATTTTCTGGTGGAAATTCATATTAACATATAATTTTTTAAATATACATTTTATCCTCATTCATAAACGAGAAAATTGATCTGCTACGATAGTTCAGTGGTAGAATATCCGCCCGGCAAGTGGAAGACCCGAGTTTGATTCCCGGTCATAGCAGACTTTTTTCTCGTTTCAAAATTATTCCCATAGATTTTATGGTTACATTTTGTAAGAATTAAACGATTCCTTGATATTTCATCGCAATTTGATATGGAGAGTCTTTTGGGACCAAATGTTTTTCTTTAAAAGTAGCGATTCATTAATTTAGTTAAGAAATCAAAGAATGTTCATTCAAATGAGGAGTGCCAAACATATCTTTCCGAAGACCTTTCCTTCGGTCAAAATATTTCATTCATCGCTTTACATGATTTTCATAAGGGTCGTGATGATAATCTTGAGTTTCTGTAAACAGATCTAAGCTAACGTTTATTATACCGCAGAAAAAAACTTTTACATACGCCGCTAGTGAAATTCCTTGTGAAGTTTGTCGTAATTTAGACCTCTTATTGCTCTCAAGAAAGATACTGCGTTGTTCTAAAGAAAGTAGGGCAAGGAGGACACGAGTAATTCTCTATGGCAGGAGTTGTCATCTTTACTGCCTGTCCGACCCGAAAGATAGACTCAAACTCACCACAATTTTATTCCAAATGAGCCATGGGTTGTCCAGCCTTGCGCTATGGGCTGGAGGGGAAATCCATCTATGGTTCAGTTGCTCAGTGACAGGAGGCAGTCTCCCAGTCAAGTATTTTGAGTGAATGGCTTAGGTTGGTTTTCGATGGTCTTGGGAGTATAATTATAAGTGACAAGGGGTAATTACGTTTTTCTCTAAGGATAGTAATACAGAGAATGAGTGTCGTGTGGTTAAAGAAAATAAATAAAACCAACTTCTTTGATTTGTACCCAACAGATTGCTATTGCAAAAAAACATAACGTTCGGCGGCACAATGAAACTAACCACGGTAAAAAATACAGTAAGTATACTGAAAATTTACCTGAAGAATGAATTAGAAGTCTCTTTAAAGAAGCAGAAATTGCTTTTTAGACATTCTAATCAAGTGATTAAGGAGACAGTAAAAGTAAGCTACATGTTTGCGCACGGATAGTTCTGTCGTTCGAAAGGTAAATTTTTAAATATTCTCAGTCAAGCGACAAGTTTTTGGAAATATTAGCCTCTCAAGATACACAGTCGCGGAGATCTGAGATCGATCTGTGATCGATCTGAGAATCTGAGCAGTCAACTCATAGATAGAGAGAGAGCCAAGCCCTGTGCTGATTTTCCTTGTAATTAACGAGATATAATGGAAATATGAAGATGACAGAAAGGTTTCTAGAATTGGTTCCCATGAAAGGCGCAACAACATCCGATGACGTCATTAGTTTTGTTGGAGCTTTGGATAGAATACGTACTTCGTCTTTATAAATCTTTTTTATTGGTAGTTTGAGAAAATTAAAATTTGACGTAACTTAGAAAACTGTATTAAACTGTTAAAAATAAAACTACATTTCGTATCTTTCTATTGCTGCCAACTATGTATATAAGCTTAGGATTTGAAAGGCGTAATAGTTTATAAGAAATCATACTTAATTTAATCCATTAAATGTTAATAAATTCTGAGGATAAATCTTTTTAAAAACGATCTAAGATGCGGAAAAAATCGCGTTTATTTTTATAATTATTATTATTTCAAAATTTCAATTTATTATAAAATACGTTATGCTCATAAATAAGCGACGGGCGTATTTTTTAAGAATCTCAGAAGCTTTATCGCCGGTCGATTCTTTTTTTTTAATTTTAAAACGTTAAACGGATAAACTAGACGTTGTCCATAATTTGTTGGAGGGGGTGGAAACCCATGGCGGTAGATTTGGATTTTGCGATTGCAGCAGACCGTGTGGGAGTGGCTATGACGTCGGCATCCTTTTTCGCGGGTCTCTGCCTCCGTGCTCCTAGTGGCCCGATTTCGAAGCTCCGCCAAACGAAGCGTTCCCCGTCTCGGCTCTGTGATAAAGGAGAGGGCAGGACCTCAAAACATCACGATCGCCATAACATTTACTGTATGCCCGTAACCTGCGCGGTCGAGCGCTGTAAACATAAACGGATGCCACCTTGCGAAAAACTCCCACTACTACTTTCCCTCCTTCCCCCCATTACTTTCCCTCCTTCCCCCCACTACTTTCCCTCCTTCCCCCCACTACTTTCCCTCCTTCCCCCCACTACTTTCGCTCCTTCCCCCCACTACTTTCCCTCCTCCCCCCACTACTTTCCCTCCTTCCCCCCACTACTTTCCCTCCTTCCCCCATTACTTTCCCTCCTCCCCCCACTACTTTCCCTCCTTCCCCCCACTACTTTCCCTCCCTCCCCCACTACTTTCCCTCCTTCCCCCCACTACTTTCCCTCCCTCCCCCCACTACTTTCCCTCCCTCCCCCCACTACTTTCCCTCCTTCCCCCCACTACTTTCCTTCCTTCCCCCCACTACTTTCCCTCCTTCCCCCCACTACTTTCCCTCCTTCCCCCCACTACTTTCCCTCCTTCCCCTGCACACGCGTGATGTGCGTCAAAGGGCTTTCGGAGCAACAGGTACTCTCTCGAAGATGTTTAACAAGGGTCGCGATCCTAATAAATACTCCTCTTGCCTTAGTTTTCAGGAAAAGAATATTAACGCGTGACTTCGTTGCTCGCGACGGTTGAGGTCCATGCAAGCGGCCTTTTTAAGGAAGCGACTTTCGCAAAGTTGTTCAATCTGTAATATTCGTGTCGCCGAAGAAAATAAAGGCCAATAGACATGAAGGGAACGCGCTCCAATTCTAATGATGTAGTTTTTAACGTTTATAATTATGTATGTAAAAACTTGGATTTATTTCTAATTTTTAACTACCCTCCTTCCCCCACTACTTTCCCTCCTTCCCCCATTACTTTCCCTCCTCCCCCCCACTACTTTCCCTCCTTTCCTCCACTACTTTCCCTCCTTTCCCCCACTACTTTCCCTCCTTCCTCCCACTACTTTCCCTCCTCCCCCCCCAATACTTTCCCTCCTTCCCCCCACTACTTTCCCTCCTTCCCCCCACTACTTTCCCTCCTTTCCCCCACTACTTTCCCTCCTTCCCCCCACTACTTTCCCTCCTTCCCCCCACTACTTTCCCTCCTTCCCCCCACTACTTTCCCTCCTTCCCCCCACTACTTTCCCTCCTTCCCCCCACTACTTTCCCTCCTTCCCCCCACTACTTTCCCTCCTTCCCCTGCACACGCGTGATGTGCGTCAAAGGGCTTTCGGAGCAACAGGTACTCTCTCGAAGATGTTTAACAAGGGTCGCGATCCTAATAAATACTCCTCTTGCCTTAGTTTTTAGGAAAAGAATATTAACGCGTGACTTCGTTGCTCGCGACGGTTGAGGTCCATGCAAGCGGCCTTTTTAAGGAAGCGACTTTCGAAAAGTTGTTCAATCTGTAATATTCGTGTCGCTGAAGAAAATAAAGGCCAATAGACATGAAGGGAACGCGCTCCAATTCTAATGATGTAGTTTTTAACGTTTATAATTATATATGTAAAAACTTGGATTTATTTCTAATTTTTAACACGTGTTAGTACATGTGCATGAGAATATTAATACGTATTATACATCTATCACTTTATAAACTCTAGTAGGTGGCGTTTATTATTATCATCACTGATTATCGTTATCATCCAGTTATTGTAATCAAACGAATAATTCCAAAACAAAATTTAGTTTAAGAAAATGTACCGTTTGGTGTTATCAACCACTTAATGACATAAATTAAATTGGACCCAATCTCATCCCATTAAGCGACATCTTCTCTATAAGAAATTAAGCTAGACATTTCTGGTATATCTTGAGCTCCAAGTCGGATTAATCACTGCAGTATCTATTTTACAATTTTCCATATGTTCTTATTTTGAAGATGAAATTAAAGATTTATGTTTTCCAATGGCAACATACATGCTGAGAATTTAACGTTCCCAATGCCGCGAATGTACTAAAATTCCTGATTTTATTAATATATTTTATTAAATACACTTGATTAATAACTAGCGTAATTGCCCGTCAGATATGACGGCAGTATGATAAAGGTATTTCAAATATATTTTATTTCGATATGAAAAATCAGTAAGATATGCTAAATGATGAGTCCCTTCCCTCCCGTATCGCCTTCCTCTCTCTTTCCTTCCCTTTCTCTCTTCCCTTCCCTTTCTTTCCTTCCCTTTCTCTCTTTCCTTCCCTTTCTCTCTTTCCTTCCCTTTCCTTCCCTTTCTCTCTCCCCACCTCCCCCCTCTCTCATTCCCTCCTGTCCCAATCCATAGCACTCCCTCTTTATCTCTTTCCTCTCGTCCTTCTCTAATTCTACAGGGTGGAAGAAAATTCGCGCACACCGACACCACCACACGATTCCTCGTCGAAAATTCAGATGGAAATGCTCTTTGATAAAATTTCGACCCACCCGTTTTCGCATAAAACGCGATTAAAATTTATGCAATATGGCGACACTGCGGTAGGTTGAATGACGGGTTGGTTACATACAAAAGCAGTAGCCGGAACTATCTGTTGCCCGGTTAGCCCAGTGGTAAGATCTCGGCTTTAGACGTGGGCATCTTGGCTTCGATTCTTGGTCAACCTTAATTTTTAAATTTTCAATTCGATTGCTTCGCTGTAGTTATTATTTTATTTTTGAGCGTGTTATTTTGAATCGTATTTATTTATAAATTACAATAATAATTTATTTTTTCCATAATAATCTGGGAAGGAGGGAAAAAATCGCTCCCAACTCTCCATCGTGCGATTGCCTGTAAAACAATACGCAGAAAATAAGGAATCTGACTTTTAGTTTTTCAGGTACATGTCATCATCACTACTTTTTTAAACGCATAAATCTCGACTGTTTTCTAGAGTTGTGCCTTGTCACTTTCGCTATTCCCGTTATGTAACGAATACTATCGAACAGGGGAATTTGATAAAACCGACGAAATATTCGATTCGAAATTCGTAAATCCACTCGTACCTCTACTATTAGAACTAATTACGCAACGAGTTTGCTTAAGCCCTCCCCCAACAACCCCTCGCTTGGACAAAAAAATTCCATTGGCCTGCTTATGCTGTCATCACGATGACTGACTGTTAATAAATAATGGCGAATTATAATAGTACGTTCAAACGATCGCCCAAGACGCGGAATAATCTTTGTTAACTCCGGTCGATAAGCAATAATACGTCGTATTTATTCAATAATAAACCTTGAAGGCTGAGGTGGCGTCACGACGTCACCGACTGACATAACATTCACGTAGATATGAAGTTAAAATTCAGTCTGCCGGGAAAGCGGCCCCGCTCATATTGTTGGAATACTTTTGGAAATGACTGTACCTTCCATTCTATATCCCTTTCCTCCGATCCCTCTCCCCACATCCCCTCTCTCTTACTCTACATCTATATAGTCGTTTATATAAGCGAAAGAATCCAAACTAAATCCCAGTCCCATTAGGATTACGTAATTTCGCGAAAAATCCTACGATAATTTAAGGCAATCTATGCACTCGTAGTATATATTACACGTATGCGGGTGGTGGCAACAGTTGATGCTAGAAGTTTAACAATGACGTGGTCGACAAGGCAACACCCCGTTTAAAAGCCGATATTTTCCCAAAATATGTTATTTAAATGATTAATATGAGAGATTTTCGAAAGGTAGTCGGAAAAATATGAATATTACAATTACTTTCTAATATAAATATATAATAAATACGTTAAAGTTTATAAAAGTACAATTGTAGTAATTTTACTATTTTCCTAGTATCCTCATTTTGTCAGATGTTTCACACATCTTTTTTTCTCAGATGTATCAGAATTTTTCTCAGATGTCTCATATACAACAGCAAAGCATAAATTAATTAATGTGGGTCAATTAGTTTATAAAAATTTAAATATTTACTATAAATAATATTGCATATGGAGAGAGAAAGTTAAAAGAGCAAATTTTTTTTCCTCACCTCAGAAATTATAAGTATCGCTTAAAATTTGTTGAGTGAGGAACAGAATCATGAAAAAACTGTCAAAACTAATTCACCGAAACTGCAACAACATACAAGGAGATATATATCACAGATGTTCGTCTCAGACCGCCGTGCGCCGTCTTAGAAAAAGTGTCCTTAGTCAAAAACGGTCGACACAACACTAGAAATTTTTGCCTAAAATCCTTCCACACGTGCGACATTCCAGCTATTGAAAAGGAGGAGGCAACGAAAAACGAACGGGAGGGAAAACATCATAATATGTGAGGGTGGGGTAGAAATCTACCCCGCGCGAGTACCGGAAGGTTAAGTAACACTGTGATACTTATTAACACACGCATTAGGTAAATGGCAAGTAAATGCCGTAAATACGCACATACGCATGTTATGCAGCACGGAAAACTTTCAAGGTAGAAGTTTTATAAACTCCGGTTCATCGAAATCCAGATTATTCGAAATCCGGCTAATCGTGAGTTTAACTCGGGGATTTCAAAACGCCGTGGAGTCATCGTTTTATAGCGATCGTGGAACGTTGACCTACATAATCCGAAACCTTAGGAAAACATCCTCCCTTTTTTTGGTCGTTTCTTTCGTAAAATTTCAAAAGCGCACACGCCCAATAGCTTATTAAGATGACCACGCTCGCTCTTTTCTTTCCTTTCCTCTCTTTTTTTTACGATCCTCTTCTGTTTTTATTTTTCCTCGGGAAAAAATTCTTGTCAGGCGTTCAACTCGGGATCGGGCACGCGCGAGGCAACGAAGAGGCGTCGGATTCCGTGGCCGCGCACGCGATTCGTCCAGAAGCCATTGCCTCCACCGTTCCTTTTTTTTAAGGCCCATTTCGGACTGATAGGCCTCCATCCTTTTCATTTGGAGATTTTTTACTACGCTTCGCCTTCATTCTTACGCAAGTGGCTAATGTTATGTGCGTATGAGTACACATGCATATAAATATACACACATATATGTATATATGCACACGTAAGTACGTGAACATATGGGTGTATCTCTTTTGTGTATAGCCCAAGAGGAAGAAGAATTTCATAAAAGAGAACCCCAAACAAAGCGCTTAATTTCAAAAGAGAAAGTCGATATTTTTGTCCGTTGGAACTTTTTTAAAATAAGCAATTAGAAAACAAAAACATCTGAATGTTTATCTTTACTTGCGCGTGAAAGTAATGGTAATTTCTGAGAGAAGGGATGATAATGAAGGAGGGAGATACTTCGTTCATCTCTCTACTCCGCCAGCATCTTCTACTCACGCCTAATTTTCTCTTTACTCCCGAGCCCTTGTGCCTTAAATCTATTTGAATTATATATGTGTGTGCGTGCGTGCGTGTTTGTGTCAAAATGTTGTGATTTAATAGAATGTGCCTGAATTATGTTCTGGAAATCGAAATAGTTCACTACTTCCTGCTGTTTAATTTGGATTTATAAAGTAACTTGGATGGAATGTCTTACGCTATTGTGATTTAAATCTTATAAACAAAAAGAAATCTATAAATAATCCACCAATTCCCAATGAAGCTTCCGTTCATGTCGTAAAATTTTATAAATATATAAATTAATACATTTTTCTCTTTATTCCTATTGCAATCCTTAGGTGACCTTAATGATTATACATAAAACCACGTGTCACTCAACCTAATCCTAATGGCTACTGCCGATCTGTTTTCTTTGTGATTAAATAAATTAACAAACTTCAGGAAGTGTTGCACTCGACCAACTCTTGTAAACTTTTTATTACAATTATGTTTCCGTTTTAACTGATATTCATTCTAATTTTGAAGCGCTTTTGAAATTTCTTACGCCTCATATTCTTCGTAATTTTTATGTACAGTCGAAATAACAGGCGCCCTTTCTAAAGCGCTTAAAAGCTTCCGTTGCATCTTTTCCTTTCTTTTATAAATAACGAATTCGAGGTTCTTTAAGTTTCGTGAATAGTTCTTTCGGTCGCGTATTTGCGCGCGTATAAGAAAGAAAAAGAATCTTCATCCTTGAACCAATTCGGGCGGATAATATACGGTGAAATATTCTCTCGAAAAATTGATGAAAAATATGAAATCCTATTCGCCATGTTTCTACGGCGTCGATCCACTGACCGAGTGAGGGTCTCTTAAGAGTCATTCTACAGATAATGCGGTGACTTGTTCGTGTCGGGGATTTTATTAGTGTTTCTTCGCCGCCCATTTCCATCAGACGGGCGTCCTTTTAAGAGCTCAGACAACTTTTCCATCTCGCCATCCCTCTCTTACTCCTTCGTCCCTTTCTCGCTTTCTCTCTCGTTCCTCTCGCTCCTTCCCTCTCTTTCCATCCCTCTCTATCTCCCTCCCTCTCTATCTCCCTCCCTCTCTATCTCCCTCCCTCTCTATCTCCCTCCCTCTATCTCCCTCCCTCTCTATCTCCCTCCCTCTCTATCTCCCTCTCTCCCTTCCTCTCTATCTCCCTCTCTCCCTCCCTCTCTATATCCCTCCCTCTCTATCTCCCTCCCTCTCTATCTCCCTCCCTCTCTATCTCCCTCCCTCTCTATCTCCCTCCCTATCTCTCTTACTCCTACTCACTCTCCTTCCCTCTCTCTCTCTCTCTCCCACTCCCTTCCCTCTTCACTAACATTCTCCCAACTACCAATGTCTGTCCTTTCTAGTTTCGGCTTTGTTTCCATTAACGGAGGCGTGACTTAAACTACCTCCATTGCGCCTTCGTGACGTCCGCTCCACCCATTAACGACTTTTGAACTCTTGACCCGATTTCGGATCTGTTGGGCGTTAAATAGTTTAAGATGGATAGGAGAGGAGAGGTCGGAGTTCATTCCTCGACCATCGCAATGATGTCTTTCGAGATGACCGCTATCGATCGGTAATTGGCTTTCGCGATGGCTTTTAGAAAAGCGAGAATCCGGAGGGAAAATTTTAAATGAAATAAATAGAATTATTGATCTCTCATTCGATAGTTCGAGTCCAAATTCGATGGTCGACATTATCCCCGTGAGCCTAATGCGGTCGAGGGAACCAGATGAGCGTCTCGTCTACTAAGCGGGCATCTTCAGTGGTGATTCGTGCGACCGCTTACTTGTCCCTGGAAGAGGCCGCTTCGTAGCTGAAATGCGCATCTGGTGAACTCTTTCATTTTTATGGTCACAAGATCGTCAGTTGGTAATCACGACATAATTACAACCTGCCAAGGGAATTTTTCTCAGAAAATGTCACTAAGAAAGTCAGTAGCCGAGAGTAATTGGTAAATCCACCATTATCTCCATGCTGGTATTTCTTCTACTGCACGAGAAATATTGTTCAATAATAAGCACTTCAAAATCAAAAGATTGAAAAAAGTACTGATCTCAGTTATCTCCAATAGCCACAACAAGGTTATGTGGGTTTTAGTGATCTTGTAGTGTCTATTGGAGATATCTGAGATTTTTCAATTTTTCAATCTTTTAATTTTTCTTTAATTTTTTTCAGCCACAAGAAGAGCTTCATGATTCTCTTGTGGGCGAAATATTGTACTGTATAAGTTCAAGATACATTTTCATCTTTATTTTATTTATATTTTTTCCATCTTCTTGAGTGCTTTCGACGTGTTATTATCCTCTTATAGTTTTACTTTAATGTATTTTTTGCTTCCCCATTCATTCCTCTTCCTCTTACCTCTCTCACCCACTTCAAACAACAGGTAACCCCTCCATCTTTCTTTTTATTCCATTCTCTCTTTCTATCCACTGCGTGGGTGGTGCAATCTCTTTCTCTTTGCAGAGGTCAAGACCTCAGATTTATCCCTATCCACAGCCTCGCCTTCTTCCCTCCCACCTATTTCCCACACTCCATTACCTTCTCTCTCTCTCTCCACTCCAAGCACCTCCATTTCCCCTCCATTCTCCTCAATCGCCTACATCTTCTTCCCGTGTAATTCTCTCTCCTACCTTCTCTCCTCTCCCACTCCAATGAATATTTATCGTTCGCCCAGTGAGAGGAGACCGCTGTTCCATTCACTCCCGAGAGAATCCTCTTGGCACGGATGGACCTCTTCTAACCTCCCTCTCTCACTCACTCCTCAACCCTCTCTCCCCCTCCCATCTCCCTTCCACTCCTCTCTTCTTTATCCTCTCCCTCCCCTCCCCTTTTCATTCTAGAGTCATCTTCCTCTCTCTCTCTCTCCCTGTCTTTCTCTCTCTGCGTTCCTTCCGTCTCTCACTTTTCCTCCATCTTACGTCTTCCCACCCGCGTAGTTTTGAAAACAGCGCCCTATCACGCATGGTCTTCCTCTCTTTCTCACTTCGTGTAAAAAGACACGCGTTTCGTGTATAGCGGAGGAAAAGAATCGGTACGAAAGGAAAATAAAAGAAAATCGCCATTCTCTTTCTCTCCATTCCACACGCATTCGTAAGCTAAGAATTCCGACTTGTTCCTTCATTGGGGAGAAATTTTTTTCTAAATAAAAATTTTAAGGTTCATTTGGATTTCTCTCGAGTTTGTTTTTTACTCCTACAACACTTTTTTGTCCTTAGTTCGGTCATTAAGCGTTTTTAAAGGTTTGTAACGGACGATGTTCAGATTTTTTAAAAAAAGGTTCGTGTTTTTTTGGGAGGAGGTGCGGAGGATTTTTAAAAATTGTAATTCTGTACTCCGTTGTAGCCTTCTCGATGTTTTTAACACTAGCTACTGGCAGAATGCCGAAAGCCTAATTTATTTTCTTTTAACACGGTTTCTTTCATTTTGTCGAGGTCAACTTAATAAACCTTTAGCAGGTTTCTGGCGGGAGAAAAATGTTTTGAGGTCATATTATTTTGAACTATTTGTTGCTTGTAAGTTAAAAAGACGCAGTTGCTTTTTGCTAGGATTGAAAAATAACACTTTTCGAAAAATATGATGAAAGAATACCGACTTGATAGAAAATAGACAAAAATATCAAGGAGGAATATAACCGTCCGCCTTCTGAGTTACCTAGGAAACGAAAAGTTCTTTGAGTGATAGCATTACTTTTAGAGAGGAAAATTGAAAAGAATCCGAGATGCAAGGAAAATTACTCATTTTCACGAAAACGCGTATTCGGAAAGCATTTGTCGCTAGTCTTTCTTTTGTCTTTTCGTTTCATTTCGCGGGATCGTGAAGGGAATTCATTTTCGCTCAGGCGGACATCAGGAGGAAGGTACTGCACGTGACTCAATTAACGTGCACGCGAGGTTCATTGAATCACTGCATCTCTTTTCTTTTTCAGCTGAGCAAAGAAAACAAAACGTGCGCTCCCTGGATTTCAATTTTTCGCCAGAATCGCTCGTATCTCCTTTTATTTACAATTGCCATTTCTTTCCTTATCGGAACAAGATCGCATTCGCTCCGAACGAGGCTCGAATGCAACTTATTCGTGTTTTTACGAGCAACTTTTTGCACTGTCTTCTTAAACTTATCTTCGAATCCTGCGCATATTGAGGTGGCGGCCAAGTTTCAGTACTTGCCTAGGATTTTTTCCGATCTTTAGAGGAATATACAATTCAAACTGGAAGTTATTTTCATAGATGACTGGTGAATTGATTTCAAAACTGAAGAATCCGTTCAAAACTTTGGCTAAAACAAAGAAAATTTTATTGTGACGGCATTTTATAGATCTGATATTGTGAGGCTCAAATGCACCCTTCCCTAGCTTTGATCGGTAGATGCGCTCCTGGAAAAGACCGTGTGAAGCGGAAACATGCAAAGTGGGAGAGGTTTCCCCATAGGATTGCATGAGGTTACAATTGAGCGCAGTGTGCAGCAGTTTATAATTATATTTTATTAAGAATGGCTTTCTTTGTTCTTTATTATAATCTCTTTGTTGAACTCAAACATTTTATGATTATTAATGCTTGTAGACCGTTCTGTAACCATGCCAAAGTGAAATTGATGGCCGTGCAATTCGAGGTACATCTCTAAAAAGATAACCGGGCTAAATCAAAGAAGATGGAAAGGTGTACTCCATAAATGGAAGACACAGAGATTTTAAAGGCGTTATATACGTGAAATGCGTATGAAACGATATCGAAAGACTGGGTGGTTCTTCGATTTCTTATCTTCGAAATTATAAGTTGTAATTACGCGGTCTCGTGGACTTTTTGTGGTAAATAAAGTCCTCTATCCAAATATTTTTTTTTAAACTATACCTCACAGATCATATAAGAGCATGGGCGAGAAATATATGGATTTGTAATTGTTGTTTGCAGAGAGAACCGTCTTGGTGATCGATGTAAACAAAATATGCGGTGTTTTGCTCGGGATTTTCTCGAATTTTGATCTCCGAAACTATAACTCGTAATTATGTGTTCTCGCAAACTCTATTTTGGTTAATGAAGTCCTCTATCCGAATAAAGTTTTAATCTATACTTTATAGATCATATACGAGCTAGGGAGAGAAAAGTATGGTATTTAATTGTTGCTTTACGGATGCCATTTAACGAGATACGAGTATAAGTTTATTACAATATTTATTCAAAGTGGAAGTTCTAATTGACGGATTCAGTTCAAAATTGGGCTATAGATTTTAATATCGATCACTCGTACTTAATTTAATTAAAATCCGCTAAGCGGGTTAGGAGATGAAAGTTACGACAGACGGACGGACGAGACGTGCCCATAAGGCGTTCTGCTACTACCGCTTTGCTGCTAAAGAACCCTTAAAAAGTGTTATGCGAAACCATGCAATTCGAGAGACGAGTGTGTTCGGAAATATCACTCTACAGTTTATGAATATCTCATTCTGTAAGCTGAAGGTATTCGATAAGAAAAACCTCTACAACTGCTTGACTGACTTGATCGACTCTTTTGCTTTGCTTGCCCCGCCCTAGTTACGGCACTGTGTGTGTGTGTGTGTGTGTACACACACACACACACACACACACACACACACACACACACACATATATATATATATATATATATATATATATATATATATATATATATATACACACACACACACACACACACACATATATATATATGTGTGTGTGTGTGTGTGTGTGTGTGTGTGTGTGTGTGCGTGCGTGTGTGCGTGTGCGTGCGTACGTGCGTGTGCCACGGTAAATGTGCGTAGTTTGGTAAATGTGTACATGTGTTTTTGGTTCCTCCTTACGTTCACTGTGTTCCCCCCTTGGGTTGGGAAGCGTTCATCTTAATATATACCAGTGGAGCCGAACCCTCGATGAGGCACATCAGTAAAAGTGCACATTTACCGGGAAATTTATTTTATTTATTTATTTAATTAAAATTTTCACATACAGCATTCGCCATTTTAGAGTGAAATATATAACATCATCAGTATAAATAAAAGTGAATAAAAAACAGGAAAAATACAGAGAATAATAATAAGAATACAACACGAAAGAGAAAAGGGAAAATAACACTGCGGATAGAGCACAAAGAAATCAGAGGTGAGAATGAGGTAAATGAGCTCTAGAACCTTTGATAAATGATTTACAGGAAAGGATAATCGGATCTATGTGGGAAGGTAGATAATTAAATATGGTAGGAAGATATATATATATAATAGCATTTGACTCCGTTGCTTTGCACGCAAAGCCCACGTTATATATCTGGTCAGTCCCGTAATTACGAGACCCGAGATTTCATTCTCTTCCATCAAACGGAAAACTCAACACCGATATTTCATTCACTCCTTTCACGAACCCATTCTCTCCCTGTTGTATCACCAAACTTAAAATAGGTAGTTGATCATTCAATAAGCGTCCTTCGAACTCCCTCAAGGAAAGGATTATTGCCTCCAAACAATTCTCCTGCCGAGCGTCGACGGTATAAAATTCATTTCGAGTCGCGCAGGAAACAGGTGGGTATCACGCCTGGAGAAAATCCTCCGCCACCCACGTAGCCAGCGTACGCACAACGACCGCCTCGAGAAACGATATTATAAATCGGTACAAATAACGAACAAAAACCTCGCGAGCGTATGACTCAATCCTCCTACCTCGCAACCTGTTAAGAGGGGGCGCGCCATCAAGAGAGAGAGAGGAGGAAAAAATAGACGATAAATCTAAAAGCGCCTCCTGGTGGTTAAAGCTTTGGAAGTGGTTTTCGTCTATCTGCTGTGCGGGGGAGTAGGCGTTGCTTATTTTCCATAGGGAGCTCATGGGCTGTGGGCGTGGGAAGAGCGGATGGAGGGGGATTATGGGAGAAAAAAGGGGGAAGGGGTGGAAAGCAGTCATATTGAGGTGGATATGTGTGTGTCTCTGCGGTTTTGAGTCCTCCTCCCAAGCCGTAGAGATGAAATTGATAAGTTCTTCTTTCCTGACCTCCTGGAAAGTCGGATATTTTTTCCTTCCTGCCTTTATCTGTCTTCTTGGAGAGGATGCGTGGCCACTTGCGGATTCGAGATTTATGCTATGTATCCTCCTAAATCATTCTAGCGGTTGACTGAGAAACTCGAGTGAGAGGTCCTTCGTATGGTTTCATAAACTATATTGGGGAAGGACAAACTATGTGGCCCCCGGGTGCATTTTAAGCGGCCGGCGAAACTATATTAAAAAAGCAACCCGTAAAATTTAATTCGCGGAGTCATATTTTTTCGTAAAATTATGACAATAAAACATTTCATTTTGAAATTATGACCATAAAATCCCAATTTAAACTTGGTTCTACACTCTTATGATACCGCAGAATCTTAGGGTAACTCTGATTTTAAACTCCATTCCATCCCGCCGAAGCATTGACAACTTTCAATACGGCCCGCCGAAGTATTCGCAACCATCGATGCGGTCCACCCCTCAATGATATCACTGCAGTAGCCAAGTAAAGGTTGGGAAAGCAAAGCGCGCATTTCGGTCGCAGAGCAGCCGATGTAAGTGGTGATAGTACGTTGAAATTAGAAAAGAGAAAATTCCATTAGAGTTGTATGAATTGGCCTTGTTAACACAGTTTTTGTGAATCTAATGTTCCTTTACGTAAAACATTCTAATTTATGAATGTAATCCGCTGTAACTGATGTTTATTTGTTGTAGAAAAAGTAGATGATGCCACAATCGAGGTAAATAATTTCCTTTTTAATGGAGAGACTTTGAAAGAAGTATCCCCCATTTCCATTGATATGTCCATTTAATTGTGCCCTATAGTTTTGAAAATTTTGCGAATTGGATGGCTTCACAAAAAAACTAGGAGGATATGATATACTTGCGTCATATTAATCAGCCCGATTTCTCATAAAAACTCGTAAATATTTTCTCCTTATAAATCCCATAACATTGCTACAACGAAACAAAATAAATTTAGACATTATTATTAACCTTTGCTAACCGGATAGATTACAGTTTACAATTATGGTTATGTCCAATTATCAGTGATTAAAGTGTTCAAGTCTATTGCAGCAAGATTATTGAGGATAGAAAGCCTAGAAGAAATGCCAAATTTCACGTCTGTATCAAAACCCTCGATCTCTTTAGTAATAGTCGTTCAACAGATATGCAGTTGCCTTAGCGACACACTAAAAATAGTACGTGCTATCTGTAACTATCATGTTAGAACAGTGTTTTCCAAACTGGGTGCCGCGTTCGGATTCCGTAGCTGATTCTTAGGAGAAAAACTTTGCTACGTAATTAATCAACGATTTGAAAATATTTTTAGGTCATTAGAGCGATAATATTTCCTCTAATAAATTGCTTACAGTGTAATACCAACAAATGCTCGCGCCAACGCTTTATGATGTCCGTATGTATAAATATAAAACTTTGTTCAAAGGTGCCGCGAAATTCTGTTTATCTTTGAAAGGGCCAGCAGTGTTAGGCGGACTATCTCCATTTCTATAAACAAGGAATTTTACGATGGAACCTTTCGGTCGCTATATCCTCAGCACTCAGCATATTTTCATCGATATGCGTTTAGTTCTCATATTCCTATATTATTTTCTGTGGAGAATAATAAAGCCAAAAACACTTAGGTCCCCTAGAGGTGGCACGTTAAAAGACATCCTCGCGTAAAAATGTTTTTTTGATACACGAGAAAGCACCACCGGTGTTATAACCGGCGTAGGGTTTGGCCGTCAAAATAAATCCCGAATAAGCATATAGCCACGCCTCTGCCCAATAAACCCCATTGGCCCATCAAATAGATCTGATATCGCCTCCTTCACGCCCTCGGGGCTCACTTTTGCGGCGGTCCACCTGCTAGAGGAAGCGGGAATGTTTTTCTTTACGCCCAATAATTCCATCTTTCGCGAGTATCGGCATGCAGAAGGTGGTAGTTAGGTGTCGTAAAAATAAACGATATATTTCGCAGCCACTTCGCGAAAACGTCTTTTAGAGAAAGATAAAGAGAGGATTCCCGTGTAAAAGACATAAAGACGAATAATAATAAAATGTCGGTCGGGAAACGCGAATGGAAGATCGGAATCCGTTCCGAAAGATGGGAATAAACGCTCTCGAATGCTGTGACTGTGGTTCCGTCCGCCCTAATCTTCCTCACTTTCCGCGCGGGTTTCTTTGCCGTGGTCTGCCATTATTCTTCAACAAATTAACACAGTAAAATTGATCCCAGGACTGTATTAATTACGTCTTTGTCGTCCGTTCGTCCAATCAACTATACAGTGTATATCCAACGCAAAAATTCAATTTATAAACTTTGTGAACGCACGTTATTTGGTTTCGGCCCCAGAATATAGCTAGGATAAAAAAGTGGCCTGCGAGCATGAGTAAGTCGACATTCGATGGATTAGAGCGTTGAGACTTGCAATAGAGAAAAATAGGAAGGCCATATTTTACCGTATTGCCGCAATGATAATTTTTACCAGGTGTCCAGAAATATGCTCGTCCACTCGCCACTGGCGAGCAAAATAAGAGCAATGGCGAGTAGATTTTTAGTCTGACCCATCAGGAAATGAATCACGAGCGATTGGATTTTGTCAAGTGGCGAGTAAGTTTTAGGAGCATTGTTGAGCCCTGATTTTTACGAGGAATGTATTTGAAGCGATTCAAATTCTCGGTTTTGTTAAGGCAGTGGTTTCCAAGCCTTGGGGGGGGGGGGGTAGATCGGGGGTCGCAAAATATTATACCTACGTATATTTGCCATCTGTTGAGCCATCATAACTGCAAGACCTACAATATGCAGCCGTCAAATCTTAGCCTGTGGCTAGGACGTATAGTTTGCCTCCTTGTTTTTTTAAGGTGTTTTTATTAATTGCAATTGTTATTCCAGTAGGTATTGTTTATGAATTTTGACTGAACATGACATAGAGTGGGGCACAAAGGCACTTATCTTTGTAATGTTTGGAAACCGCTGCGTTAAGGGAACGATTTTTTTGTTCGACAACTTGAACATATCCGGGAAGAGCATGGGGGCTGCGTTCCGTTAAACCGACGCAACTCGGAGTATAAGGGAAAAAGCCATTGAGGAAAAAACTTCTCGAGAGCCCTTCCCTTCATTTCCCTTCTCCCAAACACCCTCCTCCCTCCCCCATTCTCTCACTTCGCAATCTCCAAGCATCAATCTGTCTGGCCTCGCTTAAGCGTCCGTATTCACCTGCCTCTGAAAAATCAACTCTCTCTCCTCTTATTTTCTCTCTCTCTCTCTTCCTCCTCCACTCCGCCGCTCCCACCATCTCTCTCTCTCTCTCTCTCCTCGCGATATCCTTGGCCCTTCCCACGCACACACACACGTTAACCGCACCTATCTTGACCGACTTCCTGCCTCCAAAACACCTCGGTCAATTTCTTCACCCATCCTCCTTCCCTTTCTCTCTCTCTCTTCGGTTTCCTATGCTCCCGTCTTTAATAACGCCCACGACGCATCAGAAAGACATTAAGACTCTTTTTGTTTATTTCAAAATCGGAGAGAGAGTACGATAGGACGCGATGGACGCCCACGACTGCTTCTCCCCTTGCATTTTCCGGTTTCGCCATTTACCGTTACCCATCGTTTTGATTTGTTCGTTCTCTTTCTCTCCTCGTCGTCCTTTGCTTGTTTTTCCCCTCTCTCCCGGTTGGCCGCGTCCTCCTCATCCCCCGTCCCTCTGTCGCTACCCCTCTCTCTTCGTCACTCATTCAGACTTCTTTAGTCGGCCCTCGTGCGGCGCATGCGCAGAAAGTATGTCCATGTTTTTGTCGTGGTTCCATGGTTGGAATTGCAGCATGCTTATCCGGTGTCTTGAGGAACGTTCGGCCATGTAAATTTTTCGTTTTTTTCCTCTCGCATTCCACCCATCGTGCTGTTCTTAAGATCTCTTTCGCGGGATTTGTAACTTGCAATTCTTTTGCTCTTCTAAAAACAAAACTTTGTTGTTTCTCCTGAATTCTTCGCCGAAAATATTCTATGTTAACGTGAATAGGCTATACCTCTTGCGAGACATATCCTGATGCGTTCATCGAAACCCTTAGAAGACATCTTCACGTTCCGTATTTGAGGTATCTAGACATCCTATGTATGAGTGGAAGAAATGATCGACATCGTGAATTCTAAAACCAGCATTTGTCCGAAAAAACACCTTGCTTGCGAGGATAAATCGTAAGCTCTGAAACTTGACAAAAGACCGAGGTTGAAATTTATATAACTACCTGAGGCTGGAATAATTCTCAGATTTTCTGAAATTGTTAAAAAATTGAATGAAAAATAATATGCAATCAGAGACAAGAAACCCGTTCTCCGAGAGTGCGTTATGAAGCCTTAAAAGTCGACGCGGCCGTTTCTGAATTCACTTGGGACTATTATTTTTAGCGGAAACATTCTAATTCAAGCTAAAAAAATAAATTTGAATACTTTTTCGTCATTCGATAAAATTTTAACAATTGAAAACTGAAAAAAATTGTTTCCGCCGAGGATCGAACCGGGGACCTTCCGCGTGTTAGGGGGATGTGATAACCACGGAAACAGTACTTGAATGATAGCCCTTATAGGACACACATCTTTATCAAGTAATTGTTGCCTGCATTAGTGATTGTTTTAACTAATCGATATTACTATACTATAATCTAAATCTTTGCCTCCCTCGCGCAACCGGTGAATAAGACCAGAGCGAGAAGCGGCTGCGCATCGTTCAAAAATTGATGCTTTTCTTTGTATGCATTGCTTTTCATTGTGTAAACTGTTTGTTGCGCTATAATATGCTTTTTATATGTTGTGGTCTGAGTCCATAAGAATGCAGCCCCCTATTTACAGCATGGCGGCTATCGGTTTCGCTAATCGTTCGCGTTTTCCAGGAACCGACGAATGGCGAGGGACGCCTGTAGTGAAACTAGCTTCGTTTGATATTGTTTCTTCATGTATATGCGCATATAGAAGGTTTTATACAAGTATATAAGTTAGAACAGGTCTTCGGGTGAGGCGAAAGTTAAGAATGCACCTTCGTATCGAAAATGGCGCGCGAGAAATGGCTTGAAATTAAATGCCGCAAACGCGGTTTCGCCCGTATACGGGTTCTCCTTGGGACTCAGGCTAACAAGTAGCGTTTCCTGAGTTATCCACTATAACCCCCTGCCTTATTTTACCTTTAACATCCTACTAGGAACTTGATTTAATACTCCGCACTAATTACCTCTCGTTAATTCTTCCGACGCTTCTCGTCGAACCAATGCCGGAGAGATTTTTTAGATCGAACATTGCTAAGAAAATAGTACAAATGGATAATTAATTGCCCTTTCGGACAAATTTCTTGTTTGGCAGGAAATTATTCGAAAACCTGTTTCTGGCATAAATGTTTGACTATTTTCCGTTTATCCAAGCAAAATTATTCAGTCTGATATATGCTACCGTATTTCCTCGATTCTAAGGCGCACTTTTTAATGTCTCGGAAATCGGGGTGCTTCTTATATTCGATAGCGTCTGTAGTAGGTATTATTTTTTTCGAAAAGTTATTACTAAATCATCTTAAAATCGATGGCGTCTTAGAATAGAGAAAATACGGTACTATTCCTATTTTAATTTCTGCCGTGAAAGTAAATACAGGGAGGTTTCCATGACGACTGTGTTTGTGAATGACGATGGAAAGGTGGCATTACAAATAGCTCCCATCTAAATAATACCTTCAAAAAATTCACGACCACTTTTATTTAGAACCATGCGTTACTATTGTACTCACATATCATCACGAATCTGTCCAGTGAATCATTCATTTGATTCTCGAGATTCTCTGCTAAAAATGATTCCGACAGCAGCCGTTTACAATATCTATGTCTTTATCTATCGTTATTTCTATCCAAACTCCATAGTCTCGAGCCCTCTTGGTGCGTCTTTTCTGAACGTAATCACGCGGGAATAAGAGCGACACGTTTCGACGCAGGATTTTAAATTTAGATGCAGAAAATGGCTCTACAACCTGTTAACGTTTCATTGTCATGAAAGCACTTTTACAATCACCCACACACAAGCTACTTTTCAACGCACGATTCCATCACGGATTGAATCACCTCGTGCCGTCCTTCGATTTTATGTCTCCCCCTTAAAGATTTTTCCTCGTCATTGCAGGCTATTAATATCTCCGCGAGAGAGCAATGGCAATAAACGTCCATCACAGTCCCGGTCGAGAGGTGATTGGAATTAGTTGGCCAAGTGTTTCCAACGAAGCCCAATAAGGACGGAGTCACTTTTGAAGCGTTTTTAAGTGCAATAACACGCTTAAGGTCGCCCACTGCAGGTTATCTCTCGTGTAATCGCTGGAGATCGTATTCAATACGCGAGACGCGCGAACTCCGCCGACCTTTCGTTCCAGTTATCGTGCCGATTTTTTCTTATTGTATTCACAGGAATGTAGTAGAGAAAACTAAGAAGAGTTATTTAAAATATTTTTAATAAAATATTTCGATGTGGATTTATCGCCGGCAATGCGCGCTGTCCCATTTGGAGAATTTACGCCCGTCTGCTGTTTCGATGGATTTCTGATTCCGCGAAATCTCGCCGTTAGATTTTCCTAAACTGTTTTATGTAGCTCACAAAGTATATGAACACGTATGAATCTCCACTAAAATATTAATATCGGCCGTTTATATGTCTTTATCATCCAATAATTAACAACTTCTTCGCGAGGGCTGGCGGAAGAATTTAACTCACAGTGTTAAAATATCGTAAATCTTTCAATTTACTCTTATCAGCTGTGTCGAATCTCTACTCATATATTGCTCAAAACTCGGACCTTAGCCAATACATTTCATTTGCGAATAAATGTACGAATTTACGATAAAGGCTTAATACGTTTACATACATGTATGTAGATTGATGACGCAATTAACTTCTATAGCCATAAAAAAGTTGGGTACGCCAAATTTTCATCTAATCGAATAGACAGCCGCCTTCCATGCTAATGTACCGATCGTCCATCGGAGAATAAGTTCTTTAAGGAATCGACGATCGTTTCAGTCCCGCTGAGAACGTCTATTCTACAGCTGAAGTGGGCCTCTAGTTAACTCTGTCCATTTTTTTACTACAGGAATGGCCTCAGGTAATCTGTTGGATTCAAGTGTTTAAGGTGATCTCGGTTATTTCTTTCTGAATTTTTTTGTTTCCTGAACACGCCCATATTTTGACAGATAAATTCAGTTGCAAGCCACGGCGGCGCTGGCGATCATTGGGTCCACCAGGTCTCCGTAGTTTTTTACTCATTTTCCGTCGTCGTCATTTACCGGTAATAGGAAACTTAACATTGGAAGTAAAAGCACTCAGATTCATTCCTTATCGTTGTGTCATTATTATAGAGGCCTCTTCAGGCATCGAATCCCATTCATTTACAAGAGAGTATCCCCGAAAATTCGTTTTATTACGAAGAAAGATTTGATGCTTCAAGTTATTCCGATGAAATTAAATTATAGCCAAACTCCAGTTAATACCACCGTTTGTCCATCACAGACATTGGCCTTAAAGCGGCAGTAGCGATAAATCGAGGTATATTATGCTTGCTCTATGTAATCATAAGATGGAAGTTCTGTTCACAGCGATTCATGCGCGGTATGCAGGGGCAGCAATATTAGACCAGTCAAATTAAACAATTTTGACGGTTAGGGAATATAACTCGTAAAGTTTTGAAACTTGACACATTTGTCCGTTAGGGCAACCTAACTAACATATCAAAAGTTGACATGCCTGACGTGTACTCGTCGGCCGTTTGGGCGCCAAAATGTACAGTTTTCCGAGTTATTAGCGAAAATCCAGTCGCGGGTCGTGATCCGGCGGCCATTTTGGCGCCAAAACGGCCGACGTGTACACGTCAGGCATGTCAACTTTTGTTACGTTAGTAAGGTTGCCCTAACGGACAAATGTGTCAAGTTTTAAAAACTTTATTAATTATTTCCTCTAATATGTCTTTGTCATGAACTTCCAACCTCCTGGCGGTTGGCTCCTTCGCATTCCCAGCTTGGCTTCTAATGCGGATCTAGGCTGTTTTCACTTTTCTCCTTTTTCTCTTCCTTAGCCCCTTGTACAAAGAGGCGTCAACCCCTTTCTACAAGCGGGGACGCTTGTTGCTAGGGAAGGTTTCTAGCGAATCAAGGCTGGCGATGATGTCTAATTTGAGTGGTCTATATATAGGGGGCGCTAAATCGGGGTCTGACTGCGGTTTTATGTATACTTTAACCCGACTCTATCCAAGCTCGTTCGTGTATGTACTTTGCACGGTATCATTTCTCTTCTCCGTGCTTCAAGAACCAAAGTCGGCTATTACATGGCTTCGGCTCAATCCATGCATTTTCTCATCCTTTACGAAGCTCGTTTCGCTTTGACGAATTTTGTCATCGTCTCTTCCTCCCCACCACCTCCCTGACTCTCTCTCTCTCTCTTTATGAAATAATTGGCTGGACGCAGAAAGCAGGGGAGAGAGATAGGAGTGAGAAAGGAGAGCGTAGAGGTTGACGGACCTGAATCTCTTACCCACCACATTATTCTAGTCCCTTTTGTATATTTTGCCAATGGGCGGTTAGAGAGAGAGAATTGGGGAAGGGGAAGAAATCTCTTGCGAGAAATTCCTTTTTAGCGCGCGCACGAGAGAGATAGAGGGGAGAGAGAAATAGTGAAAGGGATAGGAGATGGAAGTAGGAGGGAGGTATAGGAATGAAACCAAACAAAACAACCGCTCAAGTCTTTTGACGCCTCGTACAAATTAAGCTGTCAAGGTGAGCAAATGGATTCTCTCTCGCTAGGAGGAATAATAACAACAATGATGGGAGGTCTATGCATATGTGTATTTTTTTAAATGTGGAGAAACTTAAGCTTCGCCTGAAATGGAGTGGAGAGGAAGGGGAAACGGATAGAAAATGATGGGTTTTCGGCGGCCGGCGAGAAGTGGAAAGAAACGCGTAACACTGCTAGACTTTTCAGCCTTCTTTTGTTTCCAGCGGCGTGGGACGCGTCGTTGATTAGCGAGCGACGTCGAAGAGGCGTAGTCGGAAGTGCTTTCGAGAGTTGCAAAGTGCAAGGTGTTGTCGTTTGATTTTTTTTTTACCCGAGTTCAGAACTATGCGTAAGGAAAAGCTCTTTTTTCCGCGCTGCAGATAATTCTTTCGCGTTTACCACTCCGGATGTCTGCGGGGAGTGTTTGCGTGATTTCGCGCATTTTTGTCGCAACTTCCTAAGTCGTAGATGAAATATTTACCCTTCTCTGGTGTATCTAACTAGAATCCTGGGTTTTTGTGTGACAACATGGTGATATTGGTGTAGAATTACTGATGATTTCTTTTCATTGACAAATAAAAGAGTGATAGAAAATATTAGCACTGGTGGAAAAGAATCGTGTTTGTTATTCCGCTGGTGCGGAAAAAGTTAAATCTTAGCATATAATTTCTCTCTCTCCCGATAAATAAAAGTTAAGTTTATGTTATCATTTTTCGTTTCGCTTCCTTTCCTTATTGGAAAATGGAATCTACCCTATCTTTGCAGCGAAGCACAAGCAAAAATTACAATGCCTGTATAAAGAAACAAGAGGGGAAAGATGCACACATCATGCGTGCATACACGCGAGGCAGAGGCGTTCTTTACGATTTATACAATCATGTCAAAAAAGATAAATATTAATGACTTAGTATAATGTCTAAACCCTGAAGTTCTAGTAGTGATGCCAAGGAAATGTCGAATTTTTTATTCACCGACTAATTTCTTAATCAGTAGTACTTTATAATACAATCGACAATTATTTAAAACTTACCTCATTCGAATACTAGTAATATAATCTTTATGTTTACATTCATTCCTTCTTCGTAAATTGCCCATTTCTTTTCACTTAGAAACGCTGTATATACTTAAAGAAAATAGACGTAAGTATTTACGTTCATTCTTCGTCGTAGATAATCAATTTCCCTTAATTTTCCAAATGTTGCGGTCGCACGAAATAAAATTGAATTTACAGCAGATATTGTTTACTTCAGTTGTCACGAAGATTGTTTTCGTTGACAACAATTAAAAAACACGGGAAAAAGTTTTCTAGGTTCGAAGTGATTTACTTTAAAGTTTTAGTTTGTTGAAATCGACTATGAACAAAACATATGATATTTGACTAGCTCTACAAAGTAGTTTAAAGACTTTTTTATAGGTGTTATTTTACGAGACATAAAGCATTTTTTGTCACCAGTAAAGTGGCACTCCCGATTAGGCCACGTAAACTATTTATACCATTTTCTAAGTTTCTTTGCCCCTATGCCCAAAATACATCCGCCCAGTAGTTTCTGAGATGAAACATGCAGACTGACGGACGGACGGACACGACCTGACCAGTGTTGCCGTTTTAGCGCTTTTCTCGCTAAATTTAGCGCCTTTTTTTACGTTTAGCGCCATGGCGCTAATTTAGCCTTTTTTAATTTTAGCGCCAAATTGGATGACATTTTTCTCATGCAATTTATCAAGCGTTTTAATGTACATTCAATGAGGAGAAGAGAAATTAATTCCAAATATAACAGATTGCATTGATCTACAGTCTGAGAACGTCGAGGATGGTCATTCAGCATAACCGAGGCATATTTTTAAAAATGGAATGGGGTAGCTGGGAAAATCAGAACAAGCAAAAAATTCCCTTGCATAGGTTTTCAATGCTGTTAGACACTCAATATGGAGATTGTCCCGAAGGTCACCGATTAAATAAGAAAAGCGGCGCAGCAATATCGCAAACTGAAATTCTGCGGCCCCCAATGGGATTTTAAAATTCTATGCGATGTGACCCTTTAATGGTTCCCTGTCCTAAAATGCGGGTCCAGTTGCTCGGCCGCAGAAAGAATTTCGCGACAAGCCGAGAGATCTTCTTCGGTGGTGACTTGATTGAATTATGTGAATGTAATGCAGACACAATACGCGTGGCTTTAAAAAAATCCCTAAGAAATTATGAATTAGATTTGCAGAGACTTGTTGCTATTGGGACTAATAATTCGTATGTAATGACTGGTATTAATAATGGATTGTATGCAAAGTTAAAGACTAAAGAGATTCCCTATTTGAATTTTATTAAGTTTGTGAGCCAGTCTCTAAAGCTTGCATCTTCACATGCCGTCCGTCAATGTCTATCACGAAACCTAGGTTTTCTTATTAATGAAACATAGAATTGGCTCTCTCATTCACTTATTTGACATGCTAGATATAGGAAACTTTATTATAAAATTACGATGGAATGGTCTTTTGAAGTTAGTTAAGTCAGACAAGTTGTGTTTCCTGCTATAAATATAAGAAATGAAATGTTTTGAAATTTCTTGGTCAATGTACTTCAGTAGCAAAGAATTTCAGTCAGACAGTGTTGCCCCATATATTTGCAATTAATTGTCAACCATCTAACTTTGTTATCATTTTTATTGCCTCTAGGTTTCTTATCCATGTCTTCATTAAACAATAATTTCTACAACTAAAATTACGAGTTTTTTAGATGTGTTTTGTATTAATTGATCTTCGGCGCCGGATGGTCGCCCTGTTCGCCATTCCATGTATCAATGCTTTTGTATTTTGTATATTCAGAGAAATGTAAAAAATAAAAATTTGATTGTTGGATTGAATAGATGCAACTATCCGATAATATACGGCTGAGAAATTTAGATTCGTTCGCTTAATCATATTTCGTTTCAAATCCTGAGTGCATGAGATGATTGTAAGTAATTTAAAAAGGAAATTTTAAAATGCAAATGAAAACTGTTTAGCACTATTTTCAGCTAGTTTTGTGTCCATTTAACACCACTATCAGAGTGTACAATATTTACTGATGTACATTAAAATTGTCCACATCAATTTTAACCAAATTTAATAATTATAATGTTCACATATATGCAAAACCATATAAGCATATTTAGACCGAATCAGCCAAACAGGGGTGCCACAATTACAAATTAAACTCTTTCAGTAATTGAGGATTTGGAAGGAATTGGCCGAACGTATTTCAATAAAATTTTGTCTATTAGATTTGTGCAACATACCACAATAAAATCAAGATGTATAAATCGGAACTAACGAGCAGGACTACCACAGTGAAAAGTAAAATAATAATTCTTCTGCGTGTATTTCTATAGAACTGATCTCATGGATTTTAACCAAATATGGTATATGTAATCTTCATATAAATAAATAACCAAAACACCATATTTTAACCGTATCGACTAGACAGGGCTACCACAATATCAAGGTTAGAATTTTTCTGTAACTACAAACTTCGAAGGTATTGACTGAAGCTATTTCAAAGAAATTTCTTTTGTAAAACGAGTATAGAATGGCAGAACGAAATGAACATGTTTAGAACGGATCTAAAAAGCAAGGCTACCACAATACAAGGAAAAAATATTTTTTTTATTCCAAAGCAAATGCATTAGTATACGATTATATTACGGCGAATTTCACGAAAAGCACTTCTGTGCCACGGGAAACCCGTGTACATCCCTACTTGATTTAGTGCTTTTCGTCAATGACGAATGACCACTATTATCTTCGTGAAGTCCGTCCGTCCGTACGCATATATCAGGGAAGAATTGGCTCAACCGATTTCAACCAAATTTGGTAAATAGAATTTTCACATAAATTCATGACCAAAATGACATATTTCGACCGGATCGACTTGGCAGGTGTGCCACAATTGCAAAATTAAACCTTTCGGTAATAATGAATTTGGAATTTTTCATGAAGGAAGTGTACAATATGAAATAACAAAATCAAGATGTTTAGCATAGAAATCGAAACCAGGGCTGCCACAATACAAGTAATAAAAAATGTTTTTTACAAGTATTTGCGTTGAACTGTCGTCATATATTTTAACCAAATTTAATATTTATAATGCACACACATATACAAAACCATAATAGCATATTTGGACCGGACAAACCAAACAGGGGTGCCACATTTACAAATTAAACTCTTTCTGTAATTATGAATTTGGAAAGAATTGGCTGAACGAATTTCAACTAAATTTTGTATTCAAGATTCGTACAACATACCATAACGAAATCACGATGTTTGAAGCGGAGCTAAAGAGCAGGGCTACTACAATAAAAAGTAAAATAATATATCTTTTACACATATTTCTAGCGAATTGATAGCATGGATTTTAACCAAAGATTTTATATATATAATCTTCATATAAATAAAAAACCAAAACAACATATTTCAACCTGGTCGACTAAACAGAGTTATCACAATGTCAAGGTTAGAATTTTCTGTAACTATGAATTTCGAAGATATTGGCTGAACCGATTTCAAAAATAAATTTCTTTTGTAGGGCGAGTATAGAATGGCAAAACGAAATGCACATGTGTAGAACGAATCTAAAAAGCAGGCCTACCACAATACAAAGAAAATAATTTTCATAGAACTTTCTGCTCCGATATTTAGACGAAAAGCACTTCTGTACCACGGAATACCCGTGTACATCCCTACATGTTTACCTCTTGTAAAGAACGCCTAAAAACTTAAATTCCGTTATCAAAGGATATAATCAAGATGTCCAAGAAGGCCATCGTATGCATGTCTTAGAATATTTGCAAACAACTCAATTCCTCCGATCACAGTTTTTATCTTTAGACAGCAATATGAAACTCGTAAATTTTGCAAAGAAAAACAACCACGTGCCTAGCTGGACTTGTAAAAACTGAAGTTTCTAATCGCCAATTGATGCCGCAATTATGAATTTAAAGATTAACGTAACTCTCGTTGCGCTTTCGGTGTCCTCGTTGTTTTGACCGTCTGTTATCCGTAGGCTAATCGGCAAGTGCAGGGTAATTTTCTCTTGCATATTAAAATATCTTAGAATTGTAATGTTGGTGCGGGATTCGTACTATTCTCTGAGGAAAGGAATGGAAATTATAATTTCTATCGTAGAAATTTGCTTATCGAACTTTTCTCGGGTACACAACCGGGTCAAAGTTTGATCTAGGATCAACGTTTCGACGGCTGACTCTGCCATCTTCATCAGGATGTCTGAACGTTGATCCTAAATCAAACTTTGACCCGGTTGTGTACCCGAGAAAAGTTTCTACAAGCAATCCACCGGGAAAGCACCAGATCCTACTACGTTATTTTTGTTGCATAAATACGCGTGATCAATTTAATATTCCGTTTGAATGTAACTGTAATATTTTATAACGCTAAATTATGAAATTTTGGAACGCAAACATATCCGCGGTGATTTTAAACCTATTAAACCCAATATATGTAAGTATTAAATAAATGGTTAAATGGAAAGTAGGCATCATAAGTTCCTTTTGGATCATCTTGTTTATTTTGCAATGTAATTCAATGATATTACCGAATCGCTCATATAGCATAAGACTATTTTTAACAATTGAAGAAATGTTCTTCTCCAATAGGCGTAAAAATATTGAGCGATAAAGATGCGCCTGTAGACCACAAAGCAGCCCCAATCAGCGGTTATTCACCGGTAGTAGATTCTAAGAAACGGTTAATCGTAGGAATTTTAGCATCTGCTCAGGTCATAATTTAAGATAACGCATTTTAGTGGTAGTAAAGTTGTTTATTTATTCAACGGACGTGTACTGTTTTAAAAGGCGTAAATTTTGCTATTATGGCTTCATATGGAACTTTTCGGATTTTTTTCGCTTTAAAACTACGCGATGGCAGGCGACGAGAGTTTTTAGCTCGTTACATCTAGACTGAGAGACTCAATTAATTCAATTAACTGCCACCAAACCGTCTCGTGTCATATTTACGCTGCTTCGACGCATTTCTCTCAGAGGAGAAAAAGCCAATTCCTCAAAGATTCAACTAATCCAGACCGATATAAAACAAACTGTGAACACTTTTTATTACCGCTCGATCTCATTCCATTTCGCGCCATTTTTTGCCAGCGGACCTCGATTAGCTTACCCCCTCCCACCTAAAGAAACTTTTATTTACGATCCCTCTATCACCTTTCTGTTAGAGCCTTTTTAACTAAAAAAATTATCTCTCCCACCTAAATTTCCAGGTGCAAAAAAAACGCAAATTATGGCTCCCGAGAAAGCGCTATCATCACGACCCGCCAGGAAGGCGATCCTGACGCTCTCTATCGCCGCATCTGCGCTGCTCTTAGTTCTCCTACTCGCCGACGGCGCTGCCGGTCGACGCCTGCCGAGAGGAGGAGGAGAGGAAGACCCCTTGCCACAGGTGGGAGGGAAGAGGCGGTTTCAGCACAGGAAGGAGGAGGCGGAAGGAGATGTGACGGAAGACAACGCGGAGGAAGAGGAGATACTGGCGGAAGAGGAGGAGAGAGGGGGCGAGGACGAAAAGGACGACGACAGAGGAGTCAAGTTCAAACCTAGAGAGGAGAGAGGCGGGAGGAGGAACGGTAGGAGGGGGGGAGATGGGGGCGGGGGGGAATTCGAGGAGCAGAGAAGGAAGTTGGGAGGCAGCGGCAAGGGGGGCGATTCCGCCCCGGCGGGGTCCGGGACGGAGCCGGAGGCGGCCGCGGGTGGGGGCGGGAGGAGGGGCGGTGGGAGGAGGGTTGAGAAGGAGGGAGGAAACGGGGGCAGGGGGGGAGGCAACGGAGGTGGGGCTACGGCCGCGCTCTTCGGGGAGCAGCAAAGAAGAGGCGGGAAGAGGAGGACGAACGGAAACTCTCCCTCTCATCATCATCAGGAACCGGCTGAGGTGAGAGCGGAGTCGGGGGATGCATTCCCTCCTCTCCTTTCCCACTTTACCGGATGCATTCCCTCCTCTCCTTTCCCCCTTTACCGGATGCATTCCCTCCTCTCCTTTCCCCCTTTACCGCTCTCCTTTTCCTCCCGAAAAATCCATTCCTTTGTCCACGCTCGTTCCATCTCTTTTCGGTAGGAATCGTGGTTTCCACCATCAATAAAAAAATCGTCAACTCCGGAGCCAAACATGTGGACGAAACCTTTTGGGGAGGGAAAGGTCCTCCCGTCTTAATAAGGCAGGATAAGATATGTAGGTACTGTAAGGAAGGAAACAATGGACGAATATCACGAGGAATCTATGTAAATGAATGACTTAAAGCCTCTTCAGAGTTCCGATTTTTTAATTGTTTCCTCCTTATATATATCATGATTTTGCAGTAAATAACATTTCCATCTTATATGCTAGGGCAGGGTTTCCCAACCTGCGGGCCAGATGCGGCCCACTAAGCAATTTAATACGGACCACCACCAATGTTTCAGAGTTTAAAAAAAATCATTTTTCTTTGGATTTACATACCAAATACTATTTTTTATCTAGTAAAATCTGTTGAGATATGTAACTTTAAAGTGGGACCCCTTATTAAATATTTCTCAATTCAAAGTTCTTTTTAATTTTGTTTTAGATCTTTTTTCAGGGGTATTCATAAGATTGAAATCCATCGTGATTTCTAATATTTAAATGCTACCCCTAAAAACCTAATTTTAATTTGATTTTCACTGATATGGTGCCTAAGAATCTCTAGATTCTAATAACTTCCGATTTAACTTCAGTCTAGTCCACAGAAGCATCGGCAATTTCCGCTGCGGCCCACCGAAAAGGCTCCCCATCATCGAGGAGATAAGAGGTTTAAACGCGTCTTATCTGTTTATTTGATTTGGAATAATTTGAAATGAAGGAGAAATTTTTGCCATGGCCGAGAATTGAACCCTGGTCTTCCACTTACCAGTCGAATATTCTAATACTGAACTACTTCAGCAGATTCATTTTTCCGTTTCAGAGCGCGTTGATTGATTCAATAATTAATTGCAAAATTTAATGAAGGACAAATATGGTATCGAAAAACCATATACTATCTGCAATAGCCATGAAAAGGTCGGGAGAAGCAGATGCCCTTCAAAGCAGCAGCAATCAGTGTTGATTCAACGATGATAGATTCTAAAATGTTTGTAATCTACCATCGGTGAATCGCCACTGATTACGGCACATATCGCCATTGCAATGTTTTTATAAGAGTTGGAGAGGCCTATCAATTTGATTCTAACCGTAATACGAGCTTTTTTGGAATGATATTCTACTTGGAGATTTTCTCTCTTATATGACTTTTGATTCTGCACTAATTATATTTAGTAAGTGAGCACACTAAGAACGTAAATACAGGCGGACGCGTTGAAAGAAATCAAATGTACGCTTTAATACGTCGTTTCATTACATTCGTGTTATACGCAATTCTCACATTTCCCAGCAATTTTGGTTCGATCCACAGTTCTGTACAATTTATCAAATACTTGACCAACCGTGTTACGCAATAGGTTTTCTTTTAAGTAGACACAACTCGGGAAAAATAACCTGAAAAAAATCATTATCGTCGGATGTTTTTATTATTTGACCCTTTACCAGTCGTTTTAATCTATCGATGCATGTTCACCTTCTCGGGATTCGTTTGTTTTTATTCCCTACTGCAACTTGGGTACGTGCGTGGCTTCACTTTTTCCGTCCCACTAAAACGGGAGGTGTTTTTGGTGCCGCTTACCGTCTCCGCGGGTGTCGGGTTAGTGGGTATCTCGACAGCGGTTACTGTATTTCTTTTTTTGGTGTCGTGGTGTGCGAGTCACGCAACGGCATACTACATAGGTATGTATTTTTTTCAAATCGACCCTCGTAATTCATTTCTTAAAGAGAAAGGCGGTACTATATATTTTTCCTTCGCCCATTTTCTCATTACAAAGGACGGAAGAGGAAGCGGCAGAAAGGTGACAGCCATCGTTTAGGTGAGAAATTGTTTGGAAATGGACTGCGTTTTTTTACCTTGTTTTTTCTATAAATTTTATTCTTCCTTACTTGGAAAGGTATTTTTTTCAAACTTTTTCTTTTGTTGAAACCAAATTGCAATGATTTATATATAGAAAAATAAAACTATCGTCCCTGAAACTCAACTTATTCGAGGCATCATTTGGATCTCCTTGAAGGTTAAAAATTGACGATCCTCAAGGCTTAAATGTTTTGAGATAATATTTTAATAAATTTGCCCATTTCGTACAAAGTAACGCAAGCTGATGATCGAGGATGTACTTACTTCTGAGGAACATGTCAACTTCAGCAGCAGTGCTCCCCAGTTAAACCGCGGATTTTGGGAGAGGCGCGGCCACCCGCTTTATAATATCTACCGCGGTATGTTTTGTCTTAACTTTTTATATCATGATCGCCTAAAACAAATCAGTGCTAATATAATTCCGTAGCCAGTGGAGTGATTTTTTTTTTCAAGTTCAGCGTGGAATGTATATTTATGTTCAAATAAACCAATACTTTTCCGATAAACGAATCATTTTTTTGGGATTTTCTTTGGAGACGTTTCTATTTTTTTACAGCTTATGCAAAACAATGAGGTTTGGTCGATTATAAAAATATAAACAAGCTAGTGGTATATAAATAAATCGATACAATTTCTGAAAATATTTTATGATAATAAGAGTCTATGGAAAGTAGGAGAAAATGGCTTGCTGCCTCTACCTGGATTCAAACCCGGGTCGATCGTGTCGTTCTGAAAATGCACTTTTTTACTCAATTATTTCTCCTTGCGGCATAATGAATATGGGATTGATGATTCTTTAATAAAATTATTTTAAAATATAGGGTCTCGCCATAATGCACGAAACCCGCGAAAACGATGAATGCGAAAAAATCGATAAAAAAGCTCTAGAATTTTATTGGTCTTGAGATTTTTTTATCGAAGGACTTTTTGCCCTCGGACGTCCTTTGGAGAAACATCCTGTCCTTGAGCGCTTCTGCCAGAGGAGTTTTCTCCCGAAATTCTTCATCCTCGTCTTCACTTCGTTTTTCATCTTTTTATAGGGATAACCACGGTCGTTTTATACCTCCTCCCCATCAAATTAACAAAAAAACTCTTGGCTGCGAACCAGAGACCTTCCCCTAATCTGCCCTCATTCCCTCTGACGTTCCCATGCGTAGGCTTTCCCGTCCACTGACTCTACCTCGATGACATCCGACGCCGCCGCCTTCTCCGAAGACGTCGTCGACGAGATGGCGGACGAAGATCTCCGCGGAGTGTCTCGCCAGAGGGCACCACCTCCGGCGCCGGCGCCCAGGAGAGAAGTGCCCCCGAAGAGGGGAAAGGTCAGGAAACCGGGCCTATCATCCCCCTACTTGCCCATGCCTAAGGAGAGGAAGCCGAACATAGTTCTCATTCTGACCGACGACCAGGACGTGGAGCTAGGTGAGTCCGGTTGATGTGAAATGCAGGGTTAAATGGATACGGATTAAAATAAATGAACGTTTTGTGAGATTTGTGAACTTTATATTTTTTGTAGGGTCACGGTGCAAGTCACGTGCTATTGTCAAATGCTCTAGCTAAAATGTGTTCCCAAATATTTGAGTTTCACATTGAGCCTTGTATCATTGTTCGTGATGAAATACGATAAGAGACGGCGAAAATGGAGAAAAGCGAATTACATAGTTCGCACGGCGAGATTATGATTTGATTTAAAAAATTTCTTATCGAAACAATTGCATATTTCTTCAGTCTTTTAGAAAGATGGCTTTTAAGACGAATGCATATTTGTACAAGAAGCAACTATCGCACTGCTGTTTTGTTGGCAAACAATTTGTCAATACTTAATGCTTATATAAATCCACATTATATTAACCTTTAATTACTGAGGTGTGATCTGCGAGAAATCGCCACAGTTGTAATGTCAATCTACCCCGCTTCTTTATTTTCCGCTAGTTTATATTTTATAAATAAATGAAGTTAATATGAAGTTTTTCTTTTAATTACCTCATAACCCTCATGGCTTATTATTATAATTATTAAACGTGAAAAATCCAATTTTACATATAGCGAGCGAATAAATAATAATGAAAACAATCACAATGTGATCATAATTTCACCACGCTAGTTAAATTGATGGAATAAAGCGATCTAAAGATCCTATGCAGACAGGCATAAGCTGTAATGTTTCTCGTTTCAAAATTATTCCCAACGCTAGTTAAAGGTTAATTAAAATTATGGTCAACAAGGCCTTTCTGGGGAAGTTTTGACGTTAAGAGAATTGGCAATACTTGTTTCAGTTCAATAATAATAATAATAATAATAATAACCTGGAGGAAGCACCGATTTGAACTCTTATCTGGCTCCCCAAAGCGCCCGCAAACACGAATGAGATCCTCCGTTTTAACCCTAGAATGGTAACGTGAGTCACTCTGACTCAAACATTTGCGAAAGATGAGTCTAACGCTGTTCGTGTTCAAACACGCTCCCCCTCTCTTAGAAGTGCTTCTTCAAGTCAGCTGTCTCTGTACTGTCAAAGGAGCAACACGTTATTTTTCTCCGGTCACTGTTATCGCTACAATTTATGCAAGAGTTGCACAAGGGGCTGACGTATCAATGGCAAAAAAGCAGACTCAGTTTGACAAACTTAAGTAATGATCTGGAAACTATGATTTGCAAAGTTCCTGAAACACATCAAGCGACAGAGCGACAAATATCAAGAAAGTGCTGTGCCATTATGCCAAGAGAAGGAAAACCTCCACTCTCTGCTCACTTTGCAAGAAGCCTATCTGTGGCGAGCACCAAAACATATTGTGCTCTAATTGTTAATTTACTCATTTCTAACATTATCTACATTTTGACACTAATAAAAATCATTTTAAAACAGTTTTTAATAATATTTCCTTATTCAAAGTTTAAGTGAGTCAAACTGACGCAGCGTTACCAATAAGCGCCTAAAAACAGTGTTACCATTCTAGGGTTAAAAAGGTCTCTTCGGAAAATTTTCCGATCGCTCTTTTATCTAACGGTTCCGTCCAATTCATCCCTTCTCCCTCGCCAGGATCGCTGAATTTCATGCCGAGGACCCTAAGGGCACTGAGGGACGGCGGAGCAGAGTTTCGTCACGCTTACGTGACGACTCCCATGTGCTGCCCCTCGAGGTCTTCCCTCCTCACCGGTCTCTACGTTCACAACCACGGGGTGTTCACCAACAACGACAACTGCTCGGCTGCGGCGTGGCAGGCCGAACACGAACCAAGGTCGTTCGCTACTTATCTCTCCAACGCTGGCTACAGGACCGGTAAGTTCGAAGGAAAGGTCTTTAAATTAAGGAGCAGTCGAAAACGGTCTTTTAAAGGTCACGGCGGAGAAATTTGATTCTCTTTCATCGCGAGAAACTTACGTTAACTTGTGATTTCTGGACTTTTTGATGTTCGCTGGTCAATTTGCCATGTTTTAGGCATGCAATAAGTAAAATATGATGAACGCCATATGGCCATGTCCTGTCTGTCTGGCCGTTCTTATGTCCGCATATTTCATCTCCGAAATTATTAAATGGATTTCCGTGAAGTTTGGTACTAAGGGCTTTTTGGACAAAAGGCAATAAGAAAATGATATAAACTGTTTGCATAACCCAAGCAGGGGTGCCACCTTTAACCAAATAGTAGTACCATCTTTCCATCATATCTCGTAGAAAAAATATTAGTCCTATCGAAAAAGGCGTCAAAGAATAGTTATAGAATTTTTTATTTAATACAAATTAATAATTCGCAAAGAACGCCTCTCATTTTAGCATTTACTACAAAATCGAGCATAAATAACTTGGAAGTGTGTCTTTCTGTCGTGTCTTTCATCTCTTGAACATTCAACCCAATGACTGATTTTCACAGGTCAATTCGGATAAAATTTTGATTGTATTTATATGGAGAGCCTGTTCCTATATAATGTTACTATATAATACAATTAAGAATGTTGTTGAAGGCTTGGACCTAAAAAACAATTTCATCATACTATTATCGTCCTATTTAAGTACGTCTGTATTTTCCGTTCATTCAACAGGTTATTTCGGGAAGTACCTGAACAAGTACAACGGCAGCTACATTCCGCCAGGGTGGAGGGAATGGGGCGGTCTCATCATGAACTCCCGTTACTACAACTACTCCGTAAACTTAAACGGAAAAAGGATTAAGCACGGTTTTGATTACCAAAAGGTAATTAATGTTTAAATTAACGAATCGTCCGATTGTGATCACTCCTGGTGTCATTTTCGTTAGCGGAATTTTCACCCATCTTTTTCTGCGTGGTCTTAATTAGATGATTTTTAATAGCGTTTCGAAATTGCTCCTCTGCCTTTTCGCGGATGTTGGAAAAGTGTTCATAATTGCTGGAATTATTTAATCGACACGAATAAACGGTTTTTGTAGATTGGCTTTAGTTAGAACAAAAAATATTAAAATAAAATAAAATAAAGCCTATTTTTACTGTGAAGACTTCTGTTGTAGTGATTCCACACCGAGTACCCGGGTAATTTTGTTCGAGTGCTCGATTATTATCGGAAAAATTAAAATTACAAATTTACGAATATTGTCGACAGATTACAGCAGTGGCGTAACTAGGGTATGGCGAAGGTGGCATTTGCCATAGGCACCGCTTGCAAAAGGCGCCAATCGATCCCGCAAAAATGCCAAAAGTTTATTTCCCCATAAATAAGTATTAATTTAACGCTCAAATGTTAAAGTTATTGTTAACAAAAAATATTATTCTTTATTAAAACACAGGATACATCATATTCTACTTAAATGAGGTGTTTCCTTAGAATTTTGCCATAGACGCTGTATCTCTCAGGCACGCTTCTGGATTACAGGTACTATTATGATAATTAAAGTAAATTCAGTTTTATACTGGATGTTAATCTTTCCTGAAAATAAGAAAAAATTAATGTACATTTGTTATTTCTATTAAAAGTTTTACCTTATCAGCGTGATTAACAAAGTATTACAAGTATTAAGGGGAAGATATTATCATCCAGCGCGCAATGAGTCTCATTTTCTATATAGTATGTATTTTAATTTCAAGAAGATATTTAGTTCAGTGAGAAATTAATTCAAAGTAACTTTTAATTCAAGTTCTTTCATTGTAGCCTCAATATGTCTTCTAAAAAATCTCAAGTTTGAGATTCATTCAAAAAACTATCTTCAGATACGGCGCAATATCAAGTAGGATGTGCAGACAAGATGTCAACTAAGGGTGGAAATACAACTTGAAAACACACGGCATCACTGTGAGGAGCAAAAGTCTCTCTACAAAAGATAGTAATGGCGGACCACAACCAGCCAAAAAAGCCTAATCTACCAGCTCTGGAATGTTATCTTTTGTTTCCAGAGAATCTTCGGAGGAATTAATATCAAAATGTGCTGCTAAAGACGGAATCTCATTTAATGCTATTGTTAAGTGTGAAGCAATTCGAGATTACGTCACTAATCACAACTACAAAATGCCAACCAGTTCATTTTCAGTTCGAAAATGTGTTATGCAATTTTTCGAGGAAAAGAAAACAAACTAAAAAGGAGTTAGAAAGCAGGATTAAATCTGAAGAAACATTTACAATCGCAGTGGATGAATAGGTAGATATTGCGATGAGAAGATACTTAAATATAACGCTGCAAACAATAGAAAAACAAATTGTTCTTGGCTTAGTACTAATTGTCGAAAGTTGCACATCGGAAAAAACTGAAGAATTGGTTTCTCAACGGTTGCAGGAATTTGGAATTGATTTTGACAAAGATATCGTTGCCTCGACACATGATGGAGCAAGTGTTAGGACGAACTATGGCAGGATCATTTCAGCAGAAAGCCAGTACTGCTACAACCATACAATACATTTGGCGACTGTAGAAATATATTACAGAAAGAAAAGAGCTGTTGATTTGAGGAACAAATTGAATTTTCTGATGACGAGGACGAAGACGAGCAAAATTTGAGTGGCAACGAAACTGATGATGGAAGTTTAAATGAAACTGACGATGAAATACCTACATCTACAGTTTACCCTGCAAGCCACCGCAAGGGTGTGTGGCAGGGGGTGTATTAACACCAAGGGGAAAACTCCAAAATTTCGTTCGGATTACAACAATGCATTAGATGAGATGAGAAGAATTATTAAGTGTTTTAATAAATCATCCGTTCGTAAAGAAATATTACTTAATTATGCCAGAGAGAAGGAAGGAAAAGCACTTCGATTGATTTCAAATGTCAGAATTCGTTTGAGTAGTCTAGTGACAGCAATAGTTCGATTTTTGAAACTTATTGACTTGATAAATCTTGCTTTGAAAGAGATGAGATGTATACTTTATAGTGAAGATCACATTACCTTCTTAAAGGAAATCGTAATGGTGCTAGAACCAGTCATACTTGCGGTATTGGAATTGAGAAAACAAAGCTCGAATTTACTGACAGGTGAGGCTACTTTGATCTACGTATTTCAAGAGTTAAAATCAATCAAAATTTCTCTGGCTCTGGAATTCCAAAAGTCATTGAAAACTAAAATTGATCAACGAAGAAACGGATTTGGTATCACTATTGTTGTTTTTGCATCATGGAGTGTATCCAAAAGCCAACGAGTATTTCACTTACTCATCAAAACCTAGAATAAAGACCACCGCCACAAGTCTAATTAATCGGCTTTATCCAAGCGTTACTCAGGAATCATAGAGTTCTGACGTCCATGAAGAAGAAGTACAGAATGAGTACTTGAAATTGCAGAAATGCGTTGCATCATTCACTACGCCAAAGGTAAAATAATCTCAACAGTTAAGTATTGATAAAGAGTTAAAACTATTTGAAGCAAATAGTGGAAAACGTACCGACAGACTGGAGAAATTGTATCAAGCGTTGCTGACTATTAAGTTGACTTCCACTTCTGAGCGTGTTTTTTCTGTAGTTACTTTCACCACGAAATTGCGAAACCTCATGAAAACCTGTACTTTAAATGCTCTAATTTTTTTGAAATACTATTTTTTTAATCATTGAATAACTCTTATATCAACAAAGATAAATAAAATATTCATTAAATGAATATTTATTAAAATATTATTTTTTCCATTAAGTATTCGAGTTACCCAGGTAACTCGGTGAAATATTAATCGAATACCCGTGTACCAAAAACTCGAGTAATTTGGATTCAATAGTCTGTTGACTAAAAAATCCAAGTAATTAAATTGCTGTAACTGTCGATTAAAATATGCTGGTGCATAAGATCAGAATAATTTCTAGTTTCTATCTTTCCATCCACATCTCAGTAGCAGAAAACTTAATTTATGCGTTCGTTGAATCTAATTTGAAAGTTGATTTAAAATAAATGCCAAAGAATAGACTTTTATAAACAATGCTGTCCAGTCTTAATCGATTTTTACCCTAGAATGGTACCCTGGGGCATGGGCGGACTTCCGGTACCTGGCAAAGGGTCGGTCTGCTTAAGCTTATGTATTAATTTTTTATCAATTAGTCATTATTTTACGTAATCAAATTTTTCTCCATTATATTACTTTTAAATAAGATATGATCCACTCTACGGCAATGGCGCGATGGGAGTCTGACCGCGCGTTCTTAGCAAATGACCGTTTTATATCCCTCAGTCTGCCCCTGCCCTGAGGTATTTTCCACACCGCTCTTGAGAATGCAGGCTTTTTATGCCTTATCTGTTAATGTTTATAAGTGTTATAAAAATTATTTTCCCATATAAATAAATTGTTCTTTTATTATTTAAATAATATTATTTAATATTATAAATACTGCCCTTTATCAATGTTTCTTTAGGAGTTGTGTACTGGACTAAGACGTCTTTCATGGTTATACCTAAAAGATTTTAAGTCGATACTTATGGGTCCATATGGTACATTATTTCTAAACTTCAACACATTTATTTTTCAGGATTACTACCCAGATCTTATAGCAAACGATTCGGTTTCGTTCCTTCGACAATCTAAGCGCTACTTCAGTCGCAAGCCCGTCATGTTGGTTCTAAGCTTCCCGTCGCCCCACGGTCCAGAGGATTCGGCTCCACAGTACTCGCACCTCTTCTTCAACGTCACCACGCATCAGTAAGTGATGTCTATTTTTTTCTTTCGTCTGTTTTTAACCGTTGCCCGGAAGTTTTAAACTTTTTCTCCAATTGCGCGGTATTTTTAAGCGACGCGAGATTTAAAATCACGCCGTGCGACATCGTTAAAATTTATTTTTTTATCGAAGCGTGCGATTTAAATAAGTGAGACGAAATAGTTTCGCGGTTGTTATCACGCTACAAAAAACGAAGGTGTCGGCGAAGGCGATGGTTATTCGCCTGATTGCTCTATACTCGGAAGTTGAAAAATCTATGAAAATTTGGATTAGATATATAGGTGCAGTAAACTAAGTCGGATCAACTCTTACGTTCAGATTATTATATGTTTCATAATAACTGCTGTGACTATAGTGTTTTTAAATTATATTCCGTATCGAGTCGTTCTCCTTAAGGATGTGGTTTATTTATTTTTTATTATTACGTATTTCATTGATTGATTATTTATATTAAACTATTTTCGTCTGTTTAGAAAAAGAACAAAAAGGCGCAAATTGCGTTTTAAAGCTAAAATTTCATCCTGCCGTCTCTCGGTTAAGGTCGCGCGATTCTTACAGGAAAAAGGTGGCGGCTTAAACATTCGTTACGTCATGTCTCTTTCACTGGTTCAACCTCCAACCACAACTTCGCAAACTGCTGTATCTCTTAGCCTTACTGACGACAAATACCTGGTGGTTGAAATTGATTCGATGGTGAATGTTTGCATGAACGAAAGGAATCTCGGCTGTGCTGCAATTGCTCATCTCAAAGGTTTTACGGATTAAAGTATAAGTTTGATACGATCTCTTTAGTCATTAAGTCCTACTCCCTCTACCATGGTGATATCTCTCTTAGCAACAGTCTCGCAGTCGCGATGTTTTAAAAATTTCATCTTCATAATTAAACTTTTTCTCGTTTACAATTATTGCGACCTTTTATGCAACAGCATTTATATAATATTTTAATCTTCTCGTTTCTTAAGGCGGAGGTGGGGAGCTTAGGGCCCGCGGGCCTCTTGCGGTCCCCGAGAGCGTTTTATTCGGCCCGCGAAGCTATGATGAAAAAAAGAGATCCGTAGCATTTAAAACACCGAATCATATTTTTAAATCCAAATTATGATAATAAAGCATTTACCTAATATGGAAATTTTTACCCTAAAAACCTGATTTAGACTACCTTTTTACTTATTTAATACCTCAGAATCTCTAGGTAACTTCCGATTTTATCTCTAATCCGGGCAGCGGAATCATTTGCAACGTCCAATGCAGACCGTTTCGAAGAAAAGGTAGCCCACCCTTGTCTCAAGAGATGAAAAATAAATTAGTATAATTTTACGGAGATTGTTATTTATTCCTGAAGGTTCCGGAAAAATTCTTTTACCACATTTTTGTTTATTTTGGTGTTACATCGCTCCAACAGACACCAGGAGGTTTTAAATAAAGTAGCCACTTTAATTTGCCATAACTGAATTCTATTTAAGCGTCTTCGGGTGAGGTCCACGTACATAACCTCTATAAGACCAAAAACGGCAGGCAAAGATGGTGAATTTTAGCCTAAATAATCCTTTCGAAACTCTCGAGGAAACGCACGAATTAAACCAGAGACGACAAACTGTGTGGGTTTCATCGTGCTGTCTTTCAGTTTCACGGCCCGCTTCCAGTCCTAAACGATACTTTTCTCGCGGCTCTTCCTAAGGACAGCGGAGTTTTATAACTAGTTGGCAAGACTTCACGTAGAGATACCCTCAGTGCTGTAGTGGAGGGTATACGCCGTATACCCTCTGCTTTTTTCGAATGAATAGGGTATGTCCTCTGCTTTTTCAAACAAATAGCGTATACCCTGGCTTTATGAGAAATTATACAGGTTGATTTAAAAAAACAGCTAATTCCTCCTTTTTTCGTGGCCCCAAATATTGAAGCTGCACCTGCAATCCTTGAAAATCAGCAGCCCACAGGTTTAATACCAATATTCTAATACTACTTTTGTTTCGATCAAATTGAAAATAAATACTGTACTTCTTATTTTTATATACATCACTAAAATATAATTGAAATAAAATTTTCAAGGAAATTCAAAGTAAGCTCATACGTTTTCTCCTGCCATTGTAACATTATAATCATGTACTTTTCTCTTTAAAAAATTGGGTAAGACCCCCCCTCAAAGTTTCACTTCCGTATACGGCATACCATCTGCTATTTTACGACTGCAGCACTGGATACACCCCTTTCTCTATATTCGGCTGTCGTTCCAAAGAACATATTTTTTTATCTTGTCGATGGCGTCAAAATCTGCCGATGGACGAATCTAACGGAACGTCCCACGCGCTCACAAAAAAATAAAAAGAACGATTTCCCTAATGGGAGATGTGACTCCTCTTCCTCAAAAAAAAAACGCGCCGTTTTCCATCCGTGGTCTTTTTTTTGTGACCGTCGCGTTCTTCCACGCCCACCCGAAGAACGCCTCCTGTCTACACGATCACGCGCGTGCGTTGTTTCTTCCTCTAAATTACGACTCATTACACGTCTTCTACGACTTCCTTCCCACAAAACGATTTCCTCCGTTCGTCCGATTCGAAACGCGCGCGTCTTTTGTTTCGCCCTTCGGCCTCTCCGCGGGGGTCCTGGGGCGCGCACTCCGACAGCTCAGCACATTATCTCTCTCTCTATTCCTTTCGAATCGCCTTTTCAAATCGCACGCGAGCGTGGAATGTTGTTTTGTTTTTGTTTGGAGGGGGGGTGGGATTTGACTTGTTTCATTCGGAATGAGAAGAGGGAAGGGAAATAGCAGTTAGTTTGGCGAATTGCTCTCTCGTCTATCTATCTTTGTATCTTTTACGAGTAGAAAGAGGCCGTTATAGTCTAAAATTATTTCGGCCCGTTGATTTTTTTCGACGCTCCCAATCGAGTTATGGTTGAACAACCGCGTGGGCAATTATGGCTTAGCTGCTCTCAAAACATGTGTTCCTAGGTTTGTGCATAGCCAATCACCTTAACTTTGTTAAGTTTGTAGGGTACAGCTTCTATCAAATATTTCTGAAAATAAAGTATTTTTTAAAAATTATCGAGAGCCGTTAAAATATGTGTTACGACTAATTTTCTGTAGTTTTGAGATCGATACTAACAGAATTTTAGCAACGAATCTCTTTTTTTTCAATATTACAATTTTAAGATGACACTTAAAATGATATTTTTACGGGCCGGAACGTCTGCTTTGACTTCGAAAAAATATTTTTCGGGCATTAAAAAGGGAATTAATTCTACCACTACCTCGTGCATTGTTTCCGCATCAATCATCGGGATGGAACTATGAAAAACTCTTTTACTCTCCCGAAATAACAGTTATTGCGTCAGTCTGCAATCTCCCACGTCAATCGCAATTCCACAGCATAATAATTTCAGTAAGTAATTTTGCCTTTAATCTCGACGTACCTTTCGCATTTTGTAAGATATTTAGGTTCTATGAGAAACATGATCGAACTTGTAAAAGTTATTTCATGGTGTATTATTAGTCTTCTAAATTTGATACACACCAAACTGTTACGGTTATGGTTTCTCTACAAATACGAGCGTAGTCATGAAGCTGATTGATTTATTTGCATAGTCTCGAAACTAAATTAAAAGGTATACGTGTGTGAGATAATGGTGAGATAAAGCGCGTTTATAATGAAGTAGTTGACTCCGAAAGACCTTGAAATTGCTTCCGCCCTGATTATATGAATTAAAGCATCAATGGAGGGTTAAGGTGTCATAGAATTCCCATTTCTTTCCGAGCAATTGCCATTTAATATATTTACGGCGACACCCAAGGAGTTTCTCTCGAATCAGGCGCGTATATTTTTCGTTCCGTAACGAAATACTTAAGGCGAACCTACGTAGTTACCGTAACCGTCGATCAATAAATACATTCCCAATCGCCAATATTCATCGGGAGAGGGAGGTAAACTGAAATTTATACCCCGTCCTTCCGCCATCAACGTTTCCATCTCAACCCGCTCTCGCACCGACGAGGATAAAACCTTCGACGGGAAGATTTTTTCGATTCTGGTTTGCCCTCCTCTACCTCCCCCCTCACCCCCCCCTCCTTTCCCCCTCCCCTTCCTTTCCCCCTCCCTCCATAACACCCTTCCGAGACCAGACTAGACGCCATTTAATTTACGACGGAAGCGCGGAATAATTTATCGGATTGAAGCAGCAAATTACCTCTAGCGCCAAAAACTCCCACAATGAACGTTCCGGACGAAAGGGATAGAAACCCTTCCCCTCAACATCGGGAGGGCTTGTCCTCTCCACCTCCGGACAACGAAAATTCCCGGATTCCCTCCCCTCCCCATTCGACCCCCTCCTCCTTACTCTTCTCCCACGATACCCAACCACCGGAAAAAAGGGAAGAATGGCAGGGTGTGCGAGGAAAGAGAGGTGGAGAAGGATCCTTTGTCCCGGCAGGAGGAAATAAAAGAGAGAGAGAAAGAGGGATGAAGAGAAAGGAAGGAGGAGGATGAGGGATAGGGAGAGAGGAAGAGTAGGGGTAAGGAAGTGCTCGAGAAGAGGAATGAGAGGGAGATGGAGAATGAGAGAAGAAAAGTGAAAGGAAGAGGGTGGAAGTGGAAGGTAGAGGAGGGATATAAGATTAAGTAAAGAGAGAAAGGAAGAGCGAGAGAGGGAGGGAAGTAAATGGGATGAAGAGTTAAGAGAAGGGAAAGAGTGAGAGGGAGGGAGAGAAAGAGAGGGAAATGGAAGGAGAAAGGTGAGAAAGAGGAGAGGGAGAAAGTTAAATGGAATGAGAGGTAAGAGAAAGGAGAGAGAGAGAGAGAGAGGGAGTTAAATGGAAGGAGAGATGTAAGAGAAAGGAGAGAGTGAAGAGAGAGGGGGGAGTTAAATTGAAGGCGAAGAAGAGAAGAGAGGGAGGGATTTAAATGGAAGGAGAGAGGTAAGATAGAGAAGAAGAGAAAGGAAGGAGGGAGTGAGGAAGAGAAAGGGAGGGGAGCGAGAGAGGGAGGTAAATGGAGAGATGAAGGAGGGAGACGGATGGATTTCGGAGGAAGGGAAATGATGGGAAGGAGGTGGAGAGGATGTGGAGGACAGGGAAGGAGGAAGAAAGAGAGAGAGAGAGACGGGATGATGGGGAGGGATAGGTTCGGTCGCATTTTTCTCCATCTCCCGGAGGAATTCGTTTGAGGTTTTCTTCTCTGTAAGAGAAGGGAGGTTGGGATGGAGAGGTAAGAGGCAGGAGATGGAGTGAGGTGAGAGGAAGAGTAGGACCCTTGGGGAGGGGACGGTGAAGGATAGGAGCGGGGTTTGACTGGGTATAGGAATGAAGGAGGGGAAGGGGAGAAATATTGAGTGAGGGAGAAAGGGATAAAAGAGGGAGATAGAGATGACGAGGTAATAGGATGAAAAGGAGGGGGAGGTGAGGAAGAGGGGATGGATGACTGAGAGTTATATAGAATGGGGAAAGTGGGAGAGGAGATGGTAAAGGGTAAGACGAGGGCGATTCCATGGCGCCGATGGGGTTGGCCTGCTTAAAAAAAGGGTCCCACGCAGCACCCCTCTCTTTGTATATTTTTTCTATTCGGGGAATGTTTGAATGAGAGACGGAAAAAAAGAAGAGGACGGCGGCGTGGCGGGGGCGGGTCGGGGGCGGGTCGGGAGAGACGTACGATCCTGAGAGCAAGCCGGATCGGACGGAGAGGTCTTGCGTGGGTGGCGAGGAGGGTGGAAATTGGCGGGTCCTTTGGATGAGGGGAAGTGGAAGTGACGAGAGGAGAAGGGGAACGACGACTGGGAAAGTGACGCTTCCGTTCCTTTTATTCCTCCCATTCCCCTTTTCCTGCCTCCGTACGTCACTTTTGATTTCAATTGTTTTCTTAATTTTTAATACGCGTCGATTAATCTCTTTCTTTAGCTCGTGTCTTTTCGATATTAATGACAAACGTTCACTTCTTTTGATAAGGTCGCCTCTTTCCCTGGCCGGTGGGTTTTTTGAGTGTTTTTTAACTTTTTATATTTCTGTGAATGCGTTACGCAGTTAAAATTTGGCAGTGACCATTCACGAGGTGATTTGAGGTTATTTTATTTCTTTGAATTTTTTGTCGTTAGTTTCCATTTTATAGATGGTTGATTTTAATTATTTTTTTATATATCGTTTGCCCATTTTCATGTTTTTCTTTAGTGCAACGAAAGTATTAAAGGGATTCTAGGTGTCTAAAAGGAAGTGTATTCCGCTATTGAATGATTCGCAGTGAGATGTATGAATTTGCCACGAAAACATTCCAATCAAGGAAGATATTTTGTCATAACCAGAGATGGAAATGGTTTGAATGAAATAACTATTTATCTTTTTGGTCATATATCTATTTAATTTTTCAAAATGACTTTTTAAAGGCCATATTACATTTATCAGACAAGTTTACTATTCGGAAGTTTGACATAACATATGTCAATTTTCGGAGGTAAAGTCTCCTTTCTTCCCATCAATAAATTACCACGTTTGAAGGAAAAAATTTCCTATATAGCCCTTTTTAAACAAAGTTTTTATTTTTATATTTAAAAGGGATTTCGCTTGAAATGGATGTTGTGCGACCTTCATTTTATTGGGCAAATTAATTTAAGCTGGGAAGGACTTAATCTTGTCAACACCTCGAGACATTTTTATCTACGAGGAATCCGAACCTCTTGAAGAGAAGTAGCGAAGAAATTCCTCAGTAACAAATTATTTTACGAGTGTAAGCCGACGTAATATAATATATAATTATCGCCAGTTTTTTCTTTCTCACTAGTTTTGGTAGTTTTTTGTTAATTATTTTTTTAAAACATGGAAAAGATCGCGATGATTATGGGTTTTAATCATTGTAAGACTCAAAAGTAGGAAACATTTCATTCGACAATATGATAGGGTCTATTTATAACACCCGGATTGTTTTATTTGTCTTTGTAATAATAAGTGCTGAGGTAACTCATATGTATACAAAAAAACTTTTTAGTAGACTATGCAGGCATTTCGACTTCGAATTATTCGTAACCAATATTAATTCCATTATCATTGATTCTAAAACGAATAACAGCCATAAGATGAGTACGATGATTGAGATTGGAATTCGTAGTATTCAGGTTTTCTTAAAAGGTTTTAATAGGCTCGGCGAGTCGAATTAACTCGGATGGTGGCTCTGTCTTATTAGTGGAAATGCGTTGGTAGTTTAACTCGGCCCTTTAAAAGCTTATCAGAAATGCCTGTATTATTTATTCGTTAAGGGAAGAAAAGGTTAGCTCGCTTCAGAATCGAAGAAGGACGCATGGCTAGAGGAACAGACGTGAGGATATTGACCAACCAAATGCGATCGCGTTGCCGTCAGACGACGGTGAGACTCGAGGCAATAAGACCACGCATTCTTAAAGAAGCGAGGGGCCGCTCATTTTCGCTGCATTGCCCGGGTGGATGTTAAGGTCCCGGGACGAGGGTTGGGGTGGAAGAGGGAGAATGAAAGGGCTCGGTTCCTTAGAACGTGGTTGGCGGCGTGGGTGTCAGGGGGAGGATGTCAAGGGAGGTAGAGAGGGATGGCAAGGTTCTCCTTAGGTCCTCCTTCACATTCCGAACAACTCGACAACCCCCTGAAACTGGTTTTTTGGCATTGTGCGTTTGTACTCTTTTGTGTCTTTTCAACCTTTTTCATGAAAAATTTCCCTCGAGTCTCCTCCCCCTCGAACCTCAAAAATGCTCCTTCCTATTCTTGATGCATCTCTCTAAAGTTATGCTTGTGTGTGTGTATATATATATATATATATATATATATATATATATATATATATATATATATAACAACTTACGGAAAAGGAAAGGTAAAATGAATATATGGATGTCAACAAGGTGTTGGGATGAGGAAACCCAGTGAGCACTCACCAATCAGACGACTTCAGGTTGGCGAGGCTCCGGGGATGTCGAAGCGACACACGTAAAATAACACAAAAACACAGAAACATCACAAACGTAAAGCTTTCGGAACTACTCCTTCTTCAGCTACAGAGAGAGAACTGTTTTTGTGTTATTTTACGTGTGTCGCTTCGACATCCCCGGAGCCTCGCCAACCTGAAGTCGTCTGATTGGTGAGTGCTCACTGGGTTTCCTCATCCCAACACCTTGTTGACATCCATATATATATATATATATATATATATATATATATATATATATATATATATATATATATATATCCCGGCCGCCGACGTTATTTAACGCTTGTTTTTTTGTTTTTGTATGAGGAGATGATGTTTCCTCCCCCGCTGTTGGGGGTTGTATTAATGTAATACTTTTTTCGCGCTGTGCGCGGTTAATGTAATTTTTATATTGCCTTGGCAAAATAAACGAATATATATATACATGTTCCACATTGGGTCAATAACGCCACATATTTCCGCCAAATTTTAAATTTGTAGCACAATTAGAAGTGAAATAACATTTATCTAATTGTTTAAAATTAATTAATTTTTAACGGCTGCAATAAAAATTTCATAGATACACTGAAAAGTTTATTTGTTTGTATAGACTAATCTCTAAATAATTTTAAATTTCAGCTCCCTATCTTGCCCCGTAGTACCTAAACATTTACCTATTTGTTTAAATTTTAAGAATTTTTAACTGCCAAACAAATCAAAATATCAAAATTCGTGTAATCCCTATTTCGTTTTTTTACAATTCCTATCTCTAAAGAAAATTTCAGCTCCGTAGAACATTCGGAAAAACAAACCTCGAAAATTTGTTTAAAAAATTGCGAATTTTTAGCAGCCGCATTGTTGCACTTTTTCAAGATGTTCGTTTTTTCTAGTCGGTTTTGCACAAAATCCTACCTAAGAAAAAAATTTCGAATCTCCAGCTCATCTGGAAGTGCCTAAACATTAGTATCCTCCTTTATATTATATGTTATCTCCTCCTCCTCTGTAAGAAACGTCTATATATAATGACTAGTAGAAAGTGCTTGCATACTGCAAGCATTCAATCTCACCTTGAAAAAACATTAATTTTTTAGATAGATATTTCATCATGAGAAATATTTCTTTAATTCTAAAGATTTCTCCTCTGGACGGGTTTTTGTTTTTTCATTGTGGAACAATAATGGAGTAAAACTATCACTAATTTTTGCAATTTTCGAAATATTAAATTTTTCCCACCTTGAGTTAATAATGCCACACATTTCTGCCAAATTTTAAATTTATAGTAGAATTAAAAGTGGAATAACATTTATCTAATTGTTTAAATTTTAATAATTTATAACGCCCAAAATAAAAATTTCATGGATACATTGAAATGTTTATTCGTTTAAATAGGTAAAACTCTAAATAATTTAAAAATTTCAGCTCTCTAACTTGTCCCGTAGTATCTAAATATTTACCTAATTTTTTTAAATTTAAGAATTTTTAACTGCCAAACAAATTAAAATATCAAAATTTTTATTATCCCTATTTCGTTTTTTTACGAATCCTACCTATAAAAAAATTCATCTACGTAGCACATTCGGAAATACATAAACCTTGAAAATTTGTTTAAACAATTGTGAATTTTTAGCTGTATAATTTGGTACATAACTCGAGATACCTGATCTTAGGCAGTTGTCTAAATTGTAATCGGTGAGTCTCGATCGGTACTTGGATTTCAAGTGTTTCATGCTTGAAGAAATGGACTCGCAAGTGTATGTTGAATTACAGTAAGAATATATTTTTAGGGCACATTTTCTTAATAATGGATAGCGATTTTCGTCAACTAAATTCCAAAAGTTTTCATCATTTTTATGTGACCTTAAAATTATATCATTCTGCATATTTATTATTTCCATTTCTAAGTCCTCGGTGTTAACGATATTAAAGTAAGTTCCAATATTAACAGACATATCATTGTCCATAAAATTGAACGGATTAGCAAAGATTGTTATTATGGGTTCTACTTCAAAAACTGACGAAACCTAATATTAAATTCCTTCAGGAGAGTTTAAATGTGTTGTGAACATGGTTCAGTGGTGACATTTTCATCAGTCAGACTCTCAATAATATATTTTAAATTCGGGAAATGTGATAATGAATGTCTCTCTAGGTGAGACTTCCACAATGCCAATTTACATTTGAATGCATCTACTGCACTTATCATTTTTGCAATGTGTTGATTCTTCCCTTGCATCTCCATATTCAGTTCGTTCAATTTTATAGTTATGTCAACAAGAAATCCGAAATCCATCAACCAAGCTTTATCATCCAACTGTGCATAATATTCATTTCTTGACATGAGAAATTCCTTTACCTCCTTTATGAGATTTATAAACCTCACAAGTATTTTGCCTCTGCTGAGCCATCTAACTTCGGTATGTAAAAGGAGATCATCGAATTCGGCATCTTCACCTTGTAAATGCAGTTTAAACAATCGGTGTTGCATTGGTACGGCTCTTATGAAATTTATTATTTTTGTTACTGTTTTCATGGCATGTTGAAAATGAAGAACTTTTGCGCATAACATTTCTTGGTGTATAATGCAGTGATATGAAGTAAATTTTGTAGAGGATCTTCTTTACATAGCGCAATAAATCCATTTTTACAACCTGCCATCGAAGGTGCACCATCTGTAGTAATTTCGGTCAACTTCATTAATGGTATATTACTTTCTTGGACATATTTTTTAAAAGCAGAAAAAATGTCTTCACCTCTTGTTCGTCCCTTTAATGGAAGAATTTTAAGAAATTCTTCTTTTCCTGAAAAGTCATTAAACACCATCTTCACAACCATAGCCAATGGAGAAGTGTCTGATATGTCTGTTGACTCATCCAGTTGCAACGAGAAGGAAATACATTTTTGTAAATCATTTGCCAACTTTCTCCATATTGGTTGCAATAACTTTAATTCTTCTTGTAACTGTTCTTGCTGATAACTGAATCGTGTTGATTGCTGAGGTAATTTCATTTTTATTTTTAAAATCTTCGAAAAGTGAGTCAGCAATTGCTAACATGGCTTCTTTTACAACCTCGCCATCTTCAAAAGGCTTTTTCCTCTTAGCCAACAAATGCGAAATTTTAAGTGATGCAATCGTTGCTCTTTTTGATTGCTGCACTGGTCTGGTAAAATGTTCTGCTGTTTAGTTAAAATAGATTTCATATCAGAAAATTTCTTTTTCCTGATCTCAGAGTTTAACGGATAACTAGTATTAAAATTTTCGTGGACCGTATTAAAATGTCTTTCAGCATTACTTTTCTTTGAAAGTGCGACACAAGCATTTCACAATAAACAAACACTTTCCTTTCAAATAACTAAAACAGAATTGTTCTTCCCAATCAACATTGAAGTAATATGTCCTTTGTCTCTTATTACTCATAATGGGATGAAATTTTCTACAAATGAATTAGTAAACACAACATACTGAATATCGGGAAAATATCAGAAATATTGTGAACTGTTGGTCAATTTAAATTGATTTATGTTTAACCAATGAAGAGGGAAATGAGCTATCACTGGCTGATATTGTAAGAGACGAAGAAAAATCTCCCAAACCCTGTATTTTGTATACTAAGCGAAGAACGGAACTCCGAAACCAACGACTCACAACAATAACTCGAGCCAAGTTATGCTACAAGACGGAGGACAGAACTCCGAAACCAACGACTTTTGCTTGGGAGTTTCACGCGACATAGGGAAATAGTTTTCCCGTATCGAGCGCTTACCTCCAAATAGCCTGAACCGGCTAACGGAGCTATAGTACACGACGGGTTGAGAACAAGGATCTCAGTTAGCCTTGCACCCGTAATAGCGATTGAAGGCGACAGGACACCTTCACCTGTCCAAAAAGGGAGAATTCCCTATCTTTTCGCACAGTTCGACGAGAACGTTTGTATGAATTATCAGCACAGGCACGGCAATCACACAAACACGATAGAGGTTTCTCCTACTCTCGGCGAGTAATCTCCGAAAAACTGCAGGTTTGGTGGAGCCAGTCATTACCGGCTTCCTTAATCAGCTTACCAGCAAAGCTACAAAGCTGTCATTAGCAATTTAATCAATAATTTGCGTTTTGCCCATCGGCAAGTGTTAGGCAGCGAGGCAGGCTGTGAAGCCGTTCTCAGTTGCCTATGACTATCTGCATTCATAAGAGAAGGGAGGAGAGAAACCCAGTGCCGGCATTAGCCTACTCTTGCGAAATACACCAGGGGGGCCAACTGCTTAACGTCCCTTCCGAAGGACGGAGTGTCGATTTGTGCGATCTCCTCAATACTTCTCGTGGTCTCGTTTTCTCATCTTCGTCGCCTAATAGCAACGCACAAATAGAGGGCCGGAATCGTAAGGTGAGGCCAACACTCAAACCACACCGCCGGATCCCTCTTGCTGTGAAGGATGTATTTATAGTAGGGCAGGGTAGGGAAAGGGGCGTGGATAAACAAGAGAAGGGTAACAGAGGAGTCATTATGAAAAGAACTCTGTTAATGACAACAATGTCTTTATCCAACAATGTATGTCCCCATTCTGTTCGCTTATAAGTCCTGACCTTGACGATGTTATTTTGTAACAGACATACGATTCGGCTCGGTGAGATGTAAGATTAAGATGTTGGTTACAAAGTTCTATTCTTCATCTTGTTCCGCAACTTATTGGTCTTCTGAGAGTTTTCCGTAATTGTTTAACTTGAGTTCTCTTTTTGGCTGGCGGGCGACACATAAATGTCTTGCGGACGCCATGACGCCCGCGGACGCCGCGTTGCCGACCGCCGATCTACGTCATTCGTCCTCGCACCTGAGCAGAATGCGTCAAGAGGATCAATTTTACACAATATCGCAAATTTCCTGTTGGGATCATAAAGAAAGGAATCTAAATCCATGAATATTAACGATAGAATTCCGTTCTTTTGACATATACTCTCGTGAGACCTCTCGCACCGTCTCAGTCGACTCAATTTTTTAGTTTTGCGGCCACTCCATTTGGAGAGGTTTCGTAGGGTGTGTGTATATGTGCGGGCAAGAAAGAGATTAATGGGATACGATCGAGAGTTGGGGATGATTTTCGAATATTATTTTTAGGAAATAATTAACGACTGTTTGAGAGAAAAACTTGTTCCTGCGCTTTTATTTATTCTTGAGTTTACGTATGTATCTGTATATGCGTGTACATGCATAAACGCGTACAAGAATTTACATTATCGCATGTATGCGTAATTTCCTCTTTATCCTTTCGTTTCCCTTCTCTTCTCCTTCCTCCTATTTCCTCATAATCCTCGCATTTCGTCCGAATGTGAGATGGCTGTCAAGACGAACAAGAGAGCATCGAAACGAAACGGAACGAAAAGGCGACGCCGGATTTTTGTCCGGTCGGCTCCGTTTGAGGCGTGGAGGAAAGTTTGAAAAGGAGCGAAGGTCGTCAAATGAAATGTCAAACGGTTTCTCATTTGAAAAAAAAGAAGAGAGGTGGCGAGTTTCTTTTTTATATATATATCCAAGGTCCTGTTTTTGTATTCTCCGACCGCGTCTCCTCACACCTAGACGACGAAAATCTTCTTTTTCTTAAGACATGAGATTTAAGAACTATAGTTACCAGATTCCAGCCAGCGAAAACTTATCCCCGGCGTTTTATTTTTTGGCGACTTTTTAGAATAAAAATCTTCTGAAATTGAAGTTTATGTGATTAATATTTTAATTCGAGAGATATTAACATTTTTGAGGCCTATGAACACAAATGGCTCCAGTTGGTGAGATGCGAAAAATGACACGTTTCAAGTGACGTTTTTGCATGCGCAGTAGATAGTTAATATTCAACTCCGAAATATAGTGTAGCTGATATGAGCTTTCGTTAGAGGGTAAACGTAAAAAAACTGTCTTTTTGGAATACTGCTGATAAATTGATCGGTCAACAACATTTTTCGCTTAAAATTGAAAAAAAAACAGGATTTCACACCTCGTTTGCCGATGAATATCAGATGTTACATATTTAATCCAATTATTTGCTACCTTACTCACAAAATTAAAAACAAGCTAGGCAAAATGTATTTATATATCATACAAACTAAACTAAATAATACTAAAAATTACACGCTGACCGGGTTTTTATCCTCAGAATTTGATCATTCTCTTCTTGCCGCGATTCTTGTGCGTTGATTTGAAGCTATTTTACAAGGATTTTCTTTAACTTGAATTGCAATTGAAACTCGGATATTCATACGTGTTTTACTCGAATCTTTTGTTTCTAGAGGAAGATATTCTTTCCCATTCTCTTATAGAAAATCCCAGATCTGTCATTCCGGAACACTCGAATGTGACGCCGCACTTAAATGTGTACGATATATTCTTTTATTATAGGTTGTTTACTTAACGACGATGAAGAAGGTATGCAGATACAGCTTACTAATTATAAGTGATTTATAGACACCATTTTTATTTATTGGCGCATTTATGATAAGGCAAGTACATTGTTATAACAGTAAATATTGCGTGAAGTTTGTTTCATACAATAAATGATAAGAAAATGAATATGCGTAGTATTTTAATAACGAAATCGCTCCAAGCGACAGCAATTTGCCATTCATTCTCAAGCGACGACAATTTCCCATCATTCCGGCTTTTGCCGTTACAGTCAACAAAGGTCAATGTCAAACTTACGATCATGTTGGTATCTATTTGACAGAGCCCGTCTTCTTACATGGACAGCTGTACGTTGCATTGTCAAGATCAAAAAATCGGAACGTCAAAATCTTAATTGAGGAAAATTCTGCACAAGGTCGACTGCTTGGCACTGATGAATGGTCTACAAAGAACGTTGTTTTGCAAGATGTCTTCCAAAATTAATGAATAAAAATTAGATTTGCTCACATCAATTTTTTTTAAAATATACAATCACCGCTGCTTTTCAGGACTACTGCAACAATTCCGTCCTAGGTCGGGTTATCGGCGTAATACCTAATTCACGCATACCCGTCATACATGACGGGCAATTACGCTAGTTTTATAAATGTCATTTTCCAGTATTCTATATTTCACCTTATCTCAGGTTTCAAGCCATGGGCTTTAGAGCGCGCGTTTCTGTCACAAATAACTTGTCAGTTTTATTATCTTAGGTCATTTCTTCGCAATAGTTTGTCGGACCGGAAATTATCTTCTCTTAATTTACGTATTTTTCCGCCGTAATAGATTATCAACCACTTTCCCCAATCCCACCCTTAATGCGACGCCGCCGTGTTTTTGTGTGTTCCTTCTACTCTTCCTCTGCCTTAATTGGCGACGATGCTAAATTTAAAACCTTTTCTCCGGTCGGTCATTAAGGGATGCCGTTTTACTTTTTGTTTTCTTAGAACCTGAGGTTCGCTAAATCTTGTTTTATTCGGAATTCCTCGGATCTTATCTTCGTCTTCTTTTCCCTCCCTCTTCTTTTCCCTCCCTCTTCTTTTCCTACCCTTCCTTTTCTTCTTTAGCGTTCCATCTCTTCCTATTCCCCCCCCTTTCCTAATCCTCATATCCCTCTCTATCCATCTCTTCCCTTTTTAACCCTTTTTTAAATCGCCAATGTCTTCACTTTGTCCGTCCGTCCGTGCACATCATTTTGAAGCAACGAGAAGAGCTGGAAAGCTAATATTTTAGGAATAGTTTTGGCAGACATGTACCCTATTGATTTTGGGGTCCGTTCGATTGCCTTATAGCGGGATTTAAAAAAAAACTCTTATAAAGCATCTATCTATATGGATTTGTTATTATGGTAAAGTTTCGTTTTGTTTACGTTGCTACAACAATAAAAGCAAAGCGTAAATACGTATAATTTACTTTCGGAAAGGGATAAGGATCATATTAGTGGCGGATTTAGGGGAGGGTCGCACATGGCGCGCACCAGGGGCCCCGTGACCTATGGCAGTGCTTCTCAAATTAGGTTACCCGGAACCCTAGGGTTCCGCGAAAAATTGGGGTTCCGTGTGGATCCGCGAAAATGGAGAAAAAGGCAAGATTTCCCTACCGCTCAGTTACCCTAAATCTTGAATTTCTCCCAAAACTCAGTGGCGAATTTAAGGGGGGTCGCACTTGGCGTGCGACAGGGGCCCCTTGAAGTAAGAGGCCCCGAAAAAATGTCCGTGTATATAATCTCAGAAATATTAAACGTCTCAATTTAAAAAACAGTGGGACCTCTTTATGATTTCATAGAAAAAAGATCGTTAAGAGGTGTCACGAAAGAGGGCAGCCGTCAGGAGCGGTTTCCCTGTATATTTAGATTGCAGGGCCCCCGAACTGCTTAGCGCCAGAGGCCCCCGAACTGCTTAGCGCCAGAGGCCCCCAAATGTTTAGCGCCAGAGGCCCCCAAATGTTTAGCGCCAGAGGCCCCAGGAGGCGTAAATCCGCTATTGATTATAAGTGCTAAATATCGGTGAGGTATGTTTTAAATGACAAGGAGGGAGAGGAGGTCGAAGATATACGCGAGCATTCCAAAAAAGCGCTTTTGGAATCTGCTTTTGCAGTTCTTTTTGTTTTTCTTCCTCTCTCTCTTCATTTATAATCGCTTCTTTCTCTTCTCCCGTACCCTTACACACAAATATATACATTGACTATCGTAGATGTAGCTTGGTAAATTTCTAGAAAGGCAGGCACCGAGTGATAGATTTCGAGTATAAAACCGATTGAACTGATATCCATGTAACTAAGTATGTTTAATAGCCAGGAGTTTGTTGTTCGCGACCTCTTTCTTTTCTCCTAATTCCTAATTGTGGTATTCTCGGGCAGCGCTTTGTGGTATTTCTGCATTTTGAGAGAGTACGCAGTTCTGACCTCATTTCCCACCGTTGTTTCAAAAGAACTGTGTATCAAACACGAAGTGAAGTGGAAATATTGCTGACAAGGACAACATCGTGTGTCCTTACAACGATCTCGCTAATTCCTACTTTACCTCCCCCCCCCCCCCCCCCCCCCGCCTCGCATACTTCTCTCTTTGCCTCCTCTCTCATCCCCCTCTGCTCTCCCCTCCCATATCCATCCCTCCCTCCTTTTACTCATCTCCCTTTTCCCGCTCCTTTCTCTACGCCATCATTTCTCTACCAAGCTCTCCCTTCTCCTATGTCCCTTCTTCTCTCTTCCATCTCCTCATCATTTCGACCATGTTACCTTTTCATTGTCTAGTGTCTACTATCTTATTTTGCTTATATTCATCATTGTTTTATATTATTTTATTTTGTGCTGTTTTATACTATGTATGTAATTTTATATTATTTCCTTCTTTCTCATAATATGCATGTTACAACCTCTATATTAATTGTATATATTTCATGTATATTTCCTCCTATTCTATGTCTAATTAATGTATATTTCTTGCATATATTACGTTAATATCTTCACATATATTTCTTATGACGGTATACAACGACGCTGTATATACGAACTCTCCTACTGTGCATACTCCTTTCTATTTAATGTTGTTGTATTATATTACCATATATATATATATATATATATATATATATATATATATATATATATATATATACACACACACACACTATCGAGAGTTTTTGCAGGTTTTTCACATCCCCCTTCTCAGTGGGCGTTTTCCTGCGTGGGTTTTACTAGGGAGGCCAAGTCTGTTTTTCCCTACAAATTTAAATCTGTTTTCAATTTAATCTTTTTTTACTTTGTACGATTTATATACTGTTTTTGTAATGTGTATTGTATTATTTTATTTTCTATTATTTATTGTATTGATCTTATGGTCCAAATTTCGCCCGAATAAAGACGATTATCTATCTATCCATCTATCTATCCTCTCCTCTCTTCTGTCCATCTCTACTCCTTTTCATTCCTCTCTCTTTTCATTCCTCCCTCTTTTCATTCCTCCCTCTTTTCATTCCTCCCTATTTCCCCCATTCCTTCCCCTCTATTTCGTCCCTTCCTCGTGAACTCCTTCCTTTTAACCCTCCCGTTGACTTCCATTACTCAAGATACCGCGTCTTTGTAACTGCCGCAATTACCGACTTTTATGGCTCCTTCATGTTTTTCATCTTTCTAAGCGGGTGAATAATAAAAGAGTTAAGCCATTTTCCCTCCATACACCTCCAATTTGGGTCGTTATTTCGATCCGGAGTATAGGGGTATTTCGATCGATTAGATGGATTCCGCATGTGTTTGGAGGAAAAAGGAATCGAATCCATTCTCGGAAAGCATCTCGCGTTTTGAGAAATCCTTTCGAATCGAAGGGTTAAGGAGTTTCGGAAGATTGCAACCGAACCTTCCTTCTTCGAATCCAAAGCCATCGGGGCGGACGGTTATTACTCCCGTCTTTTTTTGTACTACTGGAGAGGTTAGTGAGGGGGAGAAAGGGGCGTAGGAAGCTGGAGGGCGGTTCTGGCTAGAAACAGTGCCTTTTTTAACATGTTAATCGCTTACCACCGACATACCGAAGGTAAGGACTGGTGCGATCGCCTCCGAGATTATAAATGTCGAAGGTCATTTTGCATTCTCCCCGTCCATTGCTTTCTTTTGTCTGTTTTCTTTTGGGATGGATTGCAGGAATCGGGAAAGTTACATCGGATGCGTACATGCGGCTAAAATAAAAGTCAATGTATTATTTTCCCGTGTTTTGAAAAAGTCGAGAAGTTAGTTTCGGTAAGAACTATCGAGCTCACCTAGTTGCTGAAACAAAATTGGAAAATTTTCTCAGTCAGCCAGTCCAAAACATTTTATGGCCATTGGAGAAACATTATTTTTCAAGAAGTTTGCTGTTTATAGGTTGTGAAAAAGTATTCGCGCATAATCTTGTGGCTTTAATGATACGCGTTATGTACGTGGCTCATAATGGGCGGAGGGGTTTGGTGTCAAAATGCAAGTCAGTTAAGAACATTGCCGCAGTGAGTTGAAAGGAATTGCAAGGAATAGTTGGTAATTTTTCCGATTCCATTGAACGCAGAATGTGAAATTTTCGGTCTGACATACGTATGTACACAAATTGTATTTAAGGTAGGGTGACCAACCGTCCCGATTTTGAAGGACTCTTTCCTTTTCGTGACTCGTACCGCTTTGTTATATGAGCCAAATTTTGTCCCGCTTTTTGAAGAATCGTGGTTTATATCACAAATTGTCATTTAAACTATCCCGAAGCACTCACTGGTCACACCAAGCTATCTTATATCCATCCCATCCATTTGTCAATAAATGCACCATGAATACGCCACCGCAATATGCCCCTCCTTATATTTGGTAAATTTGTCCCTCCTTAGCTTCCTAAGAATTAGGTAACCTTACTTCAGGGAGAACGAGGAAGAAGACGATTTCTGAGCACGAGGATCCTTTGGTGAAGTCAGCGGAATGAGAAGGGCGGTAGCTGGGCATAATATTTGATGCATTATTATGGTACGGGAAAATGTACCTATGTATGTGGCTTGTGTGGCGCTAGATCTCACTAAGAATTTCATCCAAGTTTTACGCTTAGATTTTAATGAAACTTTGCATGAGTATAGAAGGACAATTTCCTAAATATTTTATGTTCTATTTAAATTTACCTTTTACGATTTTTAATGGGTAGAGATAAGTTTTTAATTTGAATTCCTTAAAACCTTTCCATTGTAATCCTGGTGCGTTGAGCTAAAACTAGTTCGTTTTTGTAATCAGGGACAACAATGAATCTTTCGCGGCAAAACTTGCAGATGATGATCAAGTCTAATTATCTATGTTTTACACTAACAAATTAAGAGGTTGAAAATATGCTTTGTACCTAGTTTTAGATATCAAATAGGACAAGGGAATCTTTTTTATCTTCAAATCACCAATGATTTTCCTCCATTCCCATAGATAAATGTTGAATGTTGAGTCGCTGCATTTATTAAGATATTGCAACTATTACAATTATTCACTAACGGCTTAAATATTTTATATCTTCGTGTCAAGCTATACCTACATATATGTATATCATTCCATTAATTCATGTCCCATGAATACATACCGTCTCTTACCATTCGGTGCTGCTTAACGACCTCAATTCGTTTCGCCCACTTAAAAAGAACGCCATACAATAAAAGTGCGTATATCTGCGTTATAAAACTGATGGGCAATCATTAAGAAAGGGCATAGGAATCTCTTGGCACGTTAAAAAGACATTAAAGAGATGTTTTAAATCGTTTTTTATGTAAATAGATGTTTAAAAATGGATACAAGTCCGGTGATTTTGTCTGCGTTTGGTAACTACCGACAAGTATCACTCGTAAAACGCGACCAGTTTTAATGTAAGCTGCCGTGGTATGGTTTCTATAAGAAGCGTGTGATTAATTCGTAATACGAAAATACTTTTCAATTTTTGTTACGTCCTTCGTTTTTAAAGGCGAATAACCTCACACACACGCGCTCAATTATTTGCGCACAGGCTCACTAACTCGAGCGCGCGTGCACACACACACACACACTCGCGCGCGCACACACACACACACACACACTCGCACGCTCACTCGCCCACACGATCGTGCTATCCTTATATAATAATTCTCAAGTGTCTGTCTGTCCCGGTATTTTTGGACATTTCCCAATGGAATTAAGAGCTGAAACTTTCACAATCGTTAAATGAGGTAGTCTCTAGAAAAATCAAACATCCCGGAAAAAGTCCCGGATTTGACTCCGGGATACAATTATATTTTCCCATAAGTTTACATGGGATTTTCGATTTTTCAAGGTGCAAGGTTTGTTTCCTTAATTCATTAAAATATGGACCGAATTGCTCCTTTTTTTATTCGACGGCTAAAACTATAAAATATCTTATTCTTGCGATGTTTAGATGTTACACGAAAGAATTTGTCAGAAACACGCATTTATTTGCGAAATTTTATGGCTTTTTCGTACTCTTTCCAGCTGTTGCCAAGGCGAACCTCATTGTTGCCTCCGATTGAATTAGCGTCTATTAAGCCTTCAAATAGACGAAAGAATTGTGTTATTTGCTTCGCACAATGTCAAACTTAATAGATTGCATCGTTAATAATTGAAGAATATTATTATTACACACCTGAGAAGTTATATTTTAATCACACTACAAAGTCCCGTTGATGTTCAACGGGTAATTCCGCTCGTAGCACTCAAAAAACACGCGCACGATAAAAGGTGCTCCTGTTTTCGCTATTCCAGGGACGTAACTAGCCTCGCCAGAGCAAGAGAGTCAGCATGATTTGTGGAGCAGAATGACTATCAAAAATATTTAAAGGGGCACACCAAAATTTAAAAAAGAAACGATTAAAATAATGTCGCGAAAGTAAACATTTTAAATAGGTAATTTTACTTCAATAATCGCACAAATGAAAGGTGATTTTTTTATCAAGAACAAAAATATAAAATACTTGATTAATTCATATTATCAAATATAGTATAGGCCATGGGAGCCAAGTGGCCAGGACCTCGCCAGGCCCTCCCCTGCGCTATTCTAGTCCTTATTTCGTCAGTGCATTTTTCATCACTTGTAATGCTTCCTATGTATTTTCCGTCTAAAACTTGTACTAAAGCTTTCCACTAATCATAGAAAAAACTCGATCAGTCGAATAAATGCTGCTTACCTAAATCGAAGGTTGACAAATTATTTCTGTCCGATAGCCTTAGAAAGATCAGAATATTAGATAAACATTTTGGTTACAAAACAACCGTCATCAGTGGCTGTTAATCGATGGCACATTCTAAAAATAATTAGGACCTAACATCTAATGAAAATTATAACAATATCTTGCTATCAGTGTATCACCACTGATGGCGGCTCCTTTGCAGCGCATCTGGTTTTCCTTATCTTTTTTTGGATACTGGACGGACATACTAAGTCAATATGATATAAACCAACAGCATAAACAAATGGGACTGAAGGGATATAAAGAAACAACACTTCTGAAAATAATTTACGAAGAATTTTGTCAACGGCTTTTAAATTTCAGTCGAAAACCGTCGAGGAGCATTTCCTACGCCGATTTGACAACCGTGTTGCGGCGATCTTTTTATGCCTTCGGAGAATCGAATCGGACGCGTCCTCTTTTCATTTTCCCGTCGAGGAAATTAAACTTCAAAAAATCCAAAGTGATGGAAAACGATTTTGTTATTATTTTTTCCATCCCTCGAGAGAGAAAGAGTCCAAACTGTCCGCCCCGTTCTCTCGCTCCCGGCTAACCGCCACCGCCAAAAAAGAAAAAAGGGCGCAAGATAGAAAAAGGAGAAAAACTCGCGATTCCATTGAAGACGCCGTCCGGTTTTAACTCTAACGTGATATAAATCCGGTTTTTTTTCCCTCACTTTATAATCTGTGATCTCTCAGAAGGTGAATATTTTTTTTGATCGGGGAGAGGTTCCCGTCTCCTCGTCTATCCATGAGATCTCTCGGAGAGAGAGGGAGCTTAAGGAAGAGAGAGAGAGAGAGAGAGAGAGAGAGAGCGACAGAGAAAGAAAAATAAAAAGAGAGAATTAGGAAAATTAAGGAATGCTCGCCGCTTCTTGTAAGGTTGACGAAAACGCGGAAGCCGCCGTTGATTCGGGTTAATGAGACGGGATCCCGCCTTCTTTTTTCATATCTTATCCATCTTCGCTCATCGGGACGGCGCTGTCTCATTATGCCAATCCCTACTACGATTCTGCAGTAGTCTCCCGAGAGGGATGAATGATGGATACTGTTCCTTTTATTAATTTCCATTGGTGGTCAGCGTGAGAAAATTTCCTCGGTGCGTATCATTTAGTCAAACGAGTAATAATACACGAAGGCTAAATTTAATTTACAAAACTCAGGACCCGAGTTTCAGCCTGATGATGATTCTAAGTATCGAAACCCGGGTCGTGAACTTTTAAAATTAAATTTGTGGTACTGTAAAAGTTATTTTTGTCGTGTTTTTTGAGATGGGATACCACCAAGTGAAGGCCCATACAGTCAAGTTTATAATTCAATTCTTCGTTCTAGCTGGGCAGCAATGCCTCGTGTCGATACCTAATGGGCGGAATTAGTTCTAATGAAATTTCATAGGTGACGTTGAAGTAATATAAACTGATTCTATGTGGCAATTTTATTTGAAGTTACAGTAACATATTAAAGTTATGTACTAACTTGCCTGGTCTAATTTTATGTACGTGCTTTGTGAATTGAGGTACCTCCGATAAATGCAGTGAAAGAGATCGTGGAACAGCTAAATTTCACTTTTGGTAGTGCAGGAATCTCCTCTGAGAATACGAGAAAGATTTCCTTTTCTGACCTACGTCGCGATGGCTCCGAAAGGCGCCAAGAAAATCTACGACTAGAGCCGCATGCGAAATCCCGATAGGTCGGTCCATTAACTATCCAGGTCGAGGAAAGGTTAGGCGGGTCCGTTTTCGTCGGATGTGTTTCTCTTGACGTAACTGTCTCGGGTTTTTATTTATTTTGATAATAAAATTCTATTATGCTTATAGAGTCTACTTGTTTGAAATTTATCACCACATACATCAGGTGAAGCGACCGATTCCGTATTTCGGAAATTTTCATTTTTTTTGTTGCCTGCCCACTTGTTTCGTCCTTATTATGGTCGCTAAGAAAAAACGCGGAAATCAGCGCAGTAAATTTTCAAGTAGATTTTTAAAATTGATCAACATTGAAATAAGAACCAGGAACTCGAACTGGCTCCAGAACTGTAAGAATGAAGTCAACTTTAACATTCGTGCAAATTCCAAACTTTACGAAATTCTTTTTCATTACCATTGTAATTTCGTTTTAGCCATCGAAATTAAACATCTTCTATGATTTATATCGGCGAGTGAACAATGCGTATGTGTCCGTGGGTGGGTGTGTCCTCTCTCCAGGTATGTCAGTTTTCGAGGATTGTGATAAGCGGCCCTTGCGTGAACAGATGCTTCCCTCCTTCTCCGAGGGATGTTTTTTCCTTCCGCTTAAAATCGTGGAGGCATTCGTAACATATAAATATTCAGACGGACCGAACCCTAATCTCTCAGGCGTGTCGACTTTTTGGCGGAGAGAGTGAGTTTTCGGAGATATCGACAGATGGAGAGGGAAGATTAGGAGAGTAGGGGGGGGGGGGAGAAGAAAGGAGGGAAGGGTGGGGGAAGGGGGTGGGAGATACGATTCACAGAAAGAAAGGTGGGAGTGCTGAAAGGCTTGATTGATCGTTATAAAAACAAAACAACTAGTCCTGGAAAATACTACTTTCCTTTCAATACAATTTTATTATATAAACACCAGCTTCAACATTAACAAATTTTCGTGTCAGTAGAGATGCGTTAAAGAAACCGATGATAAAACAAAAGGGAACAAACCAATTTAAGACCAACAAAAACTAAAATTCTCTCACCAAAGATTCCATAAGAATTACACAAGAATAAGTGCCGTTTTGTTTATAGAGTCGGTATGGTTACTGACAACAATATGTAGTAATCATACTTTTCGCCGCGATTCCGATAGGTATGAATCGACCTAAGGATCGATTGTTACCTCTATAGCTATTAATCGAAACACGGCTGGAATATGCACTCAGCTATGCTCCAGCCGAGTTCGGCAATAATCATCACCATAGCAACAAATCGAAAAATGGCTTTCAAAACGCCGAAACGAAAGATTTTGAGAGAAATTCAAACAAATACGATCATAAATGAAAATTGTGCGATAAGAATAAGAATCTTCACCTTTTTCTCCTCAGAACAGTACAAATCCCACACCTATATCATAATTCTAAAATATTTTAAAATGCAAAAGAAAAACTCTCTGCACGACGTATTTTAGATTAACCATGTAAATCAAATGGGGAAGGAACTCACCTGGAATCGAACTCGGCACCTGTAAATTCGGATTATAAATTATTGCCTGGAGGTAGTCTCCGAGAGCACTAGCCTCACACCAAGTTTCATGAAGAAGATTTAGAGGGGGACACATACACACACACACGCGGACAGCGAGGCGGTCTCATTTATGTAATTTTTTGGAAAGTAGGCTAAAAATATGACGAGTCGTATTTTTCGCACGGTTGGCGTATAATTTTTAATTTTAATTTATTGCACTGAGAAAGCAAAAAAATACCCCGCTGCAATTTTAAGTGGTAACTAGACTGCATATTACAGAGTTCATCTCAGGACTGAAGTCGACCTGATAAACTATGTATATCTCTATATCAGCTGCCATAAAAAGGCCGGGAAAACCAGATACGCATCCCTCTTTTACGAAGCAGACGCCATCAGAAGTGATTCTCCGATGGTAAGTTTTTTATGCTATTGCTTCTGCGCTGAAAGTAAAATTGTCGATACAATGGTCTATATCCACTTTCCCCAAACGGATTATTTTAAAATAAATTTGTTTGGAAACAAGGAATGCCGCGTAGTTTACCATACTCTGTCACCTTTAATCTCTACGGAATTTTAGAGAGGCGGCGAGCGTGAAGGAGAGAAGAGGGGAGAAAAGGGGAATGGAGGGGAAATAGCGAGAAAAAACGAAAGGATGGAATGTGCGAGGGATCAGACGAAGGATGTACCTAACTATAAGGGGTTTTATTGTCGGGATTTGCCCCTCGCAGTCTTACTGTCATTTGTCACGACGGAAAGATGAATGGCGCCACCCGTCACATACCTAAAAATCTCGATTGAGTTATCTCCTCTCAAAAAGAATATCTCTTTTGTCGTGTGGATTATTAAGAACCGTGGTTCTCCATCGAGATCGCGCAACAGACAACGAACGATTGCCTTTTTACAATTCGTTTTACGGCGCCGTTAAAGAGTGGCGATGTATGTATCACTCCGTTTGATACCATCTATTGAGTCATCCAATGGTAAGATAGATACTAATAAAATCTGTCAAGCTATCGGGTTTTATCGTGTCTTCGTACGGCGATGAACCGATTTCAATAGTATTTTATTTCTGGTAACATGCCGTGCGATGTTGTATTGCATGATTTATTCGCCGTAAATACGTTCGAAATTGGTTGCGAACAGTAAGGATTATTTAATTCTATATACGGCTCTCCATAAAAGTGAAGTTTTCAGCGGTTCGTTTTATTTATCAGATTTGCATAGAGCAGCGTTGTCCAACAGGATTTCGAGGTTCGACACACTTGTGGCGAACACATTCGTCACGTAATGATTAATATATGAAATATTAATAAACCCATTGTACATATTGTATTTTCTTATGGTTGGACTCGATTCCAAAACTTATAATAAATTGTACTTTATCTGCAAAAAATAGACTTTAGGTCGTATTATTTACTATAATTTTTATATATTATTTATAGAGAAAAACGTAAATATTAACATTAATGTATTGAAATTTTGACATATTGTAATAGTCGTTATTATTACAAATTTAAACTTTCGTTGTGACATTTGGCAACACTTTTCTTTCGCTGATCTCTTGACAAGTTTTCAGAAACAAAATCAATCCCAAATAAATCATCATCATTCGTAAACCGTCCCTAGAAAGGTCCGTGATTATTCTTGGTTAAACCTGGTTCTCCAAATCCGCAATCCTCTCCATGGGTATCCGGACGTTTCACCCACAGACACTTCACCCACGGGACGTTTCACCCAAAGACCTTTCACCCATGCCTTTTCGCCCATAGGTTTTTCGCCCACAATCCGGTTCACCCACATAAGGATTCACCCAAAGATCTTTCACCCATTGTTTTTGGACCATGCTTCAGTTTAAATGTTAAAAATTCAATCAAATCCATTATAAAATAAATTCTTTACTGATAGAAAAGAATCTCAAGTAAATTATTATTTTATTATTGTTGTAGCAACGTTAACAAATAACAAATGGCACAGCAAAAAATTAATAAGGTCAATGCACATTAATTAAAATAGACAATTTCATAAAACCAAAAACATATATAATAAACTGCACACTATTGAACATCAAATGGACATAGAAATATGTCAATGCACAAAATCGGAAAGAAGAAGAAAACTTTTATTATTAAATGTACTATTTTACCCAATCTAAGGTAGATGAAATTACGTACATACTTATGAAAATTCATTTTATAAAAGGCTATTTATTGACCGTCGAAATTATAAATACAAAGCTTATTCTTTTTCAAAAACATTATTCTTGAGTGTAAATACCATTAAAACGTTAAAAACATTACGTTGAATTCTATAGTGAAATCATTTGGACCACTCTCTGTATCAATTAGCAATGTTTAAACAACTCTTACGTTACATCTACATGTTACCCTGCAATTCACTTAATTGGTGGGTGGCAGAGGATGCAATGCACCAAAACCTACCTAAAGGTTGTCTATCGCAGGCTGAAATTTTCTGTTGTGTTCTCGTATTGTCCTCGCAAAGAACGAGCCTAGATAACGGTCCGTCCTACAATCGATCTCACGTATCTTATCGTTACGGTCGTTCCTATCTATATACGTTGGTGCTTCAATTACTAAAACAACCTCGTCTTTTAGACATTCCGATCTATATTTCTCCAGAAGCCGCAACCTTGAGTTCAATCTACGATCCTCTAGTGGTACCCAGTTCAAATCCCTCAATAATGAGGTGAAGCTTTTCTTGTGTTCGCACTTTTGTTTTACGAATCTGGCTGCTCTGCGCTGCACTCTTTCTAATTGAATAATATGTTCCTTCTCGTATGGATCCCATATGCATACTTGTGGTCTAACCAGTGATAAGTAACACGATTCACGTACTTTTTCTGTAGTGTTCCCTACTATTCTACCTACGAAAGCCAGTTTCTTGTTGGCCGCGCCTATAACTCGACGAATGTGCATGTCCCACGAATGATCTCGACAAATTGTTACTCCTAAATATTTTCATACTCGGCTGCTTGAATATTTATTCCATCTATTTTATACTCGGAACCTACTTCTATGTTCTTACTTTTTCAGAACGTAACTGCGGCACATTTAGTGTAATTAATTTCAATTTGCCATTCTTTGCACCACGCTGAAATGGCTCTTCACATTCATTTTTATTGAGAGATTTATTCAGCAAAGGAATTTCATATTTTATCGTTTTACTTTTGCAAAAATATATTTCTTTCTTACTCCTTTTGTGATATGCCTGTTTTCTGCGTTTTAGATTGAGATAATTACACTGTAATTCTGAATACAGAAACGTTTCGAATCCTATTACACAAATAAACTCAATTTTCTGACTGGCTAATTCCCTAGTAAGTATAGAATGGAAATTTCGTTTTTAACATACCAACATCTTTTTACCTTTAATATGATTTATTTGTTTAATAAAGTAAAGTACATTATGGAATCTTATTTTTAGAGTAATGAATTTTGGATATCTTTTCACGGAATGAAATGATTAATTGACATATAGTGTTTCACAAGTACAGACATTCACCCATACATCACATCGCCCATTCTTTTCTTATTACAGGATAAAATTTGAAATGAAAGAATATCAACTGTTGTTATATGTTTTATTTAAAGGTTTTAGGACAGGACATTTTAATTGAAATAATACAATATGCGTTTAAAAAGTGAAATTATGGCCACAAATACTAAGGTATTCTGTTATGCGATTACTTCTTTTATATTAGTTACTAGCTGAAACGCCCGGCCTCGCTCGGGAAAGAGGTTTCTTTTAAGTAGCGGACGATTTTTATTATTTATTAATTTTATTGATAGTATATCACTTTTGATGTCATATTACAATAAAAAAAAAATTTTGAAATTTACTTTCTTTTGCTGTTAGGCACTCCAAGTTTATCAAACGTTCCCCATTCCTTAATTACGCAAGCGATGTTTACATTAACATTTACTATTTTGTATTGTATTGTTAAGTTTTACCATTAATATAATTACGAATTAACGTCTTACTTAATATTCACATGGATAGTTGCACCGAAACCTTCAACGCAGCAATAAAATTATGTGGATTATGTCAATACTATTACCCAAAACTTAAACAATAAACAACATCTTGGTTACCGAACAAATGTAAGTAGATGTGTCGATTTATTTTGCTATAAATCTTTTAATGTTAATGGTAAAAGATAACAATGTTCTAATATTCCTTAAAAATCATTTGACTCGCGTGAAAAGTATTCATTGACTATATTTAGGCATGAATCCATTTGTACCCTTTATCTTGCCGTTGGCTATTCTTCCTCTACGGCGCGCCACAGCGTGGATTTTCCTTGCGTTAATCTTTACGTGGCTGTCTGCCTTTGAAGAGGACAACAATTAAGAAATTTAGCATTGTTGCCGCCTGGAAAATGTTAATAAATTTTGCGCTCAAACGTACTTCTTACTTCGTATTTCCCATTACTAGAAGTTTCTTCCTTCTGAGAGCGACTTTTGCTTTCTCTATTGTAGTCTTTATATCATCATAAGTACATTTTGCATCTCTCGTTATGATGATACCAAGTGAAGCAGGAGTTACCTATCTATTAGGGCAAATAAAATAACTAAAAACCGTTATATAATACTTTTTTAAATTCACACTGACACGTAAGTATGTTCACCTCCTCACACACGCCCACCCTCACGCCCACGCACGCTCGCTCGCCCGCTCAAGCACGCACTCAGTCACACACTCGCTCACGTCTGTCCACTAGGGTTGCCAACCCTCCCGGATTCGCCGGGAGTCTCCCGGAATAGGGCAAGGTTCCAGAAATTCTCCCGACTCCCGGATTGAGGCCTTTTTCTCCCGTTTTCACCTATAACAAGGTGATCGCCATGCGGGTTTCATATTTGAACATAACCATCCTTGTTGAAGAGTTTGCAACATTACCAAGAGGTCGAGTGGGTCTCATGCACCTTTATATTTCCATTGATTGAATATGGAGGGTTCGCTAGCGTCTATAGAGTACATACTATAAAAATCTGACTTTATCCATAGGTATACCGTATTAATTATTATATTATTTAATTATAACAGTATTATAATTAATATTAATTAGTTTATAAAGGATATTCTCGTAGATATAAGAGAAGTACGTAAAAGAGAAAAGAAATCTGCAACAATGCAATTCATCATGCCGAACAAAATTTGTCATAAAAAAATAACGTCGAATTTCCGCGTTCAAAACGAATTTGTAACAAGAACTGAAACGGATTCAAAAATCGATGATAGGAAAGTGAAATACCATTGCTTCATGCGTCCTATGTTTCAAGTGCCAAATTCGTACGATTATTGTAAATAATTTTAAAATGCTAAATGCTGAACCCCTTCCTTTCCCGTTAAATTCTGTTATATCTTATTTCCCCGACGTGTTACCCTGTTTATTCGGAAATTACGAAAAAATCTTCTAAATAACGCGTTCTACGAAAATTTGTTAAATACAAATATTTTAGAGAATAATATTTTATATAACGTTTATAATAAGTAACATCTATATTAATGAAGATTTGCCTAAAATGAAACAATGACAATAGTAAACATCCAATGCCCGTTAACCGATTTCAGCCAAAACTTATAATAAATATTACAAATATAAATTTTTGTGTTGCTCTGACCATTATTTTATGCGTTTGTGCGCTCAGAAAAAAACTATCACACATATACACACCGACATCATTGAGAAAATAGTCTAAACGTGTTCAGGAGACCGTGTATTTCCGTTCAAATCTCAAACTCGATTATTTTACGAAAACAATACTTTCTCTGCAGTACGTATATGAAGAAAGTAAAAGATAAAATTAAGATTAACTATTCGTTATGTTTCCTCATCAATATAAGTATGCAAGTTTCATGGTTCGCTTAAGAGTTTTTACCATTGAGTAACTTCTCCCGTATTCTTCCGAAATTTCCTACTCATGGAGCGGAAATCTCCCGGAATCAACTCCTCACGAGTTGACAACCCCACTGTCCACGCGCACACACACACACACGTTCACAGACACACTCGCTCACGCGCGCACAGTCGCTCACGCACACACTTGCGCGCTCGCGCACGGTCGCGCGCACATACACACTAGCGCGCGCACGATCTCTTGCAGTCACACGTACGTACGCAAGTACATACCATTTCACGTATGTGCGCACATACGCACTCGCACATTCGTGATTTAGCGCACAAAGAACACGTTCGCTCACGTATGTTTTGTTTGTTTGTTTGAGTGCCCAGTCAATTCGCCTCTCTTACAGCACAAATGGGTATCTCAGAGGCAGTGCAATGAATAACCGGGGAAGGGAGGAGGGAAACCCGGTGCCGGCATTTGCTTGCTCTTAACACCATGGGGGGCAACGGCTTAACGTCCCTTCCGAAGGACGGAACAGCTGAATTTGCGCGGTCTCCTCAAACCACACAAACGGGGCCGGGCGACCTTGGAAAAATTCTACTTGCGAGATTCGTGCCCGCTGCCTTTTCAAGCAGCAGGCGAGTAGCAGCCAGCGTCCTAACCATTAGATTATCTTAACCAATCGACACAACTCAAGCAATCGCTGAAATTAACCCGAAGTGCCTCTGAATCTTTCGTTCAATATTCTATCATGTGCTTTTTGATACACGCATAGGGCAGCGAAATTAATTTCCCTCGTTTTGATCATTTTATTTTCCTTTGTATTAACTTACAAACTTTCTATTCCATTATTTTATCCTCACTCACTGGTCAGTATACACAGTAGATCCTAAGTACATTGTCATTTTTCTCAGTGGCCATGTTCTCGCTGCATATTTAGCATTTTATTGATTTCTTACGTATATTTTACTTTGTATTTCCCGTTAGTTTTTCTTCCTTCTGAAAGCGATTTTTGCTTTCACTACTCGTCATTATTTCGCCGCTGCACCTCTTGTAATGCCTGAAACTTGTAGTAATGGACTTCATCCAATCCTAATGTTCAAGTTTTATTCTTTTCCTAGTATTCGCATGACCTAGGATTTTTCCGTATTTCTAGCTATCATTACTAGTGCATTTATCATATTGATTGTAAAATAGGAAAAATGCCTATAATAACAATAAATGCTGGCACATACATACATACATACCTGTAAGTCAATGCATAGTGAACTCGAGGGAAGATACTGAGAAGGCATCGGATGGAAAATAAATACGAAGCTATAAAAAAACTCTCATACTTGTGGCCCTTTAGAAGTTACTTAAGCTACGTAACCCTCATCAGTCATAAAACATGCTTACTGCTATAACTTCAATTTCTAATTATAAGGTTGTCACGGTGAAACGCTGCTGGCTGTTTAGAAAGTCCGATATATTTAACAAATAAGACATTACAAAACATTTAAACAAAAGGAATTAATAAAGATCCCATCAATCTATTCTTCGGTGAGCACGCAGTCCCTGCTGAGTTCCTTGTGGCACGTTAGTTTACTTTTAGTCCATGAGTGGCACTTTTCCTTAGTTGAGGTCGCCTTGAGTCACGGGAGCTGGACTGGTCTCCGCCGGGTCTTCTCCTTACGAGGTAAACTCTCGTCGTCGCGGCGAAACGAAAATCACTACTTCCCCCCTCTTTCGGCCAGGCCGTGAACTCCCGCACCGCGGACCTTCAAATGTGCCGCATATACTCGGCACAACGGTGCGGCTCCAAAGTATTTTGGCATGAGACGAAAACAAAACAATTGCTCTTTCGCTTTGAAAGGTTGCCGACCCCTCTCTTATGGGTTGACTTACAAACTTTTTATTCCATTATTTATCATAACCTATGGCAAGGCCATATAACCTTCCGGTGCAACTGAAACATATATTAATTTTTTCAATTAGTCATTCTTTTCTATGAGCAAAATTTCACTCCATCATATTACTTGATTTTAAATAAGATTCGATCCACTCTCCGCTAATATTGTGATGAGAGTCATTGCTCCCGTGTTCTTCACAAATTACCAGGCAGTTTTATACCTCTCAGTCCGCCCCTGGGCGAAGGGCTTAAACAAAGATGGCAAGGCGGAACGCAAACTCTGATGGCTTAAATTATATTAAGGGATGGATTTCTTTATCGAACAGTTGTCCTTAAAAGGAGAATTCGTTCGCTAAAACAAGCTGAACTTCCTCAAAATGTCTTAGCTTTGCGAATCGTTTACATTAGAAGAATATGTTTATAAAATCTAAGGGATTTAAAGAAGTAAATCTTACGATATTATGTCAGGATATAGTCATTAAAATGGCGAGTGTCGTGGTACCAAAACGACGATATTCGTAATATTGCTTCCAATCTGATAAAATCCAAGATTCCTGCTGATTTTTAAAAATCATAAAAATCAATTAATAAACTTTAGATTTTGGAGAGAATCGTTCGGAGACTTCAACGGGCGAATGGAAAGATGATCTTTCCTATAGACAAAAAATGATTATGGGCGGTTTGCTGATCAACTGCAGATTAGACCAGTGGTCGTCTCCGTCTCCCGTAAGTTACGCAAGGGTCGGCAACCTTTACTGCATGGCGGGTTGCATTTGTAGATGTTTATCCTTCGGAGGGCCGCATTGGATGTCAGATGAGCTTCGGAGGGCTGGATGATAGTTTACTTCAGAAGTTACTTGGAGCCTAAATAATATGCTAGCGTTAAAACTTCACCAGAAAGGCTTTGAGTCCACAAAATATTGAAAAATATTATCTACTAGCGTAATTGCCCGGGCTTAGCCCTGGGTTTAGAGTTTATAAATTTACATGCACACATCACTCGGTAATATTTTCATCCAAACTCAAGGTACTCTCATGGTAGGTGACCAATATTCCCTATTAATTGTTATGAACAAATTAATTATAGACTCAAATTTAATACCTCCCTCCCACCCAAGAAATCAAAGTTCTTACACGGAGGTGCATATTCTCAACGTCTCTTTAATAATTATACCAAGTTTTAAGTCTCTACGTTTCTTGGTTCAACATTGATATTGGTGGAGGTTTCATCAAAACCGGTCAATTGGTTGCTGAGATATCTTCAAACAGAATGCTTTTCGTCAAATTCGCCGTAGTATAATCGAATATTAATGTATTTGCTTTGAAATTAGAAAATTATTTGTCCTTATATTGTGGTAGCTCTGCATTTTAGATCCGTTCTAAACATGTTCATTTCGTTTTGCCATTCTATTCCTGCCCTACTAACGAAATTTCTTACTGAAATATCTTCGAAATTCGTAGTTACAGAAAAATTCTAACCTTGATATTGTGGAAGCCATGTTTAGTCGACCCAGTTGAAATATACTATTTGGGTTATTTATTTATATGAAGATTATATATACCGTAATGGGTTAAAATCCATGTGGACAGCTCTCTAGAAATACGTGTAGATTAAATATTATTTTACCCTACTTTAAACCCCGCTTTAAAAATCTTGATTTCATTATGATATTTTATAAAAATCATACATATAAAATTTAGTTAACATCCGTTGAGCAAATTACTTCCAAATCCATATTTTACTGAAAGAGTTTAATTTGTAATTTTAATATTAACTTGGACGGCCTCGGCAGAGGGGTGGCTAGCGCTTCTGGCTCCCAATGCTCGAGTTCCGCCATCATGGTTGTATGTGATTGTCTTTGTTGTTATTGTTATTTCAATATTGTTATATCGTTGTTATATTCTGTGTAATTGGTCTTGTGGTGTTTCTGAGTTCTTGAAAATAAATAAATTGTGGCACCCCTGTTTAGTTGATCAGGTCCAAATATGCTATTATGGTTTTATATATATGTGTACATAATAAATATTATAATTTGGTTAATATTGATGCGGACAGTTCAACACAAATACTTGTAAAAAAATTTTATTACTTTTATTATAGCAGCCCTGCTTTCTATATCTATCCTAAAAATCTTAATTTTATTTTTATGTTGCTCAATTCCTTCACACAAAATTTCGTTGAAATCGGTTCGTCCAATTCCTTCCAAATTCATAATTATCGGAATGTTTAAATTTGTAATTGTGGCACCCTTGCATAGTTAATCGGGTCGAAATATGTCATTTTTGTCATGAATTTATGTGAAAAGTCTATGTACCAAATTTGGTTGAATTCGGTTCAGCCAATTCCTTCCAAAAGCATAATTACTGAAAAGTTTTATTTTGCAATTGTGGCACCCCTGCTCTGTCTATCCGGTCCAAATATGTCATTTGGTCATGAATTTATGTGAAGATTCAATGTATCAAATTTGGTTGAAATCGGTTTTGCCAATTCCTTCCAAAAGCATAACTGCCTAAAAGTTTATTTTGCAATTGTGGCACCCCTGCTTGGTCGATCAGATCCAAATATGTCATTTTGGTCATGTATTTATGTGAAGATTGTATGCACCTACCAAATTTGGTTGAAATCGGTCCAGCTAGTTCTTCCCTGATATATGCGTACGGGCAGACGGACATCGCCAAAATTTGAACCGACCGTTCCATGGGGACCCCTCGAAATCGTTAAATTTTGATCGGCCCTTACATTATGATCCTTGAACCCGTAGACCGATTTTATCCATTTTATGCTTGAAATGTGGCTCATCAAAACATTGATATAAGCGGAGAATTCATCAAAATCGGTTAATTGGTTGCTGAGATATCTTTTTAAAAACCGACATTTGGATCAACAATGGGGACCCTCGAGCTCCTGTGGGCCGATTAGAATTATTTTTCGCACTGCAACTCTTAGGATCAACCTGAAGCTGCTGCCAAATTTTGAAGCTCCTACGTTTATTTTCTAAAGAGTTATGACTTCCACAGACACGCACACCCACACACAGACAGCTTCTTTTATTATTGTAGATGTTAAATTATACTGACCACTTTTCCATCGTAGCTTCGTGGGCCGTATTGACAGCTCTCGGGAACCGTTGGTTGGCCACCCTTGCCCTAACGCATACAGAAAATCCACGTATTTTAAGAAGCACTTGCTCGTATTATCCTGGTTTCATTTATTTTTCTCAGTTAAAATGTGGTATATATGTATTGTGAATTCATTAAATATCGCATCACCCCTTTAATAACCCTCGCGTCCCCTTGGTGTGTGTCACGTCATCCTCAGTTGAGAACTATTGGATTAGACATCGGAAGATATTTCTCAATTTAGATAATATGTGGCAAAAGACTCTTTATTAAAAAAACTATGCATTAATCATTTTAAATGAGATTTACGGAGAACATTCAGTTTTCAGTTTATTCCCTGAAGTTTGCTGTGGCGTGTGGCAAGGGGTGGCAAGCGACGACCTACTTCTAAATTGTGTTAACATTATTGCTGTTGAATCTTTTTATTAAGTCGGGAAAGAGGAGTGACTAGTACCGCTCGGTCCTGGCTTTAATCTCCATGAAATTTCTTCTTTGCTGGAGCCGTATTGATTCATCGGAAAAAACTATACTAACTACGTCACTAAACGTCCTCATTTGTATATTTTCCGAAAATGTTCATCTTATAGCTCCCTCGCCTATCTTTTAATGTTTCCCACCCTAGCTTATTTAGCAAAGATGATACATATCAAAAATATTAATATTAAACATATTAACATAAATGACAATGCCACGGTAAAAATAAAAGAAAGATTGGAAAATCATTCACGTACCTCTGAACTGAAAAGAAAACGAAAATTATGTGAGCAAAGAAATAAAAATCGCTTCTATATGCTAGATATTGTTAAAGTTATAGTTTATCGAGTTGACTTATTGTGGTGAAATAAAGGTCATTGCCTCTAAACTGACATAATATCCTCCAGAGCTTCAAAAATGACATTTCATGCTGCTGGAATTTTATTATTTTATCACGAACCGCAGGTTAAGAGAATAACTTCCCTAGAGATTTTCCCACTCGATTTTCACTTTTTATTTTATTGTTTCTTCTCTAAAAAAAAACTCGCGCGCCAAATCTTTGAAAAAAATAAGCCCGCCTCATTTACCATACACCACCGTCTCCTCCTTCATCCCTTAATAGTCCGGTAAAGGACGTCTCGCCGACCGGAGAAAGATTACATGCGTACAACAACCTGTCAAGGCACTGGCGATGATTTGCGGCCAAAGGGCGTCCCTTTTGCGGATTTCGGGCTAGGTGGAGGAGGAGGAGGGGGGGGGAATGAGGATTTTTTTGGGTGGAGAGAGAAAGAGAGAGAGAGAGTGTGGGGGAGAAATGGAGGAAATACGAGAAAGAGGGAGGCTGAGGATGGAGAGAGTGCGTATGTTACTTGAGAGAGAGAGTATTCAGTGGAGCCAATTTGAACGTTCTCGTAGTCGGTGTCGAGTTTTAGTCAGTTCACTTGTTTCCAGGATGGAAGGGGTGAGGGATTGTGGAGGGAGGAGGAGAGAAAAATTCGTGAGGATTTCAAATGAAAGAATGTGGCCTTCTCTTGAATTTTTTTCTTCTTCTTCCTCCGGAATCTCCTCGTTCGGATAGTGGGAGGACCTCTCCTCCTCACCACACACTCCTTCCTCTCTCCCTCCCTCCATCTCTCTGGGACTCCATACACACGCCCATCACCCTTCCAATCCACTGTACCTCCACCCCCCCCTCTTGTCCCCACACGCCGCCGTCCCTCATACCTCCTCCCCGAACCTTCCCATGCTTACCACCGTCCTTTACAAATCCTTGCCCACCCTCCATCTCCCTCCCTCTCTCTCTCTCTCTCTCCGTCCCTCTCCACACATTGGCCCACTCTCGAAGACTTACGTCCGACCGAAAAGAGCATGGGATAAATAGCGAGAGAAAGAGGCAGAGAAGGAGAGATACGTGGAGAGAGAGAGAGAGACGATATTGTGAAATTTACGATGGCGCCAAAAATATAAAAAAAGCGAGCTCGTGTTTAAAAACGCCGCTCGCTCGTGTGTGTTTCGTTTTTTTTCGTTCCCTCTCCCTCACTCCGTCCTCCATTCCTCCCATCCCTGTCCGCCCACTTGTTAAGGACGTTCCGAGAGGAGGAGTGGAGGACGACGGAGAAAACGGGGGGATGGGAGAGGAAACGGACGGAAAAAAACGAGACGCCATTTTCGAAATGCCGCTGTTCATTTTTTTCGTTATCCTGTTCGTCCCGGCATTAAACGCGATCGAAAGGATTTTCGTGACTTTTAACCCGCTCGCTTTTGTTTTTTTTTGTTTTCTTTTTGTTTCCACGACGCGGAGTCTCGGTCGTTTTAGTTATAAAAAAGTCGATGATGGCGTGCACCGAAGTGCCGGATTAAAACGAGATACTAAATAAATCATTTATTTGCCCTTTAATGGTCTCAAGTAGCGGGCGTTTTTATTTGGTCGATTTAAATCGATAAATCAGAATATTTACGTGTATTTAAGGCGTTAAGAGGAAGTTGAATATATTTCACCACTTGTTTTTTCCCTCGTTTGTTAATGTGCGGCAAGATTCGTAGTTATTTCTTCGGGAGTGGCAAATGAATTAATTATGTTGGATGCGCGTGGCGTGTTTGCGCGTGTTAATCATCTCAAATCGTATTTCGTCAATGAAAATCATAAATAAACGTCTAGATATGACGGTACGGTGCATCTAGTACCTTCGAAGAGGGCGGGAGCCGGGTACTGGCATCACGCTGGGAAAGGGGCTGGACAGGAGCACTAGGGCGTAATTTATGTCCGAAAAAGGCTTATATGGAGAAAAGGACCACTCCTGGGTTATTGCCATATGCAATATCTGAAAAGAAAAAAGCTTTAAAGTCACATAATCCGGTCAAAATATACATTCTTCTTCAGTGCCATAGCAATTTCAAAGGTAATCAAAAAAATAACCAAATAAAATAAAATTAACACAATCCTTCATGAACATTTTCTCATTTTTCGTCCTTGGTCCAGAATATCCGAAATATAAAATGAAACCTTACAATTGTTCTCCAATGGTCCATATCATATTCCCTTCCTCCGCTGTCCCATTATCACCATCAGCGTGTTATCTGATCGTAATATGTGTTGAATGCGTGTATGTATTCATGTATGTATGTAGATATGTGTAAATGTATACAGGTAAACATTCGCCCGAAATAATCGAGCTCTCGGCGAAATGAGCAAAGCGGTTATCATTTTATTTTTTCCTCAGATATATTCTATGGGACCACTTTGGAAGCCGCGTTTTGGATCAGCCATTGCGAAATTATGCGGCCGACCAGTTTCTTTACCTTCACTTAAAATACCTCGCTTTCCCTTCCCACGTCTCGCCTGATTGGAAAGTACGACGTCTGATTTTCTTTTTTATGGCAAGCTAATTAAAGATGACGCTTTTAGGGAAAAGAGTTATAAACTCGGGACGGTATATGATTTGGCGCACAAGAATTTATTGCGCCTTTCTGAAGCGGCGCCAATTCATTTCGCTGCAGCTTTTATTTTGGGCCATAATTGATTGTCGACCATGAAGTACGTTGCGGTGTTTTTTTCGTGGAAGTGTGTTCGAAGCCGTGTCGTGCACGAGAGTATTCGTGATTGTGATTTATTGCTTTCCCCTCCGCCAATATTTTTTGATCTGTCGCTATAGTTCTGCCGCCGACAGATCAGCTCTGAATTTTTCCCCTCTTGGAACTTGTTGGTGGAGTCTTTTTAGTTCTCCTTGGATGCGTAGCTTTTTTTTTATTTAACGTGTTTTATTTTAGAGGTTAGGAGTTCAATTGTGTCGTCATTATTTATGATACCGTTTTTAATTAAGATGTTTTTAATTGTTTTGATTGCATTTATCTTAACTAAATCTTTCGTTATTATTATTTTTCCACGTTTTTATCGACCAACAAATCGAATGATGATTAATTGCTCTCCCTGCAAATGTGACGAAGTTGATGGCTTGTTGACAAATTATTCTTCTATAATGCACTATGTATTATTGAACGCTCACGTTTAAACCGTAGTTACATTCGATTCGTTAAAAATCACCCTTTTATTCTCCTCTTGCAGCACGCCTGCTTATGATTACGCGCCGAATCCTGACAAGCAGTGGATTCTCCAAGCGACAGGTAGGATGCAGCCAATTCATAGACGCTTCACCGATCTACTTATGACTAAACGGTTGCAGACTCTCCAGAGCGTCGATGACGCTGTGCATAGGGTGAGCCAATAAATAAACTATATATTTGCATTAATTTTCCACGAAGAACCATTTGCGACGTCATTGTTACATTAGACAGTCGTGAACTTTCGCCAATGCCAGAACGAGGAAAATTATTGAAAACGATGTATTCCAACAGCTTTTTTCTTCGATTCACTCAGTTTTGTCTTTGATTGCAGATATACCTCGAGCTTAAAGCCCTGGGAGAATTGGATAACACGTACATAGTATACACGTCAGACCATGGATATCACCTTGGACAGTTTGGTCTAGTCAAGGGAAAATCCTTCCCATTTGAATTCGACGTAAGAGTTCCTTTCCTCGTGCGAGGACCGGGAATCGAACCAGGGACAGTGTAAGTTGCTGATCCATGTACTATTTCCTGTTTTCCCTTCCTATGGGACTTAAGAAACTGACTTTTCTCGATAGATAACATTTTGGTTTATTGGTTTGTAAAGAGATTGAGTGAATTGTTTTTATTTTGCAGAGTGGATGACTTGGTGCTCAACATAGATATTGCTCCGACATTCCTAGATATCGCTGGCGTGGATCCTCCCGCGCATATGGATGGACGGTCTTTCTTAGAACTTCTACATCGAAAGTTTGTGTCGTTTTAGTTATATTTGAATGACTTTGGAACCGATTTTTTTCTCTATGTTAAGGGCCTTTTTCTAGTTCGTTGAGTGAACCTATAATATCGTTCCAAAAGTTTAACTAACTTTATATTTTATTTTTCAGTCCTAAATACGGCCGCAAAAGGATGGGAAAATGGCCCGATACTTTCCTTATAGAAAGGTAAGACTTTATTAATTATAATGTATGTTATGTAAACTATGTTCTTTTATTTAAAACTGGAACACTAATATAAATGCTTAGTAAAACTTACGTACTCTTGAAATTCAAAACTTTGGTTGTGGACAATACAGATTTATGCAATTGCCAAACAAGTATTTTCTAAATTAAATTTATTATGCACTCGGTAATTTTGGATATTTTTAGATTAAAATAACATGGCATGATTATTTATATTTTTGGCGATTAATTCACACTGGCAGCAAAGTTTATTTTGAAATGTAATGGTATATTTCACGGCTTCTAAATTTTATGAACGGCATTTAAAATTAATCGAAATACTTCGAAGATGCATATTATTTCTATCAGTTTGGTTTAAACTTGACGCGCGTGGGGAAAATTATTGATCTATTTTTTTTATAAACAATCGACATTTATCAAGAGACCAATTAGAGCAGATTGATTAACAAAATACAAATGGAATACAAAAAGGACGAAACAAGGTAACGAAAATAAAGAAATAAAAATTACGTAAATTTAACAGTATCTGTAATGATAAAAAGAGCAATAACAATAAAGCAAGACCCGAACCCCTATTACCTTATTATTATTATTATTATACCAATTATGTTCAAAACGTGCTTATTTTATTTCCTCGATATTCGCTTGAATGACGATTGAGAAATTAACCCAAAACGTTTCGTCCATCGTCGAACCTGCAGCAGCGGCAGGAGGGACAACCTGGATCCAGAACTTCGTCGGGAGTCGAACCAAATCGGTCGGGGGAAGGCGACGCAGGCGCCGCCGCTCGCCACCAACTCCAGAGACGATGACGGCCGGGGATCGGCCGAGGAAGATGACAACGACGACGACGGCGGCGGGAACGACGACGACGAGAAAGACGAGCACGAGGAGGACATCGGGGACGAGACGGACGACGAGGAGGAGGAGGAGGAGGAGGAAGAAGGAGGGGGCGCGGGGGGGGAGGAGATCAACTTGGCCGAGGAGAGGAGGGAACGAGAAGAGGAGGCCGCGATGGAGGAGGACAACCGCATAACGGGAGGGAAACTCGAAAGGTTGGCTGCGGAGTGTCAGAGGCCAGAGTACCGCGCTCCCTGCAAACCCGGTCAGAAGTGGGAGTGCGTTCCGGAAGGAGGAAGGTGAGATGGACTTAATTGTCTCGAATTACCGTATTTTACGGCATATAAGACGCACGGGCATATTAGACGCACCCCCATTTCAGCAGGAAATATTTAGGAAAAAAAACTTCTTAGTCTATTTAAGCATTTAATATTTACTCCTACCGATTTGGAACATGATACAGTAAGTCTGTATAAATGGAATAAATCTTCGGTGATAATTCTGGTAGGTAAACTTAATAGCATGTGACAGAAAACATCAAGATTTAGTAGCAAGTGACAGCAAACAAAGTTTTTGTAACAGTAGAAAAAAGGAAATGGTGCAAATAGAAGATTCTTCCAAGGATGAGTTTCTTATTCAAAAGGTATAATATTTATACAGGAAACCTTTGAAAGTTCTGTAAATCGTTATGGTTTCATTGGTGTGTTCTGTTTTTAAATGGAACTTTGTTTTATTCTAATATCAAACTGGTCAGAAATATTGGTTGTAATTAATGGTAAATCCAGGCTTCATCCATGGAGGGGGAAGGGTGATTAGGAATGAAAAATTAACTAAGCATATGAAATTATCGTAATTAACGTATATTTTAATGCAGAAAAAGGAAATATATAACTTTTGTACAACAAAATTAATATAGTAAAACGGTAAAGTTTATCATAATACCATTTAAAACAGAAATAAGAAATAGATAACTTTCTGTGCAATAAAATGAATACTGGAAAGTAGTATTTTTCTGATTTTAAATGAAAAATTAAAGAATAAATTCAACTCTTCTATCTTTTGTACTTCCAAATTTGTCAATAACATTGCTAACATTAATATTAATGGCATTATATATTTGCAAAATGCTAGGCCAGACAATCTCTCTTGAGACATCGTAGATCTCAGCCAGGATTTAAAATGTTTTAAGGCAGAGAAGCTTTGTTCTGCAGAAGCAACACTTACAGGTATTGTGCAAATTATCTGCAGAAGGATTTGTATTATAGAAAAAATATCAATACATTGCCTGTATGCATATAATGCACAACCAGGTATTTTCCCATTTTTTTGTAAAATTTCTTCCCATTTTAATTTCCAAAATTCAAACTCAGACTTCAGTTTCATTGATACAAGATTAACATCAAAACTAGGATCAATTCTTATAAAATCGACTATTGTTTCAATAGAATGATCTAATTAATTTTAAAATTTTTGCAATATTTTTGGCACAGCTACATTTAGATCAAATATGTTCACTGTTTCGTCATTAAATCTATATTGCATATCCCGGAGAATGCTCTCTAATAATGGTATATAAATATTCTGTAATAATCTTCTGGATTTTGCGAATTGATCTTAGATTTAATTCTAAATCATCTAGTATTTTTGTTGCATCATTATAAAGTCCATTAAACATGGTAGCAGCATTTTGTCTTTTTTACTTTAATCCAAACTTTATTACAATACAATACAATGCAATTACAATTTTCATAGTACAATTTCAAAATACAATTCCAGTTACAATATAAAAACAATTTACAATACAATTACAATATAGAAAGTAATTCTGAAACTTTAACAGACTTATACAATTTAAAAATAGAAAACGATTCTAAAACATTTAAAAGAAAAATGCATTTCCAAGGTAGGAAATAGTAATGAAACACAGTACCTTTATCCATCATTATGTTCTCGTTGAGGTCCTGCTAAGCCATACCTGGCTTGTCTGCAGATTCCTAATTATTCCTTTATTCAGTCATTTGGTACATTTTAGTACATTTAGTGCATTTGCTTTAATTCAGTCCCTCAAAGTACATCATTCAAGGTTTATGCATCACGTCACATATTATTATTGCATATACATTACACAGATAATATTTCATGTGATATACACAACTTATTACAAATAACATAACCTATATTTCATTAGTCATCTTTTCCTAAAAAATAATTTTTTAACTTTGTTTTTAATTCTGCTATACTCTTTTAATTTTTAAGATTTTTAGGTATGTCATTGAATATTTTTGGCATTAATACTTTAAGAGTTCTTTCTCCATTTTATTGTAATAATGAGGAACCTTGTATCTGGTATCATCCCTTTTTTTCATCCTGTGCATAGAAGGCTCTTTGATCAAGTATTTTGAATCAAAGAATTCTCTACTAATGCAATGTATTTTACCAAGCTTTCAACTGGTAGGATATTTAAGTTTTTATACACTTCCAGTCTGTGGCTGCTCTCAAAGGTATTATCAATTATGTTGACAATTGTATCCTGATTCTTTTTTAAATATTTCAAGTAACCTTCGCTTGCTTTTCCCCACACAGTTATACCATATCTTAAAATGCTTTCTACTAATGAGAAATATATAATGCGCTTTACAATGATAGGTAAAATTAATTTCAAATATGACATCTGATACAAATTTTTCTTAACTTACTGTTAATCTTTTTAATATGTTTATCAAATGAGAAGTTACAATCTATAGCAATACCCAAGTATTTAAATTCAAATACTTGTTCTAAAACAGTACAGGTACAACCCAATACCTCACTCCAATATAAACATACATCATCATGAAGTTTTAGAGTAACTTTTCATTTTAGACATTCTATTTGCTATATACATTGTTTTGGTTTTTTTAGAATTTATTATCAAATCATGTTCTCTAGACCACCTGGAAATATCATTTAATGCCCTTTTCATAATTTTGTTATTACTGGAATTAATGTAGAATTATTTTTTAGTCCTTTATTCTTATCCAATCATGTCCTTATCCTGTATTCCTCTGTGACTTTATAATTTTTTAAATTTCCCTCTCAGTATACTCAGAAAAAATCCTTGATTGACAATGAGCTTTACCAATCACTTCCATTTTTTCCTTTCAAATTTAACAGTTTATCAGTAAAGTGAAAGCGAAATGAACTAACCACCTCTTTTAGGTTCATTTTTGTGCACAATTTATTAACTATTACATCATCTATATTTTTAGTTCTTCTGCCTAGAATGATATGTATATTTTCCCATATTTCTTTTGAGCTATTATTATTTGTAAATTTCTTCTCATAAAACTTAATTTTGTGCTTTCTAATTTCTTTATTCAAGGAGTTTCTGTAAGCCTGATATTCACTCTTTTTATTATACTTGTAGGATTATTTCTGGACAATCTAAATAATCTATCCCTTACCTTCATCTTTTCATATAATTCCTGAGTCATCCATACTTTTTTAAATTGGTCACTAATATTATTTTTTATTATAGTTGCTTTATCGTGTAGTAAACTTAATTGATTCGCCAGTTCGTTGTATATATTCTCAGCATTACCTTGGTTAAAAACTGTATTCCAGTCTGTGTTATTTATTAGTTCATTTAACTTTTTATCATTAATATAAGTTACTACATTCTTAGTGGTCAAAACATTGTTTTTCACAGTAGTGTCTTTCATAGTTATTCCAGTTAAATAATGATCTGAAATCTTAACTTTAATAACAAATCCTTCAATCTCATTACATGTCCCTGAATACATTATATTATCAATACATAACTTGGTTAATCTATTTACCACAACCTCTTCTCTAGTGTATTCAGTAATAATTTCCCTAAAACCATAGTTGGCCACTAAATCTCTGTATCTAATTGTATCATATTTACTCTTGTCCTTTAAATTTATATTAACATCTCCTATCACTATCAGATTTCCCACCTTAAATTTGCACAAAATATTTTCTTATTCATTTAATAATGTGTCAATATTATTTTGTGGAGGTCTGTATGCACATATCACAGTCATTGATAACTTTCCTAGCTTCAGTATCCCCTGTACACATTCAAATGAATCTGCCGTGTGGTGAATTTCTTCAAGTTCCAGTAGTTTTTAACATACACCACTACACCTCCTCCTCTTTTATCACTTCTCAACCAATGGTATTTAGAATATCCTTCAATATCAAATTAATCTATCATATCACAAGATACATTAACTTCAGTCACAAACCAAATTAATCTTCCTTCTAGAATTTAAGTTATTCATAACAAGCAAAAATTCATTCCAATTTCTTCTAATTGTCCTAATATTTAAGTGAATTAAAGTAAAACCATCTTTATCTGCTAATACTTCATCTGCAGTATCAACTGTGTTACAATTCACATCGTCCAATTTTATAACATTTAATGTTTCCATTTAAGAAAATTTGCTATACTTATTTAACCATTTCCAGTCATCATTAAGTGATTTTAACCAGGTCCTTGAGACTACTTACTTACTCTTTCATTTTCATACTTTTTGGCAAATATTTTGCCATTTCTTACCCATACAAACTTAAAATTATTTTCTTTACCTTTCTCTTTGGCTTTCCAAAACAAATCTTTAAAATAAGGAGATAGAGCTTCATTCACGTAAGCTTTCTCATAGTTATTCAAGCTTGTAATGTCTTTATTAACCAAAGATTTCCTCTTCTTAATCCTCTCCTCCTTCATTCTTGTGGACGTGAATGTTACCACAATCTTGTTTTTATTTTTCGTTTGCACATTTTTATTATTTATTACAAACATCTCATCAATATCATTATCACTAAACTTAACAACCTCTGAATTTGGCAGTTTCTTTAACAACATTTCTAGGAGGGATATCCTTCCCTTCAGTTTGCACCACTACAATTTCCACAGTTTTACCTAAATTTTGTTGTGCTCGAGTTTCCACCTTACTTTGTAAACTATCAATAATTTTGTCTTTTTCCTGTATTTCTACTTTAAGGGACTTAATTACATCTTTAAGCTCATTCATCACAGAAACATTAACACATAGTTGATCGTATTTTTCACACAGAAAAGACAAGCTTGATTTGATTTCTGACATATAAGATTCAATTTTTTCTAACCTTTCCATGTCCTTTCTGGATGTTTTCTTTGAATCATTTTCGTTGGATTCCATAACACCTTCTTCAACTTCCTCAGCCGCCTTTTTCTTATCTCTAGTCTCGACATCTCCATGACTTCCGTGATATTCTTGACATCGACACGTGCAGTAAAGCCCCGTATTTACGTTATCGAAATGTACGTTTTCCCGCTATTTATAACATTTGTTATGGATTCCATCAATTTTCCTATGATTCCAATGTAAGTAAAACCCTGTATTTACGTTATTTCATTTTAAGTTTTCCCGCTATACGCGTCATTTTACGTTAGAATTTCCAATTTTTAAAAAGAATTTAGCATGCGATTCCCAACAGATTTGAACGTTTTTCGACTTACATTAGCTTTGCAAAAAAATCCGCTCTTTTGGGCGAAGATTTCGAAAACGGCGGCAGAGTTGGGTGAAAACTTCAAAACCTCATACGTAAATCACACTAGCAGAGCATAAACAGCGCACCTAGATACGGAAATACTATTCACGCTATTTACTCTTTGAACCAAGTATGAATGCCATTGAAAAGATGTTCAAGTTTGGTGCTATCATGTTTTAACCCTTTCCACTCAGATTAAATTAATTTGTAATTTGTTGTAATTTAAATTACCGTATTGTCTCGAATATAACGCGATGTTTTTTTTCCCAAATAATGAAATTTTAAAAGTAGGCCCAGCGTTATATTCGAGTACTGGTGATTTTAAAAGATCGTAAAATCGTGTTTCGAAAAATCACCGTACATTCCGCACGTCTGTTAAATGATACGAGATACTTGTAACATTGTAGACAAATTAGGCGTACATGTTCCAATGCACTTGAAAAGTGTCTTAGGCGAGAATAGATCGAGTTCAATCGGCGGCTAAACTCATTAGTCATTGAATTGAAGCTATCAGTGCGTCGGCGTATTCTTTTTGCCTATCTTAGCGAGTTTTAAGTAAACGAATAAACAGATATACTCTTTATAAGCTTAGCTCTTTTAACACTGATTTTATTGTTAGTCTTACTCTAACAAATGTGCGAGTTTAAAAGTGAAATCAGTTTAGCTATTTTTCCTTTTCCCTGAATTTGCACTTTCCCGCAATTTACACTTTCCCGCAATTGATTCTTTTTTCCTAGGTTTCTAGAGAAGTATAAATAAGGGGTTTTACTGTATGTCGTTTCTTTTAGTCCAGCACAGGTGTAAAGCAAATTAGATTCGCATCCACCTCAGATGACTTCGTACTCATCTTGGATATCTTTTTGACACATAAAACACTTCATTTTCATTCAGACTATATTTATTAATTGTATATAGCCAATTCACAATGAAAAAAAAATGCATTTCCCATCTGTAATGCCTTCTTCCCAGAATCGTTGGCTTTTCTAGGTTCTGCAAGCAAAATGACCCAATGCTGCCCATCCCGTCTGCAAATAAAAACCAGAAGGCCGTCTGTGGATTTTGCCTGAGCGTTGGGTGCCCAGACTTTATTTTAGGCCCACATATGTATGGTACTTTCAGCACTCTAGAATAATGTATGATCCTACTGGAGAACTGAGAGGTCAGGAAGAGGTTGAAAGAGCATGTGAGCCGTTCAGCACATAGGACAAGATTTAGGGATTAATTTTTCTAGTGTTCAGAAATTTGGAGGGGGGTAATTATTGTCTTTATCCTCCTGAATCCACCCTTTGTTGTATACAGATTTTCACTCGATTCTTTTAATTATCTTTACTCAAAATTTTTAAAGAAATTTACCCAAATCTAAACTTTATTTCATGTGATACAACACAAACATATTGTGCCAACATTCAAATAAAAATTTAATATATGCATATGTCTCTATAATAAGCTAAAAGAGTTTAACGTAACTGATAAGTACTTAGATATTATATGCACTCAAAATCTTTACATGAAAATATTCATCAAAAATTGTTTTCTTTCACAAATTTTGGTGAAAACAAACCATGGCAACAAACCTTAATTTTATCTATCTGATACTCAACGACCAATATCTTTTTTATTGCTTTTTTGTCCTACTAAAGATGGAATTTTAATCTATTGCAGGTGGAGGAAACACAAATGCAAGGGTCATGGGCGGGGATTCCACTTCCGATCCAAAAGTGTGTTGGACAGCCACAGGGGACCAATGGGAAAGAGGAGAGAAAAGTGTAGCTGCTCCAAACCAGGAGCCATCCCATATCAAATGCTTCTTCACCTCAATCGTCAACCTCTTTCTCTCTCTCACCTGCCACCACGTGCACCTTCCTATCCTCTTATGTCTTATGGCCAGTTTGATCACCTCGGTCCATCAGAGAGGAGGAAACAACGAGCCTTCCTCAGAATGCATCTTGGAAGAAGTGTAAGTCATATCTGATTGTTGACTTGAAAGAATTATCAAGCTCTTCTTGTTCAACAGGAAACTATTGAGCTCATCTAATGGCTGAAATAATTCTAGAACAAGCATTTAAAAGTACTTGTCTCAGATATCTCCAATTGCCATAACCGATGCGCATTTTGGATACAAAGCAGATGTCTTCAGTAGTAATTCACCAAAAGTAAATGTATATTACCACTGAAGATGGCTGCTTTGTAGCCAATATGTGGTTTTTATAATCTTGTGACTATTGTAAATACCTGAGCAGGCCCGGACATAGAGACCCAGGGCCCCTAGGCAGTTAACAGAGTCAGGGCCCCCTTTTTGGTAATTTAGCAAAAAACAAACTTTACTTTTATTTTTTATTTATTTAACGTACTTTTACTTTAAAAAATAGACAAGCAGACTTAGAAATGAAATAGACAAGTACCAACTATACTTTTTTACACATTATAATTTTTACATTTACATATAATTACAAGATTACATTGCCACGCAACGAACTTTCTTCTCTGCAAAGGAACGGATGACCTCACTATAGTCCACAGACTGTGTTATTTCTGACTCTATGTACAGCACAGAGAGTGAATTAAGCCTGTTCTCTTCTGTGGTAGATCTTAAATAATTCTTTACTCTCTTTAGCGCTGAAAACGACCGTTCTGCCGAACAGTTTAACCCTGGTGTACACAACAGCATCCGGAGCACTATTCCCACATTTGGATAAATGTCCAAAAAGCCTTTTTCCAGGATGTACTTGTAAAACTCCAGTGACGATAACCCTTTTCCCCCTGTAGCCTCAGCGGACAATAAATGAGCTCGCAGGTGCAGACACTCGTTTTCCAAAGTACCGTCCAAATCCCCCGGATAGAAGGCTTCCAGGTTCCGTGCTCCGTCACAGATTTCTTGAGATTCCAAACTATGTAGCTTCGTGAGAAAGTCAAACTTTTTACTTAACTTCTCGTAAGCAGAGCCACGTCTCTGTAGTTCTGCAATCAACCTGTCGATAATGACGTTGAAGATGGTAACTCTGAATCTGTAACTCACACACAACTCTTTAACACTCTACGAGAATCAACTTTCACTATCGCAGGTCACTGTGATTTCTTTTCGCTTGATCTCTTCTCTTGATCTTACTTTAAACTCTGTCCTTGCGGGCTGAGCCCTCTGCTTATATAGTTCCAGGATAATGGAAGTTGGAGGGGGTTCGACCAATCAGAATACATGGTAGTATCTACAATATTCCAGAACGTTCCCTAATCGAACATTCTAGAATACAGGTCCATGACATTCTAGAACATTCTTGAATGTTCCATAGTCTTCCACAGAGTTCTAGAACATTTGACACTTTTCCAGAGTTTTCCAGAACTTTCGAGAACTTTCTATACGCATACAATATCGAAATATCTAGAACCTTCGAGAATGTTCCTGTACTAGCATTCACTAATCATTTCCGGAATATTCTATCTTACGGGATTATTCTATAAAATCTTAAGACACTATACACTAGAAAATTCTATCACATTCTTTAGCTTCCGTCGCCAACACTGCTCGTATCGTAACCTTAACTAACCTCAGCAAATTCGCATGGAAGATAAAACCTTTGAGCCGTAAAATTGAAATTGATAGAACTTTCTAACACACACTTTCAATGCGAACTGACAAGTAGTGACAAGTTATAGAATGAAGTCAGGTGCGATGCAAAACAAACAAAGAACACAAACAGTGTTGCCACTTGACTTGTCAAAAAATTAACTATGGTCAATTATTTTCTATTTCGTTCGGAAAAATTGACAAATTATTTTCCGTGTCCTGTGTCCTCAATGTGTACCATTTCGGCCCATGGTCGGGGCCCCCGCCGAGGTTGGGGCCCTAGGCAGCTGCCTAGTTTGCCTAGGCAGAAGTTCGCCGCTGTACCTGAAACAAGTATTTTTAAGTGTTTGTTCATGAAGCTCCTCTTGTGACTTATATCAAACTGATAGCTCATGTTTCTCCAATCTATATTATACAGTCAACTACCAGTGAGTTACCACTGATGATGACTGTTTTCACAACTATTTTATGACTTTTGGAGAATCCTGATTTATCAGTTTGAAATTTTTTATCAAAGAGTTTAGTAGATGGGAAGATACTAAAAATCATTCCATATTGTTTGTGGCTGCTCTATAAACTAAAAATTTCTTTATAGACTTTATGGGGATTGTATGTTATTTATTTGCACACATTAATATCTATGTTTAAAATATGCTTATAGGAGCAGCGTAGGTTTAAGTCAAAATATCATCGAGGTAACCGAAGGGATAGAAGGCATGCAATCAATGGAGAAGAGCAACGCTTTCCCTATGAGATTGATGATCCGAAGCCCTTGGAAAAGAATGAAACTGGAGACGTTGACGATACAAAATACAATCTTGAAGGTATTAACTGAATGTCAATATCTTTTATTCATTCATCATTCTTTTGATTTAAACACATGCATCAAAATATTCTAAAAATTGGAATGGTTTTCTTAAAGAAGAACAATGAGTCACATTGTTTTAAATGTGAGATTTTAGAAGGAAAAATAAACATACTTCCTAATTGTGATATTTATTATGTTTCTTAAATAAAATACAATATGAGAAAAATTTGTTTGCAGAAAGTAAGTTTGGCATTGAAGGAAGTAACATGTCTGATATCACTGATACAAATGCAACTGGTAACACCAGGAGGAACAATGGGAAACGTGGGAGAGGTGGAGAACTACCACGAAGAGGGAGGCATGGAAAGGGAATTGAAGGTATTTAAGGCAGTTTATTTGATGATTTTTAAGCTGGTTTCCAAAGAAAACATAGCCTTATGAAAAGGTCCTGTCTGTGTATGTGCGTGTGTCCCCCACTAACAACTTTTGCACCAATGGACCGATTTTCATGAGACTTGGTATGAGGCTCGTGGTGCCAGGGCCCACCTCCGAACTTTATTTCATTTGGCAAAGATTGAAGTCCCAGATTTGATTCCAGGAACATTGTTTCCCTATTTGTTTTACATAGGATGTCTCAAAACCATCGTGCAGGGATGTTTTCTTTAATACTTTAAAATATCTTAAAATTGTGATATTGGAACGAGGTTTGCACTGTTCTAAGGGGAAAAGAATGCAGATTCTAATTCTTATCACTGAATTTTGATAATTGATCGTATTTTCCTGAATTTCTACTAAAACATAGCGTTTTTGAGTTTTAAATTGCATTTTATCAGATTGTTGCCATGGACACGATTATTACCGAACTCGTCTTGAGCATAGACGAGTGAACAAATGGATTATTTTCTTTTCCGCTTGACTACTCTTCAGCAATGGACAGTTGATCCAAACATATTAGCATATGAACAGTAACATTTATTAATTTTTTTTATTTAAAAAAAAATAATTTCTCTGTTGTCTCCGTTTTCAAATATTTTTGGACAAATTTTATTGAATCATTTTATGGATTTCTTAAACAAGCAGCATTTTGTTAATTGTAACCAACATGGTTTTACATCGGGTCTCTCCTCCAAAACTGCAACAGCTGAATTTGTTAAGAATATTATGTTTTGCCTAGATAAAGGGATAAATGCCTGTGGTGTGTTCTTAGATCTTTCCAAAGCATTTGATTGCATTAGTCACAAAAGACTTTTAAGCAAGCTTTATCCCTCGGATGAAAGGGGTGCTGCCCTTGACTTATTAAAATCCTAACTGACTAACAGGGTTCAGTGTTCTGTAATTGAGTCCAATATAAATAATATCAGGTATAGTCATCATTCATATTACAAGAAAGTACTACAAGGAATTCTGCAGGGGTCTGTCCTGGGGTCTTTTTTGTTTCTATGCTATGTTGCGGATTTCCCAGAGCTGCCTAATTGCAAATCTGCATTTTATGCTGATGACACTACTCTAATGTGTACTGGTCCTTCAATACCTATTCTTGAAGTGAATGCATATACCAATATTAACTCTGCAATTCAATATTTCAATGAAAATCTTCTTTCAGTCAATGAATCCAAGGGGCGATCCTTAAATGATGTCACGCTTAAGGGGGAGGGAGGGGGTCTGGGAATATGTGACATTTTGTGACAAGGGGGGAGGGGTATATGTAAAACAATGTGATGTCACAAGTAAAACTTTTTGCCAAGATCTTGTGCTTTATTTTTTATTTCCTTAATTATCCTGAACCGACAAATTCAATAATTTTTATTTATTCTCTGTATTACTCATGAGCTCATGAGAGCTCAAAATGATACACACTTCCAACATTTTGATGGGCAATTTTACAGAGCAACTATTAATCATTTGGAAGAAATTGCTTCAATTCTTCCACCAAATGAAGTATGCTTCTTGAGCCAAGATGATAAGGCTAGAGTGACACTTGGCTTAACAGCAGCAAAGGAGCAATCCCCATTGGTCATGCATGTTGAGTATCGAGTGAGTTTACCAGATCATGATTGGGTTGTAGCTGCCAGACATAAGTTGATACCTCCAGTTTATGTTGGAATTGAAATAAAGAAAAATGAAAATGGCAATCCAACTGTGGTAGGATACTCAGGCCCAACCTTTGTAGCTGTCAGATCCGGTAAGCACTCTTCTTCAACAGCATTTTCACATGCATTTATTTGACTTTGAAATACTTTTGAAGTTACCAGAATTTGAAAGTATCACAAGGTTTCAGAACGAAGTAAAACCTGTGGTAATTTTTACTGTGGATGGTGGCCCTGATGAGAATCCGCGATACCAGAAGGTAATTGATGTTGGAATCAATCACTTTTTACAGTATAATTTGGATGCCCTTTTTATTGCAACCAATGCACCTGGCAGGAGTTCTTTCAATCATATTGAGAGAAGGATGGCATCTTTAAGTAAGGAACTGTCTTCCTCATGAGCATTATGGAAGCCATCTTAATTCACAAGGCAAAATGATTGATCCGGAATGATTGACCTTTTAAAAGAAAACTTTGAATATTTACATTGGCAGAAATATGGGGGCAGATGGTAATTGATGGATAACAAACTGTAGCCAAATATTTAAGTCCAGAAAATTCCGAGATTAATCCTGAATATATGTTGACAAAAGATGCTATTTGGTCATCAAAACATTTGAGAACTAGCCAATGTTTTATACAGATTGTAAAGTGCAGAGACATAAACTGTTGTTCAGCACCTCGAATCTCAATTTTTAGTATTTTAAGGGAACGATTCCTACCTCCACTGATTCCAATCAAACAGACAAATGCAGGTTTAAATGCTCCATTATCAACAGATGAACAAGGTCTTAATTTGAAGTATCCATCTGTTTTCATTGCAAGAAGTATTGATTTGGAAAAAATATTACCAAGATCAGCAAAAAATTTCAAAATTATGCCATATGATCTATACTGCCCATCTATTCAAAAGGACTTAAGAAATCGAATATGCAATACCTGCAATCTGTATTTTGCTTCAAATGTCATGTTACAGAAACACTATAAGATACATAAGCAGACAGAGACCATGTCACAAATTCAGGAAAGAGTTAGGCCAATTCATATTGCTGCTAGACGACAGCGTGAAATGATGGCTATTCTAACAAACCAGGACAATGTTCAATATGCAGAATGGATTAATGAAGAAAATTTGGATTAGAATGGAATAAAATATGATACAGATGATGGACATTGAAATAATATGCATATTTACAGTATGGATGAGATTTTCCCAACACCATGGACAGAATTATAATTTCTAAGTTGTTCAAATTTTTCATTTACTTTATGTCCATTTTTTCTTATATTTTTATTAAATGTAATTTTTTTTAATGAATGTATCCTATAGTTACTGAAGTTACAAAAATAGAAAAGCATAAACTTTGTATATTGTTAGAGTTGCCAGAAATTATTTAAAGAATACGTATATGTAATTTTTATGTTAATTGGTATTATATTTGCATACTATGAAACATCTACTACATTTGAGTATTTCATTATCTATGATATATACTTATAAAAAGTGATAATTTTATTTGAATGTTTTGATTTTCTTTCAAGTACAAATGATGTCTGGACATATCATTAATTTTAGATAGTCAATATGACTAAATTAAAAAGGCCAAGGTTTTACTTTCCATGAAAACTTGATTGTAGAACTGATTATTTATTTTATTATTTTATTTTTGGGATTTTTTGACACAAAATGTGCAATAATTTATAAAATTTTGTCTATAGAATGTCTGTATGCCCCATATATATATATATATATATATATATATATATATATATATATATATATATATATATATATATATATATATATTAACTAAAGGAAAAGAAAAGGTAGTGATGAGGGTGGCAACAAGGTGTTGAGGGAAGCCCAGCGGACACTCACCAAGTTGAGGACCAAGCTGGCAGGCTGCTGGGGGCGTCGAAGAGACACGTAAAACACACGAACACAAAAACACACGCAAGCTTATCGGGCCTAAGCCCTTCTTCAGCGAAAGAGAAACGTAAAGTGACACACTGGGCGGGGAATGACAGGGTGATGTGGGAAGGTTGATGATTGGAGGAGGTGGGGAGTAGGAGGGGTGGATAGCCAATAAAGAGGGAGTGTGATGAGGTAGAGTCCGAATAGTTACAAAGTAACAAGGAAACATTGTAAGGGGGCTAATAGGGTTAGCGGAGGTTGAGGCCAGGCGGAGAGAAAGAGTCGAGAAGATGGATATGTGCTAGTTCCCAGTGTCGGAGAAGGGGGGCAGGAGTGTCATAGGGTAAAGCGCGAATAATCCTAACATTGTAGCAACTATTAAAGGGAACATTGTGGGTATTAGCATGTAATGCAACTGGGAGGGGGCGTCTGAGAGAAACGCTATTCCGGTGACCGTTCATTCGGATGTTTAACGGATTGCTGGTGAGGCCTACGTAAAACGCGGGACAAAGGGTGCAGGTAAGGAGGTAAATGACGTTACGGGTGGTGCAGTTGCTTCTGGAGGTGATGGGGTAGGTGATGTTGGTGGAGGGACTCGAGAAAGAAGATGATGGTAGGTGGATAGGGCAAGTGAGGCAGCGAGGTTTTCCGCAGGGGTGGGAACCTATTGCAAGAAGCGTGGTAGAAGTGGGAAGATCCTTCCTCCACAAGATATTTCCCAAATTTGGGGGCCGGCGGAAGGAGAGGAGCGGAGGATTGGCAAAAAGGTTGATAAAGAGGGACTGATGGGAGGAAGAGGTAAGAATTGGGTGGGCAGCATGAAGGATTGTTTTGAGAGCTTCGTGGATACCAGGATGGAAAAGTGTCGTAAGAGTGAGTGGAGGGGTAGATGCAGGAATAGTGGGTGTGTGAGGATGAGATCCAATGTGGGTAGGCGTCATCGCCCTATGGATCTGTTCGCGGACCAAGACTGGAGGGTAACCACGTTTGAGAAGAGCATCCTCGAGGACAGAGTAATACTCTAGAAGGGATGCTCTATCGGAACAAAGCCTCCATCCTCGACGAGCAAGGGCATAGGGGATAGAGGTTTTGGTATGAAGGGGATGGCAGCTATCAAAGTGGAGGTATTGGAGGCTGTTGGTGGGTTTGATGTGAACACAGGTGCGGATTTGGCTGTCTTGCAGGTAAAGGTCGACATCCAGGAATGTTATGTGGGAGGTAGAGGATTGGTGGGTGAAGGACAGTGAAGGATGGGAGGAGAGACTAGAGAGAAAGGAAAGGAGAGAGTCAGGTCCATGCGTCCAAATGAGGAAGACATCGTCGATGTATCTCAGCCACAAAAGTGGTCTGAGTGGAACGTTGAGGAAGAGTCTTTCCCATTCTCCAAGGTAGCAATTGGCGTATGAAGGCGCCATTCGGGTGCCCATCACAGTGCCTCTAATTTGAAGGTAGTGACGACCATCGAAAGAGAAGTTGTTCAATTTGAGCACCATTGCTGCCAAGTCTAATAAGAAATGGGAGGAAGGTCTTGCGTCGGGTGGTCTTGAGTCCAGGAGTTTACCAAGGGCAGAGAGTCCATCATCGTGGGGGATGTTTGTGTAGAGGGAACAGACATCGATAGTGGCCAAAATGGTATTGGGTGGGAGAGGAAAGGGGAGGTGTTTGAGACGTTTGAGAAAGTGGTTAGTGTCTTGGATGAAGGAAGGGAATTGACGAATCAGAGGTTGTAGGTGGAAGTCAACGAAGGCGGAGATGCGTTCTGTAGGAGAATTAAAGCTGGCAACAATGGGGCGGCCGGGGATGTTGGGTTTATGGATTTTAGGGAGAAGGTAGAATGTGGGTGTGCGGGGTCTAATATATATATATATATATATATATATATATATATATATATATATATATATATTAGAAATAGATATTTATTCATAATATATTATATTAATAATTTAACAATACCAATGAAAACCTTTGTAATAGTTATTACTTATGGAAATGGAAAGTGCACTACAGTACACTTTTTTCTCGTCTTTCATTTTTAGCAATTGAAGTCTGTTAACTCTAATTATATACAAAAAATCTTCCTTTCTTAAGAGACTGTGTGACAACTTTGTGACACAGGGGAGGGGGGGGTGAAGCTCTATGTGACACTTTGTGACAGAGGGGGGAGGGGGGGATCAAAAATCCCGAAAATGCTGTGGCATCATTTAAGGATGGCCCCCAAGTCAGAATTCATCCTTTTTAATCGAAGCAGAGGTAAAAGTAATAATGCCATGAACATCTTTGTTGATGATGTTCAGATAAACCAAGTTACTTCATCCAAATTTCTTGGAGTTTATATGTATAGATGAAAAACTCAACTGGGAAGCTCACATTGATTTTATTTGCAATAAAATATCTTCTAACGTCTTTGTCATCATAAAACTGCACAACCTAGTAGGCACTAATGTACTTCTAACCATGTATTATGGATTACTTTACCCATATCTTTCATACTGTATACACTGCTATGGGAATCTGCAGCCTTACAAATAAGCTAAGTATTTTTGTTGCAGAAGAGAGCAATTAGAATTATTGAAAAGTAGGGAATCTTGTAAAATATATTTTTTTTAAATTGGGCATTCTGACTTTGTATGGAGTTTGCATTTATGAGTGTCTTGTTTATGTAAAAGAACATGAAACTGAGCACAATGGAAATGCATCATTGTAGTACCAGGGGCTACAACGATTTTCATATGGATTACCACAGGACTAGCATGTTCAAAGCTTCCCCTGCCTATGCTGGAAAGTTATTTTATAATAAATTGCTCTCTTATATTAAAATCATTCAGACTATGGGATTATTTAAACATAAACTGAAAGTTTTTCTTCTTGCAAAGTGCCCATATAGCATTGAAGAGTTTTAATTTTGAAGTATTATTATTTTATAACCTTGTATGTAATGTATTTCATCTGTATTTTTCCTGTTTTTGACTTGTCTTATGTTTGCATGCAAATCTACAAGATCAATAAATCTAATCTAATCTAATAATGTCAGAAAGAGATTTTGACATTGTTTTTAGTATTTTAAACCTGATAATGGTCTATTAATTTGTTTCCAATTTTTCTATCACTGATAAACTAAGAACTACAAATGGTATTTATGGTATGAGAATTCCTTGGAATGAATAACACATACTTAAACATTTCCTGTCAATATAAGTAATCAATTCAGGACATCAACTTTGGGAAACCAGCCTGCATTAGTCCTGGTTTGGACTTCTTATTTTATTATTCTTCCAGAAAAATTATTTTAGTTAATCATAAATAAAAGTGATGATTCTATTAAAAGATGAATTAGAAATTAACTTTGAATGGATTTTTATTTAAAAGTTTAAAAATTCATGTTTGTTGCATTCATTTTTACAATTTATTAATCTTTTTATTTTCCACACATCCTCAGAAGATGGTAATATGGATTGGAAAAAGAAGCAGAAACATCAGGAAAGTGACCTTGGCAGCCAAGTGGACTCAATGATGGAGGACATAAGACAGGAACTTCATGGACTTCAGGTCAGCTAAATTTAGCATTTTTTAGAAGCTGCCATTTATTACCAACTTCACTTTTTCTGCTCATATAATATTTGCATGTCCTCATTTGATGATATCTTTATTGAACTACATTTTTTGTTTTGCATTTTATAAGATTTCCATATAGCTTCGGCTCATTCAACATAAATTTGACTCTGTGAATTTTGCCCAATTTCTAATTATAATTACATTTACAGAAAGTCCAAAACAAAATGTCTACCTAAGATGGAGAGTTAATAATGCAATTCCTGATTAATCTTTTATGAAAAGATGTAAAAAAATGCATAATTTATCACCAAATGTCTTGTTAAAATTTGCCCTCTCGATGAAGAGTTACATTTTCATGTGTTTTTACCATAAATGGTAATGCAAGGCATTAATTTACTTAACAAGTTTTATTTTTAAAATATATCTCTACAAAAGCCTTTTACATTATCAACTTTTATAAAAAAGTCTTCATTGACTGTCTCACAGTATCATTTATTTGTATAGTTATGGAAAATAATTTGGTCCCATTTTATGTTGGCTCATATCAAATTTTTTCTGGTCAATGGAAGAAACAAACCTTTTTTAAGAATTTGATGACATAATAAAGCAAATCTTTTTTTATTTATCAGATTGCCCACCATCATCACCATCGTGTTCATCCTTATCACCAAATGTTTGGTCGTCATGGAATTTACCCAGATCCCTATCCATTAAGGTTTGATAATGGATCACTGGTGCCACCAGCTTGCTCTGTAACCCCCTCTGGTGATGTCAACTGCAGTCGAAATGTTTACCATAATGCCCTTGCTTGGAGACGTAGCAAAGCCAGCGTGGAAGAACAGATTAGGAATCTTAGAGTACAGCTTGAAGGTCTAAAGGTAATGTTTAAATAAAAAGATTTTTTTCTCCTCTGCTATCATGATTCAATAATACTGATCTGTATTGTATTATGTCAGAGGCATTGGCACAGCTAGGGAAGTGGCAACTGGGCATTTGCCTCCCCTCCCCATGATTCCAGTTAATCTTAACTTTGGCTAAGCCACTGGTCAGATCCTTTGCAGACAAATTATTAATTCTCACTTTTTTACTGATCACATTGCATAGAAAATTTTCACAAATATTTAGAATAATATTTGTTTATGAGACGCACATCAGGCAACTACTCTGGTGCTGTATCACTAATAGTGCCCATTACATTTCAATGCAGGGCATTATAAATTATCATTTAATTCAAAAGCTGTTTCAATTCAAAATCCAGTGGCTCATTTGGCTTCATAAAATGTTAATATAAATTTTGGGAACCATAAAGTGCAGATACATGCTGTATTTACTGGTGTAATACCTGTACACGTGTAATGCTCACACCCCATTTTTACAGTAAAATATCTGGAAAAACTGGAATTTGTGTAATGTCCGCAGTTCCAAAATTTTGATGTTGATATTTTATGACAACAATGGTTGAAAAATATATCTGAAGCTGAGTTTGATGATACAGTTACCACAAAAAGCAAATATTTAAGAAGTAACTCTAAAAATGATTTTTAGTACTTTTTTAACAATTTAACATAATAATTTAATCATGAAAACTTGGCATCCATTGCCATTATATTACACAGAGAAAACTCAAAAATGTATTTTCGAATCTAGCTCCTTAATCTCATAGAAAGGTTTAATTTGAGCCGTTGCACATTCTCAAGTTATTTAATTTAAAATGAGTAATTTTCACTAATTTTGCAAAATCATGCTAACTCCGCCATTTTTCACCTAGGAAAAGAGCAAATTTTATGGAAATAAACATAAACCGTTCATACTCAACATAAATCTCCCAGACATCACACAGTACCAAAAATATTTCTGTCACTAGATGCAATATGACTCAGTTACATAGAAGCATGTCTGCGGATAAAATATATCTCTTACAGCTTTCAGAAAGCATAAATGAACAACTCCAACAGCTATTTAGTGTCACATCTCCACCGCAAGATGGTGTTCTTTGCTTTTATACAGAATAATAAAAGCATATACTTTTAGGATTGTGTAACGTAAAAGGAATGCAGAGAAATGCATTTATGGTAAAATGTGATTTGAGCATGTCACGAATTAAAAGACAATCTAATAGAATGTGTTTGTATTTAATATGCAGTTCAATTGTTTATTTCTCTTACATCACCTATTCTGTGAGAATGAACTCTATCTGACACGTCTATTTACATAGAATATTTATGTGATTTAGGTATACTACTGACAGCTGGCAAAGAATTTTAAAAATACCTTATAAATATCATGTTTATTATATTATTCCACGCATTTTTGAAAAATACCTTGGTTAAAAATTGGGGAAATAAAATGCATGGCATATCGCGTCTACCAAATTCAAAAATGACATTAAAAATTATATTAAAAGGAAAAAAAATGATATCTAAAATATAAGCTCACATTTCCTTATTACGAATGACAATGCAATAATTAAATAAATAGGAGAATCCAGTCTGCCCCCAGTCTCCGATATTGAAAATCTGCATGGGAGGCTGAATATTTTGTTGTGCAAAACAATAACAAATCCAGAGTGCTGTGTTTACTATGCCAGAATATTCTATCTGGTTTTCGCAAGGCAAACTGCGAGCAACATTACACCAAACACCTTGTAAAATTTTCTGAAGAGTATCCAAGATAATCTACTGCAAGAGATATTAAACTTCAAGAGTTGAAAGACAATTTGAGGAGGGAAAATAACACTTTCCTTTTGCATAGTACTTTAATCATACTGTCAACTATGTCATTTGAGATGTCAAATATTATCGCCAAGCATGTACGTATGCCATATAGTAGTGGTGAAATTGTTAAGGAATGTATAGTATCTATAGTATCTATGAAAAGTTAAAATAGAGCTATGCATGGAAGCCAAAGGCAGTTGTTAATAGAATGTATCCCAATGAGTAGCGAAATCGTAACACGGTGTGTGAAGTCAATTGCAAGTCATAAAAGGACAATTGTTGGCTAATACTGCTCAGTGTACTTATTTTCCTTGGCTATGGACGAGTCGACAGATATTAGATGTTTCTCAGCCATAGCCGTATTAAGGGGGAAGCCACACGGGCCTTGGCCGAGGGCCTCACTTTAGAGGGGAGGCCTCAAAATTTGGAGGAGAAATAAAACAGACTCAAGAGTCAGAAATACTTATGAACTATTAGGCATGAGAGGAAAGAAACAGAAAAAATAGCCCATTTGGTTTATTACATTGAATTTTTAATTCATACATAATATAAAATCTTGAGTTTACACTTTTTGTTTACTTGTTATTTCAATTTTCCAGTATATCTTTATACCCCCAAGCCACCCACCCCTAAATAGCATATTACTTTATATTGTTATTCTCTGTGAAATCAGATAGGTAGTAACCATCACAACATTTTTATAATCAATGCAAAAATTTGATAGATAAGATGTGCTCTGCAAATGGGGAGGGGGGCCTCAAAAAAGTTAGGGCCCATGGCCTCCAAATGCCTTAAGACGGCTCTCAGCTCATGTGTTTTGTACAATTTATACAAAGTGGTGCTACAACCAAAGAATAATTTTTGAGTGTGTTACCGCTTACTGGTAAAACAACAGGAAAGGACGTTTATGAAAGAGTTATGCAGTTTTTAACATGTAACAATGTTGATCTATCTAAGCTTGTTTCAGTTGTTACTGGTGGCGCTCCCTTCATGACTGGAAAAAACAAAGGTCTGATTACTTATTTGATAGAGGATGACAGGATCCCTCATTTAGTGCATTATCACTTCTTAAATCATGTGGAGGTACTGTGTAGTAGGCTAAAAAGTGAAAAAATATCCTTGATTGTCTTAAAACTATTGTATAAATCATTTACTATCTTTCATCAAGGCTGCTCAATAAATGACTTCTGAAAGTGTTTCTGGAAGACTCGCAAGCTCCACATTCTGAGCTTATTGTTCATGCCAATGTCAGGTGGCTCAGTTGTGCCAAGCACTTACCAGAATACGGAAAGCTTTTTGAAGAGATAAAGGCCTTACTAGTTCAAAACAATAAATCTGTCTTATTCCCTGTGGTCTTCACTGATGAATTCAAGATAAAATTCTCATTTATGGTTGATCTCTTTTCTTACTTAAACGGCATAAATTTAAAGCTTCAAGGGAGATATATAACTGTTGCAGTTTTATCTGAGGAAATAACAGCTTTTAAAAACAAGCATGGTCATTTTCTAAGTCAGATAAGTGGAGTTTTGCATCATTTCCCAGAACTTGAGAAATGTTTGCTAGAAACCAAAAATGAACGCTTTCCAGCCAAAGTCATTGCAAATCTCGCAGATGAATTCACAATGAGACTTAAATTTCTGTATGCACATGTGCCAAACTTTTCTCTTATGACCTGCCCATTAAGCTTTCAACTAATTTTAATTACAAAGAATTGGCTGCTGCAGAATTGGAAATTATAGCTATGCTGTCATCACTTTCCATCAAACACACCAACAAAGGTGTTGAAATTACGTGTTAAGCATAACATGTAATTTCTAAACCTTTGTTTCTTGTTATTTGCAGTTATCTCGCTTTCTTAAGTTAAAGTAGGATTTTTTCCGCGGTGCCTCTGTGAGGACGTTTAGTGTTGGAGGTTTAGCCCTTCTTCACAGTAAATACCCCAATTCAAGAATGGAGAATCATGCTGGCTTGATAGCTTAGCTGGTTAAAGCACTTATCGGGCAAGTGGGGAGACCTGGGTTCGATTCCTGGTCAAGTACAGGATTTTTTCTCCTTCTCAAATGTCAAACTTTAGTTTTAAGTAGATATTTTTCAATTTTGGGGATCTTTTGACTGCAATGACAAATTTCCTTTGTTAACATGTGAGGCGTTTAAAATTCTTTCAATGTTTGGAAAAAAATGCATGAGTGAAAGTCCTTTTTCGATAAAGAACGATATTGAAAACATAAAAGAGCAAGAATAACTATAGGATATTTGGGTGAGTTGCCATTTAAAAAGGTCGAGTAAATATATTGCTGGTGAATACTTTTCAAAGCCAAGAGTCACATTAAAAACAATATAATGAAGTAATTTTCATTTTCATATCCCCTTTTGCAGTATTTGCTATTTTAAAAGGTGTTTCAATCTGTAAGTTATATACCTCACTTTACATTAGAGTTAAAAAAAATGTTGTGCTATTCATATTATATTGATTGAATTTTTTATTCTAAAGAATTGTTTTGATGAATTTGTTAGTTTTTTAGGCATTCTTTACCAGTGAAGTGGTAATAGCGGAATGCCTTATGGGCATGCCTGGTCCGTCCATCGTAACTTTCACCTCCTAAATCGCTGGACAGATTTTAATTAAGTATGTGTGATTGTTATTAAAATCTATCGTCCATTTGTGATTTTTAACTGAATCCGTCAATTAGAACTTCCACTTTACATAATTCCACGAGACCACATACTTACGAGTTATAGTTTCAGAAATAGAAATTCTAGAAAATCCCAAGCAAAACACTACATATTTTGTTTACTTTGATCTCGAAGGCGGTTCTCTCGGCAAACAACAATTAAAAATCCATATTTTTCTCTTCCATTCTCTTATATGATGTGAGGTATAGATTTAAAAAATTATTTGGAGAGAACAACATTTACTACAAGATAGTCCCCGAAAACATATAATTACGACTTACAGATTCGGAGATAAAAATTCGAGAATCGCCCAATCTTTCAGTACTGTTTCATACATATTTCCCGTTAAGAACGCCTTTGAAATCTCTGTGTATTCCATTTATGGAGTATACTTTTCCACCTTGTTTCTTTTAATGTTCCTCAGTGATGGATTTAAGACTTAATGAAAATGGGGGTTGAAAAGTGAACAACTTCAAAATTTTAAGGCAAGTTTTCTTTTATTTTTTACTTTGTTCCAGGGAATGGCTAAATTACTGTATTTAAAATTAATGTGGATTTTTAATAATGGCTTTTTGTGTCACTATGCAAAAAGCAGGTGAACTTTGAGAGAAACTGCAATTAAAATGTAATTCGTATAGGGTGGCTACATTCTGTGGCCCCCTTCTCTGTGGAGCTAAGACAGTTGCTCCGTGAATGAAGTTCAGTTATCATGGTGCTCATCATTGGAAAAAGTTGAGGACCACTGCCTTAGAGCTAGGGTTAACCGTATGTGTTCTAAAAAATAATCAAGCAATCAATAACAATCTTCGGTATGTCTTTGTTTCCATCTATGTACTTGAAATTTATTCTAACCATACTTTCCAATTTATTCCAGTTACTCAGTTAATTCTTTGATTCTTTGCACATGACTCTTCTTCAGGAGATTCGGCGTCATTTGAGAGAAAAAAGGCCATTGGACGTAATGCTCAAAGGTGAAGATGACTATGATATGGCCACAGATTGGGATTCCAGGAGACATCATGCATCGAGTCACAACAACGGGACTACAAATAGATTCACTACTCCACTAACCTTATCCATTCCATCAGATAGACAAACTCCAGTCATGTCAACACCTTCGGCTATGACAACAGATTCATTTGATGGATCAATGGATACGTTTATGCCTAGTGCAGGTCCCACTCAACTAACTTCGGCTGGTAAGTGGTTTACAAAATACATCTCACTGTTTTCAACTAGTTTATAATCCATAATTCAAATTCTGGTTTTCATTCATCTTTGGAACAAAACCATTCAGATCATTATATTATTTAGCAGTCATCTCATTACTATGGCAGCTATTAATTATAAAGTATTAAATTCGACACAAAATCTTTTCAAGGAATCTTTTCATTTATGATATATTGTTTGTTGATTTATGAATAGTCATTTTTATATAACTCAAATATTTTAATGGAATACAATCAAACCATGATTTAGTGCCACCATTTGTCCATCACTGACATTGGCGTCAAAGTGGGGGATGGCAGTAAATCAAGGTATTTGCTTGCTTTATGTAATCATAAGATTGAAGTCCTGTTCACTACAGTTCATGGGCAGTATGCGGGAGTGGTGCTTATACAGGGGTCACCAAATCGGAGTCTGAATGTATATAGCAAATAAGTTCAGATTATTTTGATCAGAAAACTTGCACCGATGGAATATCTCATCTATTTGGATGAATGTAACAAACTTAAAAGATTAAGGGTATCTCATATTAGTTTCTTCTTTTTAATTTTTTAAATCGTTGTGATATCATTCCCAGTAGTTCCCACAAGAAGAACAAAAATGGATGACATGACTTTCTTTGGACAACATAGAAGGGTTACTGATTCTCCTTTTCACCGAGAGCAACACCAGCATAATTCTCAAAGGAACAATGGACGTGGCAAGAACAAAGGAAAATATCCTCTAGCCATAGATGCTGCAGAGGAAGATGAATGTTACTGCGAAGTTGAAAGGTTGGTGCATGTAATATATTTTATTTTATTTATATAATTATATTTTCTAATAGAGTTTTAATGAACAAGTTTCATTTAAAATTCATACAACAATAAAATATATTTTTACCTCAATAAACTTGAACGTAAAAGTGGAACATGTTGAATTTATCATTCACTCAAATATCATTTCATTCTCTTAAATATATCCCAGAAAGAAACTTTGCCATACATTCAACTGAAGTAATATTTTAAAGTAGTCCAAAGAAAATCCACCCATTGTAATTTTTCTTTGCAATCATTAGTGAATTTTGTTCTTGTTTTTCATTGGCAAAATAATTTTTAGCTATAATTTTATTATTATATTTTTTCAGGGATATTGGATTCATGACCGAGGAAGACTTGGAAAGGCAACGCAGGCGAAGGCTTAAGGAAGAGAGAATCAGGCGCAAAGAGCGAAAGCTGCGCAGAAAAGCTAAGATGGAGGACAAAGAATGCATTTCTGAGAAAATGAATTGTTTTAGCCATGACAATGAGCATTGGCGTACTGCACCCTACTGGACAGGTAGAATAAAAATAATTTCTTATTCTTTTGATTGATAAATGAACTCAAAATGAAAACAAGCCATCCATAGTTTTAATTATGAAACATTATGGTTCATAGAGCAATATAAAATATAATCACCTGTGCATTGGAATTGGGGAAACTCTAAAGATATTGCAAAGATTTGTTTATTAATGATCACATCAGTTATTTTTATCCATTAAGGCTGTATCATCAGTAACAGTTGAGTTTGAAATCAAATTAGTTCATATTGTTTAATGCAGGCATGTCAAACTTGAAGAGGCATCAGGGCCTCAAATCAACGGATGTTACGGAAGAGTCGCATTACAATTAAATTTTTTTATTAGGTAGAGTTGGAAAAAAGACTTTTTCTAGAAGATTGGACACCTGTTTTGCAGAAAAGAAACTAATTTAGAAATTGCATACCTCAATAACTGAGAAAAAAATAGTCTCCTCTCCATTTCGAGTCAGTCAGAGGCAGCCGAGGTGAGAGGACGCGTTTGTCTCTGCTCCGAAAAGTGAAAGTTAAGGGCATGGTTGGGCAGGAAAACAGAGTGGGGGTTGTAATGGTGAAGTGTAAGGTGTGTCGAAGGAAATTAAAGAATGGAGTTCAGTGTGGCGATTGCGGCTGCTGGTACCATTTTAAATGCTCCATAAGCGAGATGGAGGAGTGTGTATAAGATGGCTGCATATGCAGCGGGTGTGGAGATGAAAAGAAGTTAACGGAAAAGGAAATTATTGCAGGCCTGCAGAACGAGCTTGTTAGACTGCAGAACGAGCTCGAGTTGGCGAATTCTAATATTAAAGTGCTGACTCGCGAAAATGAAGATCTCAAGTCCCAATTAATTGAAGGAGGTGAGTGGGCAAAGGTTGGAATAAAGGGGCGTGAGGAAAAAGAGCCTGTAGTTAGGAATTCATGTTGCATAAGGTATTACTGTATATATTAACAAAATGTTCATTATTAATAATGTATATTTTAATGTTTTTGCAATGAATTACTGCTAATTATTCCATTTTGGGCATGAGTGTGTTCGTTAGTGTTAGTATTGAGAACAGTAATAATCTTACCTTCAGCGTATAAGATGCAGGCAGATTTTGGGGATCATTTTACTGGAAAAAAGTGCATCTTATATGCTGAGAAATATGATAATTGTTGTTCCTTAAAATTTTGCCACATAGTTGAAGCGACTAATAAATGGTTTGAAGAATTCTCTGAAACTTGATCAATTGTAACGTTCATGCCACATCCACATGGCGGAATAAAAACAGCAGAAATTGTTTGTACTCACTCACTTGTGTAAATCCAGTGAACAATTATTCTTTATTTACAGCAAGCATATGTTGATAGATACCAAACAAATTACATCAAATTGGTTGCTACCAAGATTTCTTTAGAAAATTCAATTTAATTTATGAAACTAATCGATTGTAGCAAGAAGCAAATTCCAAATAGCAATTTAAATAGACTAAATGTTAAAACCCTTCAAAGTATTACTATTTATTCCATTGCAGTCAAATAAATTACCAAATTTAATATTGAAAATTGTCACTCACATTTTCCAATCATAACCTGCCCTACATGCCTCTTGTTTAAGTTAAATAATTATACTTTCGGTTCTTGAGTTAAATCATAATGTTCTCTTTCAGATTCAACGAACTTGATTATATTGTAACTTTAATTGAAATAAAATCATAATTAAATATTATACTTACTGACAATCAAATGAAATTTCTATGTATACAGCATCTATATTAATTTCATTTAATATTGTAAAATAACTTTCATTTAAATACTAACTGAAATTAGGTAATATAACATGCTGTATACATTGAAACTTGCTTCACCTTTCGATTTATTAAAAGAATTGTGATTTTAATTCTTACTGATACTTAAGTGAAGTTTCAATGTGTATACATACTGTTAAATGAAGCGAATAAGAAAGTTAATTTACTAACTATATATTGTTGTTCGTAACCACACCAACTCTGTAAACAAAACAATGGTTCACCTTGTTTAATATAATGTAGATATAAAACCTTGGACGACTTAATTAAGAAAAAGATTTGCATTCGGACTGCAGTTTGGCACAGAAAGGGCCACCAATTGGTAAATGTGGATAAATTTTAATTTTCTCAACATGATTCTCCATTATGTATTTCTCTTCCTGTCAAAACTTTTTCAAATATTCAATTTGCTCCTATTTGCCCACTCCTTTACAGATGGACCATTCTGCTTCTGTATGAATGCAAATAACAACACATACTGGTGCCTTCGAACTATAAACGCAACTCATAATTTCCTTTTCTGTGAGTTTGTGACTGGGCTTCTAACTTTCTATAATCTCCGGATAGGTGAGTTAGTTTTATTTTTTATTACCTGTTTCATTCCGTTTTCACTTATATGACTTAACTTCCTGGGTATCTAAAGTAAAAAATTTCAATTCATGCAAAGTTTTTTCATAAAGATGATGATAAGGGTTCATATCATTAAAATAAACATTTTCCTGTTTTGAATATTTTTTATTAAAAATTATCGATGAATATTTTTTGTGTGGTTGTTAATGTCAGGTTGATCACTGTTAATTTCAGTTGGTAATTGGTCTGAAATGCAAAAAAATAGAAAATAACACACGATGAAACATTATTTTAACAAATTTCAAGGTTGTTTATATATCTTTAAAATTTTAAGCATAAAAATTGACTGATGTAGCTGTAACTTGTGGAAATTACTGTATTATGACAACTCAATTTCTTAGCAAGAAACAAATTTATTATAACTTTGGGCAAATCAATAAATTTTGTCTTATTTATTTTTAGATCCATTTGAGCAATGGAATAGGGTTCATTCTTTAACACCATCAGAGCTGGCATCTCTCAAAGCTCAACTAGAACAAATGAAGGGCTGTAAAGGAGCAAGGGATTGTAGTGGTCAACAGAATGACTCTCAACAAGGGTCGTCCTCTTCGACTGCAGTGGGATCTCATTCAATGCACACCAGTACCACGCGTTACAAGAAGAGGAAGTTCAATCCGTCTGGTGAGTATTAATGTGCCAAAAATCCTTCCAGTCTTCTTCATATGTCTACTTTGCTTGCTTGGTCTAAATATAATTTATTTTTTCTCCAACAAACCTTTTTGCAACTGTTTACTTTACATGTTTCCCTTCTAGCTCTCACCATCATTGCTCCCGATGATGATTGGTGGTTGTAGATTATTAATGTTTTTAATCAACCGAATTTCTGAGGGATTCATAAAAGAAATATTTTTAATAATTTATATTATTGTACTTTTAATGGACTTCTCACCAGTTTTTTTTCCTTTATACTTTCGATGATCCTTTGCCTGATATATCTCCGCCTAATGGGTCTATTTTAAGTATTCGGAGAAAGTCTTCGCAAAAATAATTTCAGGGATCCTTTCAATGTCATAAGCATCAATATAGGATGTAGCATGTGCCGAGATCAATGAAGAATGTGCAATTTAATAATTTAAACGATGTTGAGAAAATCGTGCATTGAATGGCTTGAGAAAAAAATCCGGACCACCACCTAACAACATGGAAAAAATAAAAATTTGAACGTTGCTGCCCAGTTGAATTTTAATGTGAAATAGGAAAAAGGATTTATAAAAGGAGGAGGAATGAAAGAAAAAAAGAAGCTACCCAAGAGGGAATTGAACTCGTGCCCTCACGTTCCAAACACACCCACTATACGCTCGCCGCCAACAATTACTTAACCAATTAGGCATGGGCGTCGTCAGAAAATCTTGCAGGGAGGGGGGGGGGGGGGGGCAAAACACAAAAAAATGCCTAACACACAGGGGCAGACATGATTTATCAAACCCGTGAAAATTTTACTTAACCGGCCTCCAGGTGACGACAAATCTACACAAAGAACCAAATTCTATTGAAATTAGCTTAGGGTACGTTTGTCTTGAGTTTTTCACTTTGTGTATGATGATTGCTTTTCCCTTGGAGCACGGTAAAATGTACTCCGACAGGCTTTGCTTTGATGCAAATAAAAAATATGTATTAATCTTTGATTTGCCTAATTTTCACGGAACGATTAACGTCGAACATAAATATTGCATGTTTATAATATATTTAAAATACCCACCTTTAACGAACAACCATGAATGTGTACATTTGCATTGGCAGAACATTTTTCAGGTTAAAATACATAATGAGAAAACAACTAATAAAATTCATACAAATTCATTTATTTACAAAAACTATTAACAAAAACAGAATAGTCATTCTCAAAATCAAAGAAATTAATTTTTAAACAAAAATTGCAAACACCTTGTGGCAGCACCAAACTTTTCTACTTCTTGGTCCATAAATATTTTTTGTTTTCATTAGCATATTTCCTATGTATGCTTAACATGCGTAGCCCAGACAAACGATCATCATCCATAGTTGACCTTAACCAAGTCATTACTCTCTTCATTGTACTAAAACTTCGTTCTATCGTACAAGTAGAAACAGGCAAAGTTAATACAATTAAAACTGCTTTCCTAATAGCCGGGTAAAGGTCTGTGTGATCAATCAAATCAGTTATGCCATTCTCAAACTCAAAATCCGCCTTACTTGACCACATATCATACCATGTCATCGCTTCATTTTCCAAATTATCGATTTCATAAATTATGTTAAGATTCAAAATTCTGTTTTTATACTCCTGTCATCCCAATTGACTCATTTGTTTTGGACAGAGCATAAAAAGATTGAAATGCTTCTAATTTTCTGGAGAAACTCCAACGAGTTTCGCATAGCATTGGTATAGACGGAATCAAAGATCTTCTTTTAGGATTGCCACGAAAATAGTTGACTGAGCCAATGGTGTTCCTTATTTCTGGCACTGCATTTAAATCATGTACAACTTGATTTTGTCTGTGTGCAGAACAATGCACGAAAATGGCTTTAGGACATATTTCTTTTATAATGCTCTGCACTCCTCACTCCTTCCCAGCCATTGTTGCACACCCATCATACCCTGGTCCAATGAAGTTTTCAAGGCACAGCCCAAATTGTGTAAATTTATTCATTATAGTTTCAGCAATAGACTTAGCATCAAAACTAGCAAGGGTTGCAAACCCCAAAAATTCTTCTCGTATCATGTCCTTACTGTCTACAAATCGCACACCAAGAGACAATTGCTCTTTACCTGATATGTCAGTGCTTTCATCTGCTAATATTGAAAATCCGACTGATTTACTGACTTCTGCAACGATTTTCTGCCTAATGTTCTCTTCACAGAGTCCAATCAGCTCATGTTCTATTTGCATCAATGTGTATCGAGCATTAGTTGGAAAATTTTCTAAATATTTACGAAGTGTTTCATCCCCTGCTTCGATCCGAAATTCCTAAAGGCTTTGCACATTCCCAATATTGCTGAGTTTTCCACGAAGTGCAATGTCGTGTGTGCCACAAAATATGAGAGTGGATAATATGGGAAACAGCATCTTTCTATTTTCTTCAACTTTTAGCCTTGATTAACTGTCAATTTGACAAACAATATTCTCTTCTGGGTTTTTCTTTATTTTTAAAACATTACTGGCATCTATTTGTGCCAGGAACTCGAAAGATGATTTTTAGCACTCTGATGAAAATCTTTGTATTTTGTGAATGGATTATTGATGAAAGCTCCTTGCATGCCTCGATGAACAGTTCGTGGAAATATTATGCAATATTTGCAAACTGCACCTTTGAGTTTTATTGAGTAACCAAGGAATACATGTCATTATTATACTTGGTTGTGCTTAGAAAATCTTCAATTAGTAGAATGATAAAAGTGAATGAAAAATTGATAATTTTAGCTTATTAACCAATATTTCTTGGTCTATATCTTGTACATAGATTTTTCTCGATAATTTTTATTAGACTGGAAATCCTATGCTAAAATGCATGTATTTTAAAAGAAAAATGTACTTGCATCGTCGGTCCTGAACATCCACTCATCCTCTGGCCTCTAGGGGGAAGGGAAATCCGCCACTGTTCGGACGTTGGTAAATTTTATAAACAGACTTAAAGGCCCCTCTGCACTGTTCCAAATGACAGATTTTATCGTTTTGTTCAGCTATCTCGCGTGCATCTGTTTATTAAGATAGGAAATTTTTTTGACTGCTCCTAATTTCGGGCCTTCCTGATCCCCGTATTTCCAGAGTCCTGCACCCCGGGGATGTTGCCCCAGCATCCGTGTCCACTCTGTGACCCTACCTAGTGGAGTTGATTTCAATAATTCATAGAAGTTCTTAATAAATATTACTTATTTAAAAAAAAATCTTTTATAATGTGCACGCAAGCTTTGTATTTAGTAATAGATAAACGAAATCTAAGATTTTGTTAATAAAAAAGATATTTGTTACAATAAAGTGACGTTTGAATGGTAAAAATTCTCGCCATCCATAGTTAACGTGTTAATTTATTAGGCATTTCCTGTTTATTCCCATTTAAAAGTAAATTTTAATGAAATATTTGTTTTTCATATTTCCAGGGGGGGGCAACTGCCCCTTTTGCCCCCCCTGCCAACACCCATGCAATTAAGCGTGCATTATGCATCATGAGACGACGGCGACAGGCAACTCTTTATCTAGAATTGGCACACACTATTCAGTATGAATTTGTTGGTTTATTTCTGTAAAATGTAAGATGGATGGAGATGCCTTACAGGCGATGAATCTTTGCCCTATGGTCCTTGTTACAATTATTAATATTATGTGATTAGTAAAATGTTACATTAACTAGTGTAATTGCCCATCAAAATAATGATGGTATTTTAATCAGGTCTATTTGCAGTAGTATTTCTTTGGTAAAACCTGTCATTAATGGAAAACAGAGATAATAAATTGACACAAAATCTGGATCTAAAAGAACGCTATTGTTCTTATGAATTTTATTTTACATTTGAAACCACTAACCTGATAAATAATTGCTAGCTAAACATTGAATTCAAAAAGAAGTAGCAGAATACTATTGATGCTTCTTCAATGAAATGCTTAGCAAAGCTAAGGGCAAGGAAATTTTAACCCTCTGCCATTCAAAGCATCTCAGAATGTCCGAAGCCAGACGCTTCCAGTTTTTCCCTGTGACACATCACTTGGCAAAGCTCAGCCTTTGGAAAATGTAAGAAATGATGTCACATAATTGCTACCTCTCTTAACAGCAGAGAATTTTGTTTGTGGCCATCAGATACTGATTTTCTTATTCATATCCGACCTCTTAATGCAGCCCATTTATTGATGTGTATAAATATACTGTGCCAGTTATCGACGTTAATGAGTATAGTCGAAGCAAAATTTGGGGGCCCCTCTTTTGGGGTGCCCTATGTGTAGCATACCCTGCATGCCCCATCACGCTGGCCCTGTTAATATTAATTTTAAATCGAGTTGCTTACCTCCTTTTAAATTAAATCCATTAAATATTAGCTTTGGCAATTTTTCAGCACTAGTATGTTTAATTACTCAAGTAGAATGATTTCCATATTTGTCTAGAATGCTAATTATTTCTTGTTCAAAATTTATTTACCTTCATGCTGAGACATTATCATTTCAAAACAACAGTACATTACCAAAATCAGTTAATAAACCTTTTTGTAGATCCAGGTATTTCCACTTATCATTATATTGCACTAGTGTATACCATTGTCACAAAAAATCACACATGCTTACAATTTCTTCTTTCCACTTTCTTTGCTTTGAAAGTAAAGATGCAAATGCATACAATCCATTTTTTATAAAACTGTTGGTGTGATTTAAATGAACGTTACTGCCTGCTAACTGTCACATCTGCTTGGGTGTAAAAAATGGTTGCAACAACCCTTAGCCTTACTAACATGGCCTCCATTCTGACGCTTGCAGACCTTTCTGCCCCTTCAGCCTTCTCGCTTGTGATTGACCAGTCAGACCTGTCCTCGGAAATGAAACGGAAGAAATTACCCAAGTGAGTAATTGGGACATGAATTTGGTTTCTCAGCATGAGCTGTTGCATTTGTAATACTTTGTGAGGAAACACAAATGTCTTTCTACTATCATATACTTACCTAATGTACCTGACCTGAATATTGTTTCGTCTCAGGAAATTTTTCATTTCCAGCAAAATTTATATGTTGAAGTCATTCTTGCATTGTTTGCTTTATTGTGTTGGTTGTGACTGACTTGGTATTCAGGCAGTTATAATTACTGTTTTTAAATGTATTTGTGCAAGTACAGTACTTACCTTAAGGTAATAAGATGATTCTGGTTTCATGTTAACTGTGTTAAAAATAGTTATATCCCATTACACAATAAAGATGCATCTCTAAAAGTGTGTCAAACAGAGAATCATGAACTGCTAATTTTCTAAATGCTTAATTTATTAGTAAGTGATAATTACAGATCCAAAACTCTTATTTTACACAGATTATTGATTTATTTATTGCTTTAAAAACAACCATGAATCATGATGCTAAAATCCAGAAATAGAATGAGAAAATCAATTTCTCATTTAAAACACACTAACTTGATATTTTTGGTTCAAATGTTGCAGAAATACATAAGAAATCATCATGGTTAAGTTTTTTTAAAATTTGGCAGTTTTTTAAATATAATATTTTTTGGACTAATTTGGTATGGATTCAAGTTCCTTTTGCAATATAAATTAAATTCATCTTCGGACTGCCCACAGGTTTAAGGGTCAGTTTTGTACCATGATTTGAATCTTTTAAAAATCATCCTGCATGTTTAAATCAAATTAAGAAAATAAATCCTACTGGAATCCTACCCATCCATTTATTATGACAATGATCCACTTTAAACCATTGAAAGGCTAAGCAGATGGTACAATTATAGGGTGCCCAAATGCTATTGAATTTATTCAAATATTGAGAAAATAGATTTTTTAGCAATTTCTCTTATTAATCCGCATTTCCAAATGATTTTCCTTAAGCATTATTTTCAGACAGAGTAATTTGGATAGCCTAAGTTTTTCAGCATATTCCTGATAATTGATTCATATGTGAAACTGTTGGTTTTACAATGGGTTTCATTTTTAATGGAACATATGTATTTGTTGGGTATCTCCAGGCCCTGCAATTTTTCATTTGATCAGTTATTTTTTCAAGTTAAATTATAGGTTTCCTGTAAATATAGAGAATTTAGAATTTTTATTTTTAGAATACATTGCCAGTATTCATTTGTTATAGTACTATATTACTGCAGCTTTTATATAAATTTTCTGTTATTCTGATTATTAAAGTTTTGATGGAAAGTTTGATTTTATGAAGACCTCGTACGTTATGCTTTATTTTAGACAAAAATGATCTCATATTATCATTAAATTTTTAGAATTTTTCTTCATTGTGGCTATTATCATCTAACAATAAGATGATAGAAGGTTTTCCATTTTCTGTGTCTTTTATTGCTTTTGCTGTTTCAATGTGCTTTCAGTCTTGCTGTCAAATATTTCACTTGCTATCTATGATACTGCATCATTGCAATGTTTGTTTTTTCTTCGCATTCTGTCCTTGTGTGCTAAGGCGATTTCTGTTTATTTAATCAGATAGGGTGATTCCTAGCTCTGTGGCTGCCCTAGAACATTTTAAGCTTCAACGTCCCTTATAGAAATGCTCTGTTGCTAGAAGAGTGAGTGATGAGTGAATAGTACTAGTCATATGGCAGTCAAGCTACTGTATTATTGTATGGTTCACAACTTTAAAATATTTGCTGTATGCAGCAAAATTTATTTCACAATTAATTGGATTTTCAAGTAATCTTTATGGCTGCATTTTTCATTATTACCTATTAATGACAAATGTACCATCAATAAACCAAATTCATTCAATTTCTGGATTTATTTCCAAGCTAAGAGATGCTGTAGATAATTTCAACATAAACTTATTTTTCTCAAGCATTCAACAACAGTTAATCCATTTCTATTTTTAAAAATTTACTGTCTACTTTGTTATTTTAAAGCCATTTTAAAAATCAAAACAGTGACATTTGAGTTATCATCTAATCTGTTTCTTATTAATTAACATTTGCAAAGCAACAAACTAACTTTACCATATATGACAGACCCTGGAGAAACCGCAAGGCATGGAAGAAGAAACAGTGGCGCCATGGGAGACAGAGGAGAAGAAGATACCGACAGTAGGACTGAGAGGCGAGACAAGGGCAGAGGCAAGAGGAGAGATGTCGACGAAAGCCACCATCAAAGACCTGAGCAGCATCATCGGCGACTATCGGAGACGCCACCTGGCTGAGTTCATGTCATTTAATCAAACAAAGGCTAATGTTTTTCCGCACCCTTCTTTGCATTGGCAATCGGAACTTTATTGTGGAAAAATGTTATTCTAGGGAGAAAAATGGACAAATCTGCAGGGCTGGAGAAACAATTAACCATGGTGAATTTCAGTTCTGCAGTGCAAAATACCAGTGAGATAAATATAATTATGTATACATGCCTATCGCATAAGGAAGCAATATAAAGTGATGCCATAGGTGAGACTGAAACGAGATTGAGGGCTAGCTGCAACACTGTTGTTTCATTTTGTTTATCCTAGTCGAGTTCCTGATCACACGATATTTTTTTCCTGCTTTTGGACAGAACATGCTCGTCTAAATTGTAGGATTTTGTTGAACGTGAGACTCCTACATAGACGGACTTGCTTCTCCAATTAACAAATATATGAAAGTGTTCCCAATTTTAGGTTAATTAAAGTACATGAGTATTTAATAAATACTTGGTCATTAATCACAGCTACTTTGCAGTAAATATAGGTCAAATTGATGGTCTGATATATATACGTAAGAAAGAGAGAGAGAGTGTTCCAATATTTCCAGGGTTCTCATGGTATTTATGGACCATCAGCACGTGTGACATCGGATAACTGCAAAAATGCTAAATGCTGGATAAACACTGAACTGAATGGCTTTAATAGTATTCTAGTAGTGCCTGCACAATATCATGTGTTGCATGAGGATGGAAAATAAAGCATTTAACTTTAATTTGGCCATAGTCAAAGGTAAGCTTTTTGTCCATGTGTAGTCAGATATGCTTGCTTGTTTTATTTTGTGCTTCTGATTTTGCAGAGGCTACAAAATTTCTCATTAAAGGTAGAACATTTTTTAAATGTGTGAATTCTATCAATTATATGACTGTTCCTAGATATCTATGTAGCCAGTATTCCAAAAGTTGGAGGCTTTTATTCTAGCGACAGTTTGTGATAAAACTACAATTCATAATGATAAGCTCTCTCTAAGGATTTTTAGAAGTTGTACATAGGACACAATGTCTTTTGACAACTTTATTGACTAGTATTAATGCAGTCTTCTGAAACTTGGGTAATCCATCCATTAAGAGAAAATTGAATGTTATTTTCATATCAAGTAAATCATCATTTAAAAATTAATTTGTTGATAATTACCAATTTCTTAGTTGAAGGATGTTTTGAAAATTTTCTGTCTGGATACCTTCAGAATATTTCCATAAATTATTCTCATTCATATAATTTTTTACTGTGATGACATTGCCAATAAATTCTTCAGGCATCTAAGAATGACTTAAAAGTCATTCTATTCTTATGCCTAGATTTAGTTTCTGTTATAGAAAAAGCTCATTGAATGTGTGCCATGTATAAACCACAAAGTATCATGTACTGTGTATTGTAGTATTGTATTTGATATGCAAGTCAGCCAGTTAATAATTTATTTAATATATTAAAAGAGAATGCTTAATTGTACCTAATATAAGATTTAAGTTAAACATTGATTTATGTAAAGTATCCCTATTTCAAATCCTCATTTAAGGAATCTAAGTAATTTCAGTTTATGTTCAGGTTCTGTAAATTAGGTAAAATTTTATTGGCTGATATTTGCTTTTAGCAATAATACAGAACTGTCGTAAGTAACTGCTGCATTTCCAACTTAATTGTCAATGTGTACCATGGACAACTGTTGTCATACATTCATCATGTTTCAATGTGTTGATAAATGTGGCATTTTTAATTAATGTAACAGGTTTAGTAAATATTACATAAGCTTCCTGATGTAATCGGAATGCTATGGAAATGCCAGAAAACATTTTGCTGCACATGTAAATTCTGACAGATTACATAACCAGAGAATGTGTTTCAACTACTTAGATTGATGTTGTTGGATAAATCATTAGATGCAGCAGTTGTATCAGTGGCATATGCCTGATTCCTGTGCTTTCTAAAAATAGATGTGTGGTAATTTTTGAAGTGGCTACAGTGAAAAACAATGAGATTGCTTAAATTATTTATTAGATGTGACAACAATAAAAACCTTTATAACATCACACAGACTTGTGATTATATTTATTATAAGTACCTAATTTGTTACCTCCTTTTGGTGTTATGAATTTTATCATTGTCAATATAATTTCTGAAAGTTTGTTTTTCAGAGTGAATATAACAGGAAATCGACCTAACAAAAAGCAGAAATTTTTGTTAGAAATGTTATCCAAATGTGATTCATCCTTGTGCTGTTATTTGGTTAAAATTAATTTCACCATAACCATGAATTATCTTTACAACAACAGCTGACAATATTGTTAAAACTTTAAGCTTGTCATCACCAGTAACATAGGTAGGTACATAGAATTTTTCCAAGGAGAAAGTGAACAAAGATCTCAAAAATTTGACAAGGAAATAAAGGCATGATAAGTTTTTTAAAAGTCGAATAAACTAAAAAAATTGTATTCAATGGGTTAGCTGTAAAATTTTAATTTTTTAGAAAACTTGCTCACTCCCTCCCCTTCACTGCATCCCATGCCATAACATTGGATATAAGTACTTGCAGTTGAAGTTGGAATTTTTAATCCTGTAGCAATTATCATCATCAGGACTATGGTTGAAAACTGTTTGCAAAGGTGACAAATCAAAAAGCCACCCTATGTTATGAAGCTTCAATTGAGAAATGTTACCCCCAGTAAAACCCTACCAGAGGCAGTCTGTTTGTGGAAACTAAGGCTTCTGTAAGACTTCTCAACGTTCCCTATAAATGATAGTTCTTTATTCATCATCTCAGAATGTGGATTTAATTGACTTTCAAACTATTTGGTAATGCATAATATGCCATAGATACACCCTAATTAACCAATGCATTTCATCTCTTGCTTAATGGAAAATGCATGCAAGGAATATATGCCGAAAAACGAGTTACCTTCGGTAAAATAAAAATGTTTTTATTAGTTTAAGCCATTTATTGCAATTTGAAAGTTTATACGCAAGAAAAATTTCCCTTATGCATTCTTTGCACGAAGTGAACACATATAAGGGAGGTCGTTTCCGTCCATCCGTATGTTAAAACTCGGAAACCGCTGGACATATTTTGATGAAATTTGGTATTGAGGAGTTTTGCTAAAATTGGTCTCTTGATTTCAATTTAATAATAATAGCAAATACGGAGAAAATTGGTCCATATTTATGTATCTTGATGAATGAAAGAAAAAATCTTGCACATTAAAAAATCGAAAATCTCGTGTAAACTTATGGAAAAACATAATCGTCTCCCAAAGTCGAATCCGGTACTTTTTCCGGGATGCTTGATTTTTCTAGGGACCACCTCACGGGGGTTTAACTATTGTTAAAAAAGTTGTGCAAATACGCAAAAGGGAATGATCTTTCCTTGTCCGTTTCCATTTCAAACAAATATCGCTAAAACACAAGGTTACGCAGGAGCGAAACACCTCGCAGCAGCAGATGCTTCACGTCCAGACAAAGAAATGAGACCGACGATTCGCGAAACCATTTTAATACCAAGCATTTTCCTGTGTGACATAGAATACACTTTCCGGCCAAAACAATTATCGATGTTAAAAAAAAACTCGATTTTAAAAAAGGTAACGATAACTTTTTGAAATAATGAGCCCTAATTACAAGTAAAAGTTACAATTTTATAAAAGTAACGATTACAAGTAAAAAGTACAAGAAAAGTAATTAATTACTGTAACTCAGTTACTTTTACTAAGTTACTTCCCAACATTGCCTACATCCTATATATGTATGAAGCAGCTATTTATAATGATTAAATATTTAGGAGAAACGGGTCAAATTTATATGAAGTATTTAGTAATAATAATGGCTGAATAAGAATATTTACAAACTATAATGCGCCAATACTTCATAGCCATCATTTATTAGAATACTGACAAAATCATAATCATTTATTCAGCCATTAGCCAGTACAAGACCAGAATAAGCATAATCATAGTCGGGTGCATCTTAAATATTATAGTCAAAATAATGTAGGCATACTCCATTCCAGCCCGAGTTGACAGTATTGCGCTTATGGCTCCAGTTGCCAAATTTCCCGTGAATTAGAGCCAGCGCCTATCCCTTTAAACTTCCTGCTTAATCCCGATTCGATGCTGAATCAGGTGATTTCACAAGAACTTAATTTAAATATTTTCGAACTTCTACCTACAACAAAAAAATAATTTATAGGATACGCTGACTCAAAAAAAAAGTTAATTGAGTGTAATAGCTAACTTGGAAAAAATCATGCTATGCCGATGCAATTGAAACACTTCACTTTTTCACCGCAATCTATATTAACACAATATATATCACCAACAATCTGCAAGGCGTACTGAATCATATAATTACACATCGAACAACCACTTTCTATGAACTCTCGTGCGAAACTTTCAAACAATGGGTCCTCCTCCCTTGGGAAAATTCTTCGACACATGTCTCGTCGGGTTAGTCCAGTGGTGTGCAACCAGTGGCCTTCGACCCTTTCCTAAGTGGTCTGCAGAGCCTTAAGAAGATTCTTAGTTCCTGGAGGGGCTCACACAGAGGGAGGGTACTCACGAGCTTCTAAAAACTCTAAACTTGCTCCCTTAGTTACCTTATACTGTGGAATTTGTATGAACCAGATGGGCACTTACTCAAGGGTTGAAACCCACCAAAAGGCAGTCCAGGCGGGCTCCAGGTTCTTTGTAAATAGTACAGAAGAGACTTTTTAAAAAACTTAGAATTTCTCTTTACAAACTCAAGCTTTCGTTATTGAAAGACGAAGGCATAAGGGGACGGTCGCGGTTAGGACCACGAGAAGTTTTAAATTGAAATTTCAATTACTCAAACTAAAATTACAGATTATTTTGTGAACAACTTACACGTAGCATATTCAAATCCAGTGCTATGGATGGAACAGCTAGCTGAAGTGAGCGGGGTTTTACACCTAAAAAAGAGAAACACTTCCTCTCAAAATGCTTCTCGCACACATAAAAACGAGAGAAATTTCCCTCCATCCTTCCTAAGAGATCTATCCAGTGCAGGTATCTATTAAAAAAATAGAAAAGCATTCTCACAAAACGCATTCACATAACACTTCATAGAACTATCTTGTCAGAAAATTTTTCCTATATATATGCTGTTTTTAAGACTTACCTGGCTCTGTTGATTGGAGAACAGAAGAAATTCACTCTGTCATGTGTTCTTAAACCACAGCCAGCCACTGCACATTTGTCTCGTCTTATAGACATATTGCTATATGTAGTACACGCCAGAATGCCTGAATCATACTCAAGCAGCACAACGGAGGATTTCTACGATTCAAAATGGCGGAAGTCGACTGCGCGCCCCGCTCAAGGTTCACCGCCGTCCCGCCGTAAATCTAGATCGCTGTGGCATGGAAGGAGAATAGGAAGCGCAGCTTCGACCTTATTCTGAATACCTATAGGTGTCTCCGGTGGTCACGCCTGCAGCGATGCTATCGGTCAACTGGTTTGATGAAAATACCCCTTCCCCACTCCTTATTCAACCCATCCCAGTCTCTTGGTAACCGTTGCAAACCCCATGCTTGTGTTGCGAGGGTTTTTTAATGTGTTTGTGTGTTGTTTGCTGTTAAACCATTCAAATTAGATATGGTACGGAAAACTTATTGTGCAGGATATTGCTGTAACAACTTTAATAGCTGCAGGATAGAGGAAGATATCATTTTTCGGATTTCCGAAGGATATTTCCAGGTGAATTTAAAAAAGGTGCAATACATAACACGGAATACTGGAGGTAAGTTGAGAATTATGTGTTTATTATTAGTTCTGATGCCTAATTCTGCTTTATATTTTAGATCAAAAGAATGGGCAAAATTTTGTCTGAGGGAAGATTTGTTCATGAGAGATATCAACTGCTTGAAGAAATACAAGGTCTGCAGTGATTATTTTACTGATGAATATTTCTGCAGCAGATTCCCTCAGTTTCTTCTAAAAGCGAATGTCATTCCTAATGTTCTTGAAGGTAGGAAAACAAATTTGAGTATCATATATCATCTATTATATATTAACGCTTCTTATCTATTAAATATTGATGCTTCTTACTTATGATATAAGATACAATCTATTATATATAGACACTTGTAGTATTGATATGATAGGAGGATACTAATATTTAGGCACTTGTAGATGAGCGACTTGTAATTTTGACGTTGGTAGGACTATGGGCAAAACCGAATAGAAAAAACGAAAATCTCAAAAAAGTTTAACAATACGGCCGCTAAAAAGTCAATTGTTTAAACAAAATTTCAATCTTTATGTCTGAGGGTGCTACGAAGCTGAAATTTTTTGTAAAGCTAGAATTCGTGAAGTAACCAAATAGGGATTATAGAAATTCTGATATGTTAACTGATTTGGCTGTTAAAAATTCTTATAGTTTAAACAAATAGCTAAATGTTGAGGTATTTAGAGACGAGCTAGGGAGCTGAAACTTTTTACTTATTTACAGGTTAGTACAAATGCACAAATACACATTTGAAAATCTCCATGAAGTTGTTATTGCGGCCAATAAATTTTTTTTAAATTTAAACCATTTAAACCAAAGCACATTTACCATTTGCAATGCATGATTTTCAGAGCTGTGTTAGGTTATGTTTACTATTGAAACTTAATTTCCTAGTAATTATTCAGGGGGAAAGTAAAAACTGTAATTAACGGTAATAATACTCGTAATAGTATTTACTCAGTTTCACCTTCACGGTGACATTGAATATTATTCATGACATTATTTGATAGTTTGGCGGATGGATGGCGAAAGGGATTTGAATATGCTCCCACTGTAGCACTGTGCTCATGGCATGCTGTGATGCACAATATCGTTTCACATTCCTCAGTATTGGATCTGCTGGAAGGGAGTCTGATGGAGGAATTTTTCAGTCAAGTGAATTTGGACAGGCCATACTGAGGGGACGACTACCCTTGCCACAGTCTAGACACCTTCCTTGGTCTCCGGTCCCCCTTTCACCTGTATTTGTTGGCGAGCAGGTGATGCCCCCTCATGAGAAATCTGATGTGACCATATGTGGGCAGAGATCTACCATCTGGGCCAAATATATTCAATTATCATCTAAGTAGGGCAAGACAAGTTGTGGAAAACACATTTGGAATTCTTGCTAACTAATTTCGAATCTATCGGAGGCCCATTATTGCATGCCAAACCACTATCAATAAGATTGCGCAGGCAACTGTGGTACTTCACAACTGGCTGAGAAATGCGGAGGTACATGGGGCACCAGCCAGGCAGCATTATATTCCTCCATGGTAGATTACGAGGACCACAATGGCATTTTGCATCCAAGACAATGGCGCGAGGAAGCAGCACCTCATGGTATGTCAAGTAACAGTTGTTTCATTTTTATGTATGTCTCAATATTGTAGTAGGTATACTAACAAGAAATTCATTGCAGGTATAATACCACTGCAACCCAATGCTGCACGCAACCCCACGAATGAAGCAAAGGTAATTCGGGATTCATTCCGGGATTACTTTATGACAACAGGAGCAGTTCCATGGCAGTGGAATAAACTGCCTGATTATCAAAGGGAGATGCATGCGAGACAACAAGGAACATTGCCTGCTTGATAGATATGAAATTTGCATAAAGGAAGCATTAATTACACAATGAACAAATACTATGCTAGTAATTATTTTACCATGCATTCAGGATTTGCAAAAATCATTATATATATTTCAAAAAAATCAAAAGTGATGATTTTTAAAATTTAAATTGATTTTTTCAAATGTAATGCTGAAATTGCAATTTATTTTTTCAAATTTAATGCAAGCTCTGATGTGGCACTGAAAACGATTGCTTTAATGTTACAATTTTACATTAATTTGTACAAATTACTGAGCAACATTTGATCCCTGACCATTACCCACAGCCTTCATTAATGCAGAGAGAGTAGCGTGTCTCACAGCTAGGCAAACTGGGAGGCTCAAGTTCTCCACTTCTTTAGCTATTGAGAGGTAAAAATTACTGCTCAGCTATGAATTCTGTTGGTTAAGGCTGGGGAGCAGAAGCTCTTTTAGATATTTGCTCCAATATAGCAGTCTCTAGCGCATCTGGAGAGGGGCTTCTTCCTGTAATGTATCATTTTTTGAGTAATTGCAAGGTGGAATATAGTAGGGCAAGGGTTCTCAAACTTTTAAACTTAATGACCACCCTAAAATCCTCGAACCTTTTTCTTGAACCCCCATGAGAAAGAACAGAAATGAAAAATAAAACAAATTTACCACAAACAATTATATGCTGTATACAAAAGTATTTATTCAATATACCTATCAGTCCAGTCATGTACAGATTTTGTTGAAATTAGAAAATGCCTTACAGAAATGAAGTAAAAACTATAAGATTTCAGTAAATTTAATAAAACTTCATGACCCCCCCCTGAAATGTACTCACAACCCCCCAAGGTGTTTGAGACCTACAGTTTGAGAAACCCCGCAGAAGAATGTTCCCCGAATACTATGTTACTGAGTAAAGGAAACTCCATACTTCATTTGGTGCACTTTGGACGAGCATTGGAAGTTGGTGCTGAGGATGGCCAAGAGGGAAACTCCTCAATACTCACAGCTGAAGATGACCGACGGGGATGGTCCTTGCCACTCACAGCTAAAGGTGGCCAAGAAGGATGTTCCTCGTCACCCACAGATGAAGCTGCAGACATAATGAATATTACAGTTAAATTTCCATTCCAGCACCTGCATGAATCTTAGTAAAAGGCACAGTAAAATAAACAGCACAGCCTAAAAAAAGCAGTCTACTTACACTGTCTTGACGCACATGATGAGGGTGTAAGTGGTTCACACATAGCATGTCCTTATCTAAACTTGGATCATCGTCTGAAAAAAATCATTACATAAATTCCGCAACTTGTATCTCAATCTTAAGATTTCAAATTTCTTCGTACTGAACAAAATGAGTGTTTGAACATTTATAAGAAACGGACAGCCAATGAATGTCAACTTACAAACCTAAATATAAGTCTATACCAGTAAGTTGCAGCAGGGTTGGGCTTATATAATTGCTCATACATCTGTAAAGAGGGAAAATCATGGCCGTTGAACCAATTATGAACTCGGGAATTGCTGGAAATGAACTCATTTACTTTTCACCTTTGCACTTCAAGCATCAGTATAGCTATGGATCACGAATTGAATAAATAGAATCATGTCTTACTGGCGAGGTTCCATTTAGTCTTGCAGGAATTCCCGCAAGGGCATGAGGCACCATTTACCGGTGAATTCAGTAGCTTGTCCACTTGCTGTTTTCTTCTTCAACTCCTTCCTGTACCTATCCCTTAAAGTTTTCCACCTCGTTTTCACGAAGGTGTATGAAAAAACAACAAAGCCTCAAATATTAACCTGGCATTCATTAAAAGCACGGAATTTAGAAAGTAAATGGACTTTCTGCAATGACACAATGGACGGAATTTGCAAATATATGTAGTGTAGAATAAATGATATTCGCATAGACCTTTCGGGCTATTTCCATCCACGTTTTACGAATAAAAGGATTATCATGGTGTTTGAGATCACAAGGAACCCAAAGGTATCGACGCTCTTGCACGTGTGATGAGAAGTTCATTGACGCGTTGACGCCGTCATCAACAGTCACCAACACTTCACTCATATTTACGGTCACATTCTATAACTCAAATATTTTGCGCGAAGCTCGTCGTTCCACTGTTTCTGACGTTAGTGACCACACGCGGAAAACGGAAAATATCAAAATATCTTATCAGCGTGTCAGCGTCGTCCGCTCCTTGAGGCTCCTCCCATTACGCTTCCCGCTGGCCTGTGATTGGTTGGACGTCTTTCAGCGTCGCGGCGTCGCTACGCTTACATGTGAACCCAGCTTTATAAAGTTACTTCCACGTAATTCCTAATATCGCCACTTTCAGCGTCCTGTAGTTCTATATCTCGCCCCCAGAAGAGCGCTGCAGAGGTGGAACATCGTTAATACCTAATACCAAAGTACCAGCTAAAATATAAATCTTCATGTATTTTGGTTTATTAGAATTCCCGAGCAGAAAATCTACTTTCTATGCAAAATGTTATTTAATGATCTGACTTTATTTTATACTCATATATATATATTATATATATATATATATATATATATATATATATATATATATATATATATATATATATATTTATTTGTAAAAAACTGTTTGTTACTTTATTATTATTATTATTCTTTATTGGTTCATGAAATCTTAGCAAAGATATAGAACAAGTCAAGAGAAAAAATTACATAGAAGTACACACGATATGACAAATGCAAAAAAGAAATAAAAAATATTTACATTTTTTGTGAAATCATTCTTCATAAAATCTTCAGGGCAATAGTACACAAATATAAAACTTATCAAAGTACAATAGAATATTAGAGGAAAAGTTACTACAGCTTTACATTAGCTTATCATTTAAAAATTCACTGATACAGTAATAAGATTTACCTACCAATAAGTTTTTTAGTTTATTTTTAAATTGATTAATAGGTAAACACTTTCAGAGTCGCTACGCTTGCATGTGAACCCAGGAACCCAGCTTTATAAAGTTACCTCCACGTAATTCCTAATATCGCCACTTTCAGCGCCCTGTAGTTCTATATCTCGCCCCCAGAGGAGCGCTGCAGAGGTGGAACATCTTAACCACAGTCGCGACACTCAATGTTGTAAAACGGGGACAGCCTAAACCTTACCCCTACAACCCCTCCGTCGCTTCAGTGCGTTTTGTTAGGGCCCTCCCATTGGTCGAAGGTGTTGCCAGGCAACGAGGTACGTAAGCAGAGGCTTCTCCTCCCCCCCTCTCCTCTCCAGCCCCCTCTCCTTTGCACCCCCACCCGCTTTTCGTAGGGGCAGCCGATTTACCGTAAATTAAATAATTTAATTATTCCATAAATTTGGCGCAATGATCCTTCATCAATTTTTTACAGTTCTGAAAACAATTTACCCATCAAATGTTTAGGTGGGAATTGGTACACACTTTTAAAAGAAAAGAACAAATATTTCTTTACACGTTTATTGAGATAAAAATATGGCAAATCAATTTACAAAAAATAACAATAATATTATTGGTCCATTGATCTGAAGAAACAAATATAGGACAAGGTTGACATAGTATAAACATGAAGGGATATCACATAAGAGCTTCTTTAGCAGCACATCATAAATGAAAATAATACATTCCAAACATTATTGATGTAATAAAAGGTACATTCAAAAATATTTTAAGCAAGAAGTAATAGACTATAGTTATATCATAATAGATACATAAAATAAACTGACGTGGGCAACACATGACTTTCTCCATATTTATATGGCAAATTACATGTTGTTAGCTGACATCGCAGAAATGATGAGAGACCCCATGGGAGGTTATCGATAGCCCCAACACCAAGGTGAGAAACTGAATCTGCAGCTTTAAGTCTTTGTTTAAAATTAACAAGTCTTTTGGAGGAGCGGAAAGCACTCCTCCTCAATAACTTATTAGCTTTATACAAAGACTTAGCTTTGGGTGTCAATTCAACAGACTTCCTGACTCCAAGTTGACGCAAGACACCTTCCTCACTTGGACCCCTTTAATGAGAAACATGGAAATAATAAGTAATAAGTAACGATCGAAATATTCAGGGTTTATCCTATCTATGCTATGTAATATCGAGCTTTTACTGAATTGTATTTTATAGAAATAAATATACCTCATAAGGTTCTCCCTCATGGCACTACTAGGCCTGCATGGGGTCTGAAACCCCGAGGGGCCAGGTTGCCGTCCCACTTCACCTTGCTCAGCTGCTGTGGGAAGAAAATACAAGTTAAACATTGAGTCAACTAACAACAAACACTATCAAATAATTCACAATGAATAACAAGAAAATGGTCAGAAGCAATGTTACTAATATGTAACGCAAGATTTTTTTAAAACACAAGACACCTACCAGGTGGAGAGGAGACCATAGGAGACAATGGCTCAGCATGCATAGAGGTGATGTATAGAAAGACAAAAACACAGTAATCACTAGATTGACAGCGTTTATGGAAAACTTCATTAAAATTATTTACCTGGGAAGAGTAAATTCGAAATCGAATCCTTCCGAAGTTTCATGGTCCCTTCAATAAAATTCTCCCGCGAGAAATGCTTCAGGCAAACTCACCTGTTTTTTTAGACATTCATTGAGTCCATGCTTAGTAGCCTAGGATCCCCAATCAGCTTCATCCAAACATTGAATCGCAGATTTGAGTCGGAAGTGGGATGAGGGAACCTGGATTCATCATTTAAAAATATACATTCACACTCAGGCTTTTCTAAATATTAATAAATATCATAATGGGTCCAAATGCCCTCACACTTTTCTGTTTCTCCGATGAGAAACATTTATTTTAAGTTTTATTAATGACGATTGTAGTAATGCCACCGTTCGAAATGTGAATGCTCGTTCAAACGTCCAAACACATGAACATTTAATGCAATATGTACTTATCCGTAGGCAATAAGGGAATAGATATATTAACCGATTAAAAATTAATGCACCTCGATACAATTTCGATGCCACAACGAGAATCGTGGTGGCATCATATTCTTACTATGATGGTTAAGGCAACCCATTGAATGCTTTACGAGCTACATTCATTTGCATACCTTGAATAAATTAATGATGTCAAAATACTAACTTGAGTAACCTCCTTTTCCCAACAACTGGGGATGCAACACGGTGGCCAAACCATGACGAAATTTGCAACACTTCCCAACAACACAACACACGCTGATTCAAATCCGTAGTAACCGTTTGAATGGCGTTAGAACGCATTGGAACCAGCATAAGCGCGCACAAACAGCAAACAAGCATAAGCCCCCACTACCTACTTCCCCAACTCCCGTACTTCTCCTCAAGCATTTTGTTATGTTACCCCCACCCTGGCTCCAGACGGTCCCAGTTTTGCTATCCGAGTGCCGACCCCCTGATCGTAACTGGGGAGCTGGTTAAAAATTATGGAGGTAGAGTGCTGAGGTTCTCATTGGCTGAGAGTGAGAGTGTAATCATGTAGATGTATATCTTCTCTACATCTTGTGTTATGATGGTGGGTAGCAGCATTGGCTGGGAATAACAAGGGGTTACTCTTAACAAAAACAGCACAATTTAGAATATAAATACTTGGTAAGGTAAGAATCTTAAGTTGTCTGAATATAGGCTTACCTGGGGTTCTATGTGAAGCTTTTATCATAGCTTTGACAGCTTTCTTTTGCATTGAGAATAATTTTATAGCAGCAGTAGAGTTTCCCCAAAAAATTATACCATAGGCAAGATGGGAATGAATGTTGGCATAGTAACACATTTTTAATGCATCAAGAGCAATGATTTGGGCAAGATTCTGAATCATGAAAATGCCAGTAGTAACTTTCTTGACAACAGCTTTGGCATGGGGACACCACTCTAGGTCTTCAGATATTGTAAGGCCTAGAAATTTAGTGGTCGTGACACGTTGAATTATATTACCATTGGTTTTCAGGAGGAAGCTCAGGGTAAGAGATGATTTTTTAGTGTGAAACTGCAGGAAGATAGTTTTTTTATTATTAATTACTAGATTATTACTACTACACCAGTCAGACATCTTCATAATAGCATTATTGAAAGAATGTATTAAAGCAGGCACGTTTTCATGAAGGTGGAGGTGTCATCAGCATAGAGAATGGCATTGGTGCTGGACAGAGTCATTGGTAGGTCATTAATAAAAATAATGAACAATAAAGGGCCCATAATGGATCCTTGAGGGACCCCACACTTGACTGCAAGGGGTATGTACCTTGTAGTAAGAATCCCATTTGTGGTGCAGTGCCTGTATTGAACAAGTTGTTGGCGATTTGAGAGGTAAGATTTAATCCAGCATAGCGCATTGCCTGTTATGCCTAAGTTTAAGAGCTTTTTGAATATAATACTGTGATTAATGCTATCGAAAGCTTTACTAAGATCAAAAAATATACCAGTGCTAAGATGGTGTTTGTTTAGGGAAAAGCAAATTTGGTTTATTAGTTGATAAATAGCAGTGGTAGTGGATCTGACCTCTCTGAAACCATGTTGAGATGTGTGGAGAAGATTAAAACGATTAAGGTAATGAATGATGCGGTTGTAGAAAAGTTTCTCGAATATCTTGGAGAATAATGAGACAACTGATATGGGTCTATAATTTTCTGAGTTAGTGAGTGGACCTTTTTTATGTATTGGGGTGACCAAGGCCAGTTTGAAGCTGCCAGGAAAATGGCCAAGACAGAGGGATGAATTGAAGATGTCAGACAGAGGGTTAGCAATGATATTAGCTGCTCTCTTCACGACAGGCATAGGGATGCCATCAATACCAGCAGACCACTTGCTGTCAAAGGAATTTATGACCTTTATTATCTCGAGTGGGTCTGAGGGGAAGAGGAAGATAGACCTATAAGAAAAAATGAGGTTGTTTAGTTTTGGAACAGGATTGCTGTCGGAGAGACAGAATTGATTGTTGAAATTATTAGCAATATCTATTGGATTGGTGACTTTGTTGCTATTAAATATAATATGACTAGGGCTCAGGGTCCTATTTCTGCCTGTAGTATATTGCTTATTGACATTCCAGGATGTCTTAATCTGGTTTGTCGAATTTCTTATATAAGATTCGGTTGCAGCTTTTCTATCATTTATTAAGCAAGACTTAAGATCTTTATGAGCTTGTAAGTATTCGAAGCGAAGGTGAGGATCATGGAATTTACTTCTATAATAGAGATCACGTGCAATCTCAGCCTTAGAGGTGATAGTTGCAGGGTATATTTTCTTTTTGTGGTTATTAGCCTGTTTAACCCCTCAAGCTCGGAGGAGATTTATTAAATCCCACCCGTACGGCCGGATGAGGTTTTTAAATTTTCACGATTGCGTTGCAAAAACGTTCGAAAATATTAAAATAATTATAACTTGGGAAATTTTCTCTTGATTTTTCTGAATTTTTTTGTGGATTTATGAAAAACATGAAATTTGTAAATATCTATTTTGCTTATAATATTTTATATACAAAGATTGTTGGAGTAGAAGAGAATGTACACCAATCGCTAATTTTCCGGCGTGCATTCGTGCTTTATATATAACATTCAGCACCGGAAAATCTATAGAAGATATTGATGTGCAATCTTAATAAAAACGTAGCTTAAATTAGTAACTATATCATTCTGCAAGTCTACCCATCTAAACCAATTAGGTGAAAAGTCTTACGCATCTCACCTTTTTCATGTCTTGACTGGAAATTTTTAAGTTAATGTAGTATTATTGATTTATTAAAAGATGATTTATTTATAATATAAACGTTTTAGTCATAGAGCCATCATTCTTAGTCATTACAGAAGTCACATAGAAGAAGTGGTTGCATTTCGTTCATTGGAAATGGAGATATGACGTTGTATAAAACACGGAAAACTTTAGCTTATAGGTCCTTCCCAAATATTTTCAGAAAATTTAACATGCGTAATTGGATTCAGCAAGAAATGCCTTATAGCTTAGTAAACACTTCTAGTAACTTATTGTGTAAATATATAGAAGAGTTTTTCGTGATTTTTTGCTGGCGTGTCCTCTTCTCGCCTACTCGTTTCATCGCTGCTTTGGCACAGCTAGCACAGCAGCGACGCGCTTATCTGAAGAGGAAAACAGACCTCGTCTTCTTTCAAATGTCAAAGAAAAGGAACCCAATTTGGTGGGTTCCCTTTCCTCAGGTATTTATGGGTCAACTTTAGAAACCGAAAATTCGTAGGTCCGTGGTAAAAACTAAAATTCTATCACAAAACTAAACGTATATTATCTGTAAACAAATAATTACAAATAGATATACTCAATTCCCCGCAATTTTCGTCGAGATTAAAATAAAATTCTAAAGGTCTTGAAAATTATATGACCGATATTATCCTTCTCACAAAATGTCTCTCTTTGAGGCGTGGCACTAAATTATCGGAAGTGTGTCGGCCTTGGATTTTGAAATCAGCTGTTTTGACGTTGACGCTCTCCTATGAAGCGATGAACGAAGGATCGCGCGGTAATGGAAGGGAATGTTTACAGAAATGTTTTTACTCAACCTAATTCCATTCTTCATCAATTGCATTGTAAACATTTGTAATAAGCTGTGCATAGACAGACATAAGATGTTTTCCTTTCTTTCTTTACATACCGACGAAGACCTTTGTCGCATGACATAAGCCAAATATCTCCACCAGGAAAAAAGAGGAGAAAAAATGTTCTCTCCTTTGAAATGATACACAGTTCCTACATTGCATTTCAAACACCAAGGAAAGGTTCCTTGCTGCATTGAAAAGCGACTTTTATAAGTAGAAACATCATCATATCATAGCAAAATTGAAAATTCTATCGCAAAATTCAACGTTGATTTTATATTTTTTAAAGGAGAAAAAAATACAGGACAAACATAGATAGGAAGTACAAAGCTTACTCTTTCAAAATATATGTAGGTTATTTAGATTTAAAGAAGTCTCTAGCGTCAAAAGATAAAATAAATTAGGGCTGCCGCAGGACGTAATAGTACGCCTGACGGCCGATTAGACAGTTTTTGCAGGACGTAATAGTACACCTGACGGCGATGAGGGGTTAATATACTTGCCAGGAAAAGCATCGTTGAAATGGATTGCAAAGGTATTCATAAATGTGTTGAATTTGATATCAAGATTAGATTCATCAATAACATCTTTCCATGATTCTTGGGACAGTCCAAAAAGAAATTTGACAATAGAACTTTCGTGGAAAACCCGTTTATATATGAGCGGAGGTTTTGGACTAGCAGTAGGCTTATTAAATTTGGCATGAACAATAATGCCAAAATGGTCTGAAATACCGGCATTGGAGGGACATTGTTCGCATTGGGATATTTGATGGTAGTGATTGCAGCACACTCCTGAATTGCCACATCAGCTTTGTTGCAGCCTAAACTTGGATAGGTGCACTGATTTTTGCCTAATATTGCATCATCTAGTCACTTTACTTTAGGTTTCAATACACCAGCTTGGCCTCGAGTAATCATTTTAGGAGCCTGATTACAGGTGGGATTGTGGCTGGGGTTAGGTGGCAAGATTGGAAGAGGATTTTTATCGGCACTTTCACTTGGGTTACTATCACAGTCAATATCACTGGCTGAGCACTTGCTGTATTCTGACAGGGGACACACAATGGTGAGGGTGGGTCACTTAGTTCAGATTTGCTAATTTCACTCTTCCTCCACCTGCTGAAGGAAAACCTACTAGCACATGCACCTTCTGGCCAGTTTTCACTTTTATTTAAATCTGATAAGAGAGAGAAATCAGCACCGATTTTAAAGGAAGCACTCCGACTGCTGTATATGTCAAGTTTTTAGCATGTAAAATTATCGTTATTATATCTCTTTGAAAGAAAGTTTATAATATTATCACATGTAACATTCACATTAACTCGTCCCAAATGGAGCCAGGCACGTTTAGGGATTGCTGTAAAACTATTTTTTTCCTTGCTGGAGCAAAATATTAAGTGTTTTACTTGCTAACCTCGTTTTGCTATGCCAGGACCGCGTTTCAATAAACTCGTACTCTCCTTAATGGAGACTTCTGATGGACATTCCTGATGAGAGTTTTCATGTAGGCTGTCGGCATATTTACTTATGGTTTTGTTCCTTTTTTGTAGCTCACCCTTATAAAACCATCGTCACTATGAGAAATATTTTTATCGGAATTCTCTGTCGCATTTAGGGTATCAGTTGGAGATTTTGACAGTTGCAGGTTGGTTCCGCTGGAGGTCACAACGGCATACTTAGCAGATGGATTGGGAGCTGATTCCACATTAATGTGACTACGTTACTTTAGGCTGCGTCCATTCTGACGCTCACAGCTTAGCTCATAGCCTAGCTCAGAGCTGCGCTTGTAAAATGAATACATTGTTTTAAATGGGGGCGTCCATACTCAAGCGGCGCTCATAGCTGCTGACCGAGGAGAGATAAGCGATGATAGCTGCGATGACATTTAAATTTGTTTTCTCGGCTAGTAAGCGCTGATAGTCGAGACGCGCGCGCGCAAACAGTAAGCACTGTAGGAAAGAACGCCTCCAGTTAAACATTTCAGGTAAGTAGAAATATATTTGAAATACGTATAAAATGCATAATTACATCTAATTTTTTATTGGTATTTTATATTTAACAGTTTATTTCTTTTAGAATGGAAGTTGACAAATTAATAAATCCTGTGTCATTGCGATCGCTTTTGTGGAAACAGGACGATCCTAATCACCACAATCGTTTCATGCTTGACAAAGCATGGAACGAAATAGCAAATGAAATGGGGACTACAAGTGAGAAATAACTGTAATGGGCAATGTTTGCAGTTTTATAATATAGTATTATATATTATTTACTGATGAGAAATGAACTGAGAGATTTGAAATACTTTCAGATACATTTTGAGTAATCACTTTACAAAATTGATATTAGTGTTTCATACATGATCTAATGTCATATACGAAATGAAATAACAGCTTAAATAGAAAAAAGCACAGTTATACAAAGAAATATAGTATGTCTTTCTGGAGCTTCTGCAGACCTTATAACACCGATAAATTTCTTGTAACTTGGGGAAAATTCTTAAATATTATGCCCTTCGTTGTGTAGTAAAGTACTCCTTGAACATATTTCTTACATATCTTGCCTGTCTGCTGGAAGTATTGCATCCTCGTCCTACTGCTCTGGTTTGTTGCGATATATAGTTCTGCGTCTCTGTCGAGGTTCGCTGACAAACCTTCCATGTCAATAATTGTGTTGTGGAGGACACAAATAGCCTTGATAATTTTATCTGCATATTCAGGCGATGTTTCAATTGGCTTCCAAAGAATTCTGAACTTAGAAGTTATTATGCCAAACGACATTCAACGCATCTTCTGTCTCTCGATAATCTCTGATTGAAGTATTCACATTCTTCAGTGAGATCAGCTCTAGGATATGGTTTTAATAAATTACTTATTAATGGATAGGCCTCATCTCCTACGAAAACATAGGGGAAAGAAGCATTAGATCCTGTTTGACACAATTACTCCACTTACAAACGACTTTAGGCGACAATTTCCCTAAAATGTTTTCGAAAGTGGAGACAGACATCCTTAAATATTCCTGGAATTTTTTTGGATGCTTCTTTAGTTCAGGAAAAAGGTGGAGAAATTCGCCGAGAATATTCCTTTTTTCATTTATAGGATGCACTGAAAAAGATCTCCCGTTCTCTATCGCTAAAATACGCAACGCAAAACTTGGTCCACGTAGAAGACACAGCCGCTGATCACCTGTTAGAGGCATACCGGCGACTATCGGCAAAGCTGTGATCGAGTATTCTCCTCTCTAGCATGGCCGTAGACAGCGCTCATCGCAGCTATGCGCTAGGCTTACTGCTGGTATCTCTGCTCTCGTCGCTGAGCGATGAGCGTCAGCATGGACGCAGCCTAGGCGTCCATGCTGACTGTGCTTTTTTCTATTTAAGCTGTTATTTCATTTCGTATATGACATTAGCTCATGTATGAAACACTAATATCAATTTTGTAAAGTGAATACTCAAAATGTGTCTGAAAGTATTTCAAATCTCTCAGTTCATTTCTCATCAGTAAATAATAACAAAAGCGATCGCGATGACACAGGATTTATTAATTTGTCAACTTCCATTCTAAAAGAAATAAACTGTTAAATATAAAATACCAATAAAAAATTAGATGTAATTATGCATTTTATACGTATTGCAAATATATTTCTACTTACCTGAAATGTTTAACTGGAGGCGTTCTTTCCTACAGTGCTTAACGTGTTTTCACCTTTAATGTTTGCGCGCGCGCGTCTCGACTATCAGCGCTTACTAGCTGAGAAAACAAATTTAAATGTCATCGCAGCTATCATCGCTGGTCAGCAGCTATGAGCGCCGCTTGAGTATGGACGCCCCCATTTAAAACAATGTATTCATTTTACAAGCGCAGCTCTGAGCTAGGCTATGAGCTAAGCTGTGAGCGTCAGCATGGACGCAGCCTAGGCTCCTAGGCTGCACCGTTGACGTTGGTTACCATGGTAACGATGGACGCACCGACTGCCTAACGTTGACCTTGTAGTCGGCTCCTAGGCTGCACCGTTGACGTTGGTTACCATGGTAACGATGGACGCACCGACTGCCTAACGTTGACCTTGTAGTCGGCTCCTAGGCTGCACCGTTGACGTTGGTTACCATGGTAACGATGGACGCACCGACTGCCTAACGTTGACCTTGGTTGGAACTTGAATGCCCAGCCGATTCGCCTCTGTCCTACGCACAGTAGGTATCTCAGAGGTAGTGCAATGAATAGCCGGGGAAGGGAGGAGGGAACCCGGTGCCGGAATTTGCCTGCTCTTACGAATAACACCAGGGGGGCCAACAGTTTAATGTCCCTTCCGAAGGACGGAACAACTGAATTTGCGCGGTCTCCTCAAACCACACAAACAGGGAGCCGGGCGACCTTGGAAAAATCCTACTTGCGCAGGATTCGTACCCGATGACTTTTCAAGCATCAGGCGAGTAGTAGCCAGCGTCCTAACTTCTACACCACCGGCACCCCCTCCTTGATTGGCAGCTCTTTTCACCCACGTGCTTTCCAGCTTCACTCGCCCAGTTGGGACAAGCCTGCGTAACTTCGCTGGCCGTGTACGTTGAGAGCCCGTTATTTCAGTGAACCCTGCGAGTATACGTGCTATTGTGAAGTGCATTCAAAACGACGACGATACGAGATGGGCTTTTACATGCTTGTTTTTCACTATTCGAGCTAATTTTTCGCTCTTACGAGGATAATGGAGCAAAATTTTTGCTCTTACGAAATTTCGCATATCTCGAGCTGCATTTCTACGTTCCACTTTAGAAATGGAGATAGAGGTTTTGTCGTCAGACGAAAACACAGATGATCCATCACCTATAAGGCCGAACAAAAACTAAGACCCACCACCACCGCACCATACCCGATGTCAACTTGTTTGGGTGAGTGCTCATTTCTCATTTTATTTTGTCTATTTAAAACGTAATTTAAGTATTAGAAAGTATTCTTTCAATGTAATATATTTTTGCTTTGCTTTTATTTTCTATTTGGTGATTTTGGAGATGAACTTTTTTGCCGTACTTTTTTATATGCAGAGCCGCCGGATTTTCAGTGTTTTTATGTATTATGAGTTTGATTCGTAAGTGTAATTTCAGTGTAAAACTTGGATGTGTTAAGTGATTTTCTGAACTCGGGAACGTATCGTAATGTTTTTCACGTACGGCTATGTGTATTTACTTCTCGTTATGCGAGATTTCGCTTACGAGCAACTTTTTCGGAAGGGATTGAGCTCGTATAGCGAGGGATGGATGTATTTGGCCCTGCGATGAATACCTATTTTTATCCCTGACCTATATATGAGCTTCACCTACTTTTCTGGGCACGAGCCGCCACTGACAATGTATGACGAATGTTCGTTAAAATTTTCGCTTTAATAGAATTGGCCATTACTTCAAAATCACATCAGGAAATAAAACGACAAAATAACCTGATTTTTTGACTAAATATAGATGTCATCGTTTTGCTAATTAGGTAGGTTACTTTAAAAAAACTTTTCGAAAACTAATTGCGTGAAATGATCCCAAGTGAATAGTTTCACTAAAGAACGTATTTTGTTTGACGGAATTTAAAGTTTTATTAACTGTTTCGTTCATAAATAGATGACGGGCGTGGCTTGTAAGCGTATATTCGACAACGTAGCTCCCCCCTACTTTTTGAGAGTAAACATCTGAGATGCCAAGTAGTTTCTCGCTGACTATATGAATAAAGGCTTCCTTCTACAGACGAAAACTTAGATTGACCTTCGTCGCCATTCGTTATCTCCGAAATGAACTGAAAATTAAAACTGACGCATAGCCCACCTATGCATTTCGGGTCTTTTGTGTTATTTAAATTTTCTAAATAAAATTATACACAACTCGAATAAAACCGTTGATCAAATTAGTTTAATGTATTATCAATGAAAATTTTCTCAAGATGTTGTTTATTCCCATTTTTCGTAATGCAATAGGTTATTTATTTTGTGTATTTTGCTAAACATGGGCTATTTATGAAGACTGAATGAGTTTAAATAGGTTTTCAATTTGGCAAACATCGAGGATTCATTAGGGAGCTACACGATTCGAATTTGGAAATACATTGAGCTTTTTAACTGAGCAACCAATTTACAAAAATGATTTCAATGGGTAGTATAAAAAGATCTGTGATTTAAGGTTAAACTAATTTCTTAACATTCTCATACTCTCCACAGCCTTTATTTTCTGGCAACTCTTTATATTTAGGTCATCTAATAGCTGAACACGTTCTTCCTTTTATTTTGCCTCCATTTTTCCTTTAATCGTGTCTTGTATCATACAGCCACCCCAGAAACAAAATTAATTTTCCCCTTCATTTCTTCAAATCTTTTTTCTCACCTCTTAGTTATGTTTATTGCAATGATATACTTCAGGTTAACTGTCGAAGTGTATATAACAAGAAGGAAGAGTTTCTAACGTTAGTTGATGCTTGCAATTCCGATGTAGTTATAGGGACAGAATCATGGTTAAAAAGCGATATAAACTCCAATGAGATTTTTCCACCTGGTTTCACGGTATATATAAGAGATCGCGAATCTAGAGGAGGAGGGATTTTCATTTGTGTCAATGACTGCTTTGAATGCACACTTGAATGGGTAAGAAACGATTGCGAGGCAATGCGTATAAAATTAAGAAATCCTTTCTTAAAAAAGCAAATCGATATTATAGCAGCGTATAGGAAACCGGGAGAGGATTATTATTTGTTAGAAATGTTAGCGAACTTATTCATCGAAAATCCGTTAACGCAGGACATATTAATTGCAGGAGACCTAAACTTACCTTCGGTTAAGTGGGATGGGTCATCAGCGGGGGGCGGGAGGGCTCAGGAATTGGCAAACAGCCTTATCTATGAAGGGGGATTCACGCAGGTGGTAAAACGGCCAACCAGGGAGGGTAACATTCTCGATGTCTTTCTTTTAAGGCCGTATGAGTCACTTATTTGCTCGGAGTCAATGGCAGGTATTAGTGACCATGATGCTGTTTATTTAGAAATGGACTGGGTTGTTACGAATCCAATGAAGAAGAAGCAGAAAACTAAGGTATGGCAATATAGCAGAGGCGATAGAATTGGATTTCGACATTATTTAACGGAAAGTTTTCCTAAGTGGGCAAGTGAAGGGGGAAGCGTAGAAGAAATGTGGGTAGCGTTTAAGAAATTATTGTTGTTAGGACTACAGAAGTACGTGCCCGTAAAGATTCTGAAGGACAATCCTGATCCTGAGTATTATAACAAAACTATTAGAGTGCTGAAAAGAAAAGTAAGAAAATCGCATAAAATGAAACATTTAGGATATTTATATTCTAGTAAATATGTTAAATTAACGAAAGACTTGAACAAAGAAAAAAGAAGGGCGAAAGAAAAATATCTTATAAATATTTTAGATAAAAGTAACGGTAGTGAATTCTATAAATATCTTAGAAGACGTAGGGAAAACAGAGAAATCAGCTACGATAAAAATGCAAACGGTGACATAATCGTAGGAGACGAAGAGAAAGCAAATGAGTTCAATAGGTGGTATGCTAGCGTGTTTAGGAAAACCGAAAATGTTGAGACTTTAGTGCAGAGGGTTACAAAGGATAGAGCGTCGGAAACGGAGTTAAATAAATACACTGGATTGACGCAAGAGCCAAAACACATTAAGATTCGGGATGCGGAAATTAAAAAAAAAGTGGCGAGGTTAAAAGATCGCAAATATAGGGGACCAGATGATATTGCGGGAGAGGCATTAAAGTTGGGTTCTAGGGAAATAGTACCGTATCTGCGATTATTATTTACTGTCACTTTAAATAACGATAGTATACCGATGGACTGGAAGAAGGCGATAGTAATACCTATTTATAAGGGAGGGAACAAAACCAACGTTGAAAGTTACAGGCCTGTTAGTCTAACATCAGTAGTTTGCAAGCTGATGGAAAAAATAATAGCTGACTACTTGCGCAACTTTTGGGAAGTAAATAATTGGCTATGTAAAAATCAGCATGGGTTTAGAAAAGGCTACTCTTGTGATACCCAGTTACTAGGACTAGTTCAGGATATTGCAGACACAATTGATAAAGGGGAAGAGGTGGATGGGATTGTAATAGATTCTGCAAAAGCATTTGATACTGTCTCTCATGACATTCTTTTAGCTAAATTATGTAAGTTAAGCATAGATAAGAGAGTGATCTCATGGGTTAAAAATTTCCTTATTGGTAGGGCTGAAAGGGTTAGAATAGGTACACGTTTGTCAGATTTTGTGAATATCACATCAGGGGTGCCCCAAGGAAGCGTTTTAGGTCCGTTACTATTTCTTATTTATGTTAACGACCTTCCAAATAACATTAATTCAAGGATTCATCTATTTGCGAATGATTGTATTATATATAGGCAAATAAAAAGTGAGGAAGACCGGGAAATTTTACAAGAGGATATCGAAAAGATAGAAGCTTGGATTAGGATAAACAAAATGAGCGTAAATATTAACAAAAGCAAACACGTTAAGTTCTCGAACAAAAGACTAATAAGTGAGCGCAGATACAACCTACACGGCGAAATGGTACCAAAATATGATTGCTGCAAGTATTTAGGCGTCCACGTAGCAAAAGATCTAGGATGGGATAGGCATATTGACAGTATTATAGGAAAAGCATATAAAAACCTACATTATGTTATGCGTAATCTTAAAGGAAGTAGTAGGGCTGCGAAGGAAAAGGCGTACAAAACTATAGTCAGACCAATATTAGAATACGCGACGAATGTATGGGATCCACATGGGATAGGTCAAAAAAGGAAAATAGAGAAAGTCCAGAGGAAAGCTGCGAGATATGTGCTAGGTAGGTTTAAAAAGGAAGACAGCATCACAGAAATGTTGAAAATTCTGGATTGGGAATCATTTGAAAATAGGAGACAAATTAACAGATTAGGGGGACTGTACCAGGCATACAGCAATAATGAAGCATGGGAAGTCTTAAGAAGTAGAATGCAGGTGCCGAATTTTTTAGGGAAAAATAGCCATGAATTTAAAATTAAACTTAGGCCGCAAAAGACAAATACAGCAAAGTATTCGTTTCTAAACAGGGGAATCAGCAAGTGGAACAAGTTACTTGAAGTGCTCTTCAAGCCCTTACCTAAGGATGCGAAACATTTTAAACGTAGAGTTAGTTCATATATGCATGGTAAAAATAAGACGAACTGTGAGGAGGAATATTAGTAACATCAATAGCTATGTAACTGTGCCTAAGTGCAGGAAAAGTAGGGGGTTGCTTGGAAGGGTGAAGTACGGTGGGGACTTCATGGGCCCCGTGACCACTACGGTAGCCGAGAAGGCCTTTCATGAACCCACGAAAATCCGCACTCTAGGCACTGATTGTAATTAGTTTGAAATTGTATATTGTTAAATATTTTTTAATATATTTTAATTTTTCTAATATAATTTATGAGCACTTTATTTGTAAAATTGGAATTTTAGAATTATATATTATGTTTTTCTTGCCAGCTGGCCAAATTGCCATGTTTTTTTAAATAAATAAATATTTTGTGTTAACAGTAGATTTGTTGTTCTGTGATCTTTAAATGTATTGCATTTGGCTTCTTTGTAGGATTGTTGTCACTTAAAAGAAACGTTGAAGCCTTTCTCTCTCTTAAATCATAAATCTTGTTAATGAATTTTGCTAATATTGTATTAATCTGGGTGAACATTATTTTTTAAGGTTTTAGGTTTGATATAAGACACTCATGAGATATGCTGCCCCACACCCAAGGATTAAAGAAAGCAGGAGTTTAAGTGGGCAGCAGCCCCCTTTATAATTGAAAGAAAAGTACAAATTAAATAAGTAAGTAATGGTTGGCAGTTGGATTCATTCCAGTGTCCTTCCCCGGGTTGGGTTAAGTGGTTTGTAATTGGATATGTTCCATTTTCCTCTCCCAGGTTGGGTTAAGTGGTTGGATTTGTTCCATTTTCCTCCCCCAGGTTTGGTTAAGTTGTTGGGGTTGCGATAGTTCATTTTTTGTAACAGGTGATGCTGCAGTTGTGGGTGTCTTATGTCAAACCTGTTCCTTTTTTATCCTTGTCAATTTTCAAGTATGTTTAATCTATATATAATTTGCTGAGGCCATTAGATTCTGGTACTATGTCCTGGCTCACGGTGGTAGGCCCATCAAGGAGGGGCATGAGCTGCATGGAAGAGGGAAGCACAAGATGGGTCATTACTGGTTGTATAATACTTCCACAACATACTACATTGTTCTCCCGGTGCACAGTGGTATGGGTGGTGAGGAGGGGAGTGAGCTGCTCAGAAGAGGGTTGTGTTGTGTGAATGAGAGGTTGAAGGGATATGCCCTGCACAGAAGAGGGATGTTAGATACGCGAGACAGGTCGCTATCTGCTGCACTTCCACAGCATACTACATTATAGAGATATGTCTTTTGCACTCTTAATGTTTAAATCAAGCTCGAAGAAAAAAACAAAATGTTCAATTGAAACCAACAAACAACAAGCTAAAAACTGGCAGATGTCACGAGGCTAGAAAATAACAGGAAAAATGAAGGGGAAGGACAATGGACTAAGAGACTGGTAAATCAAGTCATAAAAAAAAGAGCAAGGTATATATGTAGATGGCATAATTTAACATCACAGAAAATTACAATGACTTTATTGAATAATCAGTAGTATTAATAGCAAGATTTGAATGTAATAAATTTCAAGTGCTTCACTTTATGGGTGAATTGAAAAATATGTAACACTCCTATAGATTTTCAACGGGGAAATCTCTAGTGTATAATAAATTAAAGAACTTATAATTGATTGTACAAAGCAATTTAATTCAGGTAACAAATAGTATAATATTAATAATACAATAATAAAAATTAAAAACATTGTCTTAGAAACATTTCATGAGGAGATATATGTTAACTTTCTTTTGTTCCATTCATCAATACAGTGAATTTCTTTATTGTCATGAAAATGGATGGCATTGCGCCAAGCAACGGAAATTACATTCACCCTCCATAGGAATGGATGAAGTGGGCAATGCTGCAGCTTTAATGCACACCATTTTCTCGATATCATCAGCAGTATGTAATTAACTTAGAGAAGAAGATGATGTAACACAAAATGTAGCATATTTTTACCAAACAATGTCTAGTTAACACCTTTGAAAGGGAGTGTAATTACATTTCATCATTAAAACTACTTATGTTTAAGGAGTTAAATAAATCCAAAGGTTTCTAAGTTCTACCAATTCAAATTCATGCAATGTGATGTCATTGGTATGAAAACATGGGGCCCATTTTTTTCTTATAGATTATGAAGTCATAATCCATCTGTCATTTTTATAGTTTTCTTCAATTTTGAACATTTTGGTTACTTTCCAATGAACGAAGGTCTTTATCACAATGCAGTCATTAGATTTCAAGATTATCATTCAATCTTATATTTATGCCTGGCATTTTCATAGAATGCTTAACTGCACCTTTATCCAAAGTTTAGCTGGTGGTACATGAAAATTAAATTATAAAAAAATCCTAATTTTCCTCTCGAGTAGATCTGAGATTGTCATTTTTATATAACACTTTAACTGTGCCTTTTCCTTAAGTTTACATGGTGGTACTTGCAAATTAAATTATAAAATATCCTAGTTTTCCTCTTGAGTAGATCTAAGATTCTGATTCAGAAATAGTTCTAAAGGACAAAATTTTTTGGTCGCACGAAGAATGCATTGATGTAACACATCACAGATTCTGCCTAATTTTATTTTGTAACAGAATTTAAAAAGGGTTCAAAATGTTTTCCTGATCTTATCATGACATGAAGCTTAAATTATTCACAGTTTTTCAGACTGGTGACCATTTGCCATGAACACCTCAATACTTGAGCCTCTATTTTACATGAAGTTTTTCAACGATAAGGAATCTTTACTTCCCTCACCCATAATTTCTCAAAAATTCAGTTACGCCTCCTCCAGAAGTGAAAAAATAGATATCCAACAACAGGTTTGATTTTGCACTCGTAGGTGTTTGGTGACTAGCCTCTCGGAGAACGGAAAACACCAGCGAAAATGATGCTCTGCTGAATACGGTCATAAATGAGGAAGACGAACGGGTGATTGGCAACAAAACTGGTCGGCTCGAGAGGTCGAGATGATCTGAACGAGAAGAGTGCAGTTGCAGCCGCTGCCTCTGTTCCCGTCTCATCGAGGTCTACCCTGGCTCGGTGAATGGCAGCATCCAATGCAATCGGCCTCCTGTTCGACTTTTTCTGAGTGCCTTTCTTGTTCAAGTCATCCTCTCCGACAAAATCAGAGAAGTCTGCCTCAGCGTCAAAGAGGGATCCTAGACCAAGATAAGTCAGAGTCTGCAAGGAAAATCAATGCATTCCATGATAAATTCAATCAGTATGAATAAAAAATATATGTACCTGATTTTCATAAAGTTAGTTTATCGTGCCAATATTCATATGCCGTGAATGGCTAATTAAAACAGTTCTAGTTCATTGGATCGTAATCCAACTTACATGGATAACCAATTTTTTATCGACACCTTGATGTCAACCTACAGAACTTTTTTATTTTTCTTTGCAAAGTAATTTCCTTGAATGTTCAATATGTCCACAAAGTATTTCGCAAGTCCATCAACAGCTGAACTTTAATTCAACCTTATTCCCTCATAAGAATGACACTGATAACCAAATGAGCAAAGCCCAATTTGTCATACTGGAATGTTGCATTACAATAAATGGGAGTACATTAAAATGCTAATTAGAAAGTTAATTCTGCTACCAAACTGTAATGATTTACTTACAATTAGTTTGAGTCTAGTATAAAATTTACACTCACTATGGTTAAACATTAAGAAATAGAGTTAAGTTTCCAAGAGCATTTGATCAATATTGACATGCCATGAGCATATTTTCTAATTTTTTAAACAGCTAGAATATTCTAACTCACCCTGACAATCAAAATGGCAGCAGTAAAATCTACAGAGCTAGCAGACAGTCCACCAGTACATATTTATAATTAGTAAAACCTTCAATTGAAGCTACATATAAATTTATCTTATGCATGTCAGTGATTTGTGTGATGCCTAATAAGATCATAATCTTTAATTCTCCATATTACCTTCTATATTAAAAACCAATTATCACGCAAACTCAATTTTGCATAGCAACACATCCTTGGAATGAAATAAATTATTAACCAACAAATAGCACTTGAAAAACGAACAAGATACTCACTGGCTTGAGATCAATGGTCTGTTCGATGGAAAATTTAGGCAGGGCCACTTCAAGAGGGCGTGCTAGCGCAGATCCAGGAGCAAGTGCCTCCCTCAAAGTGTCCACGTTAAGCTGAGCCACTGTCCTCTCCAAACCGTCAGGAAGTGCAAATGGTGGCAGCAATATGACCAAACTGGCAGACTCTCCAGTGTAGGGAAGTTCCAGCACTTGAGCACCAAGTCGCTCAGAAACCACTGGAAATTTGGTTATCATTAGATAGTTTTTCATAACAATCACCAAAAGATTTATTTCAAACATGGTGCTATTCCATTAACCTTGGATGGTTCAGAGAATTGTCAAGATCGTCTTATTGCTAAAAGCAAGCTAACATAAAACAAGTCTTAAAAATAAAAATTGAAGTATCTCAGGTATCTCCATTATGGTTTTTTCACGACCTCCGTATAGCTGTAAGAGATATCTGAGATAGATCTTTATTCGGGCGAAATTTGGAATTATCTTTTCCATTTTGATTTTTAAAGTGCTTATTTCTTTTGGCAGTGTATTATTAACAAGAATATGGAATAATGGCAAATTTTTAGAACTGTAAAAAATGTTTAGAATAAAAACCAATTTTCATAAATGAAATCTAACAAAATCTTTTAATGGCAATTAATCCAAAAAACATTCCCCAAACTTACAGTGGTTGAAATTTCCCTTCTGGTGCATCATTTCGACGAGGGTTTGACGGGACCTGGACTCATAGAAAACCTCCTTCTTTGTTAGCTCAGGGGAGAACTGAGATGCCCACAGTCCTTTGAAGTAGGCTGCATTCACCTACAGAGATCAATAGAATCTTTAGGACAGATGTCACTTCAACATTTTCACTTCAATTTCATAAATAAAATTAACAAATTTCACCTGTAGCTTGTTATATTACCAAAAAATACAGCAAAGAAGATTTCATATATTTAAAACAAAAAAGGAATGCACACCAGAACAGTAACAGTAATTCACAAAAATTATATAAAAAGCTTTTTTCTTATATTTATTTGTATGATAATCTTACAGAATGTATATTAAATTTAAATTTTTTCCATTAAGGTGGCAGGATAGAACAATTTTAGGTTCAAAAAACAATTATCTCATCAGTTTTTTATCTCTGGTACAGCTGACAATTAAATTCTATCACAGGAGTTGGGAGATGAAATTTAAAATTGTTGTCAGCAACTTTGCAGCCCAAATTAAATAATAACATGATCCAAGAGAGACTACCACCCAGCATTTCAAGAAAAAAATGCCATTCTCGAATGACATGATGCAAGTATGTCATTTACATCCAGCATTGTAACAAAAACCTAAAATACTATAAACTAAAAAAATTTGTGTACCCATAATACACACGCAGTAAGAAGTCTAGAGTTTTCTTTCTTTTGATTTTCTTAAAATTAGCCTATCCTATCATGTACAAAACAAGAAATTGTAATTTATTTAGCTGTACAAGTAGTTCCCACTTAACACGAGAGACACATTCTTAAAAAGTGTCGTGTTAAGCGAATACATAAATATCATAAGAAACCAAATAAAATGTGGGCGATACGTATTCGAGTGAGAGAGATCGTCGTATCACAGTGGATGTATAACTTTTTATTTATACATAAATATACTTAGAATATTCATTAATTTGTAATTTGCATCTGCAAATTCGATACAAAACTTCTCATAATACTTTCCACAACTTTAACAGCAAGAGTGATGAAAACAAAGTAGAATTCGCGAAAGTTGATTTTCCCTCTGTGGGGGCAGCAGTGTCTTGTCACTTATTTTGTGTGTTTTAGTCTAGTGTTCCCTCATTTGTGTACAGTTTCTCTTTGAATGGAATGCAAAAAGTTTGAGTCAGTTTTTCTTTTTCCGAAATTGTGACTTTAACCGTGAAATTGATGAAAAACATGAAGTAGAATTCACGAAAGATGAGCTCTGCCTGTGAGTCATACCTGGAAACTATCAAATCTAAAAAGTTTTCATCACCTTAGTGGTTGCGGATGACTGCACAGGGGTAGCTAGTGGCAAAGAGTACTCTTCACTGTAAACAGGCCCGTATCTCTGTTTTTTGTACTTTACGCATATCGAGAAGCCTAATCCTTTTCCATTGGCGACTTTAGGGCAATAAAACAACTCATGGATCACTTCCTTGGGTTGTGCTCTTGCTATTTGATATTTGTTGTGATCATGATATTTCTTATGTTTTGATACTGTTTTTAGTTTTACATCAACATCTACGAGCATGCTTTTTTTCGCAAAAGGCATTGCAATCACAATTTATCTTCCAAAGCTTATTTTGCGTGTTTTAGTCTAGTGGTCCCTCATTTGTGTAGTTTCTCTTTATCGTCTTTCACTCTTTCATGGTAAATATCACAAAAAATGGCTACGTGTAGTTTTACTCCGACTTGAGACTGCAAATTATATATTATCTAGTATTTAACAAATAAATAAATTAATATACACGTTGCCTTAATGGCAACATTTTTTAATTTTGATTTTTACGTAATGGATCATGTTGCAACTCTTGTAAAAACGGAAATTCTTTTTGTAAAGTGAACAGATTCCCCAAATGGTAAATTGTGCTCAAGTGAATTTCACGTTAAGCAAACTCGTGTTATGCAGGAACTACCTGTATAACAGCCTATTCCACTGGTGGCAGTGACGATTAAGTGATTTGACCCATCATTCTTCTACTTGTTAGATAAAAATCTTTATTATCAAAATTCATCAAATAAAAAGTAGCATACCAACAAATAAACCTACTGACTGAATTCCAAAGGTCCTTTTCCATATAACTTCCTTGATGTATCATTTTTCTGTTTAATTTTACCTAAAGCAGTAATTTTTTAATGGTCTAACATTACAGGAAGTATTAATTAGATTCAGCTTAAGATTCACTAGAACCAAATGCTATTTAACACCCTAAGACTGGCCTGAGTCAAAGAAACAAAGCTAAAACATCAAATACTGCACTTACGCAGATATCTAATTATATTTAAGAAAAATACTTCATTTGTGGTAACATGCTATAATTTAGACAAAAATCAAACAACTTATAAACTGCAGCTATTCAAATATAAGAGTTCAACAGGTGATCTGGAAGAAAGTGCTCAAATAGTTTATGCAAATACAGTAAAACCCCCAAATTTGCGAGGGTTACGTTCCCAAAAATACCACGAATTTGGAATCTGCAAAAATGGAAGCAAAGGCCTTATGAGAAAATGGGGGTTAGGTTCACAGCTCTCCATTATTTTGACAACAATAAATAATGAAATGGTAGGCTAAAAGTGGTTTCAAACCAATATAATGTGGCACTTAAATCTACCGTAGCCATACAGTAAGTTTGCCGAGATAATTTTGCGTAAACCATGATTAGCAAAGAATATGCCAAAAAAATATTTATTGAATCACGTAAAAGGCAAAAAAATGCATGCATTAAAATTGGTGTGCAATACAAAATGAACCCCAGTAACTTTCGTGCTCTGAAGGGTTCCTGCAGCCACATTATCCCTGATGTTCTCTTCATTTTTCTTAATGTACCGAACTGTTGACTCATTTATCCCATATTCCCTGCTCACTATGCCGCTCTCTGGCCTCTAGCAAGTTTAATTAGAAACTCTTTTTTCTCACTTAAAGTCAATGTCTTCTTTTTGCTTCTGCTTCCTGTATTATCACTTGCTTTCCTCTTAGTAGACATTTTCAAAAAACATGGTCACAACATGATAAAAAAAGCCTCACAGATGGAGAACTTAATGTGTTTTGTGTTGTTCTTTTCACTTCAGATTGGCAGCAACAATTGAAAAAACTGCGAAACTGCAAAGCACATGAATTTGGAAGTTCTACCATATTTGCATTATATACTTAGTTTGAGTGAAGAAAGAAATGGAGGGTGTGCTTACAACAACAAGGTTTGTGTTCGAATTGATTCCATCTTCTGGGATGAGATTCTTAATGTGTCCCTTGGTCTCTTGCTCTACCCAAGTGTTGATTTCATTCCTAGCCTTCTCTGGGGCTCCTTCAAAATCCAACCTCCTGATCTCGTCTTGGAGGAGAGTTTGGATGCATGGGCGCACGTCTTCCTTCCCGTCAAAATAGAGCCTGTTGGATACAGAAAGGTCGTACCCAAATCCACCTTTGCCCTCCTGGCTGCTCTCACTGTCTGCAAAAATTTAACAATGCTTTGTAATAAACAATATCTTAATCATTCCAAAATCAGGATATTAATAAGAACTTTTTTGTCTTGGTATGTTGAAAATAAAAATCTATCATCAAATGTGCACAAGCAGTTTTATTTTTAGTATTTATAACCAGTTTTTTACCACTTTTACCACTAACTTCATACAGATTAAATTCTAGTCCTGATATAGAGAACATAGCTTATGTTTGTCACATAAATGACTAGTGCAAATAATTAAAACTTGATAGAATGCTGCAGTTATGAATTTAACTAATTTTTTTATATGAGTTAGTTTCTGAAATGTCAGAATTGAGAGTCTATAGACACCTTTTGAAAAGCCCATTGCTGGCTTTGCAAGCCCCCTATTGATCTAACTAACATAATTTTATTTCCGCTGTACTCTTTGGAAGTAAACCTAATACATACTTGAGGAATTATATATCTTGAAAAATATGAAATATTGTTAATGGTTTCAGGCGTAACTTGGTGGAATTTCTTCATAATGTAAAATAAAGAGACTTGTTGTAATTCCACATAAATTTATTTAAAATGACCTAGGTTTCGTTGCAATGCAACATCGTCAGGTGAATAAATTCAAAGCCAGCAGCAATTTATAGTAATAAGTATAATGGGTGGGTGGGGGAGGGTGAGTTGGGGAGAATAAAGAGAGGAGTTGTGAAGTGAACACCATTGGAGGAAAGGAGTGAACGTATGTTCGTGGGAAGGGGAGGGGGAGAAAACGGTTGAGCTTAGTGATGTCCAGTAAGTTGGATAATGAGAAGACAATGGGGATAATTGGTAGGAATAATTAGATTAGTGGGAGGTCGAGAAGTGGAGAATGAAAAGGATACAAAATATCATTTACAACTTCAAAGTTTTTTGAAGCCACACACTGTATAATTTCAAATTGTTCCAGAATATCAAGTCTGGGTCCCTTTCTTTCATAATGCAGGATTTTGGGAATAAAGTTGCCATTTCCTCCATGTTCTAATAGATGTTTGGCGAAGAGAGAGGTTGTTTTACTGTTTATGAAGCAGGAATGATGTTCTTTGATTCTTTCTTTGAATTTGTCCCTTTTATCCTATATAAACGGCAGTACAATCTCCACAATGTTATTTGTAAATTCCACTTTTTTCCAAATTTAAAATTTTGTCTTTAATACAGAATAATAGGTTTTTTGAGTTTGATCTATGATAAAAAGCGGCTCTAATTTTATTTTTGGGAATTAATCTGTTAATTTTAAGGGATTCCACTGCCCTTCAAAATGCTCTTGATGCGCTCCTTTCGTGGTCCAATCACTGGTGCCTTCGAATTAACCCGTCTAAATCCACAGTACTGTCATACACACTCCGCAGATCTCCTCTTAACTATCCATACTGGCTCTCTAGTCAAGTAATCCCCTCTGTCACCAACTAAAAGGACTTGAGAGTAATCATCGACTCCAAGCTTCTTTTCCAAGATCATATTAAAAGTATTTCCTCCTGTGCTATGTCGTTAGTTGGTTTAATTTATCGTTATACAGAAATAACTGACATTTCTGCTCTTCGTACCTTTTTCTTTAGCTGCGTTCTCCCCATTCTTGATTTCTGCTCCCCAATTTGGTGCACTGCTTCGCCTTCTACTCTCAAGCTCCTTGACCAACCCATGAATTTCTTTCTGTCTGTAATTTGTTTTTATCACACTCCTCTCCATAACTCTTCACTCAGTGCCATACGAACCTCCCTAGGGATTCCATCCCTCACTGATCGATGCACTCACACTGACATTAAAGTATTTTCAAAAATTATTAACGGCAATTTTAGGTCACATGAGCTTCTTTCTCTATTTCCACTCCGGGTCCCCGCTCGTTCTACTTGCTTAAATGAGCTTTTTCACTGCCCTACCCCTCGCCTCTCATTCACTAAATGCTCCTTTCTCTATCGCCTTCCTAAACTTTGTAATAGTTTGCTGAAGTGCTTCCCTGACTATGACCCCTTCACTAAGTCTCCAAACTTCCAATTTAAACCTAATATTTGATTTGTTTGTTGCCTATTTTCCTTCCCCTTTCTCCCAATTTATTTGACTTTCTATTCGCTTCTTACCCTGATTTCATGTGAGTGATGTACTATGTATGTCTTCTGTGTATTCATTGCTAGAGTTTTAGTTATTTTGTTTGATAGTTTTTTTTTGTTTTAGTCTTGTTACTTCGTTGTTATGTGTCCAATGTAATTGGCCTTGTGCTGTTTTTGGGCTTTTTCCAATAAATAAATAAATATATTACCAAGAAATGATAGTCTTCGCCACTGTGGTTTCAAATCGTCAACAGGGATGGTACCGTATATTTGTTTCATGGCTAATTGGGATCGTTTCCTCTCGTATAATCTGTCAATTAATTTTTTAGGGTAGCCGTTGTTGACTGCTATTTGTTTAATAATTTGAAGTTCTTTCCTGATGTTGAAATCTGACAATGTTCAATAGCCTATGAAGCATGGAATGAAATACGGCAATTTCTTGTGAGAAATGGTGTCTTGACACCCACCCATTGTACCTATTACTATAAATTGCTACCGGCTTTGAATTTATTCACCTGATGATGTTGCATTGCAATGAAACCTAAGTCATTTTAAATAAATTTATGTGGAATTACAACGAGTCTCTTTATTTTACATTATGAAATATTATGGTAGCAAATGAAAATTGAAAATTCAAAGAATACTTTTATAAGCAATGTCTTTGATGTGTTATACTCACTATTTCCAGAGAAAGTATTCACTGCTGTCCTGAGCATTTTCTCTAAATTAAATGCTTGCATTGCAGTTAGCTTGTCTCCCTTCTTTCCCTCTCCGTCGTCCATGTGAAGTGCTTTGCGCAACGCATGGGCAGTTGTAGATCCATCAGCTGCTCCAAAGTAAGTCAGAAGCAAGGCAAAGTAGGTGCTGAAGGAAAGAATTGAGAATGTGATTCAAACAATGGGAAGATCATGTTCCAAGTAGATCAAAAAGCCATTAGATTGTTTATTAAAATGAATGCAGATAAAATTATGCTTTCCAAGAGATGGAAAAGATGAATTTACATAAATTTCATAGAATAAGAAAGTTTAATATGTAAGCTAATCAGTGGGGATACATTGAACAATTATCTTAAAATCTCTTTTCAGCAATAAATATAAAAAATAAATCTCTCTGTTAAATAGATTTAAAGTCGATAGAAGTTCAGAATTTTATAAGAGTAGAACTTCTTCCAAATGAAAGCTGTTCTTTATCATTATATTACAAATATCTGTGCAGTCTGATTAGAACTGTAATAGGAGGTGAAGACATTTAGTTGTTCATTCCCACCATTTTACAGTGTTATTAGTACAAATATCAAAGAGGAAACACTTCTTCATAATAGAATCTTAGCTTTGACCTTATCAATTCCAAAAACATGGCACATGTTAAATCTCACCTGTATGGTGAGAAAAACACATTCTTTGGCGATGAATCTTCTGAGCGTTTGAACCATTGTTTACTTGCATAAGGATATGGCCCTGGAGGAGGTGGTGGTGGGATGGTGCTTCCATTGGGTCCAAGCACCAAGGTGCGGAGCATGTCCAAACTGAATTCCTGCTGGCCCTTTAGGAGAGCCTCCCTTGCAGCCGAGTCCGTCCTGTCTCTTTTGTCATCTTTGGTTAAACACTGTGCAGACACCATTGCTAGCATGCATGCTGCAACAGCCAATGCTGTCAAAAACTTAGCCACCATTGTGATGCTAAGTTAGTTTCGTTGCCTGTTAAATAAAAAAGCAAGGTTTAGTTATTATTATTAGGTATTATACAGCAGAGAGTGTAGTGAAAAATATAGTAAAAATAAAGTTTACTTTAATTTTTGATTCCCTGCTTAATTGTATATCCTCCAGAATATGTTTCTAAGAAAATTAAACTACAAGTTATGCTGCATATAACTTCATCACCATTTCACAAAAAGTTATCGTAGTATTCACAATTTCCAGCTGTAGCAAGTTGAGATTCTAACAAAAATAGAAGTTCTTTTTGCTTGAATCCATATTTAACACAGTTTATTGCAGTTTCCACATTTAAAATTTCTTGATATGAAAATCATTTAGCATGTTAATAAGTTTTGAAAACCTTTAAGAACACATGGAAATGACCATCGGCTGGCTATGTATGCGACCTTGAAAAAGCTCACAAAATTTTTCAACAATTATTCTCCTAAATAAAACATATTTTTTCAAATAATAAACTGTGATAATTCAAAGCAATATAATTTTAATTTTTAAATCTAAAGAAATTTGACCTTCAGGTCAACAACTCGGAGCAAAAATTATTTCCATATCTATAACTTCTGGAATTAATGCACAGGATATGGAAAGAACACTTATGGCTGCGGCAACATTTTCTTACGCTTTTCACTCAATTTACAACCACTACACCTAATAGCAAAAACAACCTTTACTAAATATGAAAAAGCAGAACTACGAGTATATATGAATAACTTTTATTCTCTAATATGTTGCTCCATTTGTGTTTTTCTCAAGAAATCTTTGGATCAGTACTTTCCAGTAAAATAACATATACTATGAATATATTTCTTTGCTTACTTCCGAGATATAACAGAGAATCCACAATAAGTAATAAATAGGGACAAACAATATCCGAGCTTGTCAATCTATTTATGAGCTTGAGAAAATTCCCTAAAGCCATCTGAAGCTCTAATTCATATTTCCTATCATTAGAATAAAGCTTTCAAAAACATAACGACAGGCTGTAATACTTCGCGAAAAATCCTTTCTCAAACAAACATTTCAATTTACTTGGTACGCAGGTTAATCCTTTCGTCCAGACAACGTTGAAATCAAAGTCTTTGGAATGCTGTTTGTTACATAAAGTCGCAAGCTTCAATAGTGTTTACCTTAACAGTACACGGTACAGGCCGTTGTCTCCCGTCCGTATGGCGATCCGAGGGGCTAATACTGCGTGGGAAGTGTTCGCCGCACGGGTTATTCACAATGAATGGGAACAAGGAGGAAGAAGTAGGGGTAGGCGATAAAAAAAACGCAGCGGGCCAAAAGAAATAAATGAGAGAATACGGCAGTCTTGCTCATGCGTTCTGTGAACTTGAACACTATTGTAATTGGAACAAACATGGCGTGACGCAGTTCTCTCTACGTGAACTTATTCTCTCGGAAAGAATCAAAAGACAAAATCGTTCCAATCAGCCATTTTCGCCTATGCTCTCTCTTTATGCCAGAGAATGCGTCACAACATTAATACTAAAATCCCCAAGTTCTGAACCGCGTCGTAAAATCATTCTTTTATTTAATTTTCTCTTTCTTCAAGTGGAGTACAATAATCTAGTGCAATTTTCACAACACTTTTTCATTGATCGAGTTCCTGAACGATGTTATAAAAATCTTTAGTAATTAAAACGGACTGTATTGTTTCTTCTAATTGGTATGACGCCTGGTCATTACTTTAATTATTATTAGAGCTTGTAATGCCAGCAGAATTATAAGGGCCGTATTGGTTTGTGCAAATTTTCCGAGAAAGAAGAAAAAACAGATAACAGAATTGGCCTTGATGACTCATACGATGACGTTCAAGTTGACACAAGCGGTAGGTGTAAACGAAGACCGCTTCCATGTTCTCTGTCGTCACTTCGTTGCAACATGCGAGGGACGTTAATTAGCCAAAAAATAAGGTTGAATACAATCGACGTCAGGAGGTTATTTTGGACTTGTAAGAACTTATCGCATAATATTGACCTGATTGTGCAAACGGAACGATATAGAGGATCGTTTTTCCCTAGGACGATAAGAGAACATAATAGGTAAAGATAAAGTAGGAAAAGTAGAGGCCTTTGGTGCACTGCACCCCCTGCCATCCACCAAAAAGGTGACTAGCAGAGTATCACGTAGATGTAGATAATCCTTCAATTTACTCCAAATTATGTGTAAGGAATTTTTCCTCGCTCCGGCTGGTAGGCTAATAATGCCGTAAATACATTAAAACAGCGCATTGATATGACCTGAAACGAACACATATAGCAAACTTTTAAACCACACATTAGAAACAAAGCCAGGTCATTCACACAAAGATGTATGTGTGTAAGAAATATATATATATATATATATATATATATATATATATATATATATATATATACACATACACACACACACACATACACACACACACATACATATCTATATACATATATACATAAATGTTGACTAGACGTGCCTTCGGAAATCGAGTGGACAAATGAATAAAGAGTTTTCGTTGTTTTTTATGATATATTGCCAATGTGAGAGTGGGGAGTACGATAGTGATCCTAAGCCCTTCTTTTCAACGGCCTTCTCAAAAAGTCAGCCGTTCATTACAAAAGAGTAATGGGAAAGCTTAGTTAGCAACAAAAATTGGAGATTACATTTCACTCTGCCTCGTTAATCTTTTCAGAGCAGACAAACGCTTTCGAGGCGTGGATAACAGAAGTAAACCAAATGTTGTGTACTAATTACAACAACTGATCAACAACCGGAGCCATAAATGTACATTCATAATTTTAAACGACGACAGGGTGCATGAATAATGCATTGGTTGGTTCACCTACTTCTCTCTTCACGTCCCCCCTCGTCCCACCCGCAATCCCAACCCCTTACACTTACCCAAATGCCGACTCTCCATCACCAAAAGATCTCTCTTCTATCGATTGCCCCAAACATTTAATTCCCTGGTTCGTTTGTTCCCTGTTATTGATATGTTTTCCCCCATCTCATCCTTTTCTGCACTAGTTGCCCGGTCACCCCCATAATTCTTATTGTCTAAACGCTTTTGAATATGTTTCTGTTTTTGCATTTTCCTGTTTGGAACAATTTAATATCTGTTCCACGATTGTTAATTTAATTTATTTTATTTGTTAGTTTATGTTGTTATATTACGGATCCATTGTAAAAGGCCAAAATTTGGCTGTTTATGGACCTTTTTTAATTAAATAAATAAATAAACTCTGATAGCTACCAACTGCATATAAAATAGCCGTCATAATGTATGAATAATGACCGCAGAGATTTGCCGATTTCTGGTTGTTCAAACGCTACTTACGGCCCTTGGTATTGAGTTGAGTTTTGGGTTACCAATACAACTTTATAATTTTAATAGTGTAAATGGCCGTTGAAATTCAACGGGAAAATTGGATCTTCATATATTCAACTATATTGGAAGGAAGTGAGATAAATCTGACACTTATACGAACATCAGATAAGATAGATGAACAGGTTTTCACTTTAATATATTTCTTGATACTTAATAGTATAAGACAATAAGAGCATCCAATTTTTTAACTAAGTTTAAAGTTTTGTTCCGAAAAAATTAGCTATTATGGACTCACCAAGTATGTTGATTTTCTGTATGAACAACAATGCCGTTGATCGCCAAGGGAACGTTTCAATAAAAATGCAAAATTTTGACAAATTTTTTAATATATTAGCTTAATGCGAGCGAATTCGATTCGAAAACAAAAATAGACGATAAGAATAAGAATCTTCATTTAATTCCCTTTAAATTGGTTTCTATCCAAAGATCGTCCGTCAATTACTTCTAATTTAATTTTGCAAAAGAAAATAAGTCTGCAAGTGCGAGAGGTATATTTAAGATCCCTCTTATAGGAAATCCCACATAGCGTTCCAACCAACCAAGCAACAGATTAAGGCTGTTATTAATAGTTTAATTTTGACGGGCACGCTTCCACAAGCGAGAATTGGGGCACAATGGCGTTATGCTGGTTAGCGTGCCATATATAGATTAGGCTAGACCGGTTTCTAATTTTCGCTTCGTGACTTTGTCGCCCACACTACGTTGAGAGAAGTACATAATTTGTGCAGCTCCAAATTTCTTCTTGCCTCTCGAGTTTTGAATGGTGTTAATTTGTGGTTTTTTAAATCCGCTAATGTAATCGTCCGTCCGTTTGTTTTTTAGCAGACTTTTAAAAACTCTCTTTCGAACTATCCACACGGGTCCCTTACTACGGTAATTTTTCGTTTTGTTTACGTTGCTACAACAAAAAAATCGCCCTTAATATCTGATGCATCAGCTCCTCCCTTACTCGTTTTTTATGCGAGTGCCAAATTCTCCAATTAGAATCTCTGATGTACAGCGCCGGTATTCTCTCACTTGGGGCCGAGATGCAAGGTCTACAAATGGGGCCTCTTATATAAATATTATTTGTTTAAGATTTAGATACGATAGAAACAGCATTGTGTTCAAGTTTAGAGATAGGTGTACATTTGTTCTTATAGGTAAGATTTACTTAGAGACATCAAACAAATTATATTAAAGTTTATAAATACAGGTACGTTTTTCAATGCACTGCCTTTGAGGCCTCCATGAGTGGGAGGTCCGGGTGCCGTGCACCCACCGCGCACCTTAAAAAACCGGCCATGCTGATATGGAAACGAGCTTACGGGTCACTATCCAACTCGGAGATAAAAAAAAACGTTTCCACATCGTGTATTATGCATCCCGCGCAATTTGCGGGATAGAGCGACCGGTTAATGGGCGCAAAGTTCCGCGAATTACCATCGCCAACGATTCGCTATAATTCTCGCCCCGGAGCGGAAGACCGGAAAGCTTACAAAATCCTCGAACTAAAACGATCTCACCTCCATGATACGAAGGCTTCGGATTTCTCAGGGTCAGCAGGACATCCTGTATCGCATCGGAAAATGCGTCCCATTTGAAATACATCCCTGATCGAGAGAATGGAGGTGACCCAGAGGAGGGTTTCGTCCAAAAAACGTCGGAAATCCTTTTCATCCTTCTTTTTTCAGGCAATGAGCAGCGGTGATATTTGGTAGTCGAAACCGAAACCGTCGCGCTTTGCTCGTCGTAATCGGACACTGTGCCCAATGACCAGAACGGCAAATGACCCCAAGGAAAACAAACAAGAGGAAACGTCATTGCAGATTGGATACAAAACGGATTGAACTGAGCAGTCTTTCCCTTCAGATATTTACGGTAGCCTTAGTCTAACTTGAGCTCTGAGATGAATCGGAGGGGAGGGAAAAGCGACGTTGCCAAATCACGCAAGCTGTCGCCGCGCAAAAGGGGACCGAAAAGATAGACAGCGAAAGAGGTTACGCACGATGGGGCTACGTCGCCGTTCCGTGATTAGTTTGGAGCTCGTGCTGAGTTTCGTTACAATTGGTTGACAGAGCTCAAGTTAGAATGCGTTTACTTCTGAATCGTTCTTTTTTGTAGCGTGAATTACGTTTCGAGAAAACTGAGTCTAGAATATGACAAAAGACTTTTAAATCTACAACTACATAATACCCTGAAATTCACCAGATTCTCCAGATAATTTCACTTTCAGGCTTGAGTATCGTTTTGTGATCTCTAATTGTTCTATCGTCGATATCCCTCCGCCCTACAGTCTCGCGTATTTTAACAGCGTGTATTTGCCTTAATATTTAAGTAGGAGCTTCAATTATCCCGGAGTACTAACTCAGCTAAGTACGCTGATCAAGATTTCTTGAGAGGGTTCAATCTAGCGTTCGGTCAGCGCTTATCTACAGTTACCCATTTCAGATTATTTAATAACGACGTACCGCTATGCGAAGGTTAGATCACTAACTACAGTTCTGACCAGAACAATTAATTTGTAAACTCGAGTAAAATTGTGGGGGTAATAAAAAGAGGCGGAAACTCGTCAATATATATCGTTCGATTCGGAGAGGACAACGCTCGAATAGGCGACGTAAACGCAATCGCGATAGGTTCCAGAAAAAAAAGCGGCGAACTCGCCCGCCATCTTTTCGGTGACGAAACACTCCGTTCATCATCCCTCTTTCTTTTTTCGCACGGAAAAGCGACCGAAGATCCGGAAAGAAGGGTGTCCCGTCAATTCGTCGCGTGTCAAATTCGTCGCAATACAAATTCGTCGCAAAGTCAGGAATCGTTGAGAGAATAGGAAATCCTTTTCTTATTAAACCTGCGATACACCATATTTAGTGTATGGGAATATATTCGTATCTTATCTTTTATACGTGTTTTAACAAACTTCCCGTCTATGTAGATGGTTGAGATTTCGCAGGAATCCAGTGCGTGTCCGCTGCAACTACCCCTCTAAATCAATTAGGGAGAAAGGTTAATGGCTGGTTTCTCGAAAAACGAAACAATACTTATTCTAATCGATCATCCAAATCTTCTTTAGGCGTTAGACCGAATGTTCACTGAAAGAATGGCCGCAATGGAATAGGCCATTCTCGAATTATTCGTCTGCTGAGAGCGTAACAGGGTTACGAACTGATCATTATAGATCGTAAATTCAGATAACTGTTAGCAATAACCCCGAAATAATTTTATTTTAAATTATTTACCATTTGTAATAACCCCGATTTTTATTTGATGTTTTGTTAAAATGAGATTAGAATAAGCACTGTAGAATTGAATATTACGACACAGTTTAAAATAATTTTGTGTTAAATCCACATACAAATATACACGTACAATCAGTTTAGATGCATCACCATCATCATCAGGCAACAAGAATCAAAAATATATGGCCAGAAAGAGAAGGAGGTTGGGAAGGAAACAAAAAGGTGGAGAAAGGAGGGAAGAAGAGAGGGGGAAGTGGGGGAAGATGAGAGGTGGGGTTAAGGTTGGATGGGGAAGGAGTGGATAACACTGGGAGTCCTATTGCGCGTCTCACGAAGTCTGAGCATTACAGGCTCTTATGGGAGATCTTCTCTCTCTCTCTCTCTCTTTCCCATGTATTTTCCCCTATACATCTATCTCTCTCTAAAGCTAGCCTCGCCGCAGCCACTCTCAATTCGTCGATCCGAGTATTAAGATTAAAAATCACATTAAATACTAAATATTGCTCTGTTTTCGTTCTTTTAAGATTATTTTTTTTATTTCGCAGAGAAAATATATTGTTTTATCGTAATGAACAATAATCACAATTTTAAACTGAAAGGAAATCACTCAAAGCTCGTAATAACAAAATAATCTTCGCTGTTTCGGTAGTCAAAACTTCCAAAATACTAAAACTGCGATATCTCTTCCCCTTTATGTCCAATGTCAACCAAATTTTTCGTGTTACTTGCCATATGGTTCTAATGGCAGAAAATTATTTTATAAGTGATATATGTTTCAATTTTACACTTTTTTAAATTATAAATCATCGCCATCACTCGAAAATTTCGAAATATGACACGATATTTTCAGTCTCTGGCTAACTTACGTTCTACGATATTAAGATGGTACAATGAGCGAATGAAATGATCAGCGATGTTGAAATATTTATTCGGTTTATATTTTGAGACGATATGTTGTGCGGTTTGCCTGAAAATGGCTTTAATATCCAAGAAAATATCGCGAGAAATACGCGATAAAACTACTATGCCAGGGAGTTAATTCAGCGTTGATAAAAACACGGAGGAAAGTGTATTCCCTTGTCGGGCTGTTTTAAAACAATAGCTCCAGATCTTAATGCTGCAAATTATGAGTCAGGCTATCATTCCCAATGATATTTCTGTAAACCTAAAGCAACTTAATATTTTAAAACTTTATGAACATTTCAAAGACGAGATGTTTAATTTATTCTTTTTTTAACGTTTCTTCTGAATGTTGCTCGTACGAGCGTGCAATATCTATACCAGCAAATAAGTGATTTATCTTGCTACAATCGCATTTATAATATCAGCAATTTCACAGTTTACCTCACATTATCTCAAATAATTCAACGGTTATTGAGGTGAATAGAAAAATGCTATCATATTTTCGCGCTTCGACATCAGATGTAGTCTGTTTGCGTTGTGCCGCCCGCCGGGTTCTCGCGAGATTTTCTTGGATATTAAAGCCATTTTCAGGCAAACCGCACAACATATCGTCTCAAAATATAAACCGAATAAATATTTCAACATCGCTGATCATTTCATTCGCTCATTGTACCATCTTAATATCGTAGAACGTAAGTTAGCCAGAGACTGAAAATATCGTGTCATATTTCGAAATTTTCGAGTGATGGCGATGATTTATAATTTAAAAAAGTGTAAAATTGAAACATATATCACTTATAAAACAACTTTCAAAAAATATTCGTGTCCTTTTTGGGGCCCCAAATATATCGGGACCACGGGTAATCCGACCCGGAAAGCACTTCGTTTAAACTTAAATTTCCTCCGATCTTTACTCAGTTACAGCTTCAACGAAGTGAACCGTTCACCCTGTCGAAGAGAAATCGATAAAACATGAGTAGCAGCCTGGTTTCTAATTTTCGGTCATAATTGACCTCAATCCCGGAACAGCAAAATCTTCTCGAGAACACCACCTTTCTTCCTCGAAAATCTCTCAAGAATGGAATATTTTAAATACAAACCCCTGATTTACAGGAACGAGTCTATTCAAGTTAATCGGATATTGTGGCTGATATAATTATATTTACACGTATCATAATACATGCAAATGAAAAATTAAGATAATGGCTAAAACTTTATAAGCAAAAACTCAAAATGTTATTACATAAATTAAGTTTACAGTTCAAGTGTTATTGCACTGCATAACACCTTTATTAGGCAAAGGACAAATAAATACCGTACATAAAAATAATTTCAAGTTAAAAGTTTTAAAATTCCGGTTAACCGAAATCTCGGTTAATCAGTGTCCGGTTAATCCGTAGTTCACTGTACCTCCAAAATTGAGCGGGGGATTTCATAATCTACATCTACATCTTACCCTGCAATTCACCTAATTGGTGGGTGGCAGGGGATGCAATGCACCAAAACCTACCTAAAGATAGTCTATCGCAGGTTGAAATTTTCTATTGTGATCTCGTACTGTCCTCGGAAAGAACAAACGCTCCGTCCTACAATCGATCTCACGTATCTTATCGTCACGGTCGTTCCTACCTATATACGTTGGTGCTTCAATTACTAAAACAACCTCGTCTTTTAGACATTCCGATCTATATTTCTCCAGAAGCCGAAACCTTGAGTTCAATCTGCGATCCTCCAGTGGTACCCAGTTCAAATCCCTCAATAATGAGGTGAAGCTTTTCTTGTGTTCGTACTTTTGTTTTACGAATCTGGCTGCTCTGCGCTGCACTCTTTCTAATTGAATAATATGTTCCTTCTCGTACGGATCCCATATGCATACTTGTGGTCTAACCAGTGATAAGTAACACGATTCACGTACTTTTTCTGTAGTGTTCCCTACTATTCTACCTACGAAAGCCAGTTTCTTGTCGGCCGCGCCTATAACTCGACGAATGTGCATGTCCCACGAAAGATCTCGACAAATGGTTACTCCTAAATATTTTACATATTCAGCTGCTTGAATATTTATTCCATCTATTTTATTGTCGAAACCTTCTTCTGTTTTTACTTTTCCGGAACGTAACTGCGGCACATTTAGTGTAATTAATTTCAATTTGCCATGCTTTGCACCATACTGAAATGGCTCTTAAGTCTTCACGCAGCGACCGATGATCCTCCTGGTTTTTTATTTCTTTATACAGAATGGTATCATCGGCAAAAAGTCTAATTTTAATACGTTCTACCGAGCATATATCATTTATCAATGGTCGGCATGAATTTCTTTGATTAAAAAAACACCAGTACTTATTTGTCAAGCTCGTTGTGCCATCTGCCATGTGAGAGCCTCACTAAATGCAACTGGGTCACGGGTCTTTAGAGAGTTACCGGGCCGTAGAGTCCGTTTGTCGGGCTAATGAGATGCGAAATTCGCACGAGCTGAATCATGTAAACCCGCAGCGAGGAAGGAGTGAAAGTGTCCCTCGACGAATCCGTTATGCATGACCATCGTTCTTCCTCTTGCGCATTTTTACAACGTTGTTTTTGATCGACGGAGAAGATATGGGGGTTCTGCGGAGTGTTTTTAGAATAAACATGGACCGTTTACCGTAACCGTACGGACGATAGGATAGATATATCCCCATTACGAGTAAGTATATCCGCAATGATTCAGTTTAATGTTCTGCATATATATTCGTATGCTCATGTATACGCATATGTATGAATGTATGCGTGTGGGTGTATCAGTCACGTGGATAGCTAATCAATCGTCTACACAGCAATTCAAGAGAATGGTTGAAGTAATACGTGCCATCAATAACTTTATACCTTAAAAAAAACAGCAGTTAAAATAGCATTTCATATTTTTTAAAATATATATTTAAAATTAAAATAAAAACGACAGAAATTTCATAGGTAATTTTTTTAATGCCCGCCTTGGTCGAGGAGTTGGCAATCTTGTCTGCCTCCCAATACTAAAGCCGCCGATAATAATCCTGCATAAGTAATAAATGTCTACTATTGTCCTCGCTACTGTTTAAAACCCATTTTTAAAAGGCCATGAGTGCGCTTTTAAAAGTCAATGTGTCCAATGTAATTTGCCTTGTGCTGTTTTTGGGCTTTTTCAAATAAATAAATCACGAAACAAATTCCGACGAAATATTAATTTCTCCATTAAGGGACGCGAATGCGAACGTTCACTATTTGTGGCACGAGGACAACAACGGCGAATAACTACTACGACTCGACATTTCCTCGTCCTCCAACAACGGCGGGTTTTTCCCACGGAACACACCTCAAAGAGTTCTAGATTTCGGTGGACGGACGCCGAAGGAATGCGACAAATGAAAGGGCCCAACGCATTTACGAACCCGCCTTTCCCGGTGCCTTCAATTCCAGGACTCAAAAGTAGGAAGTGATCAGGAATTAACGATGAAACAGGCGCCTGTAATTGAAGCATTTTTAATTGGTCGAAAGAGGAAGATATCAACCTCTTTGAAATCATACGATGCAGTGTTCTTCCGAAGCGGTGATAACCATTTCCAGAACTATTTTTATCTCACAATAAGTTTCTTGAATCAGGGAGCTCAAAAGGTTTTGGTTTATTGTTAACTACTTGAAATTACCCTGCGTTGCTTGGATTTTTAAGTCATAACAAAAATATCGAGGAAGATTTGAGAATAAAATCAAATAATGAAAACAGGTTAATTTTTATCGTAGAGCTTAATGGTATGCAATATTTCTTGTCTTCCCATCTTTTGCCCAAATAAATAATTTTTCCTGTATCTTTGATCGATAAATTTGGCGACTGTATTTTTATCAAATAATAATCAACAATCTATGGAATCGCTTTTAAAATATAGTTATTTTAGTCAAATTAAGTTCCAGTGGAAGAAACTGCATGATGTTATGTGGTCATGAATCTCAAAAACATTAAAAACTTGGGCAGGAATTGCAAGCTCTAGGGATGCAACCGGTGGAAACACAGTTGAAGATATATTCAAATTTAGCTTACCCATACGTTATCCCATGCAAAGGCTGATTTTGTGGATCTAATTTGTCACTTGAATATTTAAAAGTCAAACCTACGAAACAAATTGAGTTCCCGGACTTTGAAGCCGAATTTGGCGTTAAAAATACGTTGGTATGACATGGAATCTAATAAGTATAATTGGCTTAATTGATGCATACAAATGTTCAGTTGAAAGGAAAGCAAAATGTACATATAGATGTTCAAGGGAGGATGAGTTAACGATTATAAATGTTGGTCTAAATTAAAGAATTGTTATAGAAGTTTTCTTATTTTACCTTCTGAGATATCTTTCACTTGAATCATTTTCAATGTTAAGGAAAGACATATTTCGCTGTCTACTAAGTATACAGAATATGCAGAATACATTAAGTTTTTAGAGAACGAAAGCACTAAAAATTGCACATTAAAACTGTCTCCCATTTACCTTTTGAAATAAATAGCCAGATGTATAGTTTTTTTTGGTGATTGCCCTTCTTTGAATAACCTTAGTTTTTCTTTCTTTTCTACTTTAGTTTATATTAGGTATACATTATTTATTTGTTAATATGATGTATTGTTTATAACGGTCGTCAAGTAGATTGTTATTCCAACAATACGCTCATCGTGCAAGATACTTGAGCACATAGTCTTTAGCTCTGTAATGCGCTATTTAGATAGTCATTCATTGCTTAGCGGATGCCAACACGGATTCCGGAGAGGTAGATCATGCGAAACGCAGCTCGGCCTGTTCGTGGACGATTTGTTGCGATGCGGAGAGAAAAATACTCAGGTCAATGCCATATTCATTGATTTCAGGAAGGCGTTCGATAAAGTATCTCATAGGAAATTAATTGCGAAGTTAGGACAATGTGGTATCAATTCGAAAGTTGTCGGTTGGGTGAGAGACTTCCTCTCGAATAGGGAACAGATAGTTGTCATCGATGGGAAATACTCGTCCCCCGTTAAAGTTGCTTCGGGTGTTCCTCAGGGAAGTGTATTGGGCCCTCTGCTCTTCTTAATCTATGTAAATGATATGTGCTCGGTTGTTCGTAGTAAAATTAGGCTTTTCGCCGATGACACCGTTCTATATAATGAAATAAAAAATCAGGAGGACCATCAGTCTCTGTGTGAAGACTTAAGAGCCATTTCAGCGTGGTGCAAAGAATGGCAAATCGAAATTAATTATACTAAATGTGCCGCAGTCACGTTCTGGAAAAGTAAGAACAAAGATTTAGGTTTCGAATATAAAATAGATGAAATGAGTATTCGACAAGCTGAGTATGTAAAATATTTAGGAGTAACCATTTGTCGAGATCTTTCGTGGGACATGCACATTCGTCGAGTTATAGGCGCGGCCAACAAGAAACTGGCATTCATAGGTAGAATAGTACGGAACACTACAGAGAAAGTACGCGAAACATGCTACTTATCACTGGTAAGACCACAAGTGGAATACGCAGCGAGCATATGGGATCCGTACGAGAAGGGACACATAATTCAACTAGAAAGAGTACAGCGCAGAGCAGCCAGATTTGTAAAACAAAAGTACGAACATAAGGAAAGCGTCACCTCTTTATTGAGCGATTTGAACTGGGTATCACTGGAGGAGCGTAGATTGCACTCAAGGTTGAAACTTCTAGAGAAATATAGGTCAGAATGTCTAAAAGAGGAGGTAGTGGGAATAATTGTGGCACCGACGTATATAGGTAGAAATGATCGAGACGATAAAATACGTGAGATCGATTGTAGGACGGAACGTTATCTAGGCTCGTTCTTTCCGAGGACAATAAGAGATCACAATAGGAAATTTCGAATTGCGTTAGACAATCTTTAGGTAGGATTGGTGCATTGCACCCCCTGCCACCCACCAACTTGGTGAATTGCAGGGTAACTTGTAGATGTAGATGTAGATGTAGATTCCCATGTTATTTAAATGGGAAAAATTAAAAGTGAAAAACTTTAAAAAAATGAAAAATGTAGTTCAAATCGCTTTAAAATCCCTCCCATTTTGCTTATCTTTTTATTGCGGTTAAAATGGCAGCTTCGTCTTGCTTCTATGTTCTGTAGTTGTTGCGTTATAAATGCACCAACAAACAAACAACTTCTTCAAAATATTTATGGTAAAGATATTACATATACAATGCGTTTGTGCATATTTTTAATATACTTTTAAATTGCTTCGCATAAATCCTCCGGCGTTAGAGAAAATTGAATAAAAATAACGGATGGATAACAAAAATATTAGAAAATTCAAAGAAGATGGAACACAGGAAGAGCTTTTTTATGAACGCATAAGTCTCAACATAAATTTCAACTTAGAGAAAGAGAAAAATTCTGAATTTGACCTAGAATAGAACCCGGGTCAAGTTCAGAATTTTTTCTCCTCTCTTTAGTGGAAGTTAGACAATAAAAACATGTTTGGTAACGGAGGAAGAAGTGCGGTGGATGACGAATATCGGGTTTTGGATAACGCAGAACCTTAGGACGTTTGAGATTAAGGAAAAGACGAGAAATTCTTTAAAGGCGGTAAAGGCATAAAAGGCGAAGTCGACTTTTAAGAAGTCCCACGTAGCCAATACGAAAGGTGGGGAGAAATCATGAAGTCATGATGAATTTCTATTCATAACCCGTCGCCAATCAATATCTCGTGTCAGCGGGCGTGAAACTTCAAAACCAAAAATAATGCGCAGGAAGACGTAATTATCATCTAAAAGCACACGAGGATAAAACTTTGGGCCAATATAATGCGATGTTAAGGGAAGAATACGAGCGAGTGAATGATTACTAGAGATTAGATTCTGAAATGCATTTGACCCATTTAATAAGCCAATATAAATGATTTGCGTAGAAAATTTATAATTAAATATACTGCTTGTCTTTTATGCTAAATATCCCGCCACATATCTGCGACCCGCAACGAAGAGAGAGGCGTCAGATCCGATGGTCATTGACGTTAACGAGGGTCACATTTAATATTAATGCGCTGATTTTAAAAGGACGTAATGACGTTAATTGATCACTAATGGGTGAAATGCGAACTGACATTAGAAGAAAATATCCTGAAAATAAATACGCACCGTTTGCCGATTACGTAGAAAGGAAGGGGTCCGTATCTCTGCAAAACTAATCTACTCCTACATAATACTCTTATAGTCACATCACAGGTGGATGGCAGCGGGGAAAGTCACATGATCACAGAAATTCTTCATTTACCATTGGAGAACAACCTGGTCCTGCCCAACAAATTTAAAAAGTCTTTGCTTTTTGTCCCTCCAAGATAAGAATGTCGGCGTTGTTCAAGAGCGATGTGTGGCGATCACCGAGCGAACATTTGTTTTGAATGCGATAATCTTACAGAAATTACTTCCTATCATTTTATATATTATCTTAAGTTATTATCACACCCTTTTGTAAAATAAAATTTAAGAATTTATAAAAATGTTATCGGAAAATAAATTTTTGAGAAAAGTAGTATAATAGACGAATGTTTGGTATTAACGTCCCACCTTGACCATGTTTAGCAGTCTAGGGTTATGGGGGCGAAAACAACGTGTCCTCCAATTTCTTAACTTTGCATACGCGGAATTCAATTTTCGGATATCACGAGTACCCGTTAGAACGAGTATTTTCATGAATTTTATAAATTCTCGATATATCGAGGCTTCGCTGTAGTTCCGCGTAGCCGTCCGCCCTTTCCAATCCCTCCGCAAGTGTTCTTGCGGGCTGGATCAAATGGAACGACTCTCTCTTTTCACACAAACACCGGACTCATTCCCGACCTTCCCAGCTTCGTTTGACCTTCAAGGAGTATCATCTGCGACATGAGTCTCCATTCCACAGAGCTCTCTCCCCCTCCCCCGTTTCCCTCCCCCATTACCCTCCCCCTTGACTCTTCCCCGTTACCCTCCCTCACGTCCCTCCGACATCAACCGAAGGGGAATACCCACGACCGCAACGCTTCCATTCCCTCTTACCCGCCTCATATTCTCCTCGCTCAAGCTCCCTATCGACCTCGCGGATGGATACTCATCCTTTTCCACAGCGTTACGCACCTCTCCTCCACCCACTTCCCAGTTATCACCATCCTTCAAATGTTTTCTTTCTTTTGAAAAAAGAAACGCGCGAACATGAATTGAGGCTCTTTCCTCGACGGTCGGTGACGTCAGTCAATGGGCGCGCCATCTCTTTCGCTCACTTAGTCGGAAAAAACTAGTTCTTTTTCACGGAAGAGGACGTTATCTTTCTTTATACTACTGCAGCCGTAGTTGTTTTTTTTTCAAAAGCCTCGTAAGTCGAGAAAACGGTGTGCGAACGAATTAACGCTAGCGATAATTGTGGGGGAAAAATCGCTCTGCTCTCGGATTGTGAATGGTAATAATGACGGTAAGTTTTCGCCAGGAAATTTATTAGCTTGGACTTATCTTTAGAGCAGGGCAGTGATTGTAAGGTCCCAAAACCTGGCGGGATGGTGACCGGAAGACCCCGCATCGAATGAAAAAAGAGTTACGACAGAGTATTTGTCTTGTCTCGTGAAGAATAAAGCAAATTGACCCTGGATCCCAAATAGCATCCAGATGGAGGAGTCAGTCAGCATGCAAAGGAGACAACCAGTGGATTTCGAGGAAATGTTTTTCTAAGAAATTTTCAAACCCCATTTGGGAAAAGCAGAACGCTTTTTAGGCATTAGTTTCACAAGGGTTGTGTTCGAAGCAAGACCAGTACTGAGAATGCGTCAGTGTTTTTTGGATTTGGATTTAAGATTTGTAGTTTGTGAATTATAACTCGTTAGTATTTTCATCCGATATAATGAAATCGTATTTTATGGTTTTCGCTTAGTATATTAAGTTAATTTTGAACTGTGCACTTTTTAAGGAGAAAAAACTTGGTTCCGGTAGTGATTGGTTTCTTAACAATAATATCTTTTGTTTTCAACTATTCTTACGAATTAATCGAAATTTCCCTGGCATCAGATTTGTAGCATTTGGTAAGTCATAATTCAAATTAATCACTTTTTAATACAGACATTTTTCTCAAATACGAATTCAACATTGTTATTATTTATAAACAGGCATACATGATTAGTGAAAGAGCTTGAATATAACCTAAAGATAGCTTTAATTTTTAGAACAGCTATATTGCTAGAGTTTGAATATTTTTATGATGAGTGGAGTCCGTTGCATTTGTTTTAAATTACGAATAAACAACGATTGACTATAATTTAACTTGAGTGCATATGACGACAGAAAGCAAAATAGGAGTATTTACTAAATATAAGAATGCAGTTAACCTTTCACGATTATTGTTTAATGGACCTTTCGAGCAATAATGGTTTTTATTAAATATGGAATTGATATACTTTAATTTTCAAAATATAAAAAATGAAAGGTAACATTAAACTTCTTTTAGATATAGAAAATTGTCACTTTCAAATGACTGATCGGAAAAAGAAACATCTCTCAGGAGCGGAAGCGTAGAAAAGCAGGGGAGGCATATATTCAAAGCTCCTACGATGGATTGACCATGTATTTTAAAAGGAGAGATACCAACACTGTGGGCGATGACATGAGCCAGGAACAAACTTATGATATGAGGTTAGGTCTGGTTCCAAACTGGAGAGTTTCAATCTCATATCGGGTTCCACGTTCAGCCGATTCCTCTTCTTTGTTCTCAACCCCACAAGTTGAAAATCCCACCTCGCAGTTATACGTAGTTGGGACAGGCATCAGGGACTTCAACGCGACGTCCGTGAGTCCAGCGTATTCCGACTGTACGTGGATCCAAATGTCCGTCAAACCTTTCTCGCTAATCACCAAATTCAGTGACATGTCCGAGGCAAATTTCGCAAGATTATCCACCTCTTTTGATGGAAGCTTGATATCGATATCCTCAATGCGCTCCATGATTGCGAAAGGATTCCTGATCCACTCAAACCCTTTTCAGGTTCTGTGAAATACTTCCCGAATTGCTCGCGAATGCCTCGTAGGCGCGCGTTCAAGTCTTCGATAATCAGCCCATCAATTTATTCCCCGGATTTAGGCAAGAAATCGTTAAGAGTTGTGAAACTTTCAAATTCTCGGCGGTCGAGGAGGCTACGCCACAGTTCCATCTTCGTACGTATAGCTTTTACTTTGTCCTGGACATTAAAGACGGTGACATTTTTTCCTTGCAAGGCAAGGTTCAAGCCGTTCAGGATGATGAAAATATTTGCTAGTTATCCAGTTGGGCAAGCGACGAGAAATCATGCATGCGGTCTGAGAGGTGAAAGACTTGACATTCACTATCGTACAGGTACATTTTGACCTCTCGCAATTCAAAGAGGCGGAGGAGTACTTTGCCCCGCGACAACCAGCGGACTTCAGTGTGGAATAGAAGTCGCGTGTATGCGCTCCCCATTCTTCACATGGGATTTTTAAAATGCGTGCATTCAAAGGGCGGCCTTTGATAAAATTTACAATTTTTACTGCCTCATCTAGAACCGTTTTAAGGCCAACTGACATATTCTTCACAGCAAGTTGTTCACAATGAATGCTGCTGTGCGTTGCTGCTGCCAATAGTGCAACTGCTTTGACACATGCAGATAGGTCCTTCCTTCCGCCAGTCACTGCCGAAGCGCCGTCAGTACAAATACCGACACATCGTGTCCAATCCACTTTATTAAATACAATGAAGTCGTTCACTAATTTGAAAATGGCTTCTCCTGTTGTCTTGGTAGACAGGGATCGGCAGAACAAAAATTCGTCATGTACTTTTCCTGAATATTCATACCTGACATATGCCAGAATGTTAGTATCGCCAACTACAGGGTGTCCCGCAATAGGATGTACATAGCTTAACTACGTGCTCTTGGGAACATTTTGAGTCGAAAAGTTCTAATTAACATCGGTCTGATCTGCAACGGTTTGTCAAGAAAATGAGAATTATAATTTAATTGCATTTGTAATTTGTACAAGTATAATTCCATTAAAATTTAGATCACATGCTTACACTAATACTGCATTATAAATTGATTGTTTGTATGGTTATACACGAAAATGGTATCGGCATACTCTTCGTTAGAAAATGAAGCCATTGTTACGTCTACTACGTAGTTGTTGCCTTTAACACTCAGCGACACAGTGAACGAAATGAAGAGTCAACAAACACTACGCTCACTCAGTGTACAGCTGACAATCACTGACTGCCCTCTGTCTTGCCTACGTCATGTGTGCGCATTCTCGTGGCAGCTTAGTGAACTAAATTTTCAAATACAACCAATGCATAGTGAATGCTAATTCTCATTTTCTTGACAAACCGTTGCAGATCGGACCAATGTTAATTAGAACTTTTCGACTCAAAATTATTCCAAGAGCATGTAGTTAATCTATGTACATCATATTGCGGGACACCCATATCGGTGGACTCGTCAAGTTAGAGCGAGAAGTACAGACTCTGACGCAGGCGCGATAACAGCTGGTATTCCAAATCATCAGCCATGCATGTTATTTGGCGTTGAATGGTATCATTGGAAAGGGGAACCTTCTCAATAGCATTCTTTGCCTTTTCCCCAAGCATGGTGTTTGCCATTATTTTTGCAGCAGGTTTGATCAAGTTCTCTGCCACAGTATGATATTTCCGTCTTTGCCGCCAGTAGTGATACCCTGTATGAAGCCTCTGTAACGTTGGCATTTTTCCCACCAGTAGTAATGAAATGCATGGTGTTCTTATAGTGGATTAGTTCTTTGTATTTGTTCTGAAAAAACTCCGGAGGCTTACCAATGTATTCCCTGTGTTTAGATTGAAAACGACGATTCAGCTTGGAGGGTTTCATTGCTTCATTAGCCAGAGTTTCATAACGCAAGACACAATGCGGGTGGGGATTTTCTTTATCTCCTGTCCAGAAAAATCGCATTTTTTAAGAAGTCACTCTTTTACTTCCTTTTCACTTTTGGCCCTCCTTTTTGTTGTCTTGTTGATCACTGTTCTTTGCAATATTTCGCCAAGAATTTGTTCACTGTTCACGTATTGTACTTCATTGTACACTGCAATTGTCACGTTATAGACTCCGGAATCACCCTGTCGCCGTTGTGGTTCACAAATCACTTCACTCGCATTGTTACCACAATTTTGCACCTTGTTCACATTAACGCTATAACAATACTGCTGATGCAAATATGCATCACTACGCACTGTAGGGTTAAGGAAACAACCCACAAAAAACTAAATTGATAATGACGAAGCTAAACTAACAGTAATTTATAATTAAAAATCAAGAATAGCAGCAATTGAAATCCACAACCAACACAAAACAACACTGATGATGCACTGATAACAAAGTGTCCTTTCCGAAAATTGCTGGAATTCAAACTATCTGCGTGTGCGCATGCGCAGTAGGAGCTTTGCAACGTTGCCAAGCGTTGCGTGGCCCAGACATCTTACATTAGTAGAATACTAAATTAGAGAACTCAGTAAACTATAGTAAACCGCTAATTTTAGTTTCATCATCATCATAGGTAGTCTGTCCGTAGTCAGGTCCGTGATTATTCTTGGTTAAACCTGGTTCTCCATATACTCCTATTTTAGTTTATAAATACCAAATTTTAGTAACCCTTAATAACTCACTTAGTAGGTTACTAGTAAGTAGCCCTTAGTCGTACGTAAAAATGAAAGTCTGTAGAATTGCGCGTCATTCGCCCGTAAGAACCAAAGAAAGGGCTTCTTCCATTTTTGGATCAGTTTGCGGCCAACCAGTGGGCCGCGGACCATACTTTGAAAATCACTGCTCAAGCGCAACGCCGACTGAACGCAAGGTAGAAACATCTAACTAAAGCGAGGTTCAACCGAGAACGTTTCGGGAATAAATGGAACCTCTTATTATGTCGGAGGGCACCACCACTATGACGAAATGCGTGAGGTCGATTGTAGGACAACCAAATTGAGTTCAATATTAAAAAATGGAAAAGGCACTTATCCCAGACAGGGTCGTGTTTTGGGCAGTTAGAGCCCTAGGCAAAGCAGATTTTTGGGACCCCATCTTCACATATTATTAAGGAAGGCATATAGAAATAATATAATAGAAAAACAAATTTAATCCGTAGTAAATGTTAAAAATCCTATATTTTAAAGTAAACAAACATATATATTTAATTTTTTCTTTCTACTTGTTGCTCTTAAGAAGATATCTAAGCTCCCTAACCTTTATCAGGCATGGAGCATGCTTATTGCGATCACTCGAATCTCTTTATAAAACAAAGTCGTACAGGTTGTCACTTTGCGACTCCCAAGCATTTTGGAATGAGACAAAAAATGGCTATTTCACTTCGAAATGTGCCGAGCCTTGCCCTGGGACATTCAAGCCTGAAGGTGCGAAAAAACTTCGTTGCGCTACACTCCATACCAACCACCTGTTCGGCGAATTACGGGACTTAACCAAGACGAAAAGTTCGTCGCGACACGAATGAACACTTTTCAACGCCATCATAGGAGTCCGTGAGGTAACCTCAAAGACGTTAGCACATCCGGGGAAAGCCGGATCCTCGTGAAACGAATCCGTCCGTCGTAACGCAAAGGGCAAAGATGCCAAGCGAACCGAGCAATTTTATAATAATGACCGCCTCGGACGCTACACGTGTGTCTCGGAGCTACGAAAACCGCAAACCTAAGTATTGTGTGCAGCGGAATGCAATTGAGAGAGAGAGAGAGAGAAGGGTCGTTGGACGGAAAATGGAACGTATGTGCAAAGCCGCTGACCCAAAACAAGGCAGAAGACTTTGAACCCTCTATATAGAAACGCGGTCCGGGGAATTCCCACTTATGAACGTGTGGTAGGAAGTTTCTTTATTTTCCTTTCAACCAAACCCTTCAAAGATGGTCACGATGAGAACAAACCTAGTAGTAGAAACAAGGCTACTGAAGCAGGAGAAAGAGTGACGGAAGATGAGAGACAAATGTGTTTGTGTGTGGCGAATACTGAGAGTTTTTCTTATATGGAGCATTTCAAAGGTTCTTGGAGTGAGGTGCGTTCTGTGAGACAACCACTTAGATAAGTGAAAAATTACTAAGCTACTTTAATTTCCGATATTTTATGTTTTAGAAATAAAGGTTTAATATAAGGTTTGTATTCTCTTTATTATCTTTAAACGCAAGCAGTTTCCATTCTGAGAGGTCGCGAAAACGGAACAATCTATAGGTATGGTATAGTTACGACTTTTTTGTTTTTTTTTAAAGATTTTTAGTATGCTGTTGCATTTTACTAAAATTAATAACTCCTTATAAAATGTACTACCCATAGCAATTGTTCAGGATTACAGTATAACGAGTGTGAAGCTAAACCTTTCCAATTTATGAGTAGGAGTTTAGATTAGACCTAAATTCCATAAAAGTTAATTAATTAAACGTATGGATATATTTAGAAGAAACAATCATTGTGCAGATATAATAAATATTTCTAATATTCTGAAATTAATGTTACGTTTTATATTTATTGGTAGATATTAGAACAGGATAAGGGGGAGGCGATATGGCAGGCTACCTTAATAGAGGGTTGTCGATGAAGTTTGGGAACCGCTGCCTTAACCCATATGGCAGATTATTAAACACGAAAAACTGAATTGCAGAAACAACAATAATTTTTAAAATAGCGGTCTGGGAGAACGCGCTTCAGCGACAATGTGATCATAATTTCTTTTCACTAGTCAAAGTTAAAAATGACTCGATCAATCTCTGATGCATTGATGAAAATAAGCGAATGGCCGCGTTATTGTAGCAAAAGGAAATTCAGCGACGATTTGGTCATCTTACGCGTTTAGCCGGCGTAATAATTTAATAATTTCCTCAAATGAACAACCGAGACGGCAGCGGGAAAAATGGATCAAATTAAGCAACCTGCTTCTTATTTATCGAACGGTGAAAGTTAATAACAACGACTTTCTACCGTCCGAAATTAATTAAGCGTCGCAAAAAATGAAACTATAAATACCAAGATGAACCATGCTGATTCAAAATTATGAAACGATATATTTCTTAAATCGCTCAAACGTGTAACGAATTTGAGAGGTTCGATTGTATCCGAATTGGACTGATATTAAAATTATTCCTCGATTACAGAAGAACTAGGAGTCTAATTCGATGAGTCAGGCAAAGGTCTTCGTCCGAACCGACCACCTCGAGGAAGATTGTTTTCTTGTTCCGCACCTCTTTCTCGGAACTATCAAAAATGTTCGAGGCAATAAACTTATGAACCGCAGGGGGAAAATTCCAGTCAAAAAATAGTATAAACGAAAATATCGCGAACATCTCCGACTTCAGAGTGAAGCAAAATTAAACGGGCATGGGATGTTTTTTACTTTCTCCATATACGTAATATAGGGGCAAGTATTGTATTCATGAAAAAATCGTCTTCGAGATTTCAACGAAAATACACGTTTTGAGATCCCCTGAAGACGTTTTGACCATTTTCTCGATGATGTCTGTGTGTGTGTATGTGATAGATTTTTGTGAGTGATCTAACTCAAAAACTATTAATCAGGTCAACGCAAAATTTTATATTTAACATTTTCATAAATGTTAGAAGAACTGATTAGGTTTTGGTAAAAAATCGGTCAACCGGAAGTGGGTGTTTACTCTTGTCACATCCGTTATTTTGAAATATTTGCTTTAATATTTGATAAATGTAAAAATGTTACGGAATAAAGGTTGTAGGAAATTTTATTTTCTACAACCTTTGTTTGATACATTTTTTCATATAATGCATTGTTTAAGATATATCTTATATTTTTAGCTGCCACCACCACGCCACCTACCGAAGACTATTGTTTACATTTGACGCTTAGTTACGTCTTAGTAACGCTCCTTTTTCTTTTCTTTATTGTTGGAGCTTTGTGGTTATATCCAATATCAGAATGCTATGGTGCGAGGTTATTTCTGTTCTTTGTAAAGTCTAAAATTTTCTCGGTTTCTTAAAATATTATTATGGAATATTATTTGGAATTTTTAGAAATATTACAGATATGGAGAAAGTCATGTGGTGGCCACATCAGATTTTTGGAAGATGCAGTAAAGATATTTCTCGTCGCCGGAAGAATAAAACTTTTACGATTGTTAATATACTCGTACCAATCTTGGATATTTTCGCATTTGAGCTCCATGGGCAGAAAGAAGAACTGAGCCTTGTTCCGCGGGCCTAAAGTTCGAGATAGCAACAAAGTGTTAGCTAGTGTATTAGGTTAATGGACGAGGCCGAGACTTCTTGGAATTCCATAACCAAATAATACGAGAAAGTGTTTTTAATGAAAAACATTTGCTAATTTCCACATCACCATCATCACCTGATGATGGTGATTATTCGCAATTATTTGTGGAAATCAACAAAAACATTTCATCAAAAATACTTACTCGTATTGCTAATTTTATCTGGGCTCGTTTATAAGTGAAACAAAATACGTTGATTTAAAACTTATATTATTTAAGCGATGTAAACTATGGCGCGAGACTTACCACGCTATCAACATTGTAAATGTTGCTCACAATCGCCACGGCATGAATCCTACCAGACGGATAAGTAATACGTACTTGGTATACACAGAGGAAATCACAATACGTACAGATGGCCAGGGGCGTAGAGAGCAAACGTGGGCGTCGAGAGCTAACGTGGGCCCCGGTGCAGTGTATGACGGGCTCCCCTTGTGTGTGCGTGTTCATAAACGAGGTGCGCGTCTTAAACGAGGGCGCGTGGCGCACGGGTAAATACGGTATTTAACTTATGAGTAATTATCAACAAAAATAGTTGCTTAAATAAATACAACTAAGGATATAAATAAATAGCGGGCGATTACTTACCTTTATTGTTAATCCCAATTAAACGTCTTGAAAGTACAGGTCCGTATAAATTATGCTGGTCGCACTAATATATTGAATTCATATATAGTACATATTTATACCGTATAAATGACCGTGATAAATGGACGTCAACACCAGGAATGCTAGGAAACCACTGAGATCCGCCTACTCTAATTTTTGTTAACGTCTTTCCCCGCACATCCACTTTGCCAACCATACAAGTATACAGCATACCGGTATACTCGGCCGGGCTCCTTGAAGAATTGCGGGCCCGGGTACTTCCCCTTTCTCGTCGGGCCTGTAGATGACGATCACTGTGATTACCTCCCTGAGAGGTAAATGGGATACCGGTTGAGCAGCCACGGTTACCCGCAATACCCCGGATCTCCGGGCGAAAACAGGGCCAAAAGGCGTGGGACATGCTCCGTGACGTCCACTCGTTGGCATTTGCAATATCGTCCTCTGCGGGAGGGAAACCCCCGCTTCGAAAGTTTCAAAAGATTAGGTCGATGAGGGAGCGAAGACATTTTCGAACGCAAGTCCAAGTTCCGTTCGAGTCCTCTTACGTCATGTAACCACTCGGAAATTCACGAATTTCTCAAATTTGGACCGAGTGGAACCGGCATATTTTAGTCGTTTATTTTCAAGTATGTATCTAGGATGTCACGGCAGCAACTACCAAAACAATGCAATATAAATAGTTCCCAAAATAACATGCATATAGTATCAACAAAGACAATCGAGAGCGATTCCGAGATTCTTTTTCTCCTAGGAGAGGGAGTTTTTTTTCTTTTTAGCCCATTCCAAAATATTTGGGAACCTCATAATGAAAAACAGTGAGACTTTTTTTTTAAGATTAGAGTGATTGCCATAAACATGTTTCATGACTGATAAACGTTAGGGAGCTTAGCTAAATTCTAAAGAGCCACAAGTATGTACTCAAGGAGCCATATGCGAGGGCACAGGTTGACGACCCCTGCCCTACGACGATCAGGGTTAATTTATTTATTTTCGTTTTTATCTGTTTGTGACTTTTAGTGCACTGCCATCCACCAAGTAGGCTACTTGCAGGGTATCATGTAGATGTAGGAAGGGAAATTGGAAATTGCTAGGGACATTTTGGTGCATAGCATGGTACATACATTTACATTACTTCCCTGCAAGCCGCCAATATCCTTTGGCAGAAGATATCATTGCACGAAACACGCACTCGATTTGTAATGCTCCGTCCGGAAAAAAATAACGTGTGGTATTTAGAGGTAGGCTCAAGAGCATTATGCCGCGCACATCCTCGATGAATTCTGCGCCATTAAATTAATGTTTCGAATAGTTTCCGCTTGTACGCCATTCCTATGCATTTCATTGTTTGCCAACTCACGTCGCTCATAATCATGCATTGTATCTATATTCGCTCTTAATAGATATCAACAAAATCAAATCCTGGAAGTGGCAGTTATCAAACTATCCCGATCCGTTGTCAATATCCGACGTCTACAATTACTGCATAAATAATTCCCGGATATCTTTATTATCAACTTTTATATTAACTTCGCTTTATATACGTATATGCTAGCTGAAATTACCCGGCGTTGCTCGGGTTTTTAAGTCATAAAAAAAATATCGAGGAAGATTTATTGCTTGATTTAAATTGGCACCTTCATCTTGCTTTTACGTTCTGTAGTCGTTTCATTATAAATGCACCAGCAAACAAACAAATTCTTCAAAATATTTATGATAGAGATATATGCTTTGGTCCCCATCTTATCTGAAAAAATCCAAAGCTGCTTGCAGGGTTCGAACCACCTCACCTGAGATAAACACCGCGGAAGACGACGATTTAGTCACCTCGGCTACCAGATCTACACGTTGGCGCTGTGATAAATGTTTATTTGAATTCATGTGGGAAGACAAATATATAGTATTAGTGGCATTTTCATATTTATTTTTTAAATTGTTTTCTTTTTAGTGGTTTATTTTTATAATGTCATTATTTTGACAACAGTTATCACAGTATTTCTACTATATAACCTTAACTTTCCTTTTCTGTATTTATATTGTTGAAGCGAATCTGAAGAAATTGCAAGCGTCCATAATAGCAACGAGATTATACAAACTATTGTTATTGTTCGTGGTGTAATAGAAGTCTCTTATTTTAATGTGGATTTGTATTGATACGAGCATTCGTACGTTGTTTGAAGGGATATTTCTGCTAATAATTGTGTTTTTGTTTATCGTAATTATTACTGATAGTAAGTTTTTATTTATCTTAAAAACTTTTTATCTTTATTCATTTAAGTTTATTCTTAAAATTGTTTTCCCTATGAAAAGGCCATTGAAAACCTCGTTGGTGATCAACAGTTTCACTCCTACTAGTATCTAAAGCTGAATTACTCTGAAATAGCAGTATATTTTCTTTGATTTTAAGCAATATGAATGCATAAGTCAGTATTTTCATTAATGAAACAAAATATACTATCAAACTTCTTACAACTTATATACCAAACATTCCTACGTTTGCCACTGAGTTCTCAACTTTTGTCTGCCATTCTCTCAACTGTAAAAAGATTAAATATAGAGACCCCCACATCACTCAACAGCTGGTAAGTAGACACTTTTGCAAATTTTTACGCCCATGCAAGCTGAAAAGTTATCATAATTATATTATAAAGTTTATTCATACTAAAGTATTAACTATATAAAAGTTGGTTATAAAAATTCATTTTTATATCTTCACTTGTTCCTATTGTTTTGTATGTATCCGCAGAAATGATATGAACTGATCCAGTTATAAGTGCCCAAAATTAGGTTAAATGGAAAAGGGAAAGAGTTACTCGTTATGTGTCTAGAGAATAAGAAGCGTTAAGGTATGTCGCGTGTCATATGATTCATGAGAAAGCCTTCGTTGAGGGAAGGAATGACACATTCTTCCGTGAGTGTATAAATTAAGATTGAAATTCAAACGGAAATAGCAGTTACGATATGTACGTAAACAACTTTACATTACGATAACTGAAATATCTCTTCGATCATATATTTCACGTTCTTATTCGAGGATCCTTTACGAGCACGCAATAAAAGCTCCTGGCCGCCGAGTATAAATGTTATGTATTTAAAATCTGAGAATAAATAACATCCACTGTATTCTACAAACGGCTTACTCTAGAAATTTTTTTACGCAAAAGACAACTGTATGCAATTTCGTGCACGTTAAACTAAAGAAAATAACTATACGATAATGATTTGGATTTGTATAGCCACCATCACCCAACGACAGTAATTTTATTTATACGAATTTGCGAAAAAATTTATACACCTGTTTTACTCATTAAAGATTCTTTTAAATAAAATTCCACGAAGCCACGGCTTTCTCGATCGATTACAAGCTAATTACTGCAGTTTATACAGCAATAAGAACGAGAACAAGAATTTACTTCGCTACTTTAATAAAATCAAAGCTCAAAATTCAATTAGTACCTCGGGACCATGCAGTTTAAGGATTTATGAAAAATGCAGATTATTGAGCGGTATGGAGGTCATATAATGGTTTAACATATAAATATAAATAAATGTGAAAATGATATAAAGATAATAAAATAATAACATACAAAAATTAATATTTGGATGCGTGAATAAAAATTCAAGGACGTTGGGTTCAAAATGAAAATACGAGAATAAATGCATTCTGAATAAATGAATAACATTCACACACTATATGAATCGATGAAAACACAACTACACCTGTTATTAGGCAAATAGGATTTAAGAATCGCCGAACTCCCAAAATCCAACTCTTTCGAAACCGTACGAATTCTTGATCTTTTCGGATTTTTTGAGGTTTGACTGTGTTCGAAAAGTCACTGCACCAACACCAGAACCAGCCATAGCCTTAATTTTGTCCTGAGCAAATGGCACCGAACTGGGGAACATGTTGACATTGATGGGAGTCTCTGGAGAAACGGCGGGAAAAGTCCAGAGATTGAAATCAGAAGAAGTTAAAGAAGAATTAACAGACGTAATTAAAAGGTCACCTTACGTAGGACGCCACGGCCATGCTGACAAGATGCGAGAAATTGATTTTAGGATGGACACAAGGGATCCATTTTTCCTAAGACAATACAAGAGCATAACATGAGAATAACATGATAGGTCGGTTTTTCCCTCTGCCACGCGACAAATGCGGTGTCTTGGAGGACATTTATCCAGATGTTTAATCCTGAGGGTTGGACTCCATCACCCTGCCCGGAAGCCCCTGCCACCTCTGCCAAACAACTAACCCACCGAGACACGCGTTAATGCATGAAAAAATTGACGTCACTTCACTGAAATATCTCGGTTAAATTGTAAGAATTAAGATTACGATCGCACGACGAACAAATCAGAAGTAAAACGAGTAATTCACCAGTCTAACACTAACACGAACGGCTGCTAAACGAACCCTCCACGTATAATAACGTTATTCTTCGACGTTCATTTATTAAACAAACAAGAAATCGAAGAAAGGAAAAGATTAATTCCTCTCTGGTAGGTGTCCTTGGGCCCTCGAAAATGGGAGGAAAACACGAGAGCCAGAAAACTCGAAAAAGGAAAAACGTGAAATCGCTAAAATAAGTCAAGCGAAGGTCAACTGCGGTCTCATGATACGTATATATCCATATCCTTAAACGTGCCATGAAAAAACCCGCGGATTAGTGGTCGTTGTTTATGTGGTGGGAAACTTGGTTACGTGATTGCTAGGACGCTTTGATCGTTATTGACAAAGCTATCCTTGAAAATAAAGGAGCGAGCAAAAGCGCAGAATGCTAAAATTATAATTCGCGTTGGACACCTCAACGTGAATCCACCTCTTCATCTTCAATTTCCTTTATCTCTCGGTATAGCCGAAGTAATTTTCTTCGCGACTAAAATGTTTAGTTATCCTCTTAAAATATGCCTCAATTTTTCCCCTGGCAAACTGGTCCACTCTAAATTATTAATCAAGGTAGGTTTAACTTCGTGGAGCGACCTTATACAAATGATATAAAACTCGCTATGCAAATTTCCTTTATATATTCGCACCGGTTCTGCAGTAATAGCAAGCGATTCGAAGTGTTTGCAATATTTTACGCCTGATATAAATTTAAAGTGGACATTTATATAGCGAGTCCGATTTCAAACGAAATCATATCTGTTTCTATAGTCTAACCTGTTTCTTCTCTATTTCTGGAAGCACGTTTCGATACGCCCTGCAAAACCAATGCCAAAGGGAAACAATTTTTAGCTGATATATATATACATATTTTTACGTCAAAGATTGAAGAAAGGGGTGTCAAATTTTGGGAGACTACAAGATGTTGAAGGGAGCCTTTGAAGGTGGAATGATATTAATATGACCCTAGATAAATGCATAATAATTTGGTCTATATGGGTCCGTATGAAATTAGACCCTGTATTAAAAATTACAATGTTTTAGCATGTCGCATTGGGGTATTAACGGCTTGCAAAAAAAATCGAATTATAGGATCTTAATTACATAACCAACCAAAGAGTAATTGAGATACGCGATATATGATGACAACAGATTACTATAAAAATCAGGAATAAAAAACACCTTGACCACATGCAGACGCAAACTGCATGCATTGGAAGCAAATCACCAAAATCTCACGATTGCTCATGGCGTGGCTGGCGTGCGTCCTGAAAAATGAACAGCTCAAAATCCTCCGAATCCGCAGAAAAACTTTCAGGTGCCAAACATTATGACGTCAGATAAATTCGTCGAAAATCACTAACGTTCGTTTACTCTAGCTCATCCTTCCTCTTCCCTCCATCGATCGTACGGAGGAAGGAACGATCTACGCGAATACTGGAAAGTGACGCGATCATCACGTATATTATGACGACAGCTTAAATGGGTCTTTTTTCACATTCCTTCCGAGAATCTCCGTTCGTCCGTGAAAAGCATCGCTGGCTTATTGCTCAATGAAAAAGCTGAGTAAGAATGAATATGCGCTGACACAATCGCCGCATAAAGCACTTTATCGGTGCTTAGTGTCTCTCGCCGTGCCACACTCGGCCTTTACATTGGAGGAAGCTAATGGACAACTGTAGTTTTTTCCCATTGAAATCCGCATACGCGCAGAAGCATAAGGCACTTCCCGATGAGTAGAAAAATTATGACTGATGACATAACCCTCTATCCCTTTGCTCATAGGTATGGAAGAAATTACAAGCTACCCTCTTTTATAGAAAGACACGTTATCTAGTACAGTATAATTAGCGAAATAAAAAAAACTCAGACCTCGAAACCCGAAATAAAACAAATAAAAAATAAAATTTTTAAGTCAATAAGTTTTATGAAGCGCACAAAAAATGTAAAAATAAAATTATTATAATTTTGTTATTAATAACTTATATAAAACGCACTGAATGAAAAAAGAATTTAAATTATCGAATTAATAGATATACTGAATATATAAAAGTTATGTCGCAATTCTAATAATTAGTTCAGATGTCTTAAAGAATTCAACATAAGTATTATATATTCAATATCTCTATTAATTCAATAATTTAAATTCTTTTTAGGCGCGTTTCGCTTCCAGCACAAGCGCCTATTATAGCGTCGGTTTGTCCGTCCGTCCGCATGTTCGTCCTCGGCTTCTAAAGGACGGATTTTTATGAAATTTGATATTAAGGACTTAAAAACAAAGACAATAATAAAATCACAAAAATAAATCACGTAAGCCAATCAGGGGTACCACTTTAATGGTGACAAAAAATGAACTTTCCGTTATATCTCGTAAATATTTGGTCAAATTAAAATAGTTTCCAAATAAACTTATAGAACTAGTAACGTAGAGTATTACATTTCCTATACATTTTTATCGTAGGAGTAGCCGTCATCAATAAAACTGAACAAGAAAGTCGTAATTCGCTTTGAACTTGGAAAAATCATGCATAACTACCTAATTGTTGTCAACGTAAATAATCTTATTGGTTACTGATGTAAATAAGATCTGCTATAATTAAAAAATCCATTTAATTCCTTACGCGTGCATGACAGATTTTGTAAGCGGAAGGAAATAGACTCTCTACGGCGAAGAAAAGAACGTAAACGTAAATATTACAACTACTGAACTCAAGTGAGGTATGTTTTAAGTAATTTTCGATTGTTCGGTTGATTAAAACTGATTAGAAAATAAATCACTAAATATAAATTGAATATTTCTCTGGAATATAACTTCTTTTTCATTCATTGCGTTTTATATAAGTTATTAATAACAAAATTATAATATTTTTATTTTTACACTTTTTGGGCGCTTTATAAAACTTATTGACTCAAAAATTTTCTTTTTCTTTTTAATCTTCATGTGAAATCTATGAATACGTTTATATATTCTTCAAAAATTAATTTTATTAACTAACTAGGGAGATGCCCGTTGAAATTCTACGGGAAAGCTTTTAATTAAAATTTCGTGAATAGATTATCCAAGTCAGGGGTACCCAATTACACGAAACTGGCAACAATGCGAGTCGCTAAGAATGCGTCAAATTCTCGCGTTAAAAACTGACCTATTGACCGATTCGACGCGTATTAAAAAACCGATGGCAGGAACACAGACTTTCGTTCTTTTAGGCGTTCGTTGTTTCGATTCTCGACCTCCTACGATGATTCTGAATAACTTCAATATGCGAATGTTAATGCTGCGCATTTTGAAACAACGCAACGAACCATTGCCCTCTCCTTCCTTCTCTCTCTCGTACTAAAAGCATCCACAGCACACTTTCACCCATAACGATTGAAACAAAAATAGGATTTCAAGGTTTAACAATGTAACTCGTTGGCAAGGCAACATCCGGTTAAAATGGCAAGATTTCCTCAAAATATATGAATTAAATGTTTAACGTGACGGATTTCTAACTGCAGGCGGAAAAAATAAACAGAATAAGAAACTTTATAGTTTTTCTTTAAAATGGTTCAGATCCAAAGATCGTAGGTTAATTCTTCCTAATTTAGATCTCCAAAAGAATAAAAGCCCGCACGTCGGAAAGTCGATGTTTACGTGATATTTCATGGAAAATGGAAATGTCTTCCTAAGAGTCGACCCTGGCTCGTTTTTCCAAATATTTTTGTCAATCACTTTTAATATGCAAATCAAGCATTCTTGTCAAATTAAGATTTTCTATTTGGATTCTTCATCTATTTTATAGAGCAATACAAGCTTGAGGTGGTTCGAATCCTGCTGAAGGTAAGAAATTTTTCTGATGTCGAAGGGTTTGAATAAAAATATATAAACCTCTATATATCATCATCATCATAGGTAGTCTGTCCGTAGACAGGTCCGTGATTATTCTTGGTTAAACCTGGTTCTCCATATACTCCTATTTTCCGCTGTCCTCTTTATATCTTGATAACTCTCTTTCCCTTTCAAATCGTCTATCAGCTGAAACCTTTTCCTACCTCTTTCCCTTTTCCCATCTAGTTTTCCTTCTAACACGTCTTTAATCATACTCTCTCTCCTCAGGTAATGTCCAACCCAGTTAGCCTTCCTCTTTCTGATAGTCTGTATAATCATTCGCTTCTCTCCTATTCTTCGTAGCACTTCATCGTTTTTCAACCTATCTGTCCATTTTATCTTCAGCATTCTCCTCCAAGTCCACATTTCAAAGCTTTCCAAGTATTTGATGTCATTTTTCCTTAGCGTCCATGTTTCTGCCCCATACAATGCTATACTCCATACGTAGCATTTTATCAACTTCTTGCGGATATCTTCACTTATATTCCCTGTAAGTAGTTGTTTCTTTCTCCTGAAAGCTGCTTTTGCTTTTCCTATTCTAGTTTTGATCTCATCCGTACATTTTGCCTCTCGTGTTATGATACTTCCAAGGTATTTATATTCTGAAACTTGTTCTAATGGCTTTCCCCCAATAGTTATGTTCAGATTCTCTTCTTTACCCGATATTCGAATTACCTTGGATTTTTCTGTAATTATTTCCATACCGTATTTTCTACCTGTTATCACTAGTCTATTTATCATTTTTTGTAGCTCCTCTTCCTTTCTTGCTAGAAGTACTTGATCATCTGCGTATTTTACTGTTCTTATATTCCTTCCTCCAATTTTGAAATCCCCTGTGCCTTCTAAAGCTTCTTGCATTAGACTTTCTCCGTATATATTGAATAGGGTTGGCGATAGGCAGCAGCCTTGTCTTACTCCTCTACCGATATTTATTCCGCAGGTGTCCACATTCTCAAACCTGACCTTTACAACTTGATTCTCAAATAGATTCCTAATCAGTCTCCTGTCTTTCCAGTCTACACCTATATCCTTTAATATCTTCATCAACTTGACCCAATTTACTCTATCAAAGGCCTTCTGCCAGTCTACGAAACATGCGCAGATATCTTGACTGTATTCTATTGCCCTTTCTGATATGATTCTAACTACTCCTATAGCATCTCTAGTTCCTCGTCCTTTTCTGAAATCGAATTGATCTTCCCCTATTATTTCTTCTGCCTTTTTCTCCAGCCTTTTATTAAGAATCCTCGTGATGATCTTCGATGTGTGTGACAGAAGGCTTATCGTTGGATTCTTCTTTAGAGGGGTCATTGTTACTTCTAAGAAATCCTGAGGCCACTCACCCGTGTCGTAAATCTTATTAATTAATTTCGTGATCGCTTTTAGTCCTTCTGATCCTATGACTTTAAGTATCTCAGCCGGTATTCCATCGCTGCCCGTGGCTTTCCCCTTCTTTAGTTCCACTATCGCCTTTTCTACTTCGCTCTCCATAATACTTGGTCCTAAGTTGTCTTCTTCAATGTTTTCCTCATCTTCCAGTTCTATTTTTGCCGCTCCTGCCTGTTTGCTGTATAATTCCTTAATGTATTCTTCCCATACCTGTGCTACATCCTTTGTTTCTGAGACTATCTTCTCATCCGTATTCATAATTCCTTTACCACAAATTCCATTAGACTTCTTATCCTCTAATTCCAGTGCCCTAGCGTACATCATATCGTACCGTCCTAACTTCTCCATTTCTTCTATTTCATCACATTTTCCTTTTATCCAATTTTCTCTAGCTTTATCTGTTACCCTTCTCAACTCATTGTTTATACGCCTATAGTTGGCTCTACCTTCTTCACTGTTAACGTTTTTCCATTTTCGTCTCTCATCCATTTTCTCCAGCATTTCCTTCGTGATCCATGGTTTTCTGATTTTCTTCTCTTGTTTTCCAATCTCTTTATCCAAGGTATCCTTGATACTGGTTTTAATTTCATCCCATTCTATATCAACGGTCTTCGGTTTGTTTTCCAACTTTCTTAGGTCATCTTTCAACTTCATGCTGACTACATCCTGCCTTTCTTTCAGTTTTTCTAGGTCCCAGGTCTGTCTTTCTCTTCTCGTTTTTCTTATTTGTTTGAGCTTTGTACTCACGTCAAGTATTAGAAGGCTGTGATCTGAATCAATGTCTGCTCCTTGCAATGCCTTGGCGTTCTTTATGCTGTTTCTGAATCCTTGTTTGACAAGGATGTAATCTATTTGGCATCTCATTCTATCTCCTGGGCTTTTCCATGTGTATAACCTTCGTTTATGGTTTTTGAACCATGTATTAGTCACTATAAGGTCATTGTTGATGCAGAATTCTACGAGTTTCTCCCCTCCTCGATTTCTCTTCCCAAGTCCGTATTGCCCGACAACATTTTCTTCCTGTCGTTCTCCGACTATGCTGTTCCAATCTCCCATTATTATGCAGTTTACCTTTCCTCTTCCGTCTTCTTCGTAAATTTCATTAATTTGCTCATAGATCTCATCTATTTCTTCATCGTCATGAGCTGATGTTGGCATATATACCTGGATTATCAGCATGTCCACTGGGACTGCTTTTAGCTTTATTGCCATCAGTCTATCGTTTGTTGCTATTATCTTTGTCACGCTTTTCATCATATCTTTCCTAAGTACCAGAGCTACTCCCCTTTCCCCACTATTTCCTCCAGAATAAACTACCGTGAATTCTTCCGAGTCAAACTGTCCTTCTCCCTCCCATCTAGTTTTGCTTAGCCCTATAATGTCAACTCTATTTCTTCTCATTTCTTCTTCCAAGTTCTCTAGCTTTCCTGCTTTTCTCATAGTTCTTACGTTCCAAGTTCCTATTCGTAATTTACTTTCGACAAATGTTTTCCTCAAGGCAGTCCCCGCCCGGAGATCCGATTGGGGGACAATTTTACCTCCGGATTGTTTTACCTCGAGAGAACTCATATTGTCCAACCATATAATCTTTACTAGGGATTGTAATGTGGTAGTTTCCCTCTTGCTTTCCACATCGCAGTACTGTAGCCGTTCAAATCGTCCTGATCACGCCTACAGCTGTATTGGATATAGACCCAACCAACATCAGTTGTTTTCGGCTCTATACCATACTGACAGTACTGCTGCCAGGCACTGATGATAGTGTTTTTTTTATAAAACCTCCATTCGAGAGGTTTGAACCCCCGAACTTGGCAATAGAAAGCCGACACGCTAACCACTACACCACCATATATATATATATATATATATATATATATATATATATCGGTGTATGGTGATTTTTTGAAGCGCTTGCAGTTTGCAAGCACGACTACTCGTATATGTATACATGTATTGCAAGCGCTTCATAAAATCACCATACGCCGAGATCTAAACTGGTAAATAAACCAACGCGATTTTTCTCGTCGGTTGTGCCATTCGACCAACCGCAATGCCAAATTTCAGATTTCTAGCCCTTCTACAAGTACCTTAGAGTTTTGTGTCAGTGAGTGAGTGAGGCACAAGTAGCAAGTAGTCGGTGCTTGCAAACTGCAAGCCCTTCAAAAATCACCATATACCAAGATCTAACACTAAAATAAACCAACGCAATCTCCAGGGCAACAGCACTTCAGTCTCGGGTATGTATGTATTAAATAATAAATTCCATGAGTAATAGCAGTAGATTTATAATTTTCCGTGAAATTAAGGCAACTATCCGTAATTTCCAAATTCTCTGGCAATCGACTCCTGTCTAAGTTTCGTATTTCAAGTTTCGTGACTCAGATCGCACTGCACGAGCAATAAGAATAATCATTATTAAGACAATATCCTATACATTAAAAATTATGGAAAAATTTGTATATTTTCTGTAAAGATTATGCTATCATTATAACATATTTGGAAAAAAACAATCACGAAATATGTATGACGCCATTATATTTAACAACTGAAAAATTACGAAACAACATTAAAATACTTTTCACGTTTTACCGTCACTGCTATCAGGGTTGCTTCTCCTTATAGCCCTGGAGAAAAACAAACCGATTCTATCCTTTCTACAGTCGATAACCCAAATTTAATCGTCATGTTTCTGCTTTCAGTAGCGTCAATCACAGTGCGTGATGCAATTAGTGTTTTGAATAGAGTAAAATCTTACATATTATCGGAAGAAAATATTGGTGATGATGTTTTCATAATATGCATGATATTGAAAATTAGAATAAGCTAACTTATATGCTTATGGGAATAAACTTGATGTTAATTCAATTAAAGAAAAATGAAAAAATATAATTCCGCAACTCGAATTATCTATAATTCGAATAATTGATGCTTTCCTTTGAGATTCGAGTTATAGAAGTTCCACTGTATGTATGCAAATATTTAAAAATATATTTCTATAACTTGAATTTTCTATTACTCAAATAATTATTAATTTTCCTTGAGATTCAATTTAAGGAAGTTCAACTGTAATTCGTTATGACGACATTAATTTTCATTAAAAGCATTAAATCACTGTAATCGTAATATCAGATCCCTTTAAAAGCATTGAGGTTGTTG